>CM076969.1:40471937-40614437 GCA_039105355.1 Benthosema pterotum
GACATAAGTCGGGACTTGATCAACCCCGGCTGGGTCGCCTGAGTGAGGGGTATGATGTTGCGAGACCCGAAACCCCAATGACCTTGGGATACATCACTGAGGATACGTCCCAGTTAATTCAGATGATGAATAACTCTTGAATGTAAACATGAAACCAAATGGACCCGCAAGGGTCCATTTGGTTTTGGTTATGATTACTGAGTGTGGTGCACGCTGCAGGTCACCGCTACAAAAGATTACCTCCAAAAGATGACCCTTATAAAATATATATTCGAGCTCATAATGACCCCCTTTCCCACAGGCTGGGAACCGGTACAGAACCGGTACAGTTCTCACCTGGATTTTAGTCCAGGAGCCAGACCCCCAGAATTGGAAAGTTAATCATGAATTGAGTAAGCAAAGAAATACCTCCATAGAATTGTTTATATGGTCAATATGACTACATTAAAGGTTTTATAGGCAACTTTAGTCTCTATCCTACAAACTCTGTGTTTGTAAACAGATTTTAATCTGAATCTGAAACTGTCAGAGAATGCTGTACTGCGTTTGTCCCCCCCTGCTGCAGCATCAAAGTAGAATTAATGTATAGTAAAAATAGGTTATATACACATTTTGATGTTTGGCTCAAATGTCAAATGCCTATAATATCTTTTATGTGATAACCCCTTCACAGTATATACAGTATATATGAAAACAGTAAATGAAAAAAACAAAACATTTAAAAAAAAGCAGGGATGAATGATTCATGCTTACCCAAGACTAATGTTGGCCAGCTGGCTATTCTTGCTTTTAGGCCTTGGTAAAATATCTGGTGCAAAAACATGATGGTTTCGCTGGAAATAAAAAGAGAGAGAAAATGGGCATAAATACATATTAGTAAATATTCAGATGCCTCAAGCCTGACATGACCTCACACAAACAGCTTGTTACACAATGAATGTAGCCGTGAGATAGTTCACATCATCTCTCATGCAGGTCTTACATAATCCAGCAGAAGAATTTCAACATTTTATAATAAAATAATAATTATATATGGGACATTTATATAGTGCTTTTAACCAAGTCGCTTTGCAGTGATTGTGCATTACATTTACCCATCCACCCCTAATTGACAATTAGGGTAATTAGGGGTTCTAGATATTGCTCAAAGACAATTGGACATAACTGTCTCTGGTAGTGAGCCTGCGATCGAACTAAGAACCTTCTAGTTCCCAAGTGGGCCAGTCTACTGCCATCATGAAGGTGACATTTAGAGAAGGAAATCAATAAGACAGATCAATAAAATAAAATAAAATAAAATAAAATAAAATAAAATAAAATAAAATAAAATAAAATAAAATAAAATAAAATAAAATAAAACAAAACAAAACAAAATAAAATAAAAAATAACAAAACAAAATAAAATAAAATAAAATAAAATATACATATTGTTTATTTTATTTTATTTTATTTTATTTTATTTTATTTTATTTTATTATTTTATTTTATTTTATTTTATTTTATTTTATTTTATTTTATTTTATTTTATTTTATTTTATTTTATTTTATTTTATTTTATTTTTTACTGTATACATATACATGTACATGTATATATATACACATACATATAAATACATAAACACATACAGTATACACACACATACACATGCTTGCATACAAACTGCATACATACTGTACACATGTAGAAATTAGAAGACTTGGAAACAAGATTCAGTATACTGTACAGTACATGTTGTACATGCTGCACAGTGCTATACAGTAGTACTGTGCAGCATGTACTGTACAGTACACTGAATAATAAAATACAGTAAAAAAAATATGTTTTCGGCATGCATTGTCAAATACAGTAAAAAGGTATGGCCTGGTCCTTTAATGTTAAGTTACGGTACAATGGAACCCAGTTTCCTCGAGTAAGTGTCTACTGCTGAGCTATGATGAAGAGTTAGTTGAGGCAGGTAAAATACTACTGCATTTCGCTCTCATATTCACAGAGGCACCTACCTGTTGAGAAATATGCTGCTGACGTCATCGTGCGTGATGGGGGGCTTCTTGGAGCTGGCCGCCATGCGGAGTGGCCTCAGGAAGTTGTTGACCAGGATGTGGAGCTGCTGGACGTACTCTGCCTCTGAGTCCACCATACTGAACACCACCTGGTTCCTCTTCCTCATGCTCTCGGCATGCGGCGAGCGGATGTAGTCCTGGATGATGGACTTCCACTTCCTCCGGCAGATCCAGCCTCGCAGGAAGCTCTGTACCTGTGGATGGACATGGTTTATAATATCTACTGGTGGTCTGGGGGCCACATGCAGCCTCCACCTTCACTCAAAGGTGCGGTGAACCGGAAACGGAGGGCATTTTACTTTGAAGTTTCAGCCTGAAACGCTGATCTGAAGTTTCTGAACCAATCAGAGCTCACATCCCTTCAGGCTATGGGGCGCAAAAAAAGCGAGGGACAGCTGGACGATGAGCTACATACTACACAAGACGCATGGATGTTTACAAATGTCACTCAGTTTTGCTGCTGTGCCGCTATGTGGCTTATTTCTACCGTTCAGATATACAGTATATTCCTACGTGTTGAGTGAGTTTAAACCGAGTGTCTGGATGTCAGAATGGGATTATATATATATATATATATATATATATATATATATATATATATATATATATATATATATATATATATATATATATATATATATATATATATATATATATATATATATATATATATATATATATTAAGGCTGTTGAAAATAGTTAATTAATGGGATTAAATTAATTTTGTTGATTAATCTGATTAAAATTTTTAACTCAATTAACTCATGTGCACACTGACTCAACCCACTGAGCATTTTCTCATTGAGACAAAAGGGAAGCGCACGGTTTTACGGATACATAGCTGTGTGTTCCTGTAACCAGAGCCATGAAGTATAGCTGGAGGATCTACAAGCATTGAGGGCTTGTAGATCACCTATTTTGATAAAGATAAATGGTTATTTTTTTCACAGATTCTGTTTCTTTTTTAAATTTTGAAATCCTGTACAGGAAAACATGCATATTTTGGACATAGTTCGAATGGTGATTAATCATGATTAAATTATTTTTGAAGTTGTGATTAATTTGATTAAAATTTTTAATCATTCAACAGCCCTAATATATATATATATATATATATATATATATATATATATATATATATATATATATATATATATATATATATATATATATATATATATATATATATATATATATATATATATATATATATATATATAGTGCTCATATATGTATATGAGTACTGATGTGGTCTAAAAGTGTGAAAAATGTATTTTTCAATGTTAAAGGTGCAGTATGTAAGAACTTTAATAAAACTAATCATAAAATGGCCCTGATATGTCAACAGACATTTAAAAATCATGTTCATTTCCAATACTTGTGTCACTGACAGCAGTATGCAAGTCAGGATAAACGCGTTTAAAAAGTGCAGTTGCAGCCCTCAACTGATGTTGTTGTTGTCATTTTTTGTTTTGGCCGAAGCGCCACCCTCCACTTATCTCCCAATCACGAAGTCAGAAGTTTTTCGGCATCCAGGTTGCCAGCTCAGCTCTAGTTACCGCAGCAGCTGCTACTAACGTGTTGAACTTGAGAAGAAGAAATGAAGAAAAGAAAGAAATGTCTAACCTTCCGAAACCTAAAAGACCTCGTTATGAATTGGAATTACGTCGTGACAAGGTCCGAAATAAAACTATTATTTGCCGGCGAATTTAGTCGCGGCTGCCCGTAGGCTACACATCTAAATGCAACTCGAATAAAACGATTAAATTCGCTTTTCCGCTCCTCCTCCCCTCCTTCTACTGCTCTCCTCTCTGCTGTGTTGTCTATTTGTTCCTACCGTGAAGGACGCACGCAGGAGCCGATCGAAATGTTGGTCATAAAAGTTTTTTGTATCATGAGTTTGAATCTAGGCGCCGTGCTCTTTTATCTATAGAGTAGCCTAGATCAGTGGTTTTCAACCATTTTCATACCAGGGTCCACTATTTATTCAGCATTTGAGCCACGGGCACTATTTATTCAGCATTTGAGCCACGGACCACCACTCGAGGACATTTGCTCCACAGACCCTAAAACTGAAGATTTATTTTGCTTTGTGTGTGTGTGTGTGTGTGTGTGTGTGTGTGTGTGTGTGTGTGTGTGTGTGTGTGTGTGTGTGTGTGTGTGTGTGTTATTAAACCACAGTGTCCACTGTTCCATATTGCACGTCGCCATGTCCAGAGCGCATCACGCATTGGATGGGAAAGATGTAATGTCACAACCTATAGCGATCTGTTTTGGTTTTGAAACACTGTCTGTGCATTTCTCTCAACTACTGCAAATTTACAGGAAAATAAAACGTTTAGCGCTGTCCCTGCAAACACAACGGTAGGCTACAGGTGGAAACAATCTTAGCCTATTATGTGATGCGATATTGTATTGCGCATCAATCCATGGCCAAACTTCGAGCCCGAATCTTATTACGTCTTAATATCTCATAATAAGGCAGGCGGTTTGGTAGACAGTTTGTGCATAATATAGAACTATATATAGGCTACAGCTTTCTGTCTAGGGCAAGGGGTCTGGAGGGGGAGCGACCCGCGCTCTCATGCTTAATTTAATTAGGATAACCCGCTCGTAGGATGTTCTTATCTTGCGGGCCGCGGACCCCCAAATGGATATACCCGTCATTGAAGCCACGAGAAGTTGGGAACTTTACCAAGTGAGTAGTCCTGGCATTTCTTCTTGAAATTGGCTGTGGTGCCTATAGACAGCGGGGAAAGCTGCTGCGCATTAATTTGTCACTGCTTGATCTATCTATTTGATTGATGTACGTCGGGGATTTTCAACAGGTGGTCCGGGGACCGCCAGTGGTTCTTGAGAGTTCCCGGTGGTCCCCAGGTAAATGATGGAAAGTTGGTTAAACCGGATGAAACTCTTTGAGCTCGTAAAAATGAAACCAAATAATGGACCCTTGCGGGTCCATTTGGTTTCATGTTTACACTCTGAAGAGTTAAAATATACATAATGTGAATTAGCCCAAGTCTACACAACTAGAGAATGTTGAAGAATGGTCATAGAAATAGAATGGCCTGGTATTGTGGACAAAAGCAAAAGAAATCTTCAATTTTAGGGCCTGTGGAGCAAATGTCCTCGAGTGGTGGTCCGTGGCTCAAATGCTGAATAAATAGTGGGCCCTGGTGTGAAAATGGTTGAAAACCACTGGTCTACTTATAGGCTATAGACAAAAGAGCACGGCGACTAGATTAGGCTAATCTGTAGAGGGATATGATCTGATAGATGATATGGCATTTTTAATTTGGCTGAATAGACGATCAACTTGTATTTCAGCCTTTTAGCGCTTAGCCCGTCGGATTAATTAATTAATGAACTCGATCTCCGGTCATGACTCATGATACAAAAAAGTTTTATGACCAACATTTCGATCGGCTCCTGCGTGCGTCCTTCCATGGTGTGAATAAAATATATCAATGACAACGCAGCAGAGAGGAGAGCAGTAGAAGGAGGGGAGGAGGAGTAGTGGAAAAGCGAATTTAATCGTTTTATTCGAGTCGCACTTAGATGTGTAGGCCTACAGGCACCAGCCAGTAAATTTTTGGTCGCTTTTTCGAGTCGTTTTGCCTTTTCCAATGTGTAACAACCATTACTGTGTAGGATTCATCACTTGCCATGGAAGCTCCTGCAGTCTACGTTCCTGCAGCCTAGCTGGCAACCTCTAGTCGGGGGGAAGGGGGAGGGGACACACCGCTCAACAGTATTTTGAAAGTGATTGCAGTACCAGTTCTGGCCACAATCCTACATACTGCACCTTTAAGGTTGTTGAAAGTAAGTAAGTTAATGGCATTAATTAATTTTGTTGGTTAATCTGATCTTAATCATTTAAGTATCCCTGGGACAAAAGGGATCCATGGCCAAATACTCCCCTTGAAAATCCCTTGAAATGAAAATGTTAGTGATCTCCTTACTTTTTTGATCTTCTTGATTTCCGAGTCATCGTCACTGGGGGCTGCTGTGGGGCTGGCATGGATCTTCTCGTTGTCTTTGAGCAACCCAGCAATCTGCCATGAACACGTGCACAAAACAGACCCTGTCATTCACGCATCTCCTCATGTCTCCTGGCCAGCATGTCAGCATACTAGTGACTGAGACGACAAACACCATTTGGGGCCTGTCATCACTGTCGCAGCGAAAATGTGCACAGTCAAATCCTGGCCGTTAATTTAACTCAGTGTGAAAATTGACCAGCACGGGCCAATTTTCATGTTGAATACACGTCTGACAGCATTACTACTGTCAACTTGTTTGATATCTCCAATGATGTTTATTAATTCACACTGGTCATAAATGTAATCTCACCATGTGCCATGTAAACACTGGAACAAGAGCATGGAACAGGCTTGAAGTGTTTGAAGGTAAAGTGTCTCCATTTACTTTGTTTAGAGTGTGAGAGTTAATTATCTTTGCGTTTTGCAGGAGATAGAGAGGCAGCATAAAGCCCCGTTCATGCATATTCAGAGCACAATTTAATTCCAAGCGTCACATTTGCACATTAAAGTAAAATGACTATTTGATCTGAAGAATACAGCGGGGGAACATCGCTCTATTGGAGGGCTTGTTCGGAAAGCAGAGGTATAAAGTGGAGCATGATGGCTCCTGCAGCACAGCAGCCATCATACAGGATGGAGCTCCATCGTATCTCTGTTCTCGTTCACACGCATTCACATACAAGACAAATATGAAGACACTACGCAAAGCAATTCATCTGATCCCTCTCAGGTTCACTGGGCTGTTGGCATGCAGATTGCAGACCAAAGCACAGGAAACACAAACCACTTTCTTTTGCCGAAGATCTCGGTGGTGAATCGAGGCCTTGTCTTTTTGGAGGTGGACCAAAATTGTGCATGTTGCTCAAAAACGCGTTTGTTGCACACAACTAATCGGTAAAAATTGTGACTGAATGCTTAGGTCAATTGCGTTAGGTTACAAGTTGTGCGGGAAGTACTGGGAGCTGATGGTAGGTGTGGTGCTCCACCTCAGCAATCCACCGCATTGTAACTGGGATAGACTCCCGCAGGTTACCGGCTGATACCGACAACAAGCCACTCCCAACCTACTATGCATGCATGAAAAAATAGGTTAACTAAAGAAAATCAACTGGCAGTAGGGTTATTTTGACCTTCAAAATTGTTTATTAATTTAACCTAATATGTTAGGTAAAATGAACTGGTACTTGGGTTATTTTGACCCTCAAAATTAGGTTATTAATGTAACCTAATACATCCGGTCAAATATAATAATATGCATTATTCGGTCAAATTCACCAAAGACCCAGTTGGTGTTTTTTGGACCAAATGTTTGGTTGAAGTTAGGGGGTTTCTGACCATTCTTTTTCTGTGTGTGTAGTTGTGTACACATTTAGGCAGTGCTCCAAACAGAGGATCATCCTGGGTCTTAAAGGAGTAATTAATCTACAACGTATAGAAAATACATATATATTTTTTTTTAAGTTCATGCCCCTACCCATAACCCTTACAATGTGTACACAATATGTAAGAATAAAAAAAAAATGGGCCACCTACAGCCCCCACCTTCTGTGGTCCTTGATATATTATTCATTTCAGCTGTTACAATTCCAAACAAGTGAACAGCGCCCGCTTTAATTATGTCAATCTAACTTAATTGGTGGCTTAATGAGCAGTATTAAAACATTAAGTTTTAGGATTCCAAATAATAATTCAGGATTTGAATTCAAATATGGCAAAAGTAGCTGATCTACAGCAGCAAAACATGTTTTGAGCTTGTGGCTATTTTTTCTACTACAGTAATAAGCTGTATGTGGCCCTCTGTGAGTGTGGAACAGTATGCAATCACCAGCATCACACTGCTGGCTTAGCATCACGTTGCCGGTCCCCAGGGACCGGCAGGGACCAGCAACGTGCCGCAGTGGTTCCTCATTACCGCCATGCTTGCGGTTATGTTTAGGGTAAGGTCTTGGTTACGGGACTGATCTAAGTACCGAAGTCCCACAGATCAGAACTCCCATTAGTCCGAACAGGCGCTGGAAATCCAGTATCAGCTGTGACGTGCTTGCGGTTATGGTGAGGATGAGGGTTAGAGATCGCTTTAGGCATGTTTGTAGCAAAACCCTACCCTTCTGTAACCGTTACCCTAAGAGCCGCCTTATACCTGGTGCATTTGGGGCATTTGGTGCTCCTCGTTCGTTTATTCACACCGGTGTGTTTGGTGCACGCACTGAGCAACCCTACGCTGGAGACGGGGTTGGCCGGTGTGGAAGGTATGATCGTGTCACAGCTGTGTCTCGAGCGCTCCCGTTCAATGAAAAGCAATGCAACTGTTGTGAGCTAGGAAGCTAGGCTATGACTAAGCACTGTACTGTGGTCCCCCAACTTTTCCATGTCTGTCAAGGACCTGCACATTTATCAAATAAATGCATGCGGACCCCCATTTGAAAATACTTTCCAGGGGGACCCCCATAAGAGAGGATTTATATGGCTTTGGCAGTGATTCTCACCATTTTTGAGTGAGGTGTGTTGTCTGGTTTTAACTGCTCGTTCGTAAATAAGGCTCACTCAACGCACTCGGTGACGTCTCCGCCCACTGCTCCGAATCAACTCAACGCACCCGCAGTTTGTGTTTCCGAACGCACCCTATGTGAGTACAACCTGCCGTTAGCCGATCATGCAAAAAAATGGTAATCGCCTCAAACTAATGTTTTATTGTAGACTACCTCATTAAGGGTGTTGGCCTGCTTACCAATTGATCGATTAATCAATCGCGCGGTAAAGTATTATGATTAGGGTAAGGGACTGGGTTGGGTTAAGGTTACAGTTAGGGTAAGGGTAAAACAATACCGGCAGCACTGACTATTCCCCGGAAACTGACACTGCGGATTTTTGCCACCCTCTCTCGTGTGGAAATATAGTGGCACTCTCCATCGTCAAAGCTGCCCACCCTTGCTTAAGAATGTGACTAAAACAAAGAAATCTTTTGCTTCATGGGGTGTGTAATTAAAGAAAATTTGTTACCATTTGTACACTCTCAGAGGTACAATTAACACTGCACATATAACAGTGCAGTGCAGTGGTTCCCAACGTGGGGGCCGGAGACCCCAGGGGTGCTTGGTGGAATTCCAGGGGGTCCTGATCCTAAATGATACTTAGGAACTATTTGTGCACTATCAGAGTCTTAACATTGATTTTATACGATTAAATGAAAAGGGTTGAGAGTCACAGCTAAAACCATAAAAATCCTTACAGCCATCTGGAGATCCCAGATAGCATAGAATTTCTAATGGGGTTCTGTGGGCTAATGGGTGTCAATTTGGAGATCATTGACATAAAAAGTTTGCAGTGACAGGCCAACATGCCAACATGCCAACATGTGCACTAGTATCAACACAAAGAACTTTGAACAAACCATTGTAGAACAGCGGTGGTTCTAATTGTGGGATCTGGGAACCCCCAGAGTTCTACTGTACAGTTAAATGCTTGAACTAAATGAGTTATAGCATCAAAGCCAATATAACCAGTTTAAACCCTCTATACTTAAATCTTGTCTCACAACCATTTACATAAACTTGTTTAAGGTGGGTGTCCGTGGCCAAATGAATTAATTTGGGGGCCTTGCTTGACATGACGTTTGAGAACCACTGCTGCAAAGAGTAAAATAATCAGTATTTACTTATTAGTTCATATACTGATTGTAGTAGGCTAACTATTTATTGATTATAGTGACAATCGTAGTGATATTACCTCTGATTTGAGCCTCTCAATCTCTATTTCCCCATCTTCTATCTGTTGTCGAAGTTGCTTAGCGACTGTTTTCTCTGTCTCCACAATCTGGAGTAGATGGAGATACTTCTGCGTGAGACTCTCGTGCTCATTGGCCAAGTTCCTGTAACTGTACGTATGCACGCACACACACGCACGCACGCACGCGCGCACGCGCGCGCGCACACACACACACACACACACACACACACACACACACACACACACACACACACAGTTATTATAGCTAATAAAGATAATTATTGTAATCATTTGTTAATACTTCCTGAAAGCTCCCCGTAATTAAGCATGACAAACGAGTTACAAACATGCTTATAAGTTTAGTGTATTTTCAAACCAGCAGATTTCAATTTACAATGCAGGCATTTAGCAGACGCTCTTTATTGGATGTATTTTTTGTGGCTTTTGCCTTTATTGTATTTAGGGACAGACAACATATAGGCAGACAGGAAATGGGGAGAGAGATGGAGGCATCACATACAGTAAAGGCTGTCAGGACTGGGAGTCAAACCCAAGGGCACTGCCAGTGCTGGATTACCAGCTAGGGTGCCTGGACCACTGAGCCACGGCCCAGGCCTAGCAGACGCTCTTAATCTGTATATACATACAGATTAGTTGAATTTACAATTTAAGCACTAAAACATGGTAATACGTTGACATCCTAAATAGGCAACTGCTATTTAAGTCTACTTATATTCTGTCTAGTTGTACTGCAAGTGCTATGGGCTTAGATGGAGTCTGAAGAGGTGTGTTAACTTGCTTTCTCAACTTGATTAAGGTGTCAGACCAGACAAGCGAATATTCCTATTTCTTTTCATGCCTACCGCATGTGATCTGCGCAAGGACTGTCACACCAGATACCCACGGAGCTGACAGGTAAAAGTCCCACTAAAATGTTACATGGCTCGGGGGCCAACAGTTCAAACTTTTCAAGTACATCCTTGCCATGTTTTGGGCAGCTGCTGCTGATTGTAACCACCGTGACAGCCTAGCATTTACCATGAATTAAGTATTCCCCTCCCCAATAATGGAGGATGATTTCATGTGTTTTGAACGCATAATCTAAAGTGTACAATGTAGTCAAAGATTGGCAGCATCCAGCATGGCTTAAATATAGTTAGTTCCACAAACACCTACTGCACGATATGTTTACATAATTGTGAAATGGGCTACAACTAACTCCAACCATCTTCCTGTCCTCTTCAAAATAAGAGCTGTACTTTTATTTCTTAAGTGAACTTAGAGGATGTGCAGATATATTTGTAGCGCCCTGAGGGCTCAGACAGTGCTTTGAATGTGTATCTGTCATGCGTGACTATAAGCGATGTGTCATCAATCAATTGACATCCCCCCTTTACCCCCCGATAGCTCCGCCCCCGATTGCAAGGGGACCAAGTTTGGGTTGTGGCGAGCGATGGGTACTACCAGCTTCTGTGTGGGCTGATCTAAGTGCACAGGAGTGCTTGTAGGGTGCTATGAGCAGTGTTGGGCCTACACATCCTCACAGCCTAAAAGGCAAAACTTGCCTTTTATCCAGACCATGGATAAAAGGACCATGTCGCCTTCTGAGACCCTCGTAAAAGGACTTCTATGCCTTTTCTCTAAAAAGGCGTTCCGTGCCTTTTCCGTCAGAAGGCATAATGTGGTTAGTGATTTATCGGCAACCTCTGGGGTATGAAGGAGCGCTTGTTTTATCTGCCGGCTACTAGGGCGGGGCGAAGGAAGTTTTACTGAGGTTATGGTTAGGGTTAGGTTAGGTTTAGGCATAGGTTTACTGAGGTTAAGTTTAGGGTTAGGATTAGGTATAGGCATAGCTTAGGTTTACTGGGGTTATGTTTAGGGTTAGAGTTAGGTTAGGGTGAGAGTTAGACGGTGCTTTATGCGGTAACTAACCCTAAACATAACCTCAGTAAAACTATGCTTCGCCCCGCCCTACTAGTAGTAGCCGGCAGATAAAACAAGCGCTCCTTCATACCCCAGAGCTCTCCAATAAATCACTAACCACATTATGCCTTCTGACGGAAAAGGCACGGAACGCCTTTTTAGAGAAAAGGCATAGAAGTCCTTTTACGAGGGTCTCAGAAGGCGACATGGTCCTTTTATCCATGGTCTGGATAAAAGGCAAGTTTTGCCTTTTAGGCTGGTTGGGCAGTAACTAATTTTAGATTACATATTACTGTAATATTATTACTTTTGCTCTAAAAAGTAAAGTAACGAGATTACTCTGCAAAAATGGGTAATAAGTAACGCATTACTTTCCAAGTAACGCCAAGTTACTTTTTTAAAATGAGCTTGTTGTTGCATGCAAAAATAGAACAGATTTACAAGTTATCGACAGGTACTGTAACAACAGAGATGTGCAGTAGATTGTAGATCCAGTCCACACGCAGCATCCCGCGCACAGTTATGTACACTACAAATCGCTTGCTTTATTTTGTATTTTATTTTTAAATACAAGACCTCAACTGTCTTTGAAAACAATTGTGAAAGAGAGACAGAGACAGATTTTGTTGGCTTTGTTTTCCGGTGCAGTTTGTGGGATTGGAGACTATTATTATTCCAATAATTTGGATTCAGTTCTAAAAAGAGCTCGCTAAACAGATTATGTTGTACATCTCTATTTTTTCAAAGGCGGTGTTGAGAACTTGGGAAAGTAATAACGTAATATGTAATATATTACTCTTCGATTCCAGTAATAAGTAAAGTTATGATGTTACTATGTCGGATAACGAGTAAAGTAAAGAAGCTACTTTCCTAAGTAATATTGACCAACACTGCCTATGAGACTGGCAGGTCAAGAACTTGTAGGAGTGACTTATGTCAAGTAGATCAGACCAGAACCACCAAATCCAACCAATGTGCTTATGTGGCCATTCCAATATATGGGAGTTTGTTTTTATATAACTGTGCTCATCTGTATATCTTTATGAAATATTTGCTCGACATGCTCAAAATTGTTTTTAAATGTGTTCTACATGTAATGAAATGTAATTTTATTTGATTTGAAATTAGACAGACAACACTGTGAGTTTTAGCCAACACTAAGACTCACATATTGGCCTGATCGGCAGTGCAAGCTGAGGGCTCTTCTAATCGAAATCTAAGCAACCTGTTGGCCACTAACAGGTTGTTGTTGTAACTGTGTTAATCATGAAAAATGTGTTAATGTGTATATGTATATCATATACATACTGTATTGTCAGCTTACCTGGCATGTGAGATTGCTGCCACCCATTCATCACAGTCCTTTACATCCTCTGTGCGTAATTCAAGAGCCTTCTGGTTGTCATGAGTGAAGCTGACTGTGAAATAGTACTGAAAAAAAAACACACAACAAGGAAAATGTCACACAGAACATCACCATTGTGAATGTGTGCATTCCTAACCCTGTACACTCTCTAACATTCTTACACACTAATAATAACAGGTGCTTGTCTCTGAGTCTATACTACCTTATAGTAGCCAAGACAAGAGATCTATCCTAAGTGATTCAAGTGCTTTTGTCTACAAAGTAAAAATCAATACACTTTATGAGATAAAATAACACTGATGGTTTTCCTCTGTAAAAACCTTACAGTGTAAAACCATCAGTGTGTCCCTCAACAGGAGAAGTATACACTACACTGCACAGTAAAATACTTAATGTTAATCCTCTTGAGGGTACAAATGCACTCTCTTAATTTGCACACTCTGAGAGTTAAAGGACCACTTCATCACTTTTCAACCTGCCGTCATATAATTGGTCCTCATGTTCAGGATAAAATACCACATTTTTCCCTACTCAGACAGTGCCTCATAGGCGGGCTGTGAGCAGTTCAGACACCTGTCCACCATGCACATCATCAATGGGGAATCAACTTGGGTCAACTTGGGTCAACAGAACATATCACACTGCTGAGATGGATGCTAAAAAACCTCCCTCACATTTCCAGCAGGGGCGAAATCCAAAAGCGACCTCGCCCGCGGGCGCCCGTTTTCAAAATCGGGCGCCCGCTTTCACAAAAACGGGCGCCCGTTTTTGTGAAACCGGGCGCCCGCTTTTGAAAACGGGCGCCCGTTTTCAAAAGCGGGCGCCCGTTTGTGAAAAGGTTATGGTTAGGGTTAGGTTAGGTTTAGGCATAGGTTTACTGAGGTTAAGTTTAGGGTTAGAGTTAGGTTTAGGCATAGCCTAGTTTGTGAAAACGGGCGCCCGCTTTTGAAAACGGGCGCCCGTTTTTGTGAAACGGGCGCCCGTTTTTGTGAAACCGGGCGCCCGTTTTTGTTAAAGCGGGCGCCCGCTTTTGAAACCGGGTGCCCGCGGGCGAGGTCGCTTTTGGATTTCGCTGGCTCTCCCCATTTCTCTACCCTTATTGGGTGTGGTTTTGGCTTTAGATTGCAACTCAGGATTTCACAGAGGACCAGATGAGATGATAATAATCCAGTGGTGGAAAATGGCAGTTCCAGGTGGTCGTACAAAAAGAGGAAAATAGTTCGCACACCGTATAGTAGCTCCCAGGGAACTTTATACTTTAGAGTGTCTCTACTACTCCAAATAAAGTTCCCTGGGAGCTACTATACGGTGTGCGAACTATTTTCCTCTTTTAGTACGTTCGACTTTTTTTAGTTCAGCACCTGTGAAATTTATTAGAGATGTGCGTACTCCACCTCTGTTTCAGTTCCAGGTGGTCCCCAGCTAAATTTGTAGCCTATTGTTGAAATATTTAGCCTATTGTTGATAATATTTCTACATATTTACACAGCGTTCATTCAACTTTGACCTTACTAGCACTAGAAGACATACTGTATTTTTGTTACACCATCACTAAGGGTATGTTTTACCCAATGTAAGCTGTTAATACAATAAAAAAAATATATCTCATCACAATATCATGACCTTTCACAAAAAAATCACCTATCATAGGGTGCAAAATTGGAGAAAAATGTGCATATTATTTTTAAAATATTCCTAAAGGAAGGGGAATTAACTAGGAAACTTCTCCTTTGGTCCAAACATTCCCAAGACCTGTGAGATTGGTCCAGTGAAGAAAAAAGTGAAAATTCCATTGTGGGTGAATCTATCACACTATAGATAAACACTATAAAAAACTAGAGAAAAAAAACTATAGGGCGTAAAAGATATAATCACCCGGATGAAAAAACCCCATGTTCATTGTTCTAGGGTTAAAAACAACATAGTTCTGTGTGGCAGAGGCGTCAAAACCAGTTTTAATAGGTCAACAATAAAAAAGTGGATAATTTGCTATTAATGACCCTCCCACAAACTGGCTGGAACTACTTAATATTTCACCAAAACCAGGGCAGAATTCCCACCACAGAACTCCCCTTGAAGTTAAACATTTGAGTACTTTTTCCATCAGTTCCTTCCCACCACCAGTACCGATATGGGCATGCAGAATGAGGGGATAGGCCTATCCCCTTCCCCAGTTCCTGGGATGCTCTGGTTCCCATGAGGAAATAACACAACCCAGATGAAAGCTGGAGGCATGGCCGAATTACATAACATGTGCAATACCTGTTACCTAGCAACTCCACTGGCGTGAACAGATATACTGTAGGCTCTTTTTTGTTTCTCGCCTCACTCACAGATAGGTGTCTGTAATTTCCTGCCCCAACTAGTTATTTTTTATTATTGTGTTTTTTCATAGTTGTAGCAACACTCACAAGCAGGGTCTTCAGGTACAGACAGTGTTGTTGCACAGCTAGATATAAGAGCTAAAGCCTCGCCCTGCATTCTTATTTGATCGTAGGTTGCGCTGATTAAGGGGCGGATGTAACATATCCCAATTGGGGGAGCAGGAGAAAATGGTATGGGTGCAGCTTCGTCGATGAAGTCGCATCCATACCATTTTTGGTTAGAGGACTTATATTAGCATAACATTAATAACATCAGTTGTTGAAGTTGCAACAGACACGCAGCATGCATAAAGCTAAAGGTCTGACTCAGAGAGTTTTCTGTTTTCAATGAAATCCTGTTGGTTTATTGGTGCCGCAACTGTAGTTATAGTTAGTACCAGTAGCAGTGTTTCAAATTACGTTGTATTTTAAATATAAGCACTTCATATATCTTGGGTTGGTTTGCATGCCATCATGTTTGGTGGGGCAGGCATTTAGGGGGGCATTGCCCCCCATGCCCATGCCTAGATCCGCCCCTGCACTGATTGTATGCACAGTGTTTTTCACCAGCCCAAAACCTTATGGTGCTTGGTGGCATTCCATACTGACATGCTAGTAGTGTCTGCATACTGTAGCGCATTTTAGCTAAAACATTAATGCCGTACATACCATCACAAGAGAATAAGATGGATGAACAAGCATGTTTTGATGGATACTAAATTACTCTCAGGATTAATAAGGTCTGTCTGCCTGTCTGCAGACCTTAATAAGGTCTGCCTGCCTGCCCGCCTGCCTGTCTGTCTGTTTATTAAACCTGATTAAATATAACTCACTTGTAGAAAAAAAGAGGTGATTAGGGGTTGTTGAATGTTGGTCAGAGGCGTTCTGATGAGACACTGCTACGTGAACCATCCCTTCTGCTTGTTTAGAGGTCGGGGGAGGAGACTGGAGAGCTAAGCTAAAGCTCCGCAAAAATCCACTCTGCTTTTGTGTGTGCTCCCAGGAATGAAGACCGTTCATTTACTGTATTGTACATTTCTCAGAGAGCTGCTGACTCAACCTGGACACAGCATGCAATCTGCTGCTGCAGATGGTCAGTTATCGGGGGACGGGGGGTGGGGGTTGATGGCGACTATTTTTTTCTTTTTGTCTTTTGTTCAACCATAACAGTGGACTATATGGTCTTGTGAGATATATACTGTACATACACAAATACATTTTTGACTAATAAAGTATTCAATGAATGAATCAATTAATCAATGAATGAATTAATCAATTAATCAATTAAACCAAAGTCAGTGCAACATGGAATCAACTTTGCTCATAGCACGTATGTACAGTATAGAATCGAGACTGTTGAGATCAAAATTAACAAAGGATGTGTTAATGTTTCAGAACTAAATGAGACAAATATTCCGGAACGCCTTTCCGGCATGGCTCACTTGCACTCCGGGAAATGTCAGTGGCGCTCCCCTCCCTGCAGAGGCCGATCTGGGAGATATAAGTGGTGATCCAGCCTTGTTCATTACGGTCGTTGCTATAGAATACCCGTACAGACACACAGTAGTATTAGACTCCAATCACATTTCATACTAACAGCAGAACACCACTCTATTGGCTGAGCCCTTCCAGGCTATGAGATTTCTATTGAGACTAGAGGATGGGGCGGGATTTGCTCACACTGGGACGTACCGTGCAGCAGTCAGCAGGTAATTTTGCCGTGAGCAAGCCGTAATGGAGTCAACGGCACTGTCGCCACTCTCTTACTTGACTACTCTGGGCTAAACGCACTTGAACAACAAAAAACAAAAATACATCCTGGATTGCAATGTTGTTGTGAAGTCGTAGTCTTAGCCTACTGTAGCAAGGACCTGTACACAAACTGTCTATGCTCTCTGCCCAACCCCTGTGGCCACCACCACCCGCAGCAGCTGTGGGCTTGCTTCTGCACTATCTGTTGGTATGTTGTGTGTGTGTGTGTGTGTGTGTGTGTGTGTGTGTGTGTGTGTGTGTTGTGTGTGTGTGTGTGTGTGTGTGTGTGTGTGTGTGTGTGTGTGTGTGTGTGTGTGTGTGTGTGTGTGTGTGTGTGCGTGCGTGCGTGCGTGCGTGCGTGCGTGTGTTGATTAGAAAGACGTTTTTACTGTCACTGTGGGGTGAAATGAAAGTCAGATAACAAAAAACGTGTGCATGTGCGGGAGGTGCACTCCGGCTCCGGTTAGAAATTAAACACTGCTTTTACTGCATGGCCCCATTGACCCCAGAAATTATTGATGTGTAAATGCATACATCATCACACAGCATGTTTTTGTTTTCACAAGGTAATTAAAAATTGAGTCTATTTAAAAATACACAAAAGGACAATTTTTGGCATGTATTGTTGGGTATGGCAGCTGGTTATACTGTATAAAAAAAGTAAAACAAAATGCATTTTTCAATTCACCTGCCTTTAAGTTCGAAAAATCTGAAATTTGAAAACAATCCCCAAACAATTCTCTCTGCCTAGCGAAAGTACATTCAGGGGCTGAGATAACCCCCCCAACTGGGGGCATACACTCCGAACTCGATACTTCTAGTTTAACCTACTGTAGCATCGGGCCTAGAGAGCATGTTGCTCAAATAATTTACAGTATAGCACCAACAACCCTTTTACTTTGACGGTGGCCTGTGGCACTCTCACTGTCATTTTAATCCAGGACATTAAATGAGGGATTAGTGGTTTGGTGAGGCGGTTTAAGGCTTCTTATCAGAATTTTAAATGATAAATCCCCCCTGATTCGCAGGCCCAAAAACAGGTTCTGCACTGCACTTACGATTGACACTTTCAAGCAGGTTGCACTTCCAGTTCTAAGCACAGAATGGCAAGCATCATGGCACAGCCGGTGTTTTGCCATTGCCCGGTTTAATCACTTTCAACCTCACGTCTCCATGTTGGGCATGCCATAAATGTTCAAAGATACAGTACTGTAAATAGCCAATACACAAACGTACAGAGCATCTTGTGTTGCGTGTGAGATTATAGAGCCGTTCTCAAAGTGTATTTCAGAAAATCCCAGAGTTCCGTTATGGAGTTTCTAAATTGGTCTGTATAAATTTTTAACTCTGACAGCTATACAAATGTAACTAAAAGAATCATAACAGGGTCCTAAATTTGGTTTCATTCCATTTGTATACTGTCAAGAGTTAAGGGGTGGGGGTGGGGTGGGGGGTGAGGGTCTTTGAAATGAGACCCTACCATCGTATGGCGAAATGTAAGTACAGGATAGTACTGTGCAAAGTTCTCTCACTCAACGTAAAAAAACATGCCTGACAAAACTGCTCTAAATCAGAATATGTTGAAACAGAAATCCACATCAAATCCAGATCAAACGGGTAAACATTCATGTTTAGAAGCAGGTTTGTTCCACTGCCGCTACAGGGTCTTGATTATTGCAGCCCACCCACTCTGCCCTTGCTGTTCTTTGCCACAGGACAAAACTGACCGTAAACAGAACAAGCAAGTTATTTTCTTCAGGGATATCATGCAAATATTAACATGTAAAGAAATGACATAATTTCATCATTTCCTTGAAGCAACGTGGCTCCTTGACATGCATATGTGCGTACAATACACTAGCCTGTCCTAAGCTGAAATAATTTTAGGGGGGGTGGTCTGCCGTCCCATCTTGGACGGCAATCGAGCTGATCTGATTGAGATTGATTGATGAGTCTCGGCTTAGTCGTGCTGTGATTGGCCAGTAGTCACTTGGGCAGCAGTGATGCACCATGAACACCATGCTCTCACGTACTTCCACTCTGGAGTGTGGACATACATCACTCCAACGCTACAGCTTTTTTGAAATATATAATATTCTATAAATATTGATATTTTCTTAAGAGTTCGATATGAAAATCCATCCATCCATCTTCTTCCGCTTATCTGAGGTCGGGTCGCGGGGGCAACAGCTCCACCAATGAGCCAACATTGGCAACCTCCTCCTGGGGGATCCCAGAGGGTCGATGTAATCCCTCCATCTGGTCCTTGGTCTGCCCCGGGGTCTCCTCCCAGTGGGACGTGCCTCGAGGACCTCCCTAGGGAGACGCTCGAGGGGCATCCAAACCAGATGCCCGAACCACCTCAGCCGGCTCCTTTCCAGGTGAAGGAGCAGCGGCTCTACTCCGAGTCTCTCCCTAGTGATTGAACTTTTCACCCTATCTCTAAGGGACACTTGTATTTTGCGACCTTGTTCTTTCAGTCATGACCCACGCTTCATGACCATAGGTGAGAGTAAGGATGAAGATAGCTCGATAGACAGAGAGCTTTGCCTTCTGGCTCAGCTCTCTTTTCGTCACAACAGTGCGGTATAGTGACTGTAATACTGCCCCTGCTGCTCCGATTCTCCAGCTGATCTCCTTCTCCAACCTCCCTTCACTCGTGAACAAGACCCCGAGATACTTAAACTCCTTCAACTGGGGTAATGCCTCATTCCCTAATTTGCTATTAATGACCCTCCCACAAAATGGCTGGAACTACTTAATATTTCACCAAAACCAGGGCAGAATTCCCACCACAGGACTCCCCTTGAAGTTAAACATTTGAGTACTACCCGGACTGCACGATAATACGATAATGATAATCAGAATTGGGTTGATATACAGTATATATCGATATTTTATTGATATGCACAACACTATTCCTTGCAGACAGACACTCGCTTTGCCCTGCAGACGGTCCAGAACTTTTGTTGTCAACAAATCCTTTTTGTCAGGCTCATGACAAGGCGGTGCTAGCGTTTGTGGTGGGGGGGTTACGGGGGCGGGTGAGGTGGCGTTTTAGCCAATCACAGCGCAGCAGTCTCCAGTGGTTTCATAATGAGCCAATAAAGTGGAGACACAAAGTTTGTACTAGACTATATTTTCACTAAAATCTTTGAGGCTAGTGTTCATGTGGCCTATGAGTGGACCCTGCAGCCCACAGGTCAGAAATCACTACTCTATTATTTGGTCTGCCTGCTGTTCTACAGGCTCCTGTCCACCTATACACCTCATCATTATTCATGGCTGGCTACTCTTCCATCGTCACGTTCATTAGCTATTCATCGTCCTGTCAAAGAAAAATCTATTTCCGTCCAGGGGCCCAGGCATTATTGTTATTGTAGTTTTCTGGCTCTTTTTAGCCACTTGAAACCCCAAGGGGGGATAATATTCAGCCAAAAATAGCTCTAGATCTACAAGCTCAAAGTGTGTTGCAACACTGCAGTGAACACACCATGGTTTTGATTTGAGATTTGGTGTAGTTATTGTACGGTCCGATGACAGCATGTTTCATTAAAGACTAGAGGGATTCATCATTATAAAGAGGCCTAGGGCGCCAGAGTCCTAGCATCAGAAGTACTTTACATTATGCTATAGTCTACTTGCCAGTCCATATACAGACCCCCATAGTGAACCCGGATATGTTGATTACACCAAGGTTGAGTATACTGTCTCAGCATGTAGAAACTGCCAACTTGCTCATGTTGAGAAATTTTCATAACTGCCATAATATGTGAGTGTACCGTGAACAACTTAGAGAGGGCAAACAACATTCATCCTGATTTAAGTACCAGGTGATACTGTACAGTATGTCTCACTAGGGAGTTGGCCTTCATGTGGTTAACAGTAGCCAAAACAAAGAACCAACAGGGGAACATACAGTATACTTCATACCGCGACTAATGATGGTGTCTTATTTGCACTGTGACAAAGAGACTATTCCAATTTGTCCCTCTTTCAGGTGCTCGAGTGTGCGAACTTTCAGACCCCTCAATGTCGCAACTCTTCTAGTAGCCCCCGCACGGCGCTTGCCAAAAGTAAAACCAAGTTATACCGCATTGGGACCTCTGACGAGATTAACACATGTCGATCGTGATCGGCGTATTAATGGTGGTGGTGTCCTTCTCTTTCACACACTGGCACGGCTATTGGGAAAAGTGAGCCATGCGCTGACTTATCATCGTCACCATCATCATCATCACCATCATCATCATCATCATCATTATCATCATAAATATTGTGTTTACCAGACAAATTGAAAGGGGTTTCTCCTTAGCAAAAAGTCAACAGAACACGTTGACATTAGGGATGTCCCAATACTTGGTATTGGAAAAAGTATGGGATCGGCCCTTTTTTGTCATATCAGTATCGGCAAATACTGTATGGGTATCGGAAATCAGAATCAATGCTTATTTGTCATTATCTCGTGAAATTGGTATTGGTAATTTGGCAAATATACCAGTCTAACTGTAGCAGGTGGCTACAGCCTCTGTCATGATGGCCTCCAAAGTCTAGTATCTACCCCCAGACCAGGGGGATGTCCCTTTGGTTAGGTCTAGTGGTTAAGATGTTGGACTTTCACGCAGGAGACCCGGGTTCGAATCCCGGGCGTTATATAACTACACATCTGACACGGGGGTAAGGGGTCAACACTATGGTAGTTAAATAAAATTGGGCCAGTTGGGCCATCTGGAGTTTGCTTTCAAGTTGCTCAAGTGCACATGCAGTACGGAGTCTGCTATTCCCGGTATATCGGTGGGCTTCATAATAAAGTGGCATCGGGACATCCCTAGTTGACATCATGCAAATCTTCTTCTTTCATAATAAAAATAGCCCAATAATAGGTTGTTCAGGAGTGGAAATGACAGTGTTGTGTTTTGTAGACTAGACTTGTACAACGTAGAACCATGCGTGCAGATCACAACGCATTGTTTGTTGAATATAAGTCTACTATTTATTTGTATTTTTAAATATTGCCTTTTTGTCTATTAAAAGGAGCCAACATAAATGTATCGGCTATCATTTGTCTATACCATTTGTCTTTGTTATGCATATTAAATCCGGGGTATAAAAAACAAACAAATACTAAATACTAAAATTCTAATCCCGCAAATCAATATGGGCAGGTTTCCCACCCGCTCATTCCGCCCCAACAACCAATATCTTATTAGATTTGACATAACTTGCCTTCAGCATCATACATACTATACATACAGAATACAAAGACACATATGTACAAAATATACTATACATCCCACCAGGGTTATAATTAAATGTAAACTAACAAAAAACGAAAAAATGTAATGTCAATTCAGAAAACTAACTAAAATAATACCCAAAATACCCTTAGTTTTAGTTTTTATAAAGCATTTAAATCCAAAATGTTTTTTTGACCAGCATGAGGAGGAGGTACTTCTAGATCTTCTATCACCTCCTGATTCCATAACACTGGGGGTAACAATTGTGTTCTTGTGGGAGAGTGCAATCATCCAATCTACTACTACTATCTCCTAAAACTAAATAAAACTAAATATTTTCACCAAAATAAAAACTAGCAAACCCGCTCTAAAAACAAATAAAATGTCAAAACTGACTAAAACTAAACTAAATTATATAATAATAACCCTGCATCCCACCCAACACCAAATGCTATTTCATTTACATCACCATTAATCCAACCAATCGAAGTTCCCTTCTGTTAGTCCCATTACCCCGGCCAAACCGATTACAGTACTTGCACTCGTTCTGCTCACACAAGCAATGACCTCTAATTCCGTATTGAAACTAAGTGGTATTCCCCTTAAAATGCAGGGCCAGGGTTGGTATGAAACATGTAAATCTTACTGGTTGCCTGTTGCTGTATATGCTCAGCAAAATATATCACTATATATCTCATATATCTACATTATACATTATATTACACTATATCATAAAGTATATGATTGTACTGGGCTCAGAACGCAATGATAGAAACTAAAAGGGCTAAGATAAATCAACATTGCAGAAAGCACTTGTTGTACTTCCCCTCACTGTAGAGCGTGTGCAAGTGCACATCTTGCTGTGTTACAAGTAGTACTAATGAAGGCTCTGTTGCATTGTGGTCCAACAGAGCCGGGGCAATGAACAGAGCTGTGGCAATGAAAGGAGCATGTTTGAGAAGCATATTGTACACTAAATAGAACAGAGCCTTGAGTAATATAATCAGTTAACACCTGTGAAGGAACAAGGAAGTAGGAAACAAGCCTGAAAGTAGGGAGGGTGATTCTGTGTGTGCACAATATAGAGCCCTTTCAACACTGTCTGTCAAGTGGTTCATAAATGAATGAATTTAACGTTACATGTCATATATACATGATGTAGCTTGCTACATCAACACTACACATATATAAATATATATCTCAAAATAATGTACAACCTTCTAAATAATCATAACAATAAAATAATAATTTAGTGGTGGATTTGAACCTGGGATTGTGGCATGTTTAGGTTTTGGGATGTATATTAGAGGTTTTCTACCCATTAAAATGGGTGGAATTTGAAAATGTGTGTGGGGAAAATGTAGTAAGCTACAATCCTTGTTACTCGGAACAAGTAGTGTAGCTTCACTACAAGCTACTCGAAACAAGTAGTGTAGCTTCACTACAAGCTATTCCCAGAACAAATGTAGTAAGCTACACTTTAAGTTACAGAAAAATGTAGTTAAGCTATGTAGCTTAGCTACTTGTAACAAGCTACTGCCCATCACTGTATATATATATATTTACAGGTTGTCTTCTGGTTGTAGTTAAATGTCTAAAAAACCCAGGGGAGATGTGACACTAGTGCTCTCCACAGTTACCCCTCCTTTCCAACCATTTTTAGGATGCAAATAAGGGTTGCCATAGGAACTGTGGTCTCAAATGCATAATCATTTGCACACATTTGCAAACTACAATACAGAATAAACACAATGGGGCTAGAATATAAAATATCTGTTACATATACTTTGAATAACACAACTGGTAGCCTACAGAGCCCCTAAAGGAACGTTGAAGTTATCTATACTGTTATGTAACGGGAGATTTTTCCTGAATTATGTCCTTCTGAAAGCCAAAGCACAGTCTACTGACATACAGTATATGTCTGTCACAATAATTACATAATGGCCTAACTACAGTTATTTGATATAATCGCAATTAAGCTTGAAAACCACTCTATACTGCTGTGCGTGTGTGTGTGTGTGTTAATGAAGCCAAACAGAAAGCTGTTTATGTTCCAATATTTAACTCTACAGCCTGCAGGCACACCAGATCCTGGGGACCACATCTTGCTAGATCTGGCATATTTACACAGCATTAATCGTGCTGTGTTGATTAGTAATATGCATGCACTCTACCAAATAAACATATAAATATATACCAGTCTTGTTCCTCAGTGAAATAAGGAGCAGGCCCAACAAAGCTCTGCAATGGGTAGCAAGATCAACTATAAGCACAGTACGATTTATCCACTTGAACCCCGACAGCATCCCTATTCATGGGCATTATCTAGTCCTCCACCAGCCATGTTTAGGACCTCACAGGTGATTCAATGTGTGATTAGGCTAACCAGACCAAATGAAAGCCTAATCAGTCATTGAATCACCTGTGAGGACCTAAACATGGCTGGTGGAGGACTACAGATGAAACCCATGAATTCTAAGGAGGACGATTCTGTAAAAAATGGCTTATCTACAATACAGCGCGTTTGAAATATTATGTGTTGTGAGCTTGTAGATTGGCAGATCTAGTATATCAGAACCCATGGGATCCCCGGTGAACTATAAGGTTTAAATGGTTATTATGAGTGGTTAACAAGCTCATCAGTGTATCTGTTTCCAACCATGCTCATTCTCTTTGTTGCATCATGGCATGCTGTGATGAAAAAAGAAAACGTATTGTCATTGCCGTACAGTAGGTGCATCACCATTGCAGTGCATTCCTGTGCAGAAGGATGATGATGTAACATCCACGACACAATGAGAAGCTTACTTATTATATTTCCATCTGTGATATCAAGGAGGGTTTCTTTTTTCATGCAAAGGTCAAAGTAAACAGGTGTAGTGTTGAATGCATTTGCATGTTGTGGACAAACTTCAGTAGGATGCCAAAAATAGGCTATAGCAGATCTACAAGTTCACTTGTAGCATTTGCATGGTGATTTGGGTAAAGGGAAGGCATGAGTGAGTGCATGCAGTGGTCCATTTGGCATTTGACTGTAAGTATAGAGGGTATAAGTGGTATTTTTTAAAATGCATTGGGACAGTATATGACATTATAGCCAGTGTGTTGTATTCTGCTTTGTCAGCACAGGGGCAGCTGTTCGGCAGGATGAGCCCACGCTCATGTTGGACTGCAGCCCTGCCCACAACAAGCTGAAACATGTTGGACCGCATGCAGCCTTGTTTCTTTTTTAAATTGCAAGGCATTGACTTAAGAGTTTGTAGATCTGGTATATTTTCACTGCTTTTGTGCGACACTCTGATGATGAAATTATGCATGAAAACAAAAAAACGTTAATTATATTTCGGACAAACCGCTCTAGGTATACAGTATGCATGTCTATATGATATTATCTGGTAGTATACTGTAGAGTCTGTTATTGCAGTGTAAATGATTATGAATACTCCGCCACCCTGAATGATTTCAGACATCTTGCCAAAGATTGGCACTGACTGATCACTGGAACAGACGCTGTTTATATTTAGTTCATTGGCTGGCCTGTCATTTCACAGGACTTTCAGCATTGTCTAGGAAGGTGCATGGCGACTGACGGATACTGCTTAATGCTTCACTACAATCCTATAAAGGCCCAGAAATGATTCAATGTAATGCCAAAATGTTAGAACAAATCACTGCAGTAACATGAAATTATTGTTAATAGCATAGTAATAATAATAATATATGTTAAATTCAAATACTGCAACACACCAAAACCATCAAATCTGTGTCTGCTGCAACCAAAGCAAAGACTGCATCACTATTGATGGTAGTGGTATAGCCTACTGTACCTTAGAATGTGCATGTGATAAACACCAATAGGTGTTAGGATAATATTGCCTTAAATAGTTAATAGAATACCATGTGGGGATTATATAACGGCCTAATACACCAATGTGGACTGAATCTCACACACACACACACACACACACACACACACACACACACACACACACACACACACACACACACACACACACACACACACACACACACACACACACACACACACACACACACACTCTCTCTCTCTCTCTCTCTCTCTCTCTCTCTCTCTCTCTCTCTCTCTCTCATTCCCTATATATATATATATATATATATATATATATATATATATATATATATATATATATATATATATATATATATATATATATATATATATATATATATATATATATATATATATATATATATAATATCCTCGCTACTGCTGCTTAGATTTTAGGTCACCATGCAACAGCCTGAACAACAACATGCAGAGAAAATCAAAACAGTTTCGCGTTTTGCATTGAGGCTTGTTAGGTTGATGCTTGTCAAAAGCCCACAATAGCGTCAAGATCGATCCTCAAGGTGTAAAATAAAACATTCAGAGCCAACAGTGTGTGTGCGCGCGCGCGTGTGTCTGTGCGTGCGCGCGCGTGAGAGAGAGAGAGAGAGAGAGAGAGAGAGAGAGAGAGAGAGAGAGAGAGAGAGAGAGAGAGAGAGAGAGAGAGCTCTATCTATTCCTACCTGCTTTTCTAAAGCCTCCTTGGCTGATAGTGAGGGTTTCGGTGAGGGCGCTCTGTCGCACACGCAGCCCTCCAACAGGTACAGACCGGACGGTCTGGAGCTGGACTCGTTCTCGAAATAAAACAGCATGTTTTGCAGTAGAGCAAACCACTTCGAGTGCCATTTGTTTGTGTTGTCTGAGCTCTTCTTGCTCAAGCCTCCTCGCCTCGTAGCGTCCTTCTTGGCCAAGAGCCCCAGGTAGGTGACATGAGCATCGTTGAGTCGTATTCCCTTCTGCATTTTGATGAAGAAGACGACTTGATTCGGACGGCGACAAGACGTCACAGACGCTCCTCACATCTTTTCAACCCGTTCCCATAACAATAACATATAAAATCCCCAAACAAAAATATGTTGACTTTGTGAATGCGGACCTCTCTCTCTCTCTCTCTCTCTCTCTCTCTCTCTCTCTCTCTCTCTCTCTCTCTCTCTCTCTCTCTCTCTCTCTCTCTCTCTCTCTCTCTCTCTCTCACTCTCACTCTCTCTCTCTCTTTCTCTCTTGCAGCAGAAGCAGACTGGTCCACTCTGTCCGACGCATTCACCGTGTTGGCATTAACTACAAACAAGAAGAGGGGGAACGAAACGAATATGAGCGTAAATCCGTCATCCAGAATATTTTGCCATAACTACTCCGTCCACATGATTTCAAATCAAAGTCCACACGGGGGTAACAAAAAAGAAAGAAAAAGAAAAAAGAAAGAAAACAACGGCGTAGGCGAATGAGTATTGAAAGGCAAAACAGCGCATGCAGGGAGAGACGGCAAGTGGTCCGTCCGATCGAGGTTTGTCCTTTTCTCACGTGAAATCTCCAGAATCCAGGCGGCTTCCTGCTGAGCTCGGCAGGCTGTGTTGGAGTCACGTGTCCTATGCTGGGGAATAAGCACATTTCAGGACCTTGGACAGCGACGTTACAACAATATACTGGGGGTGGAACGTTAGAACAGTTGACGATACGTGGACGATGTTGGTTTATTTTGGCGATCTGATACGAAATCGACACAGTATTTAAAATACATTTTGATATCACCAAGTAATTAAACCTCCCTTTTCCTCCTGAAAATGGCCAAATACCAAATATGCTGGGTTGATACAATCAGTTATTTGCATAAAAGATTCCAGGTTGTTTGCATTGCCAAACAATACAGTGCATGGTCAATGTTCCTGTTCTCATGCCCAATGTTTTTTTTTTTAATTATTATTATTATTTCAATATACTTTTATTCTTCCAAGGAATGTTTTGTTTTCTTTTTTGATGCAGCTACTATCATTATACCCCTACAAGACACATTGTCATCTATTTGCAAATGGATGATGCATTCTTATCAAGGATCTTGTGGCTCTGATAGTCGATTTGTAGCAATATCAGTTCTAACCCTCTTAAAGGTCTAGTAAGTGACTTAATTCAAATATTGTATTTTTTTCTTCTTTTTTGGCTAATCCTCCTTACCATAGAGTGTGGTGACCATGTAAAGAGGTATCCCTATCCCCAGTGAGCTCCTGGGGTCAATAAAGCCCCAATCTTTTGGGACAATCAAATAATTTCTAAGATGAAAAACAAAACAAAAAGTGTTTTCTACTTCTTGCTAATTAGATATTATATGACAATATTGTGTTTGGTGTCATGATTTGTCACGACACGAGTTGGTTTTGTCCGCGGCACAATTGTGTTTTTCATTAACCATTTTCGAAAAGTCTATGAGGAAAATGAATGGGGAATCCACTTCTGGAACAGGGGCGGTGACGTCACTGTGCAGGTCTATAGCGGTAGTTTATTAAAACGTAATTTTGACCTGGTAGACAAAGAGCCTATACTTGAATGACAAAGCAAATCAGATCAGATTTCCACTTCTTACAAAAACAGTGACAATGCCTCACCAAATAATATAACATTAAGGAGGAAAAGTGGTTATAGTTGTATTGAAATGTAAATTTTTCTTATGACTATTGCCTAAACACTAATCAACGTTACAGCATTTATATGTATTTATTATGTTTATTATGTATATTTATTTTGTCGTTACACACTGTACTGTGGTAAAGCATTGTTGTTTTTTTGCAATGACACTGTTCTTTTACTCCTGAATTTTACTAACTAATTACAGTCATTACTGCTGACAGAACATCACCTTGTATTGACTGATGATGTTAGTGATCAAAGGTTGTGCCCCGGGGATCCTATTATAGATACACAAAGCCCCACGCCTGCATTATCTTTACCATAGTGAGGGCAGCAGTGGTGGCAATGGTGAATAAGACTAAAAGCAATAACGAGTATGCCCTGGCTATATGCCAATACCTCAAACAGGCTGCAGCATGACTGAAAACATACTGCTGGTTACTCCTAAACATATCCTATGAGAGATGAGATATATTTTATTAAAAATGCACACAAACAGCCCAAGGCAATCATACGACAGTATGTATTGGGGGAGGCAGTTCTTAATGCATGTAGATACTGATGGCAGTTGGCATGAAAGACTCTGGAACCATCCTTGGGAGAAAGGTGAGCCTTCAGCTGAAGGTTCAAGGTTGTGCAGTGCACGTTGTTACATCTTGTGCACAAAACTTGCTTTTGTTTGGCTATGTAGCAGCAAAAATATAACAGCAAAAACACAGCAAAAAGGATAGAATATAGAGTGCAAAAAAGAGCAAACAAAGAAGGAAATATGTACATGTGCAATGTGCATGCATGTTTTCCTTGTACAGTAGTAGCAAAGTTACCGGTAGGTGCTATATGCGTCTTTTTCCTTTTCACAGTAAGCTATTCTCTATGAATTTACAACAAAAACATGATGATCATGATGCTCATCCCATGCCAATGTTTGGAAACTGTCAATTCTACACAATCGTGTGAAGCACAACATCTCCAAACAGATGTCAGGAGTTACAAAATGACACTGTAAAGGCCAGTGGAACAAAACAAACAAACAAACAAACAAACAAAATATATTAGCTGCATTAATGTACAGTATGTTAAGCAATGGTATATGTTTATTTTCAAAGAGATCTCAGGAATGGTCCCGGACTTGAATGGTAAGGACTTGAATCAGAATTCAAGTCCTTATCAGAGTGGCTGGACTGACTTCCTGATCCTCAATGTTTCATCTCAGAGTTAGAAGGTTAGAACCAACCCCAGAAGTCCCTAAAATGTAATTAATGCCTTTCTTTGGTCAATTCAGGGAAATGCTGTACCAACATGAAAATTCTCGGCCGATACAGATGTTTAAAATAACAATTTAGCCAATACTGGTACTGATATATACTTTTTGCTGTTTTTATTCCATTGTTTATGCCAGGTAACTACATCTTCAGTGCAAGAAATATACAGTATATTCATAATGTACAGCTTGGTAGACTACAGATAACCTACATAATACAAACAGTCCTGCAAAATGTATGCCTACCAGCAACTGATAAACATTGGTTACTGACATTGGTTTTATTTACAGATATTGATATTGACGGATGAGAGCAAATCGGCAAACCAATATGTGGACTGATACATCTATGCATTTAGTTATATGTTAGTTATTTTAGTATACTTTCTGTTTTCCAATAAAGTATTTGATATTGCTGTGCTCTATATTGCAAGTTGCTAAATGATGATGTTGATGTTGATCTGGTTTTGTATTTCAACTACATAGAAAATGAGAGCCTAGCCCTCAATTTATGATTATGCCTTTCTATTTATTCTATCTATTTGAGGAGGATATTGGATGACTGTATATTCAACAGTGCTGGGTGGACAGACACCATTCTTCGTATCATGGGCAATGGCATAGCTGGTAATATAAGCCGAAGGCTCTATTTCCAGGCAAGCATTGAAAATGAAAGAGCCTTCAAACAGGAAGTAGGGCTATAAACAGGAAGTAAGCCTATAAGCTTTACTATGAATTCAAATTGTTTCTGACCATAGAATAATAATATTATAAAACACTCAGCCACATATGAAAAAACAAACTCACCTGAGTGTGTCATCATCAGGTGAGTTCACGGTATTTAGCTTTGCCCAGAAAACTGCAGGAAATCCCCAAAACAAGACATTTGCTGTTTACAGGTTTTTTAAGTTGAACATTCTCTTCATTGTCTTCCCCCTGGAGTAGTCAATGGTCAATGTTTTGTCAACATTGAACATATTATTTAAATGTACAGCAAATTTCCAGGAGTATAGTACATAATGATCCAATGGTGACATGTACCAGTATGTAATGTAATGCAATTTAATCTTCAATCAATCAAAGCGTGGTGTTGTAAGTTTGCCTGTCAGCTATAAAAATGCAACATTCTGTATAATGACTACTTTAATATGTTGTAATGGTCTGAACACCAGACTTTTACCTGAAACATTGTTGATACCTTTATCCAAGTAAAAGTAAAAGAGTTTATTGTGTCATAAGATGAATAAGAATGTGTGTGTGTGTGTGTGTGTGTGTGTGTGTGTGTGTGTGTGTGTGTGTGTGTGTGTGTGTGTGTGTGTGTGTGTGTGTGTGTGTGTGTGTGTGTGTGTGTGCTCATGAAGTACAAGATCCTTATTGGAATAACACATTTTTCTTACTAATTGTCATATTGTAAAACGTAATCACACAAGTATTAAATACAAACAATATAGTGAAAGGGACTTTACCTGGGTTAACTTTACCGGTAAAGCTAAATTGTTACCTTTAAAAACTTTCTATCTTATACAGTATATTACAACTGTATAATACAAGACAGAAGGGGATGGAGTGCAACAGAAGGGACATAATGGCATGGCAGCATCAGTGTTGTGTGCATGTCCGAGTGGGCAAGCCATAAAACATGCTTTAGCACACAACCACACTCACAAGCCGTGCTCAAAGCACCCAATTTGTTTAAAAGGCATAGGCTCTAATCTGCTCCTGTCAGTCCTCCGGCTACTTCTCAGAGGTGATTTATTTATTACTTCATCGCCACTGTTATCTGCTCTCTCTCCATTCACCCATATAAATCCCTCTTGGGCTCTCAGGCTGCTGAGTTATACCAGGCTCTTCTGCTTCCATAGCCACTTATTTGGTCAAATATTAACCCAAAGTCTCGATTTTCAGTGATTACCGAAACTTGAAATGAGGCATGTTTAGCGATAGTCTTTGCTTGGCACATTCTGGCGTCAGTTGACAGTTGTACACATCAATTCAGTCTTTATGACATTGGACAGATTTGCATTGATGCGCGTTCAGAAGGCTGATAACACTGTGCTCATTGTTGGATTGTTGTCTCTGTGCCAAACCTCGAGCCAAGGTGAAAGCACAGGCATGCTCAGTGCAGTGGCTGTGAGCACTCTGATAGTTTGGCCTGTACAGCTGCATGATGACATAATGTCACAAGTATTATCTATAATTGATTATTTTGCTTTTGTGCTCCGTTAGTGAGGAACCGTAACTACAGTATAGTGCTTCCATTCACTCTTGTATTTGTCTCATATAAGTCTCAAAATCATACTTTAAGCTCAAAGAAACTAATTCTGCCTACATTATTGAAAATTCAGCCCAGTTAAATTACAATTACTCATGGTGTAAAAGTTTTCTATATCTCTCTAGGTAGTCATCTGTTATCTCTTCCAGTCTTGTTGGTTCTTTGCACTTCTGCATCTTTGGTGAGCACATCCTCATATATTGTATTAGTATGGGATGTCCTTGTGACCGGTGCCCATGTGTTGGTTCTCTTCCCACAGCACCAGTTTCTCATTCTAGCTGCTATATTGTCACCCACCCTCAATATTTCCAGCATACATATTCTCGGTGAAAATGTATAGGCTACTCCTGCTGATGTATAGCACAACACATAACATTCTGCTTGTATATAGAGTACAGTAGTGCTACCAAAAATCAATATAGATTACCAAAGTTTTGCAAGAGACATTATGTGTGTCTATTATGTAGATTGGGAGGTCCTACACCCTCCAGGTGGTTCGGTCAAGAACAACAAAGCATTCAGGTTTGAAGGGTTCAGGGTTTTTTACTGAAGCTCTTAAGTTTGTACAGAAAGCATGTGAGGTGTGTGGTTAACACAGAGACGCACACGCTGCTGTGGTCTGTACAGAATGAGTCAAACAAACAGAGTTCCCTACTCTAAGCTGTGCTGTGCTGATTAACGCAGGTGTGCACCAATTGAGGATGCAGCAGTGCTTGCCCTCTCTCTCTCTCTAGCAGTGCTTAATTGAGGAGGCCAGCTTGAGCTAGTTACACAACAGTCAGTGATTGGGCTGGCCTTTGTCACAGCCGCCCCCAAATTCAGGGAGTGAATTTGAACATCTCAAAAGGCCATGAAGGGGGTAGGCAGCTGGACTCCGAGAGTTAGTCTTCTGGCAGTGCGGGAAGGCAGATCAGACGAGCGACTGGTCGTACATAGGTCCTTTCCTTTCCCTGCACTTCAACGGCTCTTACTTTCTGGTCGGACCCCGGGAAGACCTTGATGACCTTCCCCACTGGCCACAGTGCCCGGGGTAGCTGCTGGTCGATGATCATCACCACGTCTCCGATTTGCAGTTCCTTCCCATCTGTACGCCACTTCTGGCGGGCTTGGAGACCTGGCAGGTAGTTCTGGATAAACCGCTTCCAGAAATGATCGGCCATGAGCTGGCTATGCCTCCACCTCCGTCGACTTAGCAGCTCGGATTCTGGGTAAACGACTTGCGGCAGAGAGGCATCTGCTCGACCCATCAGCAGACTGTTAGGCGTAACAGGGTCCAAGTCAGCGACATCGGATGATGTGTATCCGAGAGGCTTGGAGTTGAGCATGCCCTCAATCTTGACAAGGACAGTCCTTAGCACCTCTTCAGACACGGACTGGGCTCCTACAACCACTCGAAGAGCTGCCTTGAGGGAGCGAATCTCTCTCTCCCAACAACCCCCAAAGTGGGGCGCTCCTGGGGGATTGAAGGTGAAGCTGATCTGCTGGCTGGCCAGCAGGGCCTTGAGTTCCGGCTGTAGGGCAGCGAAGGCGTCCTGTAACTCTCGGTCACCGCCTCTGAAGTTCGTGCCTCTGTCTGAAAGCAGCTCAAAGGGCCTACCTCTTCTCGCGATGAATCGCCTGAGGGCCATCAGGAACGCATCGGTGTCGATAGCAGTCAGGACGTCGATGTGCAGGGCTCTGGTGGTCATGCATTTAAAGAGGATTCCCCACCTCTTCTCGGATCGACGACCAATCTTCACTTGAAAGGGACCAAAACAGTCGACACCGGTTGAGTAGAATGGTGGTCGCAAAAGGCGCAGTCTTGCTGGAGGAAGGTCAGCCATCCTCGGCACCTCGGGTCGCCCTCTCCATTTCCGGCATTCGGTGCACTGGCGTTGATGCTGGCGAATGGCCTCTCGACCTCGAAGCACCCAATAGCGTCTGCGGACCTCAGCGAAGACCCTTTCCGCTCCGGGATGATGAAGGTTCTCGTCAAAGTCTTGAATGATCAACTTGGTGACAGGATGGTGCGAGTCCAGCACGATAGGATGAACAGCATCCTCCTCCAGGTCACTGCTTCGGCGGAGTCGCCCTCCAACTCTGATGAGCTGACTGGTATTGTCGAACTCTGGAGCAAGCGAGGCTAAACGGCTGCTAGGGGACACCGACTTACTTGCCTTCAGTTGAGCGAACTCCGTGGGGAAGCTCTCTCTTTGCACCTGTTGGAGAACGATCAGTTCGGCCTCCTTGTAGTCGGCAGCCGAGATTCCATCTGTGCGTCCAGCCGCCCCGTGCAGAAGCTGGACCGTGGCCTTCAGATAATCTGGGAAGGTCTTGAACTGACTGGCATCTGGGATGATCTGAGCTGGTTGAGTAGCAGTGAGACCACAGAACGCAGATCTCTTAAACTCCTCTTCTGGTTCAGCGGTGATGGGAACCGATGCTTGTGTCCACTGCTCGATGGGCTGGCTCAAGAAGTGAGGTCCTTGGTTCCATCTGCCAGGGGCAGCCAGCTCACGAAGAGTTTTACCTCGCGTTATGTCATCTGCTGGGTTATGGCTGGTCTCCACGTACTGCCAGGAATCCAGGTTGGTGAGGTCTTGAATCTCTGCCACTCGGGTGCCCACAAACACCTTATAGCGACAGGACTCCGATCGCAGCCAGGTGAGGACAGTCGTAGAATCGGACCACAGAGTGACATGACGTATGGGTAGTGTTAACTCTGTCTTCAGGACCTTGGCCAGCTGAGCGCCAGTGAGTGCTGCACACAGCTCGAGACGGGGTATTGACTGTTGCTTCTTCTCAGTGCCACGGAGATGTGGTAGTACCGCTTCCTTGGGTGCGTGCAGGAGGGGCATGTTCTTGAGACGTATGAGAGGTGTTGCGTACCTTTGCACACCGTTGACCTCGACTTGCGTTGTCTCCCTTTCGAGTAGGCTAATCGCCTCCTGATCTTGTTTGGACCTGGTCACGGCCTTCTCGCTTCGATAAGGTAGCACATCCATCTGCCAAAGCTTCTCGACTTGACTGTAGAGCTCAGCCGATGGTGATGCTGCAGATACGAAGAGGCAGTGCTGAGGGGACAGCGTGTGTCGAAGTCCATGGGCTGGACCCTGCAAAGTCCATCCCAAGCGGGTCTTCACCGCAGCTGGCCCACCCGATGGACCAAGTCGCACAGGTGCTATGGGGGTAATCAGGTGCGGATAGTCCGATCCAATGAGAAGTACAGGATGTACCTTGTGAAACTGTTGCAGGGGCAGACCGGCAAGGTGAGGGTAGCGCTGCTGTATAGCTTTAGCTGGTTGGCTGTGCTCGGCGAGCCCAAGGGGTTTGGCTGTGAATGCCCTGGAGATGTGAAAAGCATTCTTCGGTTGGCAGACTGGAGAAACAGTGAAGGACACAGCCGCCCCGTGAAGGATCTGCATGTCTTGTCTCACCGTCCGTAAGGCTAAATCCTCTGGCTGGCCTGTCAGACCAAGCGCTTGAGCGGCTGAATGAAGGAGAAGTGTGCGCTCTGAGCCGTCATCCATAATGGCATAAGCTTCCAGTGAGCGCTCCCCATTCTGGAGTAGGACCTTACTTATCTTCAACATCACCTTGTCACTCTCTGTCGGCCGGTCAATGTAGAGTGTTTCACAGCTGGCGTGGTAGGTTGCGTTCTCAGTAGTTGTGCTGTTGGGAGCGTTGTCGTCTTGTTCTTGTGTTCTCTCATTGACCTCGTGGAGGATGAGAAGGTGTTTGCGATTGCACAGTTTGCACAACGCCTTAAGTGTACACTTGGCCGCCAGATGTGCTCTGCCGCAGCGCCAGCAGCGGTTGTTGGTCTTAATCCATTTCTCCTTGCTGTCCTTACTAAGCCCCTTGAAGACGGCACAGCCATTTAGGAAGTGTTCACTGTTGTCACAGTATGGGCAATAAGGTTCAGGCTTCTCTTTCTTGTTTGGGTTGCCCTGTGACTGCTTGACATCCGATTGCTTGGCCTCATGATCAGCTGGGGTTTCAGTGTTGAGAAAGACTGTGGCCTTAGAAGGGTTGGTCTTGTATCTGGGCTGATCCAGCTTCTTAGGTGCAGACTCCTTCTTGTGTTGACTCGGGGGACGAACACTGTCTTCTTGGATTTGAAGTTCGTAGTCCAACCACTCTGTTAGGTCACTGAGCGTAGGTATAGGGATCTGCAGAGGGTGGATGAACCTCTTGAAGTTGGATCTGAGGTCATGAGGAAGTTTCCCCAACAGACGAGTGACATGGGAGCCACATTCCAACTCCACTTGACCTTTCCTCCCCAGCTGCTCAAGCATGCTCACTAACGAGCGTACTCGCAAAGCAAACATGCGAAAGGCTTGCACATCACCACTGTTCACATCCGCTCCATCCATTAGCTCCGCAATGTGCTGCAGGGCTAGCCGGTGGGGCTGTCCATACATCTTAGTGAGAGTTTCCATAGTGTCTGTGAAAGGGTACCTGGAATTGCAGTAGGAGTCGGCTACCAGCTGGGCCTCTTCCAGTTTCAGATGATCTGTAAGGACCTGGAACTTGAACCTTTCCGAAGCGTCGGCTGGTAGAACATTCTCCAGAGCGAGTCGTAGGCGTGAAAACTCTCTGGCGTCTGGACGCACAAGGTTGGGAATGGTAGGACAGGGCCCCTTGTAGGTGCTCTCTTTGCTGGATGTGAACTGATGATCATGGTAAACCTCTGTGGCGTGACGAGATTCAGGCGAATGGTAACGTCTGGAGGAACCGTAGTAGTCCTGGTGGGTGGCATGTGCCACTGAACGACGTTCAGCAGTTGAGCGTGAGCTACGCCGTGGTGAGTAGTAACTTTGCTCGGATGAGGGGTAGCGCCTCTCCGATGAGCGGTGTCGCGGCCCGGGTGAGTGGCGACGGCGCTCGGGTGAGTGGTGACGTAGCTCGGGTGAGTGGCGACGGCGCTCGGGTGAGTGGCGACGGTGCTCGGGTGAGTGGTGACGGCGGACAGGGTGAGAGACGGGAACTGTTGAGCGGCGTTCTGGTGAGTAGTAGTCATGACGTACCGGGTAAGAGACAGGCACTGTTGACTGTGGTCTGGATACATAGCAGTGGTCACGTGCTGAATGAGAGACGGGTACAGCAGGGTGATGCCTGGCTGAGTAATAATCACGTTGTGGTGAGTCATCATAACCACGTCTCTCTCTGGGTGGGGTTACCAATGAGGGTGGTGGGCCATGAGGAGTGAATGGTTCTGTATGTCGTGCTGAGAGGGGATGTGTTGCATTTGCCGCGGGGTGTGAGCCTGAGCGTGATGGAGCTTCTATCTGGTAGTTCTCCTCCCTTTCTCTGCTTACCCTCTTTGACGCGCTGCTGCGTGGGGCTGAACTATGAGATGCGTCTGGTCGCGATGAACGACACATTTCGGACATGGCAGCCTTTAACTTCCTCATTTCCTCTCGTAACTCTTGATTCTCCTCTCTCATACAGTTCATTACTTCCAAAACTTGCACCTCCTCATTGTCCCCGTCACCACTTTGCTGCTGCTCCATGGCATCTGACATCTGACCCTCTGTAGCTCTGAATTCAGAAGATTGTCCTACCTCAGAGTCAGGAGAACTGCAGTGCTCATCCACGTCCTCAGATCGGTACTCATCCACCACACAATAAACTCCAGAACTCTCGCTGTTAGGTGAAGTGGAACGGGTGACTTGCTGTTCTGAATGTTGCCCTTCTGAATGGTCTTCCATTCTCCTGGAGTAGTGTAGAATCCGGCGTCGAAGGACCAAATGTTGTGTAGTATGTAGATTGGGAGGTCCTACACCCTCCAGGTGGTTCGGTCAAGAACAACAAAGCATTCAGGTTTGAAGGGTTCAGGGTTTTTTACTGAAGCTCTTAAGTTTGTACAGAAAGCATGTGAGGTGTGTGGTTAACACAGAGACGCACACGCTGCTGTGGTCTGTACAGAATGAATCAAACAAACAGAGTTCCCTACTCTAAGCTGTGCTGTGCTGATTAACGCAGGTGTGCACCAATTGAGGATGCAGCAGTGCTTGCCCTCTCTCTCTCTACTAGCAGTGCTTAATTGAGGAGGCCAGCTTGAGCTAGTTACACAACAGTCAGTGATTGGGCTGGCCTTTGTCACGAGACATTATGTGTATCTATCAAGACTATTTAGACATATAGCCATATAGTTCAACATTGAAGAATAAATAAATACATACTACTGAGAATGTGTTATTTTGTCAGCAGAGGGGGCAAGACTCTTCCTGGTTTTCTCTATATTCTGTGCATTTGTCCAATTTTGTTCTCCGTCTACATTATGCTTCTACTGTGATAACATTAATCTGCACAAACATATGATCAATATTAACCACTTTTACTATATGTGGATCACATGGAGAATCGGGGAATCCTCTGCAATATCCATTCGACAGTCAAACAGTTATATAGATATGATCTTTTGGTTATTGGAAACGGCTGAGGCCAATCAGAGCAACAACCTCACACCAGACCCACACATAACATACTGTGCATACTGCATTCATACATACTATGGGGTCTTACTCTGTCTGAAACCCCCGATCAGGTGAGTGTCCTTATAATATAAGGACAATCACCATATTATGGGAAGCAGCCACAAACAGGCCAAAGGGCTGTGCTACTGTATACACAGAGACACATACCCTGTAAGAGAAAAAAAAACTCACTCATCTCTTTCCCATATTTGCATACATATTGTATCTGGGACAGATGTCAATATTGTTTTGATACGTACCATACTTACCTGGAAGTAAGTATCGAGCAAAGATCGAGCAAAATGTAAGTGTCGGGAATTCGGTGGAAACGGTCCACCGAATCCCTGACACTTACATTTTGCTCGCATCGTAGAGAAGACCTACCCACATATTCTATACAGCATCTGAGAGAGAAGCTTTTTCCCGTCACGCTGCATTTTGAAATGTAAAAAATGGTCCGGAATTGACCGAGAAATGAATGATCAAAAAGACGTCTTTTTTGCCGCGAATTCCCGACTTTTTTGCAATTTACAGCATTGCGTCACAAGTTAATTAATGTATTTAATTATATTATATACTGTACATTACCTAAACACAAGGAAGTGACCGACAGCAGGCAATCTACAGCTGTTTATAGGACAATCCATAAATAAGGAGATGAATTGAACTGCCGCCTTTCCACGTGGAGTCGTGGACATCTCCAAAGGTGCACAGACGCCCGCACCGTGCGCACGTGGCTCTGCCTTCTCGTATCGGTTAACGGGTGCTCTGATATGGCGTTATCTAGTTCCCAAATCTATTTGACGAAATTAGCAACTTAAGGGACTGCGCAACAAACACGCTGCATTGAACAGAGCGAATGCTCGCACTCTCACACACACACACACACACACACACAAAGTACAGTGCATACACAGAGAGCACGACACACAGGATAGACACAGGATAGAGAGAGGAAAAAAGAGACACTGTGTTTGTGACTTTACATCAGTGGTTTATGATTATCAAAGTGGTCCGGGGACAAGGGACCAGTCTTTTTTGGACTTGGGGGAGTTCCAAGTGGTCTCCAGCTAAGTGGTAGAGAGTTGGTAAACAAATAGGCTACTGTTGTAACTTGAGCCGACAGACAGCAGCTTCACTGCAGCAGAGAAAAGGGAAAGAGAAACGCATGATTAATTACCTGACGCTGTGATATCCACTTGCAGCTATTAAAAGTAATTCTGTCAGAAAAGTAAAGCTCTAAATTAAATACAAATAATCCATGACCTTAGATGATGTAGAAACTCGTCTTGGAATAGTTATAAACATAATATCCTTATGGCATAGGATTGTCTTCTTGTAAACTAAACTAAACTAAACCTTTGTTGTCTATCTTCATGCTTCATCTGCATGCTGCCTGCACATGCATTCATTTTATTAGCCTACTCTGTGCTATGCATGCATGCTGCATAGGATATTTTCTATTTCCCTTGAAAATAATAATGAGACACAAATAGCAATATACTTTTTTCTTCAGTAAATAATGAAAAGGAAGAAGACGGGCCTACTGGAACATGTTTGAATAGGGATTATTCTTAGTCTATTAAATAGGCAAATAGGCCTCTTAATAGTTGATTTTACAATACAAGGTTGTTTTGAAAATCTTGATTTATTTTTCATATTCATGTTCAATCTGTTCATAAGCCAAAATAAAACAACAATTTTATTTATTTATTTAAAGGTAGGAAGTGATTTGAAATTCATCGTGTAGTACCAGCCTGGTGCACTAGGGGTGCCTAAGAGTCGCTACACCTGCTGCTCGATCCTGATTGGAGGAGAATTCACCGTCCACCTGTGGAACTTTTATTAGCTCCTCTGCTAATGTGGGGGAGGGGGAAACTCCATATATGGTCTGCACACCTTATAATAGAGCATTTTAACAGAAAAAAAATTGGGGGTGATATCTGACAAAAGTGAAATCACTTCCCCTACCTTTAATGCAAAACATGTATCGAAACCAAAACTGTCACCCCCATGCTGAGGTATGAACCGAACCGTGGGATAAGTGAATCGGTGCACCCCTAATATACAGTACATTGTAGATGTGCATGCATGTACTGTATATTAGGGGTGCATATTTGTGCGTGCAAATGAGCATGCGCACACTCCTGGGTTTTGTGGAATTCATAGATAGAATAGTATCTGATGTTCAGTATGTAAGGAATCTTGGTGAGTTTGAAGCAACCTGAATCAGCATTCCTCCATGCAGTAGCAAAATGCTATAGATTGAGAGTGAGTGCAAGGCTGTGCCCTGGCAGTAGAACGGTCAGCAGCTCTGCTGGAGATCCCCCCCACCCGCCCATAGGCGGATTATGAAATGAAGGGCCCAAAGGGCCCCCCTATACCGGAGGATTTTTCTGCTTGGCGCGGCGACATGATGGTTTAGGACTTTTGGGGCTATTTTAGTGACAAAATTAGTAAACCCATTCTTAATAAGGACCGTATGCACAATTATTATTCACTTTTACCCCTTTTTTGGGTGGGCCCTGAGCCTGAGCCTCTTAATGATCACACGGGACTCAAGCTCATGGGCCCCCCTAGCTCAGGGGCCCCTGGGCCTGGGCCCAACGTGCCCGTTGGATAATCCTTCCTGACCCGCCCCTCTCTGTCTTTCTCCTCCCACACACTCTGTCTAAACCCCTCAGAAATAAAAAGCCATCCAACGAGAGATGGCTAATCTACATTAATGATTGATGGTCAGTAATGATTGGAATGGCCACATCGTAGAGTGTAAATTTATCAATAATGATTGACCTCTGCGCGCTTCTGCTTACAGTATAGAAAAATCATTTGACCTTTAGCGCATAATTGCTTTAATTGAACATATGGCAGAACTAGAGCAGTGGAAATACTATTAGACAATAACGGATCTGCATACCATTATGAAGGACCACTTCCCCACTTTTCAACATATATTCAAATAATTCATTAATGTTCATGATAAACTACTACAATTTGTTTTACTTGTACTGTGTCTCATAGGAGGGTGGTGGGCAGTTCAGAAACCAGGCCACCAGTCCAACAATATTGAAAAAATAAAAATAAGAATAAATTATTATTATTAAAAATAATAATAATATATATATGTGTGTTATTTTATTTTATTCTATTAGCATGGATTCCCCTCGATGGTGCGCAATTGTGCACAGTGGACAGGTGTCTGAAACTGCTCACATGCAGACCTCCTATGAGACACTTACTGAGTAGAAAAAATAGTGCTGTTTTAGCAACAACATTTAGTGAGGACCTATTATGTGAAGATAGAAGTGAAGTGGTCCTTTAAGTAGGGTGGGATGGGGGTAGCTGTGATGGTAGTGAGGACGACTTGATCCCTCCCTCTGCTGCTGTCCATGAGGAAAGCTTGAGTCCTAATTACACGATCCACAAGGCTTCTAATTTGCAACACCCTTCTCAAATGACATTTACTAATTAGTCCTTCCTTTTTTTTAAACAGCATTCTGGACTGTATCCAGGCAAAGCCCCCTCCCATACTCCATTGTCATGTAGGAACAAACAAGTTGGCAGTTCCAGCCTCTTCGTGTGATGTGTGTAAGCTGTAAGCAAACATGCGAGTACGCGCACACGCACACATGCGTGCACGCACACACGCACACACACCCGTGCGCACGTGCGCTCACACACACACAGACACACACACGCACACGCACACACACGCACACAAACACCCACACACACACACACACACACACACACACACACACACACACACACACACACACACACACACACACACACACACACACACACACACACACACACACACACCAAAGCATGCAAACAACCCAAAAGATATGAGTGCTTATATATAAAATTATTTGAAACATTACGCTACTAACTACAATTGTCACACCACTAAACCAACACCATTTCATCATTCAAAAACAAATCTCTGAGACCTATAGCTTTATGCATGCTGCATGCCTGTTGCAATTGACATTATTATTGATGCTTATGCCTAATATAAGTCCTGTGACCCACAAGGATATAAATCTTGTGGGTCACAGAACTAAAGAAAATGTATCAAATAGAAGATAGATTTTGTGTTAGAGATATAACCTTGCCAAAATATATGCCAGTTATCTATTCAATTTAGGGGTTTGGGGTGAATTTCGACGAAAATGGCGTGTGTACGGCTTCATCTCCCGTCCGATGAAGCCGCCCCCATGCCATTTTCGCCCACCGTCCCAATTAGTAAAGTTTACATCCAGGCCTGACTGTTAGTAAGGGAGAGATATACACATCTGGGGACTAAATCATTAGAAAACACTCATTGTGCTAAAAAAAAAAGAGCCATACCTGTCATCACAAATGCACAAATGTGCTTATAGTCAGCATATTTGAGAAGTACAGTAGCTATGGCCATATTCAGCCTAATAAGTGTTTTTCCTCGAAAACTAATGCTTGGAATGGATTCAGCATCATGAAAACCACCTGGTTAGATATAATACATGCTACATAAAGCATGATGACATTTTCCATGTTTTGCCTTTTATGGGTTGTGACTTCAACCTGCTTTGAGGTTGAATTTCCGTGTAATGTTGAATTTCAGTGTAATGACATGCCATTAGAAACATATCATTAGAAATACATTGGAGACATTACATTGGAAAGACATTTCTTGGTAATGATTTAGTTACCAGGTGGATCAAATATCTCATAAAATGCCCTAACTATGTAAGCTTATACAATGCAGCTTGGCACTAGTGTTTTGGATTATAGGCCGAGATAGGGTACTGGATAGGCCTTGAGAACAAACGAATGGTCATCATTATTACTATGAACAGAAATTGAGCTTGTCGTGTTGAGCTAGTCCCCCCCCCCTTCCAATATGGGGAGCAGGCGCTGTCCCCACGGCTGTTCCCTCTCAACGCCGGCTGATTCTTCCACATCAGGGCCTGTTAGCTGACCTGTCACTCACAGCTCATCAGTGCAGGATGTAAGTGTGTGTGTGTGTGTGTGTGTGTGTGTGTGTGTGTGTGTGTGTGTGTGTGTGTGTGTGTGTGTGTGTGTGTGTGTGTGTGTGTGTGTGTGTGTGTGTGTGTGTGTGTGTGTGTGTAAATGCTGGATGCATTCTGTTGCTGCTCTATACCCACTGGTCATGACACAAAATAACTAACCTTTGTCTCAAGGTCTCCTTTACATTTCTGGTCCAACACAGTTTCCTTCCTATGGCTAAAGCATAAGGACATTACAGACATTGCGAGTTCACCATCATTAAAACAACTTAAATCCTCTACTCTTAGTAAAACAGCCGAGTTACACCTCAGGATCAGATATATGTGCGGCTGCGTCCCACACCCCATCATCAGTACACCAAAAGCGAGAGCTGTGTCTGTGTGCTCGGGAGTAGGTCGGATTCGTTTCCAGTTTGTGATTTTCTTGGACAAGATCTCGAGGCAAATTCGTTGCGGAGAAAGGGTACACGGCCTGGTGACCTAAGGCTTTTTTTTTGCAGATGTGGTCTTGATGGCACATTGGTCCAAGAACTTCAGCACAGCCCTCAAAATGCCTAATGTTTTCCGTAGTGGGAAGTCTGGAACTCTCTGTTCCTGTGCAGGCAGACTCTTGCTTTGTCCTCCAGACGGTCCAGAACTTTTGTCGTTATCAACAAATCCTTTTTGTCGGGCTCATGTACAAGTCTCCAGCAGTACTAGTGTGTTAGTGGGAGGGGGCTGAGGCGGCATTTTAGCCAATCACAGCACAGCAGTCTCCAGCAGTTTCACAATGAGCCAATAGGGTGAAGGTGAGGTAACGTTAGATTAAGATGTGTTTACAAACACATTTGCCTATATTACCGTTAATGATATGGTCACAAGAAAATTGTCCAACACAGCCGGTCAGCAAGTGGAATCAAGATTTTATGTATATTATAGACAATATTTTAGACCAATAAAAAGCCATATACCTCATCCCCAACTTTAAACAAAAGAAGCCTGTAGGCTGTCTGAAGAGGTGATTCTCCAGAACGATGATGTGGGAGGTATACTGGACTCACACCAGGCCACACTTTATGCAGAGTCAAGCTTTCAAGCTTTTCAGATCTACAGTATATTCTTAATTAAATGTACTTAACTACTTCCACCACTCAACGCAAACTGCAATTTCTCATGGCCACCAGTAATTGTCCTACAGACTAGTACATGCAATCCCTCTAAACAAATTATATAAATTTGCCCTCACCCATAGGCTACTACTGTTATACTGTATATGCTGTATGTAGCATTTGAAATACCATTTTTCTCGGCACTGAAGAAACAGTGTGTACTCAGAGTTCTCTATTTTTGGAGTAGGGACATGAATTATAGAGCAAACGGGGCCAAACAATGTGCAACGCATTCCCCTTCCCCTACCGACCAGAGTGGAGTGGAGTGAGTGAGGATCATACAGTGGAAACACAGCTCTTTATTTATAACCTGGGTTCATTTTAAACTATAGCTGGAGATGAACCGATGGGAGGATTCTGTATGTTTCATGGTGTCTGCTCTAGAAGTAGTGCATGATGCGTGTGGTGGCAGCTATACTATAGGAGCTCACCAGCTCTTGGCAGTTGCCCAGGCCATTGTGTGATTTGTGCTATAGCCGCTGGCCTACAGGGTCACCACCTGGCTGCCACCTCCTCCAATCAGCACAGCCGCTTCATATACGTACGGCGGTGTGGGGCGACGGAAACAGACAATCTGCAACAAGCTCACACTCACACACATGACGCACCACATATGTATCACTTGTTTGTTTATCTGCTATTTCTGGTGGGCAACATCATCGTACGACGTGTGGCATCAGCTTGGGATTACACAGAGTGCATCCACAGCAGGTCTGTAATTGAATTTCACACATGCCACAGTCTGCTTAACTGTACCGTCTGCAAGGTCGGCATGCTTCCAATAAGCCTGCAAACTATTGTGATTAATCACAGTACACCTCACACAGACAAATATACAGTAGATCTACACTATATACTTTATATCTAGAGCATAGTACAACGTATATTACGAGTGGCATAAAAAATATCAATATATCACAATTTTTAATGCCACAATATCAATATCGAATTGCCAAGTTCAGAATTGTTTTTTTTTTTAATACTGTATGTACAATATGTATTTATTAAAGATCCCATGACACGCCCCTTGGGAGATAATTAGGTTAACAAATTAGCAAACGTCGTTGATGATGTCAATTTGGGTTTGAAACATTAACCAATCAGATTCATCCTGCCTCTACTGTATCTCCCATGTAGCATCTTGTTGCTATGCTAATGTTTTTACAGTACATACTTGCTTCATACTTGCCAAATGTGCATTCTAAAATTTGTATTTTTTGTATTTGTATTTTCGCTCAAAAATCTTAGTTACAATGAAAAAGCAAGCGACTACGTGCTTTTTTATGTTTGTTTGTTTTTTTGTACCTGTCTTATTCTTTGAAATTGTTTTAAATTTTATTAATATAAGCAAAGTAACTAAAACGAAAAGTAAAGAAAAAATGCAATATCGTATGGAAGCGCAATATAATTAAGAATCGCAATATACAGTAAACATGCACGACTGCATGTACACACACATTCATGCGCACTGTACGCCAGGAGGGGTGAAATCAATTTGCGACTGCGGCATACCATTCCATCGTGATGCGTGGCCAAATTGCCACGACTAATTTATGTTATTTTTCCACTTCCGTGACATCATTTTGCGACCGCAGCATACAACTTGTATGGTATAAAGTTGGTATAAAGTTTCTGACCGTTTGGCATAACGGTCACGACCATTGGCATAACGGTCGCCACCGTTGCCGTAACAGGTTTTACTGAGGTTACGGGTTAGGGTTAGGTTTAGTAGTGACCGATGAGGTGCAGTCGCGACCGTTGTCCCACCAGTCACGACCGTTGGGCCAATGGTCGCAATTTGTTGACCATTTTCACCAGTCTAAGTCTGATCCTCCAACAAATTTAGAATGGTCGCGATTGTTTTACCAGCGGTGACTTTGCGATTTTGCTGTCTCTCCTGCATGCACATACAGTATACAGTACACAGATGCCCAGTGTATGGCCAATTAATTACGCAGAATTGCAAAAAATAGGCTCTTTCCATTTACCCCCTTTCTTCTCTCTTTTGCAGATCAAGCTCTGACTGTGACTTCACATGCAACACAATGTGCACATTGTCAATCACATTGTCAATCAACAGCCATTTGCACTGCATTCGCATCTACATGTATCTATCTACAGTATCTATCTGTATATCTATCTTGCTTAGCATTTACATTTAACAGGCATTGTATTCCCCTTCAGTACACCTCCACTCATGAGACTCCAAGAGAGCATCGCTCTTGTTTTTTTTCTCCTTACTGTACTCGTCTGATGTACAATTCCACATTAGAGACAAACAATCCCCTCGAAGTAGGCCAATTACCAGTGACTGTGAAAAAAGACATTAATGCAGTGTGGCAGAGCCCAAGAAGGCCGGGATTGGCAATGGCAGGGTGTCTTCCTTCAGCTAATATGAACTCAGAGGGGACGCGTAAACAAGTCGCTCCATTACATAATCATGCCTATCCTCCCCTTTAGAGCAATTTCCATCCTTTCATCCATCTATTTATTGGCCTTGATTCACTGAGCTCATTTTGCCCACATGTTGTACTAAAAATATCTATGTGCCCAAATTTATCAACACAACAAAGAAAAGAAAAGAACAGAACAGAAAAGAAAAGAACAGACAAAAAGAAAATCAACAACAAACAATAGGTCAAGGTTATTGCTTGTATGAATATTAAGGTTAGGGTTAGGCTTTAATCTTTTAGTACCATTTCAGAAGACTAAATTGGACTAAAAAATGAAATGTGTGTTATTAAAAAGACTAAGACTAAATAAAAATATTCTCAAGAAAACAACACTGTGACCTGTCTGCCAATTTCATGAATGTTTTTTTAATAATACTGTAGCCTACTGTATATTGATCACACGAACACCACACACAATACGTCTCACCGTGGGTCTAAGGCTGAAATCTAGCGATGTCCAACCGATCCATTCCCCATTACAATGTAGGAAAGTGAGGTCTCATTGTTTCCGGCCACTCATTGGTCCCATCCATTACTTTTTGAAAGATTGTTTTGGTTAAAAATTGATATTTTTTTGTTCTTTCTTTGTTTTTTGCTTTTGTGCCATTGTCGATAGTTATAAGCGTAGATGAATGGGAAAGAGAGGAGAGACATGCAAAGGTCGTCATGAACGGGACAGACTACAGAGCCTATGTGGAATGCTTAGGCCAGCTGTCGCCCTCTCCTACCCATTGCTAATCCCATCTCAAACCCTAACTACATATAACCTCACACTGAAGCCACAGGATGAGTGTGCGTGTGTGTGCGTCTGTGTGCGCGCGCACGTGAGTGTGCATGTGTTAAATTGCGGTTAGTGATACTGTTGTGCAACCAAATTTCATTCTCATAAATAGAGAATCTTTCACTCAACAGGGGTGGCTCCTGCTGTAGGTTGATCATGTCCATGTGTGGTCTAGCCCTATAATTATTGGAAATTTATTAAATGCCAACTAGATCAGCACTTGGTAGAGTGCAAACTTGCATGTTGCGCACAAGTAGGCCATGGCCGCGGACTGCTGACCCCGCACCAATCAATTAATTTGCGCCCGGTCAACTCATGCAAGTAATAAGAACCAATTACATACTTCGTAAAGTTAATATGGGCATATAAATGATGTTTTATAGTTTCTGTTAGTATGTGTTTCATAATTCCATAAGGAACACATGTGACATCAATAACCTGCGGCAGGAGCATTCCCTGCTGATTGAAATTGAATTCTCTATTTATTAAAGAAATTAAATATTTAAGGTGCCTTGATTTGTATTTTTTAGTTATAAAGGTCAAGTATAATGTTTTAAGCCTTAACCAGGGACCCTTTTAAGGTAAACACACCGATGCAACTCATTTGTTAGTATGGATGGCTTCATAAGTACATTTTGTAGAGGTCTCACTTCCTACAGAGCCATCCATGAGCAGGAATTGGTGTTGATCAGTCCAGCAGTTTGTAATTTTAGCTTTGGTTTGGGATAGTAATAGTAATAATAATACATGAACCATAACTGTACTCTAGCTGTCGAATGCCAATTATGCACTGCAAAAAAGCAGGCCATTCTTGGTCCACCTGTGCACGAGCAGAGCTCTAATATCCTCCAAGAGAGATAATACTTATTGAATGTCTTCATGACATCGCCATCTACTCTAGCCAATCAATGGCAATCAATGACCACCACCCCCATCTCCCCCATCCACAACCATTCACAATACTTACTTGCATGACCAGAGCTGGCGCAAGCCAACCAGGTCTGGTTGGCCTGTGGCTAACAACACATTAATGTAATAATAAAAATCACACTTGTGTGAAGTAAGGGGCGCTCTTATTATCATGTCAGCCACCTTGACCTAATCTCTCTCTTCAATGACAATGTTATTCAAACAGTGCCAGATACGGTAAACTTCTTCAGGTGATCCATGAACACCTGCAAACTAACATCATCTGTTAGGATGGGAGCACCTGACTCCTGGCCCCAGGAATACATGTTGTTGTGGGTTTGAGACGGATTCACCTTGGACAACAGGAACCGAGCCTGGCTTCCTCCATGTTGTGTGTCTATATATATGGGCTTGGGGAAGCGCGTTTGCAGGGGTTCCTGGATGTCGTCGACGGGGGCTTGGAGAAGATGTTTGAAGTCCTCATATTCGGACATGTATTGATAGCCCGCCTGACGCCAGGCAGATATAGTCTCTCCATGGTAGATGACTATCTGGAAGAAAGTGTCCATCAGGAGGATTCGCTCTGGCAGGATACTGCTGCTGTCTAACAGGACAGACACGGGTGGTCCTTCGAAAGAGTAGGCATACAAACAAGGTTGGATCATAATAAGAGAATGAGTCAGACCTTGTCTCATAAACTGATGTCTGTAATATGAGGTCTCATCTGGACTGTTGTTGAAAACTTGGAGGAAGGGAGACCTGCGCAGATAAAACATGTACTGTGGATAGAGGGAGAAGTTTCCAGAGAACTTGAAGGAGTTGGGGTCATCTTTATGATAATCTCCAAATTTCTGACACAATCTAATCAGTTGTCTATCCAGCCATTTCGTTATGTCAGGGTCTCTTACGGTATCTGCTCTGTAAACTGCATGCCGAGCCATCAGGACAGCGGCCGCCTCCTGGTCAAATGACATTGCAATGTTATGAATCTGTGCATCTTCCCAATTCCTGGCAGTTGTAGTAACTCTGATGCGCCTCTGCCCAGAGGAATGTTGATATTGGGTGACAAACTGGACTGCCCCGCGATCTCCCGGAGAGATAGAATCATTTTGTTGGTTGACCACTTCAAAGTACAGTGCCAGTGTGGTACTGTGGTCCAGACCACAGATTTTCCACTGACAGGTACCCCCCGTTCCAATCTCAACGTCTGAGACACAGGGGCCTTTAGCCTTGAGGGACACACATGGTCCAATTGCTCCTGAAACCTTGATCTCTTTGGAAGTCTTTACTTCCAGAGTTCCAGCAAAGGCCATCTTAAGATGTTCTCCTTGAAGATCTTTGGCAAAAACTCTCTGGAAAGTGTCTTTAAAGTAAGGCGTGTTAAAGGAGTTTGCCATGATGATGTTCCCTCCAGTATGATTGGAGCAGCATTTCATCTCCAACAGGCCTGTCTGGTCAAGGGCACAGGCATAAATGTCAATGATGTGGCCATTATCTGATGCTCTGTTAGCTAGCACCTCATAATGCTTGGTAGCTTTGTTCACAAACTTGGCACTATCTTTCTCAATATCATGCCAGGAGCGGATGGGCATCTTCAAATCGTCTGCCACTACCATACCGGGTCCCTGGGTGGCTGGACCCCCAGTAAATATCATGATACGGGCCCCTGTATTAGGGAACGTACACTCTAGTAGGTCTATGGCAATAGATATAGCGACACCCAGAGAACGGAGAGGCCTTTTGCCCTGGGGGACAGGCCAGGGATCTCGCTGTAGTTCCCCCAACAGTTCAATAAGGCTTGTATCTACTTTCTGGACCAACTGCAGGAACCTGTTGGAAAGGGGCTGCGGTCCTCTTCCCCACTCTCTGGTCATACCCAACATCTCCTGGACCTGTTTGGCATTGACGTCTTTTGTTCCTCTGAACACATAGCTCTTGGAGATTCCCTCGCAGCACAGGTCATGGACCTGAACCATTCGACCAAAGGTGATGAGTCCCACAAGGGCAGTAGGGGGCAAAAGAGACAAAGACATCTGGAGAGACTCCTTCAAAGCCTGCAGGTCCTCATCGTCCAAGCATGTGTCCACAACATACAGGAAGACCAGAGGAAGCTGGGGACCACGCTGTACAACATATTCTATAGTGGAGAAGTGAGGCAGAAGTTCAGCGGGTTGGTTCACTTCGGAAAAACCAGCATAGGCAGGAGGGAACTGGTTCTTCTGGTAACAGAAGTTACAGGCCCATAACTTTGGGTTGGCTTTGTAGTCAACTGGACACAGTGGATTGAGCACGGCTCTGCAGGTAGCTCTGCTACAAAGAATCGGTTCATATTGGATGGGAGGGAGGTCAGGCCGCTCTTTAAGAGGAGTGAAGAGGGCGGCCACTGGTACAACCATCCCATTTGCTATGCGGCTGGATGGCCAATAGTTCCAACTGAACCGCACACCATCTTGCTTCTCACACTGAGCGATGTATTCCGGGAACGTGAACATGACTTGGAGAAACGTATGTAGGGTTATCGGATATGTAGCATGGGTTGTGTTGAGAAGGGTGCAGGAAGATGTGAATGAATTCTGACGGAGGAGGCCTTGATAAAAGACAGAGGCTCTTGAAAGTAGACTAAGATGTATTTGTCTGAGACAGTGATGCATATATATTGTTTGGCAAGAAGGTCCGGCCGTCTATATGACGTAATGATGGGCACATACATGGTACATCTGACTTCAAACTGCTGGTTTGATGACTTTATGGTGTTTCCTGGAGGTGTCAGGGTACTTGCGTCTCTGCTTGCCCGCTCTGCTCACGCACAAGTAGGGCTGATCTATTTGGACAATGCAGTGATGAGACTCATACTAGCTTAATTTTGAATTGGCTTTTATTGTTGCGAGAGTGGATATGTCAGGAGGCAGTTTTCACTTTCAGGAAGTTGTTAAAATTTGATGTTTGTTACTTTTGATATAGAAATACAGTAGAGTGACAAATTTTCGATTGTTTGCCTGCATTGTTGGGCATGATATAAAAGTGTGGAAAAAAATATTTTTCATGCCACTGGGGCTTTAAGCCGGGGCATTGTTTGAATGGCATTTTTTGCTCCACCGAAGGTGGGGACTATAAAACGCCCTCTGTCCGTGCACGTCCTAAGTCTGTCTGTCGCACGACTATCTGTCCTGAATCTGTCCGTCCCATGATTACAGCATGATGACGTTATAGTTGATATACTACTACCAGTGCACGTTCAAACCTGAGCCCGGACGGTGGAGACCTGGGTAGAGGTCTCTAGGAGGAGACCTGAGCTTGAGAAGCTTGAGATGACGTCATGATGAGGTCAATTTCTAGAAACACTAGAAATAAATGTTTTGACAATAATTCTCGGAGACTTCAACTACAACATATTTCTTGAACTCTTACATATAATTTCAATGATTTTTTATTTACAACTGATATTAAATAGAATTTTCAAATTCAGAAAAGACTATTTGTTCTCCATATATGATATCTCTATTTGATACTGTAACCTTTTATTTTTTTGAAAGAATAATATTCTTAGCATTTTTTTATCCCAAAGAAAAATTGATGTTAATAACATATTTATATAATGACTGAATTTAATTTATATATAATAATGAATACCTGCATTATTATCTTTATTCTCTTTTGTTCAAATAATAACAGCATCGTCAACTATATTCATTATTTTTATTTTTTTATTTTTTTAGAAACTATTTTGAATTCTGCACTTATCCAAACGTGACCAAAGATATTTTTTTTTTAACTCTTCCATAGAATTTGAATGATTTTTTATTTCCAACTGAAATGAAATAGAAATTTCAGATTCAGAAAAGACATTCATATTTTATATAATTTTTAATAATATCATCAATTCTTAGCCTTTTTTTCAGTTCTGAATAGTTGACACAATATTGCTAGAACACATTCAAACCTGAGCACAGACGGTGCAGACCTTTTTTTCTTGAACTCTTACATAGAATTTGAATGTTTTTTTTATTTACATCTGATGTTAAATATAAATTTTAAATTTAGAAAAAACATTGATATCTCATCTATACATATGATATACCGATTTGATACTGTAACCCTTTTTTTTTAAAGAATAATATCATCAATATCGTCATTCCGTCCCGTGTGTGATGTAATGATGACGTCATAGATCTCATAGCTGAATCGGAGAAAAGACATTAGTGTTTTATATAATAATATCATCAATTCTTCAGCTCGGACGGTGGAGACCTGTGCCACGTAGGGGCACATTGTTTTTTGCTTGTGGTTCAGTGGTTAAAGTCAACCCATGCTTTGTCATACGGTGGGGGTTTGAGATTAATGGGCATAAATTAGCCTTTAACTGCTGATGAGTTCCCTCAACGTAAATGCCGTTATCTCAGCCAATGCAGCACATCAGCCGCCACCTATTAACCCCTCTCTCCCCTTCCTTCAATCGGGCCCACGTCACTGACCTCATCTCCCAGCCTCCTCCGGGTCATTGCTCTTTCACTTTCCTGGGTGACATTCAGAGCAGTTGCTATAGAGCAGGTCTGATTCTTTTTTCTTTGTCTCTTGATCTGACTCCACCGAAGGTGGAGGACTATAAAACGCCCTCCGTCCGTGCACGTCCTAAATTTGTCTGTGGCACGAGGAATCTGTCTGTCCCATGATTACAGCATGATGAGGTAATCATTATAAAAGGGATTATAAAAGGCCCTCTGTCCGTGCACGTCCTTAGTCTGTCTGTTGCACGACTATCTGTCTTGAATCTGTACCTGGGTACAGGTCTCTAGGAGGAGACCTGAGCTTGAGATGACGTCATGATGAGGTCATAGGTAAGAGATACGGTGGAGATAGAAGTGTGAAATAGAGATTTTTGTACGTAATGAAAAGAAGATTATGTAATACATAGCATATATAAGGTGGGGACTATAAAACGCCCTCCGTCCGTGCACGTCCTAAGTCTGTCCGTGGCACGACGAATCTGTCCGTCCCATGATTACAGCATGATGAGGTAATCATTATAAAAGGGATTGAAAAAGGCCCTCTGTCCGTGCACGTCCTAAGTCTGTCTGTTGCACGACTATCTGTCTTGAATCTGTACCTGGGTACAGGTCTCTAGGAGGAGACCTGAGCTTGAGATGACGTCATGATGAGGTCATAGGTAAGAGATACGGTGGAGATAGTGTGAAATAGAGATTTTTGTACGTAATGAAAAGAAGATGATGTAATACATAGCATATATAAGAAAGAAAGATGAGATTCTAAAAATATTGTTTAATAAAAATCAATAGGTAGTTAGAAGAATGTTGTCTTCTCATACAGTAGATGGAAATAAGAATGATTTGAGCATATATGATCGAGAGTGCACAGGGGAAGAATCTCAGAAATTATTAGTATTTCATAAAGGAGAATGGAATGAAAGCAAAGTTCATGAGAAGAGAGAAAAATTGACTTCGCAATCTTGGGGCAAAGACTTATCCATGAATGCTGAAGAAAGCTATGGGGTAGAATATCAGGAGTCATTGCTATTTCAAATAGGAAAGGAGAGTGAAAGCATAACTCGTCAGTTTGAGGAACAGAGACATCAGAGAAGAATTAGGGAGAGAAACAGAAAGAGAAAGTATCGGGAGAAGGAAATAGAAGAAAGGAAGAAACTTAGACAGAGACGATTAACTCCAACGAGATCATGTGAGTACCAATCACCGAAAGTGGACGTACTAAACACATTACGTTCACGTCTGGGAAACATGAAGTTATTAATTATTGATGAAGCGTCAATGGTTGGAACAGATTTCTTATATCAGATTCACAGAAGACTTAAAAACATCACTGGCTCAAATTCTCCTTTTGGCAACATCAGCATTCTTGCAGTCGGTGACTTATATCAATTACCACCAGTCATGACAAACCAAGTTTTTGAGAACGGACGCAAGCGACCCTGACCATGTGACCATGTGTCAGCCACGCTGAGGGAGCACGTCAGGAATGTGGAGGAAGAGAGGTCTCGGTGAAAGGCCCGCGGCCGAGAACAATGAAAATGTCAATACAGGCCCGCTACAGGCCCGCTACATATCTTCTGTAGCCTGTGCACAGCTTACATAAAACCTTGGTGATGATTCAGAAAAAGTTTAGATGGTGATGTAATGACGACATGGATAACAGACCTTTATAACTAATGTCATGAATATTAGCTTGCTCCACTTACACACAAGTAGGCCATGGCCTCTTGTTTGTAGAATGAACGTGGTTTTTAATGTTCCGCTGGAGCAATGGATATTGTGATGTCATTTTTGAGGAAATTTTCTTCCTGAAGTTAAGTATCATATGGAATTCCTCTTATCTTTCCAATTTCTTCAAATCTTTTTCTGTCTTCTTCATCTTGCTCTTCTTCGATGTTTATCGGCCATCCTTCACACCTCCGTCATAGGTGTGAAGGATGGCTGACAGCATCATAATTGGGTTCAAGGTTCAGAAAAGACATTAGTGTTTTATATATATTAGAATAATATCATCAATTGCTGAGCCTGGACGGTGGAGACCTGTGCCCCGTAGGGGCACAATCTTGTCTGACTCTAAATTCCTCCAGGCTTGTGCATTGTGTTGCCCATATTCACAACAGATAACCCCACAAATGAGAATTGACTAATATGTTATTTGTGTACAAGTGTGGTTATACTCTACATACGGTACTACTACATTTTCTCTCCCTATTCAGCACAGTTAGATAACCACCATTAACCATTAAGAGCTCTCAGGGGCCCTTTGGGGAAATTGGAAATTGGACTAGCCTCACTAGGTTTGAGGCCCTGAAATGACCATTGATTTAGTTGCCAAAACAACACAACATTACTGTTTGCCATCTGGGGTCACCACCTTGGGCCTTGGCCCTAAATACATGGTCTCTTGACTTGTAGTCCATTTGCGAATGAATGCGAACCTATAGGCCTATTGAGCACACCAAGGTTTTATATTAGAGTAGTTGAGTAGGAGTCCTCAGCATGCACAAACTGCCACTTGCATATGTTGAGCAATTTTCATAATTGGCATAATATGTGACCATACGATAAACATCCTATAGAAGACAAAAAAAAGTAAAAATCGCTGCATTGTGGTGACCCACAGCTTATAGAGAGACATTCACCAAAGTGGGTTTGTGCCTTTAAAAGGATGATGATGATGAAGGGCGAGGGGTTATACAACTAGTCTTTCAGTTCCAGGTTAGGCTAGGCTTAGTATTATTATTGTTGTTGCGCTGACACTGATGCTGCCCATGTGAATGTTCTATGTGGAATCAGTAAACTACCTCGACAGTACTACGTCTCCTGTCTCGCAGTTCTTCTCTCCACAGCATCATGCTTTATAGCATGAGGTATGTCTAACTTTTCTAGGGCGTTGATACTGAATCCATTCGAAGCTTTAGTTTGTTCTCAAAGAACAGTTTTAGGCTAAAAAAAAGTTTTTTTTACAAAACTGAATGGATTCAGCGTCATGAAAACCTTCTAGTTATGATACATAAAGCTTGATGATTGTTTTTTACTGTTTTGCCCCCTATCAGTTGTTAATGGTATGGTTATTACCCTATTGTATCACATATTATGCCAATTATAAAAATTGGTCAAACGTTGTTTTGTGCCAGCCATTTTTGAAGTCCTGGAAGTCCTTGAAGTCCTTGAAGTCCTTTATGTAAATATTTGAGCAGAATCAAGTAGATTCAAACACCATTAGCGAACAAGGCTAAATAAAGATACTGTAACTAGTAACTACCATTATTTTCAAGCAAATTTACTCAAAAACAAGACATAAGACGCTTATAAAAAGTGAACATGGCAACATCCATGACAGGAAGCTTTTGAGCAGCCCAAAATGAAGTGTTCATACACACATGGCGCACGTGCACACGCACAAACATACACACACACACTGGCTAGTGCATTGTGCGTTTCCTCCATCGCCTTATTAGCGTCGAGGATCTTTCACTCTCTTATTTCTGTTGCAACAAATCTACTGTGCATCAGGTCCACTAAGCTCACACAGAGAAATGAGCCATGAACTGTGAAAATGTCAGCCCTTATTAATAACAAATTCCTTCTACTGTCAGGATTCTGGAGCATCAACCAACAGTATGCTACAGTACTGCATACATTTAATGTCTATATGTTAATTTCCAGCCGCCCGTCACACTATACTTTTAACGCACTAAAAGCAGATCTACACTCTAACACACAACACATGTATGGCAATGTGTCACAAATGGACCGGGATCCATAATATTTTGTTGTTTTTGTTTAGTTTTAGACATTGTCGCATGACAATGTATAAAACAGTTAATGATCAAGGATCTGGAATCTATTTATGCATTTCTCCCCCCTCCTGATTGTGGCCTTGAGACGGGGAAGTGAAGCTCTGACATTAATAAGCCTCTCTCAGTCTGGCTTGGTTAGACTCAAAGCTACAAGGAAAGCCAAGCAGCGCGCGGCGCCTCCCGCCATGCATAAAAGCTCCAAATCTGACACAATTGGACTAGTGAGTGTGAGGGCACAATTCCTGCGGCAGAATAAAAGTAAAATAAAGATTTAAATGGAACTATTTCAGATCATTCCTATAAGATCCTACGTTGTACATAAGAAAGATGGTTTCTAATGCTGATATATGCTATAGTATTCATGCATGTTCATCAAATTGTTATACCATACTCTGATTTATTTGAGATTAGAAGCAATGCACTTTTACTGGCATTTTTTTCAGCTGGGCATTCTTTGATTCCTTATATAACTGGGATCTTATTGCTGTATCCAAGTTTGGATGACAATGGGCGCACGTGGGTGCGTGCGTAGATCCGTGTTTCCGTATAATGTACAAGCCCAAGAGTTTATCAGGTTAAGTGGCTATAAGTTCATACATAGAGTAACATAAGGTGAACGAAATTATATACTAACTGCTGCTGGGATTTGCAGAGGGAGGGAGGGTAAGTTCCTCAAGCAGTGAGGTCGTATCATAGTGGCAGTTCAGCCTGCGGTGCCAATTTATCTGTGCTGAACGGTCACCTACTGTATAACCCCTAGAGAACATATGGCATGCAGCTGATCAGTCAGCTGAACTTAACACACACACTGTTCCATAAAGGCTGGGTCTGCAGAGACATGTATCACACTCTTTAGGCACAACTAGAAAAATAATTATTGTGACAATCAAATGCAGACTGTGGCTCCAATAAGTGTAACTGTAAATCAAGATCAATCCAGACAATGTCCATTTGTGTGAGGCTGTGGATATTGTAGGGCAGATATTTCTCTTTCCCATTTCATATTTTTGATGCAGTGTTGGTGCAGTGGAAAACCATGCTGCTTCACTCGCATTTTTCTGACAGTGCTTGAGTGTTTCCATCTGTTTATCTATGCATACTTGGCTGGAGGGCTAATTATATTTTCACACTCCAGAACTCCTTCTTTGTCTCAGAAAGACCTTTTCTGCAACAAAGTCATCCCTTGACTCCTGAGGATACCAAAGTTGCGAGAGAAACCGTGTTGCAGTTTGACCTTTGAATGTAGCCTGCTGCCAACGTATATTTCAAAAACTGCCAACAGACATAGTATATAGACTACACTATAATAATCATAATTTATAATCCATTTGTATGCTGATAGTGCTTGAACTGATTTTCAAGAAAGCTGTTAGCTTGAAAATCAGTAATTAACACGACTACTATGGAGTCTAAAGTACTGTACAGTAGGCAGATGCTGCAAGATTGATTGATGCTGATTGATTGGCCATTAGTCACTTGAGTGACAGCGAGAGACATGGGGGAGTCACATGAGTGACGTCACTTCTTCAGCATTCCTACACAATTACGCATACTCCCCCTTTTGCACAAACATGGCTCCAATGAACCGCATCAGCAATGAGGCATACATTTTTTTTTTAATATCTATGGCTTGTGTCCCTGTAACGTGAGGGACACTTGTACCCTCTTATCATGGCCACTCCAAGTATTCAATCTATCACAGTCTTCACTACAGCCGCCTTCACAGCAATGCAATCCTTGATGCAATCGTCTCTGTATAAATACACCTCTCTCAGCCAACTTGCTTGTTCTACCTCACAACAGACGGAACATGGGTTAACTTGTGACTTGTGAGTATCGGACTTCTGTTTCAGCTATTCAATGTTCGATTGTTGCTCTTCTTCTGTCTCTTTCTATAGGAATTCACGGAAGATACTGACAGAGCACAGACGGCTGTCCAATCCACGAGTTGAGCAACTATGGCTATCAGCTCCTGAGACTACACACACACACCCATGAGTCTCACTCTGGGTTCCTCACATCGATAAACTTAAGTAGAGCTGTGTCTCTTGCTACTGAACAGACAGACCATTAGGTTAGAACACTTGTAGTATCCTGTTACACCCCCCAAAATACCTGAACCTCCTTAGAAAGAACAATCTACTCCGACAGATGGGTCGTTGCTTGAACTCCCCACCACCTCCTTGGAAATAACGTTGAGAATCAGTGGTATGCTCTTGCTCATCTCCACCTCTCTCTGTACCTCATTAAGACCCACACCACATTGTCATGCTCTGTCGTATTGTCACCCGGGGTGACATCAGGGTGACATGTAGAAACGTCATTTATACACATTTGGCATTGTCATCATGACACGCTCCCATTGGCTGGCATCGTCGTCATCACACGCATCTCGTAACGCCTTATATAAGCATAATCTGAAGTGGGTAGGGGAAAAGAATAACTGTTGTTATGCCTTTTTTGTGAGATTCAATTACATCTCTTTAAGTCAGGATATCTGGTCTTGCAGCCAGACATATACAACCAAAGTCTTCCAAAGTCTTCGGTCTTCCATCCCAGACATCATTTTGTAAGACGTTTTGGCATCCTGATTAAGTTCTATTCAGACACCACTGTGGCAGGTTCTAACTCTGAAAACCAGCTCTAGTGTTTTATAAGCTCTATACCCTGTCTTCTTTATGCGTTTTGCTTCAAAGACATGTTTTAAAATATTAGGATCTGTGGCATTCCAAGGAGTTTTTCCGTCTGCTGAAAACTGCACGTCTATAAGCCCACAAACCATCAATATCCAATGTGTTTTTAACTCAACTGCAATTAAATTTACATCTAACTGCTGATTGTTGCATTTTATTATAAGAGAATGAACCGACCATGACATCGAGCACAGCAGGGAGACTGTGTTTCAGAAACATTACAGCCCTGGCTCCAATGGTTCGAGTCGGGACCCTGCCCATGAGGTTGCTGGCTCTCGATTATGGGGCAGACGTAGTCTACTGTGAGGAACTCATTGATATAAAAATGGCTCGGTGTCAGAGGGTGGCAAATGAGCTGCTGGACACCGTGGACTTTGTAGCCCCGGATGACAGAGTCATGTTTAGGACCTGTGAGCGGGAAAGAAACCGAGTTGTCTTTCAAATGGGAACTTCTGATCCAGAGAGAGCACTATCTGTGGCACAGCTTGTGGAGAAGGATGTAGCTGCTATTGATGTGAATATGGGTTGTCCAAAACAATTCTCCACTAAGGGAGGAATGGGGGCTGCTCTTCTTTCAGAACCTGATAAGATTGAGGCTATCCTCAAAACACTCGTCAATGGAGTATCCAAGCCAGTGACATGTAAAATCAGAGTCCTATCTACGGTGGAGGAGACTGTGACTTTGGTCCAAAGGATTGAGAAGACTGGAGTAGCTGCTATTGCAGTTCATGGCAGGTTTAAAGAGGAGCGTCCAAGGCACCCTGTTCACTGTGACTTCATACAGGCTGTGGCTCAAAGTGTGTCTGTCCCTGTCATTGCTAATGGAGGCTCTTTGGACCTGGTGAAGAGCCCGTGTGACATCGAGGCATTCCGTCGGGCCACAGGGGCGTCGTCGGTCATGCTCGCCCGGGCCGCCATGTGGAATGCCTCCGTGTTCCGCAGGCAGGGCCTTCTGCCTGTGGAAGAAGTGATGGAGGAATACCTCAAATATGCAATACGATATGACAACAACGTGTTCAGCAGCAAGTACTGTCTGTGTCAGATGCTGAGGGACAAAGTGGAGTCTCCAATGGGAAAACAAGTCAAATCATCCCAGACCAATAAAGAGCTCTGTGATGCCTACGGGATGCAGGAGTTTTATGAGAAGATGGAGACCCAGATGCGAACCAAGAGAGAGACCATCCAGGTCAATTACCACCCTGAGCACCCCGTCATGGACGGAGATGTCACTACCATGCACGCCAGGTTTGAAAGGAGGGAGTACCCACTGCCGTTCACGCCTAAGATGTACCTGCTGGAATGGACCCACAAGGAGAAGCTGGAGCAGCCATTATACGAAACTCTACAACGGTCACGAGACAGAGCTTTTCAATCAACGGTAATGGTAGCAGATAAGAAATACAGATCGACCGTTTGGGAGAAGTCAAAGAAGTTTGCGGAGCAGGCAGCAGCTATAGTGTGCCTCTGTGTTCTGGGAGTTCCACAGGGAAAAATTGGTAAAGCACCAAAGGGTGCTTCAGATGCATTTAGTCCATTACATTCACTCGTACACAGATTGCGTCAGAAGCCATATGCAAGGCAGCAACCAGCACAACGGGAGCCATTTATGACCAGTGTTTAAGCCCAAGGACACTTTGACACAGACAGGAGGAGCAGGGATTTGAACCGCCAACCCACGGATCATACATCTCTACATCCTGAGCCACATTCTGCTCACAACGTGAACCATTGCCCGACAAGGGAACAACTTTGGCTGTTGATGACATGGCGCTTTGTTTTCCGTGATGCCCCCACATTCCCATCCTTGCTTCTTTTCTAATAAAGTTGTCTCTTTTTATGCCCGCCCCCCCCCCCCCCCCCACTAGCCCCCTCACATGTAGCCTAAAGCGTCTTTGGGTATCATGAAAAGCGATATATACGGGTAAGTCCCCGATATTATTAGTATTTTCAAATGGGGGTGGTCATGAGATACAGTACCTCAACTGCTATTGACAATATGTATGTATATTTGACCAATGAACACCCCTCTGACAAGATTTTGTTGTCTCCACCGTAAGGTGATGACTATGTTTCACCCCCTGTCCATCTGTCCGCTCACACGTCTGTCCGTGCCACTGTTGCGTCACCCGCAGACTTGATTGATTGACACTTGTATAGCAAATTCTAGTGGCATTGACTAGGTTTAAGTATTGTAATTATGTATCCATTTTTGAACCCATTACAGTGGAGTGACTCAGTGGAGTGGCACATTTGCTTGGTTGAATACTACTGATTGGTCAATGGTCAAGTAGGTTATTTCACTATATTGAGCTGTATGAGCTGAGAGAGAAGAATAATCATTGAAAAGAAACGTTAATACTCAATGACCCCTGGAGGCTTGATTTGTCACGCACATTTCCCTGCTGGGCATAATTCAAAACGGTGGGAGATCTATGAGCAGAGCTCATAGGTAACATACCACATTGTTCCTCATAAGGAGATGCATAATGTCCAATGACGTTTCCTGTCTGTAGCATAAATGCTCAAGAGATATGCTGTATCGCTGGGCACCCTCTATCGGGTAAAACCACCTTCAGCCAAAAATCAGCCTCCGGCTGGTCATTTTGAAAGACAGTCAAAAAGGTGTGAGCACACCTAAGCTACAGTATCGGGATATCCCTAGTACTACTGGCACTAGCAAGACTAGTTAACTTGAAAAGGCTGCATTCCAGAGTGCTATAGTAGAACTACAAGCAAAATATTGTGTTTCACAATTATCATCAAATTGTATGGATAAGTTGAATGCAAGTGTGAGAGTGTTGAACTCTATGCGTGCAGCAACCGAGAGCCAATGAAGAAGGGATGTGACATGTGAGAATTTTGACTGGTTAAAGACCAAGTGGGCCGTCCAGTGCATTTTCTATGGAGACACATTAACATGGATGTCACATGAACCATAACATGATAACACGTTAACTAACACGCTTCCTTAGTTAAAACCTTTATAAATATGGGATATGATTACACTCCATACATACGTGTACACACACACACACACACGCATGCACGCACACGCACACGCACACGCACACACACACGCACACACACACACACACACACACACACACACACACACACACACACACACACACACACACACACACACACACACATACATTTTATCAGTAGAAAAATCATTTAGCCCCCTTTTCTCCTTGACTTAGTTAATGCCATTTATTTTCTGCCTGATTCACAGTCACTGATAGTTTTAAACCTAACCCTGAAGCCAAGACTAGCTGACCTACAGTATACCCTAGCTCACAAAACTTCACAAAAAATACTCCAGCCATAAACTCTAAACTTAAACCTATAAATGTATAATCTAACACACACACATGTAAGACAGTAGAGTGCTAGCAGAGGAACAGAGACACACTGAGATGCAAGCACATTGACTTCCACTGTTGTTACTCACACCTGCAGTAGGGATGCAATCTCCATAGCAACAAGGCTTAGCAACATTGTGCAGAGCTGATACAGTATTTGAGGTTGTGATCTTTAACATTCCCCCTTCTTTCGTTTTACTGCAGTATTTGTTAGGAAATTTATGTCTCTGATTTCCCCACCTCCTTTGTTCTTATTTGCATTAAAAATGCATTGATCGAGTACTTTTGGATTAATAGGAAAGTGTAGTCTAGTGTAGCACTTGAAAGTTTTACTTAAAAACACTTTATTCCAAAGCGATCCCAAACAATGCATTTTACCAACACATGGGGAAAAAATCTTGTTGTAATTATAAGACAATTCCACAAATCAAAACCAGTGCAAAAAATGCAAGAGCTTCTGCATGCATTTTCCAATATGTATTTTGTTTTTTATATTCAGGAGCCCCTCCTATACACAGCTACACCTTTCGAGGCCTATTAAAACAAACATCATCTATGGTGCTTAAACAAACATATGTTTGCAATCAATGTTGTAAGATGGTGAGAGCTCCCCTCACTTCACACAGGTGTGTTTTGTTCTACTACAGGGGCTCAGTAGAAGACCTCAGGGTCCAAGTAGTGGACCCTTACAGGTCCATAGCCATGACTACCATTGAGTACACCCAGGACATGGTATTCCTTGGTATTTTCTGGACCCCCAAAAATATTTTTATGAGGTGTGCTGCAAGGCAAAGAGGGAGAGACGAACTCATCTTCTCACACACTTTTTATTCTTTATTTATTGTTGATTTTGGCAAATGGTACAATATCACAGTAAAGATGATAATTATCTATGTGTGTAATTCTGTATAAACCGGTAGGGCTCCGTTACTTCTTAGCCTTTGCACTATTTTGAAAAAATATTTCTGAATAGTTCAACTAACCAGTCATTTACATGTTGTGAGCTTGTAGGCCGTCCATTTTAACAATTTGAAAATGTTTTTCAAAATAGTAAAAAAAAAAAAAAAAAAAAATGTTTTTTTCAGTTACGAAAATGTTTTTCTCTAACTGCGCCAGATTGTAGTGTTTACATTTCCAAATTACCACAAAAAAAGTATTTAGTAAAAAAGTATTACTAGGGGCTAACCCGCTGCAATGGCCATGCTAATGTCCTTTTTTGTGCGGTCTGGTCTGGCTGTTTGAATCCTGTAAGAGTTAATATTCATGAGAATTAAAGTGTTGACAATACTGAGCTATGGTGTGAATAACCTTACTTGCATTGTATGTACGAGTGAAGTTAAAGATATGGGAACACATAATTTAACTGCATGATGAACTGCATGATCAGCCCAATGACCATGCAAAGTGTCCATAACTGACTGAAGGCTGCCATCTTGTGGACATGAAGAAGGAGCATATCTTTTAGTTTTTTGTTATAGATTATTATTAATAACAACTATATATATATATATATATATATATATATATATATATATATATATATATATATATATATATATATATATATATATATATATATATATATATATATATATATATATATATATATATATATATATTCAACAAAAATATAAACGCAACACTTTTGTTTTTGCTCACATTTTTCAGGGGATGCACTTAAAGACCTAAAATTCATTCCAGACATACAATAGGCCTATAACCATTTCTCTCAAACACTGTTCACAAATCTGCCTAATGTGTGATATTGAGCACTTCTGCTTTGTTAAGATAATCCATCCCACCTCACACGTGTGTCACATCAAGATGCAGATGTGACATCATGGTTAGTGCAGAGGTGTACCTTAGACTGTCCACAATAAAAGGCCACCCTGAAATGTGCAATTTTGTTGTGCCTTATTGGGTGTATGGGCCTCCGAAACAGTCAGTATCTGGTTTGACCACCATTTGCCTCATGCAGTGCAACACATCTTCTTCGCATAGAGTTTATCAGATTATCAATAGTGGCCTGTGGAATGTTGGTCCACTCCTCTTCAATTGCTGTGTGAAGTTGCTGGATATTAGTGGGAACTGGTACGTGCTGTCAAAATGGTAATAATGTGGTAATAATGTGTTATTACCATTTTGACAGTGTGTACCAGTTCCCACTAAAATCCAGCAACTTGACATAACCATTGAAGAGGAGTGGACCAACATTCCACAGGCCACAATTGACAATCTGATAAACTCTATGCGAAAAAGATGTGTTGCACTGCATGAGGCAAATGGTGGTCACACCAGATACTGACTGAGGCCCATACACCCAATAAGGCACAACAAAATTGCACATTTCAGGGTGGCCTTTTGTTGTGGACAGTCTAAGGTACACCTGTGCACTAACCATGATGTCACATCTGCATCTTGATGTGGCACACCTGTGAGGTGGGATGGATTATCTTAACAAAGCAGAAGTGCTCAATATCACACATTTAGGCAGATTTGTGAACAGTGTTTGAGAGAAATGGTAATATTGTATATCTGGAATGAATTTTAGGTCTTTAAGTGCATCCCCTGAAAAATGGGAGCAAAAACAAAAATGTTGCGTTTATATTTTTGTTGAGTATATATATATATATATATATATATATATATATATATATATATATATATATATATATATATATATATATATATATATATATATATATATATATACATAGTTCGATTAAGCTGCTGTCCAGAATGAGAAATTGACCCTTGTGGGACAAGTGGGGTTCATTTTTACGCTCTTAAAGAGTTACATCTTGTTAACCGACCTTCCATCTACTCTATGCAAAATACAACGTATGTATAGACGTATAATGTCTGCCACTATCATATTTTGCAGGTTATATAGGTTATAAGACAGGTTCAAGGATGTCACACCCAAAAAGAAAGAAAACACTATATGAAATATAAACGAGGAGCTATACAGACACCAATTTTGATGGTTTGTGCAAACTGCAAACACAAACACTGTGTTAACTCTAGCCTGGTCTAACCTGAAATGATTTTGGCCTGGGGGGGTGGGGTGCCGTTCGAGCTTGGACGGCAGATGAGCAGATCTGATTTGATCTTACCAACTTGTCGTCATCCCCGGCCCCGGCCCTGCCCCTCCACTGCTGTAGGCTGGTCTAACCTGAAATGATTTTGGCCCCCCTCTAGGCCATGGTGGGTAACAAATTAGTCCAGGCTTTCTGTTTTCGCACAACGGACGAAAATGAAAGCCTGGGTGTCGAGGCTACCACTACTGTGCTACGTCACATCATTTGGAGCGACGCCCACCCCGAAAAGTTGACTCCCATTTCTAGGCCACCGTGGGTAACAAATTAGTCCAGGCTTCTCTCTCTTAGTCGTCCTCAGGCTTTCCGCTTTCGCACAACGCGGACGAAAATGAAAGCCTGGGTGTCGAGGCTGTGTTAACACAAACATTGAATGACTTTAACAATTAATTGCCAGCTTTGACTGATTCATAAACACTGACAATGGTGAGGAACTGGGGAGACTATAATTATAATGAAGACGTCAAACTGAGGGAAAAACAAACAAACAAAAACAGTGGCCTTATTTCAGTGGCATCGCATCCAAATACCAGCTGGACAAGGATGCTGCCGTCAGTGCTAAAGTTAACAATACTAGCCTTGTTGGTGCTACACCCAGACACTTAGACCAGGTGTGAAACTCACCCTGTCTGCCCTGAAAGAGCATCAACGCTGGAGGTCACAAGCTGGGTCTGGGTCTGGAACTGGAGACATAAGCCAACCCGAACTATGAGTTGTCTACAGTGGTTATTTCACTTTGGGACTGCTATGGGCCATGAAGACACTATGCATTGCACGCATGCTGTGCTCCATACCTAACATGAATCTACTGTAACTCCACCTCACCTCCACTCTATTGGCTGCCTCATCATTAAACTGCTGCACACTGCTGCACTATGATTGCCTTGGTTATCTTATATTGAGTGTTGGGCAATATTACTTAGGAGCAGTGTTGGGAATATTACTATACCCTGTTATTATGTTACTAAGTTCTGACAACTCCGTTCACTTCATAAGCCGCCTGTCTAATGGCGGCCTCTACGGCGTCTCACGATAGGGGCGCAGACTTTGAGACTCATGTTGTGCATACTTTATATACCTAAAATTGTCGATATTTGCGGCGACCTCGTTCAAAATAATATATTCCAAACGCCAGTTAGGCTGCAGATGCTTCTCCATGAGGTCACGTGACTGGGCTACTTCCTGTCTGAGCCTGTACCCCCGTGATGACGCAACTCTTCCTACTATAAGTCTCTCGTTCCAACCAGTCAGAGAGCATGATGCGCCCTCTCCACAGCAGCAGCAGCAGTTTGTGGGTTCACACTTCACAACTGTGGTGTGTGGACTCTTATCACACATATGAATTAGACATAAAACAAGGCACGGAGGCCATCTTTGCAGTCAATGACCGAAACAGCAGTTAATGACAGAAACAGCAGTTAATGACAGAAACAGAACAATGAATTAAACAGTACTCACCCGGGATGGAGAGATGGAAACACAGACAATCTACGTTGTACCATGTTTAAGTAATTCCAAAAGTTATTTACAATATCCCAAGCTGTACAGCAGCTGCGTAACATTAACCAGGCTAGTGTAGCAGGTGGCTACAGCCTCTGTCGTGATGGCCTCCAAAGTCTATCTTCCCCCGGACCAAGGGGATGCCCCTTTGATCTAGTGGTTAAGATGTTGGATTTTCACGCAGGAGACCCGGGTTCGAATCCTGGGCATTACACTAGCACATAGAGTATGGTGAGCTAGCATGGCACAGCCAAAGCAGACTTCCTCTTCAAAATAAAAAATTCACTACTAGACAATAGCACTAGCTAGACACTGACCCCGTAGCAGCAAACTCGAGTCAGCCAATTAGCCCTTTTCAAAACCCCACCCTTTGGGACAAGGTTTAGTCACTGTACAATGCCAATCCAAATAGTTTAGCAACTGTTGCTAAGCAGGTCAAGCTTTCATCTGCCAATGTGCCTATTGGACAAGGACAGATTTGGGGCGGGACTTAGTGAAGGGCTAATTCCTCAGGCTCCACAACCATCTCTCTCTCTTGGGGCATCATTAGTGGGAATTACCTGTTTTTTCACAGCCAAAGACTAATGAGGCCGGAAGGCTTCAATGGAGAGCCTCTTGTGCTTGGAAACCCCTCCCTCTTTCTGAAAACAATCATCTCTCATTATTCAATAATTAGCAAGTCTGGCCTAGGAGGCAACCGATACCAGAGCTGTTTCAAATGCACTCTCTTGGGTTGTGCCCTCAGAATAGAGGCGGAGAGTGACTGACTGACGACTGACTGACTGACTGAATGATTATTTATTGATTGATATATTTATTGCCATTTACATGTACATTTCAAGCACAACTCAATACAAAATGGTTCATTGTGGATGACACCATAATGCATTAAACACTTGTTTATAAGAGGGTTTACCATGTTCAATTCCTGACTGACTGACTGATAAAGATAATGTTAGAGATAATAGCCCCTAAAGAGACAGGGACAAATGATGGATGGTCAAAAATAGCTTTCTTTGGGTTCTGAAATAGAAAGAGATAAAAAAAAAAAAAAAAAAGACAGTCAGTGGGCCAGAGGTCAGAGTAGCCTGAAGAATTTTACGAATGATTAATTTCCCCCAAGACTGACTGGAAGAAAAGCTGGCAAAATAAATCTTTAAGAAAGCCAAGGAACAACAGTAGGGCTTGTGAATTACAATTCCATGTCCAATGCAAATGCATACTACAATACTTGCAGTGACCTTGAATGCTACTGTATCTAGTAACAAAAGGAGATTCAGACAAAGTACAGACAATGGAGGATGAACAACAAACACATTTCATTGCAGCAAACATGGCAAAACTCCAGTTTTGTCAGCAGGGTTGAAATCCAAGCTCCCGCATTGCGATGCTGCAGCCAGTCAGTGGAATGTAAAGAATTGCTCTCAGGCATCCAGTGCTACTCTGATAAGGTGTGCAGTGACCCCTGTTCATACAATTTGATCCTTCATCCTCTGGCCTGCGCTGGAGGATGAGGAAGGATTTCTGACAAGGACAAGGCCCCCGTCCACCCACCCACCCATCCCAACGTCCACAATTTTGAAAGCCATGTTATACATACACAAAACAGTTTTGTGTATGCATCTGTCTCTGTTTGCACTGTATGTGTCACACAAAGCACATGGACCTACTGTATCAGTGCTAAATCCTTTGTGAAGGTTGCATGTTGTGTCAATTGGCAAAATCGAAAGGTTTAGACCATTGATGTGAAACACTGGGCCATATGTTTTACAAACACTATACAAGGGATGAGGTGGAACAGTGGTAAACGCTGTCACAGCTAGAAGGTCTTGGTTTGATTCCCAGTAGGGACGCTGTGGGTGCTAACAGTGTGTCTCTTCTTCCAGGTCACTATAGTGACCAGGGGCGGTTTGGCCAACTGGAGTACATGGAGTTTTCCCGATGGCCTGCGCCACCTAGTGGCCTGGACAGTTTTTTTTTTTGTTTGTTTTTTAAAGTCCAGGGAGGCCAGGGCTCCAAACTAGTGTTTCTATCCTTCAAAAAAGAAAAGGTGTTGTACACCAGAGCCTTCAAGTAGGAGAGTTGCCATATTCCCGTTCACTCCTGTCCGCCAGGGCGCTCGCACTGCTGGAGGCAGTGCTGCCAACTGCCAAGATCCAAAATGCACTAGTGGCACTTCCAAAATGCACTAGAATGCTCTAGATGCTCGCCTGGAACATACAGATCAAAATGACCATTAATCTTCTACATTCTCTAGTTGTGTAGACTAAGTTGGGCTAATTCACATGATGAATATTTTAACTCTTGAGGGTGTAAAAAAAAATTTACGCTCTCAAAGAGTTACATCTGGTTAACCAGCTGGCAAAATTGTCCTGGTGGGAAAATATGTGCCAATCTGCTAGACTAGAGCTCAGCTGATTCATCCGCGGATTGCGGGTAAGTGAATAAAAAGCCACCGATCACAGTCGCCTATCGGACCCGCGGCAGAGTGCGTGTCGCGCTGCTGTGAGCTTGTAGAGTATTATGTATAAGGCGGATGTATGAATTTGATCAATGTGCGAGTGTGCATGCATATGTGTGTGTGTGTGTGTGTGTGTGTGTGTGTGTGTGTGTGTGTGTGTGTGTGTGTGTGTGTGTGTGTGTGTGTGTGTGTGTGTGTGTGTGTGTGTGTGTGTGTGTGTGTGTGTGTGCATGTGGACAAAGTCCTCAGCGTTGCTGATGGTGGGAATGCAGGCCGGCATTAATCCCAGAGGAGAGCGGGGTGCGCTGCAGAGGAGTATGCTTTAGCAGATCTCCCCTCATCCGTGTGACCACTGCTGGCGGCTGGTGTGAGGAAGAAATCCGGAATGGGATCAAATGCGAGCCAGTAACTGTTTGTTTTGCGCTGGGACTTTCACACACACACACACACACACACACACACACACACACACACACACACACACACACACACACACACACACACACACACACACACACACACACACACACACAGGGGGGGGGGAGGAGGAAGTAGGCTGAGATAACTGCTTCTGAAACAAATGCCTTGCCCAAGAGAGTCCAGACATCAGAGACTGATTAGTAAGCTACTAGCCTATAGTCGGCAAGAGGTCAGAGCATGTCACCATGTAGCCTACTGACTATGCCTTTTATACAATGCTTTATAATGAATTACGGCTATTGTTCTAAAACATTTTGAGTATTTATTATGCAGTGTGTGTAGAATGTACAGTGTTGGGACATGTGCACTACATAACTTAATATATTACATAATATATTACGAAAATGCAGTAACTTGTAATATAAATATATTACTTTAAAAAATCTTTTAAAAAAATCTAGTATATTATACTTTTCTTTCTGAATTACTGCATTACTTTCAATATTACTTTCTGTCCAACTGTCTCGTTGCAAGTGTTCTTGTGAAATTATCTTGACAACTGCAGAACTGAAATAATTACTTATTTTCTATCATTTGTCATCAAATTATTTATTCAGGAGTGACTATTTTCAAGTTGATTTCATATGGATTTGTCCAGATAGCAAGTGTGCTTGCTTTATTGTAGGTATGCCACTGCCCTACGCACTATTTGATTAATAGTGACACTAAATATTTAATTATAAATTTTGTAAAAAGTTTTTTTTAAAGTAATATGTAATAGTAATACTAATATATTACACTTGCTCAGACAGTAATATTGTAATATAATATATTGCTTTAAAATGAAGGTAATAAGTAATAAGTAATGTATTAACAAGGTAAAGTAATATTCCCAACACTGAGAATGGATCATAAGAGTGTGTGTGTGTGTGTGTGTGTGTGTGTGTGTGTGTGTGTGTGTGTGTGTGTGTGTGTGTGTGTGTGTGTGTGTGTGTGTGTGTGTGTGTGTGTGTGTGTGTGTGTGTGTGTGTGTGTGTGTGTGTGTGTGCGCGCGTGCGCGTGTGCGTGTGTGTGTGTGTGTGTGCGTGCGTGTATACACTCTAAAAAAAAAAAAGTTGGTTAAACTGATTATTTATAGGGTTACGCGTTCCCCTAAATATTTTCAGTTGACTCAATTAGTATTTTAAAACATTGACTGAACGACAAACTCTTTGTTGGCTATTAATTCAGCCAATAGCTTAATCATCGTTGACAGCTGACTGCTGGCTCTACATTCACTCAACTAGAATGTATTAGTCATTACAACTATTTGTTATGCAGTAATAATTGAGTGAATATTCTAATAATGATTAACTGAATTAACATTTAAATATGATATAATGAAATAAAAAAACACATTTACTTTATTTTTTTTATTTGTGCTAAAGTAGACATTTAAAGTACAATGTATACATTACATTATCAGTGTGGAAAAAATGTGAATATCTCAAGGACGCTTCAACCACTTGAAATAATTGGTCCTCATTACTGTTCATGATAAAATGGCACCTCCCCCCCCCCCTTTATCTCATAGGAGGACTGGGCAGTTCAGGACCTGTGGATAGGTTATCCTATGATGTTACAGGTCCAGTTTCTGAACTGGACACAGCCTGATTATGCTAACTATAATACATCATGGGCAGTAGTAAGACCAATTATATTAAAGACCCCGTAAAGCAAAAAAATATATGATACAAAATGTATTCCCAGTTTGTCACACCACAGAGTAATGTATTATAGCCCCACAGACCAAATATTTATGATTGAAAAAGTCGCTATGTTTCAGAAATGATGTTTAAACATGTGTGAAATTCAATGGAAAAAAATCTGGCCTAATTCTCCAGGACTGTAGGGGCGTGGTCAGTACTGTAAGCTCATTAGCATATTCATGAGCATTATGCTAATTAGCATATCTCGCCGTCCTAACCATACAGCCTAACTGTCAACAACAAGCCAGTACTACAGCACGCTAACTTCACTAGCGTAGTGTGTGTGTGTGTGTGTGTGTGTGTGTGTGTGTGAGACATGCGGATCTGAGAAAAGAGACTGACTGACTACAGCGGTCCCATCATCATGGTCCCATAGCCTGGCCGTCACGGTCGGTCCCTACAGGCTATGGGACAGCCAGGAGTTACGACAACTCCGTCCTCTTCATAGGGTTAGTCCAATGGCGGCTCTTTTATTTTCTGCCCTCATTGAAAACAATGCATTTCCATCTCCACTTTGTCCCTATTCGGGCTGCATGAACAGCGCTGGAGCGCTCAGTTTGTGACCCCTTGATGTCGCAACTCATCTACTAGATAGCTCTGATGGTACGCAGCAGGGCTGGCAGGCAGTGTTGCCAACTTCGCGCATTTGTCACTATATTTAGATTTTTTTTCGAGACCCCCTACCGCCGAAATGAATGGAAAAACTCCTGGCGGAAAATCCAAGTGCTTTTTAGGTATGAAAATAGTTGAAAACCCACTGCTCTAGCGCATTCGAGTGCATTTTGGAAGTGCCACTAGTGCACTTTGGATTTTGGCAGTTGGCAATACTGCTGGCAGGCAGGAGCAGCCGTTAGATAGTCCTTGAATGTGAAAACGTCGCCAACCTCTCCATCATCGACAGTTACTAAAAACAGAGTAGTTTTCAGCTGTCATCCACAAAATCACGCATCGAGAGCAAACAAATGTCAGTGCTTGTCAGCCTACAGGCAAAACACACTGTAGTAACTACACTTTCTTATATATGTCTATGGTAGCTAGTAGCTACTAGCTAGCTATCAACCAACACCACCAGCAGCTCCGCTCCGCTGTGAAGAAGAGGGGGCGGGGCTTCGGCTTCTAACTGACTATATGGAATATGATTTATATACAGTAGTACAGTAGGCTCATTAGCATATAATTCGGCTTGACTACGTCATCAAGCCGAATATGCTAATGAGACAAAACCTACCCATGAGATTAACCAAAACACATAAAGTGGTCTTATTCTACAATGCTGTAAAATAAAGTTTTAGTTTTTTGTCCAGGGGTATAAAAATGACTTTTGTACATGATTTTCATGTCTAGAAGAAAAAGGCTGATTTTGGTTTACGGGGTCTTTAAGGTTTTTGAAATCTTAAAGTATGACGTTTTGCATCAACAGTGGCAACATGCTGTTGATAGACATTTCAATAAAACATTCAAGAACATTTTTCACCATACAACTTCAAGTAATGTACATGCATGGAATAAAGGAATGATGAGGTATTGTATACTTTGTATACTTTAAAGTTAAAAGTGTATTCCAAGTGCATTATAGACAAAAGAAAAATATAACGGATCAACCCTTCAAATCAACTGACCCTTATAAAAAAAATGTTTGTGCATAAAACAGCAAGAAAAAAAATCATGCTTCACATAGTGAGAACAAATAGCCATCAAGTATGACCTCCTAGTGTGTGTTCTCTTTAAGAACACAGAGAAATTGGTAAATTTCCATAGAGCTACATCTTTGCAAGAGGGTTTACAGAAAATATGCCAATATCAATTAGGTTTTTTGGACACTGCGAAAGACATGCACTGTTGCAAACCTTCATAGACAATACTCAAGTTTGGCTTAATGTTCAAAGCATGCCTGGTGGTGTGCCAATGAGCAAGGCAGATAAACAAAACCTGTTTCGTTGCCAAGTGAGGTAGTCATGTTGCAGTACATCGCAAGAAGACACCACAGCTGAGGGTTTTGTCGGTTTGTCCACGTTTCTCAGCATACATTAACAACTTCTGCATTACCTCAAAGACGTTTAACCACTCCAGGGGATAAGCGATGTTGACAGCAAAGATGAAACCGAATAGAAACTCCAAGGGCAGTCGGGGGATCTGGTAGGTTGTCACAGAATTGCCCCCCCATCAAGGACAACTGCAGCTCTCGACGCAGCTTGCTTCATGGAAGCCCCACAACTTGCAGGATACACGTTGGCATGGGACTTGAGGCTTCGACCACGCCGTCTGGCTATAGCTGGAGCACATTAATAAAAAGGAAATTAAAATCAATATTGACGATATTGATTGACGGATGGATGTTCTCCTTGAAATTCTGATTTACCTGCAGGTCTTGAAAAGCTCGGTCTTCTCCCACCCTTCTCTCAACTCAGTCTTCTCCCCGGTAATACTGCAGAACTTTGACACCCTCCAATGTTTGATGATCTCTGTCTGGATACAGAGGGCAAGTCAAGTCACTTGTATTTTATAGCCATTTCATACAACATGTGTAAACTCAAAGTGCTAAACCATGACAAAGTAAACAGGAACAATTTAAAACAAAAAACAGCAATGAAATGCTTAACTCCTTCAGACATAATGTGCGAATGAAGTGGGCAAGCTCATTTCACGTCTAGATTCTATAGGCTGAATCATTTTAACAGCATACACATCTACTGTATGTATACTGAAAATAGTTACTACTGAAAAATCAGAATGTCAAGCTCACAATGCCACAATGTAACACTTTAACTGTGAGGAAATCTGAACACCCAGGTTCACATGGTTAAGACATGTGTACATTATTCTCCATTTTACCTCATCTAGACTCTTTGGAGTTCTTCGTGTCTCATGAGTGGGGTGGTGAGCTACGGTACTCATCCAAGGAGGTGAACGTTCCCGGCAATTCTTTTTGAATTCTGCATATACCTGCACAACAATAAGATAAAGATGAAACAACATGCCCTTTATTTAATGTTGGGGTATAAAAAAAAACAGAATGCGAAAATTCGCACTGGCAACACTGCATCCACAGTCTTACTTGTTTGCTTGGTTCTTGACTAGATGTGACAGCTTGTTGGGCCGCTGGACGTACACACGAGGTTGCCCGATTGTGCATGCGAGGTTGCCACAGCCAGTAGCCGCAACTTAACTGTTGACCTGCCAAACGTGACACTGGGCCTAGAGAAAAATGACAGAAAAAATAATGAATAAACATAACTCTGCTAAGATATAAGCCAGGCAAACTAACTGGCCAGTGAGGTCAAATGGCACCTTACATTTGATCGAAGATAGGGTCCATGAAATTAGATTAACAACCATGACTTCTGCAGGCTTTCTATTCCTGAAAATTTGCAATGCGAAAATGAAAGGCCCCGTCCTCTGGATACTAATACTATCAATATTTTTTCAAAAGAATATTCTTTTTAAAAAGTCTGAACTATGCTGTCACTGGAAGACGGATTTCAGAACTGCCCACAGTCTTCCTACTTATGAGACACAGACTAAGTAGGAAAAAAGTGGTATTTTATAATGTGCATCCGTTAATATAAACAGTGGTGTAAAATAAATACAGATAATTATTTGACAATAGACATGTGACAGATACTTACAGGGTGCAAGTAATAGTAGGCAGTGCAGGTCTGTACTGGCTCGCTACAGTGTACTGGCTGTATTTCTGGGCCAGCAGAAGAAACTGCCATGGGTAGAGAGATGACAAAAAGTTAAGATGGAAGCCAGGGTCTGCACAGTCAACTTATGGGGTGATTGAGGCCCAGGAACCAGGGTTTCTCAAAGGTAGACCCTATATGGTGCAATCAACATGAAAGTAGATATTCCTTGATCTAACAGGGGAAAACTAGGAATAAAGTGATATAAAATACAATAACAATTGGTTTTGTTTAATGGGAGATTTTATTAATAATAATAATGCATAGGTGACACGTGGGTGATACTTACATAGGCCAGGTAGTTAATGGGGACAATGTGCTGGCAGGGAACTCTTCCTAGCAGACCTGTGATGGGCTGAGATGACAGAACACAAATAAATAAAAACACAGCTAAGATGGCACAGCCAATTTATTTCAAGGTGCATTGTGAGCTTGTAGACATGTTGTGTTCACTAGTTGGGTGCTGGGCAAATGCATGGTATGGTGTCAGATTTACAGACTTGTAAGGGTACAAGTCTGTAAATCTGACACCATACAAATGGAACCAAATGCATTGACATAAGATAAATAGTGCTGCACAATACTTCAAGGAAAAGGTGCTTTCCTTAATGCCAAACAACTTATTTGGACAGCGGTCCATTTTGCTCCATGTGTACACTGTCAGAGTGAACGATGGTTTGAACGACAGAGGTAGGATACAGGTACTTACAGATACAAGTCCAGTGAGTGCAGAATCAATGGAATGCCAAAACAGCGCTGGGGAAAGGCCCTGCAAACAAAAACACACGTATTGGTATTAAAGTGAAAGTTCTTAAAGTATGAAAAAACGGCACCAGAGGTAATGAAGAATCAATCAAAGTTTACTGACTTCTCTTGCAGTAAAAAGGCACAAAACGATGTGGTACAAAAACTGTGGTAAACAAAAATATAAAGTGGCAAAGTTTCACGTGGAATCGTTCAGTCTCTGTGCAAATGAATATCACTGTTTCAATGAGTGAAAACAAGCTACGTAGCGTGTGTTCGTTCTTCTTTTTGCTTAGTGAGAATACACGGAGTAAACACAAGTTCTACTTCCTGTATACGTCTTCACAATAAGAGTGTGCAAAAACGTATTTTCTTTTAGAACAAAATAAGAACATTATGTGCAGAAATAATACTGTCAAGTATTCAGAACATCAAATAATAATAGTATTTCAAGTAATTGCTTCGTTTTAAGTGTAAACAGTAGGCCAACTCTTCTTTCTTTTAACTGTTTTGACTGTAAATAGTGCAATTCGTTTTTAGGATGTTTTCAACAACATATCAATTTCCTTAACTTCATCTTCAAAATAAAAGAAAGCATCATAAACGTTTTCTTAGTGCAGGTTAATATGAAATGAAATAAATCACAACAGGTATAACGCAGGGGTTTTCAACCTTTTTTACTCCAGGGACCACCATTTATTCAGGATTTGAGCCACGGCCCACAATTTGAGAATATTTTAGCCCCCACAAACCCCAAATCTAAAGATTTTTTTTTTTCACAATTCCTGGCTGGATTTGGGAAACAAAACAAGCAAAAGATACATTCCAAAATGGCTAATTCAGATGATGGATATTTTACCTCTTGAGAGTGTAAAAATGAAACCAAATGGACCCGCAAGGGTCCATTTGGTTTCATTTTTACGTTCTCAAGAGTTACATCTGCTTAACCAACTTAGCTGGGGACCACCTGAAACCCTTTCAAGGACCACTGGTGGTCCGCGGACCACCTGTTGAAAACCACTGGTATAAGTTATTAAAGCCTTCAGGACTGGCTTTCCAAGCTAGACGTGAGCTTCACAACTGAGGGGGGCTATATTCAATTTTATAAGTCGTTTTTTTCAGCTAGCTATGCTAAAAGTGAGCCAACAAACTAACTAACCAACAGCACCCGCATCTGGCGCCAAAACTATCTCGGTGGCTAATGTGAATGCGGCTAACGCTAGTGAGCTGGCTAAGTTAGCCCACTAGTTAAAACTATGCCTAAACCTAACAATTAACCTAAACCTAAGCTCAGTAAAACTATGCCTAAACTGCGTGCCGAACCGGGAGGCGGGGGCCGGGGCGCACACCGCACAGGGAAAAACAACATTAAACTCACCGGAGTTGGGAAGCAACAGCTAGGTCAGCTAACTGGCTAGCTCGCTAGCATAACATGTTGAAGAAGCAAACGCAGTGTTTCTTACCTCGTCGCAATGCTTTTCCAGACGAAAGGGACGGAGTGCTTCAGAGGGTTCTCTCGGTTTCTGCCACTGATAGAGACTACTGATATAAAATTCTAATAATGTTCTGCTTCATTTGGCTGTGTCTGTGGTGCTATTTGCTGCACACAACAATGGCTGCCTTGTTCTGCCTCCGTCTCTGTCTGACTCCGCCCACATTGTTTGAATTTGTTGAACCAACTTGTTCAAAAAAATTCACTCAATAACTGTATGTTAGTTGAGTCAATATCAGTCATTGTGGGTGTTCACCCAACAACAATTTATCACCTAACTCAATATTTTTTTTAAATAATTGTACAAACATTTTTTAACTGGCTTTCCCAATAATAGCACCATCAAAACATTGAGCCAATGGTCTATTTCAACTTGCCCCAGCAATCTTCTAATTGAGTCAATGTTCTAGTCGTTGGGTTTTTTACGGTGTATATATATATTAAGGCTGTTGAAAATAGTTAATTAATGGGATTAAATTAATTTTGTTGATTAATCTGATTAAAATTTTTAACTCAATTAACTCATGTGCACACTGACTCAACCCACTGAGCATTTTCTCATTGAAAGAAATGGGTAGAGCACGGTTTTACCGAGACGTATAGCTGTGTGTCTCCCTGTAACCAGAGCCATAGAGTATAGCTGGAGGATCTACAAGCATTGAGGGCTTGTAGATCACCTATTTTGATAAATATTTGAAAGATAAATAGTTATTTTTTTTCACAGATTCTTTTTCTTTTTTAAATGTTGAAATCCTGTCGAGGAAAACATGCATATTTTAGACATAGTTCGAGTGGTGATTAATCATGATTAAATTAATTTTGAAGCTGTGATTAATTTGATTAAAATTTTTAATCATTCAACAGCCCTAATATATATATATATATATATATATATATATATATATATATATATATATATATATATATATATATATATATATATATATATATATATATATATATATATATATATATATATATATATATATATATATAATACAATACAATTTCATTTTAAGCCACTATTTAATGCCTATTTTGATTTACCACAGTCTTTATTTATTTGTTGTTTATTATTTTTTAAATATTTGTTTTTGGCTTTTTTTCCCCCTCTTTAGTTTCAAGTGAAGACATGCAGGACAGAGGGGGGGTGAGACATGAGCCTATATGCAGCATGCGCCTAGACCACTAGGCCAGCGGGTGCCCCTATCACAGTATTTATTTGTGTGTGACTGCAAAAGCTAAATGGAATTGTGGGACGGCACACTTTCTAATCTAATTGAGCCAACAGTATGTCTCAAGACAATATACTGTAGTCTGTCTGTGTCCCTTTATGATCCATCAGCAGCATTTGACACAGGGAACCACTATATGCTCCTGGAAACCCTGGCATCAACCCTCCTATCTAACCAACAACAATGACCTACAAGGTTTCTTGGAAAGGTTTGTCATTTTCCCCTGCACCCTCCTAGGAGGAGAAGAGAGAGAGACAGGAGAGATATAGGACTAGGCAAATACAAATAGTGGCAATAACAACAATAATGATATGTACTGTAGGATAATGTGATATGGTAGAGCCATGTTGTCAGAGAGTACAGTCTCTTAAGATATACAGTAGTTCAGTATCAAGGTAAGATAAGGAACCTTCTGTCTCCATATATATTTTTTTTCTTTTGTTTTTTTCCGAAATCTATTAAATAGATGTTTGCGCATACAAGCTTTCTGCCCGACAGTGATGATATACAAGTTGCCTCTTCTTCAGAGAGCAGAGGAAGCACTGACAGGTATAATAAATGCATCGGAATGCACAGCTGAACTACACCTGTGGAAACAGAGATTTTAGACCATTCCTGGGACACAGCCAATCCCCTTGTACAGCATTGGCCAGCACTCAGCGACGGGCAAACCATAGATCAGTGAGTACAGAGATTATTTGAGAATTCACGTTTGACCAATGAGTTGCAAGATTCCATGGGGACAAAGGAGGGGCTGTGGTGAAACAGAACTTAACATTGGGGTGTGCCTTCAAAGTTACTTCCCCTCCTGGATGTAAAGAGTGCTAAAAAGGATACTAGCTTGTGTTAACACGAAGACCCATCCAAGAACTGTGACTTGAGGCGTTATGCCATCATTAAATCTGGTGAAACGATGGAGATCATGTCTACACTTTTACAGCACACTGTTGCCAATGGACATACAACGTACAAGAACCTTTCTTTTGGAGAATTATAGTGGTGAAGAAAAAATGAGGACAAAGTGAGACTTTTGATGTGGCTCTTTCAAAAACATAGGTCAAGGTTTGATTGCATCTAAGTTACTGAGACTTTATTTCAAGATGAGTAAAATGTAATATTGCACAGTATATGTCTAGCACATCTCCTTATCACTTTTCCAGCCCAGCTACCCATCGTGTATTCGTTGGACGGAGAACTGATAAGGGCATGTGTCTGACACTTTTCACCTGTCATAACGGGACATAAAAGACACGATTATGCCTGGATAAAGTTCAACTGTCCTTTTGCAACTTGATGTGCAAATCTATGACTGGATCATTTGGGGAATCGGCTTTTGACTTGGACAATTTTAACTTTCATTCGATCTCAAAAGTGAACATGATTGAATTTTCGCTCCAAAAGAAAATGGGATGTATCAAAAATCATGTTATGCAATGACCACTATAGACTGTGTGGTACTGGTAATGCATGTTTTAGTGACTCAGTGATCGCCATTAGCAGCAATTCCTTATGTTCAGTAAATCAACTTCCAAATCATATTGTAGATTTTTTCGCTATGCACTATGTCTCCCCCGGAAGCTGAAATAATTTTAATTATTTTGTAAAGAATATAATAATAATATATAATAATATAATAATACATATATTATGTATACATCATGACATATATACCGCTTTGCAGACTCTAACAAGTGTTGTTCTCCTCACATAAAAGCAATCATATAATAATAATAATTTTGAAAACAGTAATTTATTAACATGTGCATTTCAACAATTTATGTTTCATTGCCTCAATCAAAAATAAACTAGAATAGGTATTTCTCCAGAGGAAAATGAAAGAAAATGCTTCAGTGCTGTAGATACCTTGGTCAACTCAAGAGAAAACAGTAATTTCTTAACATCTGCATTTCAACAATTTATGTTTCATTGCCTCAATCAAAAATAAACTAGAATACTATTTCTCCAGAAGAAAATGAAAGAAAATGCTTCAGTGCTGTAGATACCTTGGTCAACACAAGAGGGTATTGTTACTCTCCTTTTCAGATTGCTGTTGGTTCTCAGCAACAGATAGTGAATTAGGGTGTTCAAGGGCATGACCACGACTTTTGCAGAAGTACCTTTAATTTCATATACTTCAAAAAGAAAAAGCAATAAGCCTGGATTCTCAATATATAATAGCATGGCCATCAATCACCACTCAAGGTCAGCCAATGTCACCCTTAGAGCAGTCCTTAGAGCTGTAGAAAAGTGGATTATTATTATTATTGCTTCAGACATCTTCACATGTGAAGAAAGGACTCTTGAACATATGCCTGAATGATTACTATGAGGTCAGATGTGTGTATAAAGCAAAACATGGTGTCAGTGGCAAGACATAGCACGTTTCTTTCATTTCTATTTATTAGAAACTGTCAAGAGTATTTGTCATCTTGGTATGGTAGGCTATAATGTTTACTGGACTTTAGCATTTTGTGGCCATTTTATTTATCTGCATCCTCTTACATAAATATCAAAATCATTCATGGGTCTGGAGGACTAAGTGAAGTGGCTGTCAATACAGAAAACAACCAAAGCCTCTATTTATAATTTAATGATGCCTCTATTTATCTTGTAATATAGCCAACACTGATGACTCCGGGTGGTACTGGTAATTTGCTAAATTGTGTTTATCCTCAGCATAATAAATAATTGTGGCTACAACTGTGTTATCATATCATAACCATGCTGCCATATTATCATCATTGACGAATTGCCTTGTAACACACTGGATAATGGCACAGCTGTGTAAGTGAAAAAATATAATTTCAGTGAGTAAAACCACAACAAGGAATAACTGTAGACTACAACAAAATACTGAACATATTAAACATGTTTAACTTCACAATCATTCTCTGGATTCTCTTATTCCTTGCATCATTTGGATCTCTATCAAAATCTTATTAAATTGTAAATTTGTACCATAAGATCCTGAAAAGGAAAACGTTGTGTTGACAGTCCCACTTGCCAGATGGCAAAGGTCAAGAGGTACCATCACAGATAGCCATAATTGACAGTAATTACCATGTTTGTAGGTAGGTACTTTTACTTTACTCCAGTGTCTATTTTGCTATACTTTATACTTACATAGGCTACTCTTCCTCTACCTTGATTTGTATTCAACGACTGCAATTATTTGACCTGATTTAGTGACTATAGTACCAAGGAACGCCTATTTTATATTCTTGCAGCCTATTCAAAAATAACAGATCAGCAAGCTCAGATTGCTATATTCATGAAGAAGAAAAAAGTCAAATGTTGGACAGTTTTTGTACTTTTGCTTTGATTACAGGACTTGAATACAGGGCCCTGTAACAGAGTAATCCCATCGTAGTAATTAATACTACAATGAAATGTGAATACTTCTTCTGCTGCCAGATAGTCAATACATCTAAAGCTCTCTCTCTAATTGGAAACAAAGACGAAAGCCGTCACCATGACGACACAATGAAAAGACGGAGGAACATTAAACTGGTTGGTGGGCAATTCTTGAAGAAGATGCTGCATATCAACATGCAGTATATTACACATTAATATTACTGTTTTTGTTGCAGTGGTGGTGGTGGTTAATACGTTAATACAGTTATTGTTTTCTCTTCTGTGAAATTGTCCACCCAAAAATCCAACTATTCGTCCTAAATGACTAAACTCCAAGAGAACAAATTTGAGGTTTATTTGTTTGTATAAATGAGCACCAGGACTTTTATGTATAAAATATTGGATTTTATGATGCAGTGTACACCTGTGGAGTTTCTGTGTCCTCTGCTTTGTAATGTATCTGTGCTGAGCGGTTTGTGTTTCTTTTGTCATTTGTAATCAGATGAAAAATCTATAAAAAAAGATGATTGAAAAAAAATCTCCTCCATAAAATCAAGATTGATTTCTTTCTCTCGGTGGACATATACGACGAAGGGTGATAGAGCGTCTACAATCTACAGTCCAACATGCTGGACATGAGTTGTGGCAATGTTTACGATCTTCATGTGTAGAGAAAGGGACCCTTTGTGATGTTATTTGATGTATTTAGTAGTATGTATCACAGGCAAAATAAGGAAGACTTTGAGGAACACAATTTAAAGGGACATTTCTCCGTTTTTGCAAGAATGTAGTGTTAATGACAAGAATGTTAATGACATTTACAAGATTCAGACAACTTTCATGGTGGTCTTCATGTGTGTAACGTGTTAGATATTTTAGGATTTAGAAGTGAGCTCATGCAGTGTCTCTGGTGTCATGGACTCTACTTCCTGGTGCCCTGCACCCAATTGTAGTTCAACATGTAGTTCACGAAGTATGTAGATGATATCAGAGACACTGGATTCACTGCTAAAATCTAAAATATCTAAAACCACATATTACACAGATAAAGACCACCAGGAAAGTTCTAAATCTTCTGAATGTCAATAACATATATTTTTGCAAACATGGTGAAATGTTTAAAGGTTTTGTGACATTCATTTTCATGTATTGTTATTTTATTTTTTATTTTACTATTATATATTATTTTGTACATTCAGTGGATTGTCTATATGATTATAGTTTTCTGTGAGGTTTGGAAGGCTTTTGGCCTGCAATGAAAACAGGCAAAGCAAAACAGTGACACCTACTGGCAAATCACATTGACATATTAATGGGATTTGCAGAATATGACATCTCATTCTACAGGGAAATCAGAGCACTTGATTGAGCCAGAATACCCTAGAAAATCTAATGAAAATGAAAAGTTCAGGTCTGTGGGGTGCGATTGAGCTCAGAAAGCAAAACAAATAATAATAATAATTAGAAGAAGAAGATGAAGAAGAAATCACAAAAAAACAAAACATATTTTAATGTCACAGTCCCTTTAAACCGACTGAGTGGGTAACACCTCCCTGTCTGTTCTCTGCCAGCAGTGGGCCACCCACGGTGCTTGGAGCACCCCGCCACCATCTGCTCCCCTGTGCCATGTGTTCAACAAACACTGTGCCACACAAACTGCCCTAATTTATACTATGTAACGCCATCATACATCCGAGTATAAATTGACTGGGCTCTGATTGTGCATGGAAGTACCAAACACTACACAGCAGGGCCGGATTTGGCAGGGTGGGCAACTCCAAAGTTTTTCATATGAAGCAGTGGTTTTCAATCTTTTTGACCCCAGGGCCCATTTATTCGGCATTTGAGCCACGGACACCATTAGAGGACATTTTAGCCCCACAGACCCCAAAACTAAAGATTTATTTTGCTTTTGTCCACAATTCCAGGCTGGATTTGGGAAACAAAACAGTCAAACATGTATACAGATGAAAATGAGCATTAATCTTCTACATTCTATAGTTGTGTAGACTTGCGCTAATTCACATGATGAATATTTTAACTCTTGAGAGTGTAAAATGAAACCAAACTTTCCACCATTTAGCTGGGGACCACCTGGACCTCTCTCAACCACTGGTGGTCCCCGGACCACTGATGAAAACCACTGATATTACCTTCCACTGGGTGGGCAGGATGCATATTTGGGTGGGCTCTGCCCACCCCTGCCCCCCTTTAGATCCGGCCCTGCTACACAGGGGACACAAGGTGACTCATGTAGTGTGGGACTCTTTTGGTCTTCTGGACCAAAAGAGTTGGTATTCACACATGGCATGGGCTACTGCGAGAGCCGCCGAAGTCAACAAGGGGGAATTTGACATCGCTCACAAGACAATTAGCTGTGGCCACAGGGCAGATGGGGATCAAGCACTTTAGTTGTGACTCTAATAGAAATTAAGTGGAATGAAATTAATAACGTGATGTGTGCTGAATGAATGAAATCAGAGCTTTTAGAGATACCATCTCATGTTAGTTTGTGTCATGCTCTGTTCTACAATGATCTGGCAATAGTGGCATCCTGGTATCCATCTGCTTTGTGACACACTTTGTGACACACTGTATGTGTGTATTTCCTTTATATTTGCCAAGGGATGCTGACAAGCCCCTTGGGAACAACAAGGGGCCCAAGATGTTGGGCCAAGCAAGCTGATTTGTTTGTTTGTTTGATAAAATGTACTAACTTTACTGTCTATACTGGAATAAGGGACTCGATCAAGGCAAAGTAGCATTGGATGATGATTGAGAGGTATGCTTTGATGACACATTCCTCAACTAGAACACCTTGCTGTGTCATTTTTAAGGGTTAGGGTTATGTACCAGACAGAGAGTCTATTTTCTAAATAGAAAATTGCTTTACTAAACTTTTGGGGACAAAATGTATTTTTGTTTTTATGCTAGACTTCATTTGTAATTTGTTCTGTGACATGAATATTTAAATAAATAATAATCCTACAACACCCAGATGATCACACCCTTTTGCAACCCCCTGCTTTTTGGGTATACAGACATGATCATTCAAACCATAACTAATCTGGAACACCCACAGAATGAGCTTGCATTATGTAAATCGTTTGGTAGATAGATAACCTAAAAAAAGAACATTTGTACTACCTTTTTGTGTCTTCTGTTTTGTTTTGATTGGATTGAATTATGGTTATTATGGTTGTATTGTTATTGATCTTTGATGCCTTTGTAGTTAGTTAATAAAGGAACCTCAGGGAGGAATGGCGATTTAAATAAAGAAAACTGGCCCTTTCAACACTGAATACAAATACAACATATAATGTGGAGGCTTTAATAAAAGTAGGCTATGTCTTTTGTAACTGCAGCACAACCGGCTGTTCAGGCTTTCATGCACGTTATCAATGTATTTCACCGTTTTTTGCAAACACAGTGGGCAGGACTATGTAAGCCAGGCAGGTGTGTGTGTGTGTGTGTGTGTGTGTGTGTGTGTGTGTGTGTGTGTGTGTGTGTGTGTGTGTGTGTGTGTGTGTGTGTGTGTGTGTGTGTGTGTGTGTGTGTGTGTGTGTGTCACACACTCCATATTTTAGCGTGTGATGGTTAGCAGCACGAGCTGGTCGTGTCGCTGGACATGTCACTTTTTTAAATGAACATTTATCAGCATAGTGGAGATGAATGTCTATAGTTATATGTCCCGGTTCCAATCCCAATACCACAATGTCTGTGTCAGCCGATACCAAATATTTACCGATCCCTGTGTCTTGCGTTGTGTTTATAGCTATACAGTATCTCGTATTGCGTGCAGGCTCCCTTCTCAAATGTGCACATGCCGTTTTGGCAATTAAAAAAGCAAACGCCACAGTACATTATTTAACTCCAATTTATTCAACTCCAATTATGCCTATAGCTCTGTCATATTCGCAGATAAACTTTTGCTGATAGCAACATAACCCGATATGGCAAATAAGGGCCGATACTGATACTTTCCAGGTATCGGGAGATCTCTAGAGACAGTATATTTAGTCTCATTGCTTCGCCATTACCTGGAGACTAATTCATCACACCAGGGTATTCCGCTGCAAAAAAATAAAATAGGGTAACACTTTACTTGAAGGTCACCTTCAGAATGCATTATAAGCTTATTTATAAAGCATTATATTACATTTATAATGCATAATAAGACTTGTTATAAATGTCCATAGCCAGGTATAACTCCTCATAACTACATTCATAACATTTTATTACTGTTAGTCATAATGCATTATTATGGTCAAAGGAACAGCACATTATAACTACTATCACTTAGTCCGTTATAAAGGCACATACAGAAATTATGTACTGCATCACAATGCATTATAACCATGTGTTTATTAAATGGAAATAATGTCTTATAAAGGACAATAACATGCTATAGGATGGCTTTGGGAGCTTTAAGTAAAGTGGGCAGATATTCATGTTCATGTCTGTAGTTTATATTATGACTATTTATGATGCAGGCCTACAGATTTAATCTGTAGGCCTGGGCCTACTATTACTTTTTATAGAGATGTATGTTGATGGTGATAAATATAACGCAACATACGTTGTAGATGATAGGCATGACGTGCGATCATTAATGTGGCACATGCCGTAATTTTGTTCTTGATGCATAATTTGTCAACTGACAATTTTGAAAAGTGAGAATAACTATGAATAAAGGCCTCTGGATTGTGCGAGAGATATAATGACAGCTTTGGCATTGGCAACATAACACAATAATTATCTAACAAAAGATTCCTGATGATGAGCTGTGTGATTTTTCTCTTCTGTATAGGGAGACAATTACCATGGCGACTGACTAAAGCCTGATTTATTCTTTATCGTACGACACTGTGTTATTTTCAGACCGCGACAAGTCCCCGGCATCATCTTAACCTTTATTTCAGCTCGGAATACTGTTGAGGAGCAAGGGTATGCTGAAGTATAAATTATAGCCATTATGGTTGGCATAATCATTTCCCATTTTGGACCTCCTAGGACTGCTGGCGGCTACACAGGGGTTGTGTATCTGAGCCATGCTTGTTCTGTGGTATTTCTGGTGGTCTCAGCCCGAAGGCACGTTGATCTTCTCTCCTTTGGAGACATGATCAGAGCACTGCCCTCTCTAATGACGCTTCACTGGGCTGACTCACCTCTGACAGAGTTGTTTGATTAGTTTCTGGAGGATAAACGTCTGCGTTTGCACCCCCCTCCCCCCCATACCCACATCTCAAGGGTCACATGGTGGTGCGTACCTTCCGTTATTTGGTCTATTTATAAAACCCTGCTGTCCCTGTGCATGGCTCGCTGATTTTCTGTACACACCTGTCTGGTTAGGCAGAGCTGATCACGTTGATTGACCCTGCAGGCCGATCAATAGGCTATCCTAACACAAACAGCACATTCATGCGGTTTGTTTCAATCCCAATTTCCTGTGAGTCTACTTTACGATCTCTATCAATAAAGGCAGAAAACAGAAAGAAAACAGAATAGTGTGGAACGCTTGACTCAAAAAATAAATTAAAAAAAAGTTCTGGGGAGGTAATATTTCAACAGGATTTTTAAGACTAGAAAACAACAACAACAACAACAACAACAATGACACAGACTGTGTTAAGCAGGCTATATCTTTCTCAAAACAAATGCAGTATATTGCAATTGCAAGTAGCTTTCCCACTGTATCTGCACTTTTTTTGAATGACCCCATTCAGTTACATCAACATTCCCCATGGATTCTCTATTTAGTTGTCCTAGATTTGTCCTAGATTGAGAATCACATTCATCATACAAATGTGGAGGCAAACTATGGAGGTACTGTAGCTCATCAAGTACACTCTACTTCTTGTAGATCTATGGCAAAGCAAGCGACAAGCATTTGCCTCCAGGAAGAGCGACATTGTTTCATTTCATTTGGGTGTTAAGGTTAGGTTTAGGCATATGTTTTACTGAGGTTAGGCAAGCAGAGTCAGTGGCTTCTTTAAAAAAAAATTCTACCTGTATACCAAATGTTTTTCTTAGTTAGGTTTTGTCTTATTGTTGCTTTGTTGCTGCTGTTGTTTGTTAACTGATGACTATAGATTTCAATTTGTTGTTGATTTTACATGTCTGTGAAGCACCATCTAACTTTATGTTTGGAAAGGTGCTATACAAATAAAGTTTATGTTTAGTATCATATGCATGTCTTTTCATGTTCCTGGGTTGCGGTTGCAGAGATTGAAGCCCTCAAAATTAGAAACAATAACCTGCTGCTGTTGCTCACTAGCTTATCTAGGGACACAGGGGATGTTTCAAATGAATCATGTGGACAAAAAAATGTGCAGCTAAATCCACCGCATCAGGAGGAGCAGTGCAGGGCAGCCAGGAGCGCAGCATGGATAGTTATTTATTTAGGCCACAGCTTCCATCTATGTTTGTTTACTGACAGTGCCACTGAGCAGAGGCACAAGCCCAGGCACATATCCTCCATAGTGACGGTTGTGGTGATGTCCTTGAATGCAGTAGTATGATAATAACAGGACAAGATATTTGATTTGCATACGTGCTATACTTACTTACTTAAAATACTATACTTGGTAGAAAACTGAAAATGTTTTGGCTGCCACGTGGCTTGCGGTAGATGCCGTAAGCCATCTATCAGCTGCCTTGCATCAAGGCACCCTAGGGTACCTTTGATTCAAATCCAGGCGGGGGGCTGCGGAATACTTTGATGATAATTTGGAATTCACTCAGTATCACTTCAGTTTAATCACTTTAGACCACTGATGTCAAACATACGGCCCGCGGGCCGGATGCGGCCCGCGCAATGATTTAATCCGGCCCCAGGCTTGTAGAGCAAAAATGTCTGAGTCTATCAAAAAAAAAGTAAGTCTCTAGCACGTTCCTATCAAAAGTTATGGTCGTTTAAAGAAATGCTTCTGAGTTCTCTTCTCTGAGCACTAGTCCGGTAGCTTCACAGCTGAGAGTACTTAATTGATTGGAATGTTGACTCGCAGAGAGTGGAGGGGGGAGGGAAGGAGGGGGGGGGGGGGTGTACTGGCGCTGCAAAGTGAGAACTATACTTCAGCAGTAACCTGACTCCGCCAGATGGGGCAGCAGAGAGAGGAGTATTCCCTCCTCCTCTCTCTGCTGCCCCATCTGGCGGAGTCAGGTTACTTCACCAGTATAAGGGTCTATAACTGAGGGATCATTCAGATCACAGCTTGGCTATTTAAATATAAATACGGGTAATAATAATAATCCAATTTAGAGTTTAAAAAATATACTGTATTTTAGAAGCATTAGTTATTGTAATTATCATTATTTTTTAATGTTCGATGATCCATCACTTCAATAAAAAGCAGGTCTGCATAATTCCATGGGCTCTGTAGCCATTTCCAAATTTCAGCTAAGACACTATTTGAAATTTATTTTTTTTGTATTTTTGAATGGTTTATTGGCACACTGTAAATAAAAATAGCATCTCCCATAGCAAATGTCTTAATCTAGGCTACAAGTATAAAACCAATAATGAAAGTGATTAATAACTATTAATAGCTACTCTTAATAATAAACTTAAGTTTATTATTAAGAGTATATCACACAATCAATTGATTGTGTGATATACTGTAGCGGAGAAATTACGGCTGTGTACATAAACATGCGTGTGCATGCTTGCAGTCTGTGACTGGTCTGTGACTGGCACCACAGCGTGACTGGCACCCCGGCGCGACTGGCACCGCGGCGCGACTGGCACCGCGGTGCTCCGGCCCCCATGAAGTCACATTAAGTCCAATGCGGCCCCCACCCCAAAATGAGTTTGACACCCCTGCTTTAGACCCTCTATACTAAAATGGACTTGAGTTGCTCAGTACTTGGTGAGCTCTTTTTTGATCTTGAAAACGTTGCCAAATAGCAGATATACAAGTCGTGGGCTCACAGTGCGTCATTGTGAGCTTGTAGATCTGATATTTTGGTCAATGTTTACCCCCATAACATAGGGATATTGGGTTCAATTTAATAAAGAAGTACCAGTGTGAAGTATTTCAATTAACGGACATTGCCTCAAGTTTTCCTATAGTGACATTCCGTGTCTAAATGTGAAAGATTAGAATATTTATGCACCTTAATATGATATAATTGTAAGGTTCTAAAAATAGACTGAGGATGAAACCGTGATTTCCAATAGCCATGTTCTATTCCCCGTTTTCAGCATCACTGTGCAAGGCAGTTTCCCTAGAAACAGAGTTGTTGTCTTCTTGGGTGGGCATGTACATTATCATAACCTTTTGCTGGTGCACTTGGCCAAATCCATGCATTTTAAAGTAACGCTTTGATCAGTGTTAATATAATCTGGCCATACATGTATGTGACTGAACAGAGACCAGGAAAAACATAGATTTTCTTTCTCTCTCGCTCTCACAATAACCTGTTGGTGATAACAGATATTAATTACATGTCCAGACACACACAAGCACAACTGCACACAAGCACGTGCCCTTATAACGATGAGAGTCAAACGGAATAGATCAATAATTACCCTTTTCATCTGGACCACTTCAGTCTCTATGGAACCATCCATGACATCACCGCTGTAGTCCTACTTTGGTCGTTTATAAAATGCATTAGATTAGACGCTAACATAATGAATTTATTTTTTTTAATAATGTCACAAGTTACTATAATTTAATGTTATGGTTTGCATTATATTGTTTCGACACGTGTTAGTTCAGCTCATGGAATATTTAGACAAAATCAATTAATAATGTGTGTGTGTGTGTGTGTGTGTGTGTGTGTGTGTGTGTGTGTGTGTGTGTGTGTGTGTGTGTGTGTGTGTGTGTGTGTGTGTGTGTGTGTGTGTGTGTGTGTGTGTGTGTGTGTGTGTGTGTGTGTCTTTCTCCTCAGCATTTGCTACTAGGTAGTTCATTCTTCAAAGGTGAAATTTAAAGCAGGAACAACAGAAATTAAACAAGCTATGAGTTATCTCATTTGGATAATAAAGGTACAATTGTGCCACAAGAGCATTGTAGCATCAAGTGCCACATTCTCTACCTCTGATTCATTAGATATAACTGTATACTGTAGATGATGATGGGAAACGATACTGATCATCTGAAGAGCTATGATGACCAAAAGTGTCCATTATTGCAGAACGGCATAGAAAAGGTGTGATACAATTAACAACAATTTCAAATCCATACTGTACAATAAGCTCTTGGTCAAACAGATGCCAGTGACAGCCATTCAAATATTAAAATTAATGTATATATATATATATATATATACTGTATATATATATATATATATATATATATATATATATATATATATATATATATATATATATATATATATATATATATATATATATATATATACTCACATACACCAATCACAGCACAGGTGGTGACGCTACACACATGCAGCGGTCGACACTGGCATAAAGCACACATTAACATGCTTATTTGTCTTACAAAAACATTTCACTACAAAATAAACACTACAAGGCGTCCTGTTGTGTTGTTATCGTTGATCATGTCACAGTGCATACATCTCAGAGAAGCTTAATTGGGCTTTTTCCCCTCGAGGCAAAGCATCACTCGCTGACCCAAGGAAGACTTCGATATTCACGACAGATATGTCACTTATCACAAATTCCACCAAATTCTTGTGTTATGATTATGAACAGTTATGGTAATAGAATGCTGCTTGGTATGTACACCTTTAGGCAGGTTCGGTTGAATACCTGGCTGCTTTGTTCCCTAAATGATCTCCCTCGGGGATGAGAGAGTAAGGCATAGATAACCTGCAATCTCCATTTGGTCACGCAGGTATGAGAGCTATTGGCACAGGGGAATACTTGCAGGGTTCTCAATCCAGGATTGTGCAAGTAGAGTAAATGGTGCATTCATATAGGCGCTTTACATAGTGCATTACATTCACCCATTCACACAAACACAATCATACACTTATTGCGCTGGGAACAATGCAAGGCACAACCAGCACATTGGGAGCAATTTGGGGTTAAGTCTCAAGTGTCTCGCCCAAGGACACATGGACATGTAGAGTTGTAGACAGGAGGAATCGCGATTCAAATCACCGACCCACAGATCACAGAACGACCTGTGATCTGTATGACAAAGTCTTACATATCATTACTCAGTGTGTGGGGAGTATGAAATATGTGAAATCATCCCCCAGAGGGGGTATTCTTAAAAACGGTCTCAATATGCATCCATTAACATACCACTAATCCTGCTTTGTCAGTTGTCGATCCCAGCGCACAAGTCACATCCTTCTCTAGAGAGCAGTAATAGGCCTTATTGTATGTGTTTGGACTAACACACACAATATTGGAACATTACTAAACTTAACCGGACTGACGCATGCACTGCCCATTCCCTAACAATGTTGATTATTAGCCCCAGGTGTATCATGCCTCCCCAACCCAGTCTCGCCAAAAGACGTGAAATAACACGGATTGGAAATCCATATAGTCTAGTCTCTGAGGACCAAATGACCCAGTGAGGGACCTTTTGCTTATTATGGCACACTGAGTTAAATTAACACTCAAGGTTTTACAATGCACAATGCATTCTCTTACTTCAGAACAATAAGAAAAATCATATTTCATTACATTTCACCAGGTTCTTGACTTAACTAGTACACCCAGAGGAAAAAATATAAGCAATATTACATTCAGCCTACTTATAGGCTGGTAATACATTTTGATTTAGTAGCTGAGTGTGTAACTATGGAGGTTTGGAGACTGAAGGATGAGTCAGTCATGGAGTTGGAGTAGTATTCCTGCCTCAGTCGCAGTAATGTTTGCAAAGCTCGGGGAGCTATTGTTAGCTCCTGTCACCTTCAGAGGACTCATTTTGTGGAGACTGGGACGATATTCTGCTCGCTCCTGTCATGTCTAATTCTGAAAGACGAGCATTGACATCCTTAAGGGATAGACGAGAACGTTTTGACGTCACTGACAGCAACAGACACCCAAAAAAAGATTCCTTCCCACCTTTTGCGGTGCAGAGGAGGTGTATTTCTGGTCCAGAGCGTCTTCATGGTGTCACAGACGTCACAGTCTCTGGGGTGCGAACCGCAGGCAAAGCACGCACTCTTACTCACTGTTGGAACATACACAATGACACAGGTGCATAAACATGGGCATATAATATACTCTATAGCTTCCTGTCAGATGTAGCATTCTAAAGAGCTCTGATGTACGTAAGTCACAGTGTATCATGTAAGCCAAGGGCAGGCATGTCAAACTGATGGTTCTCTCTAATCTCTGCATGGGTTTTGTTTAGATCTGTTGCATTCGATGTTTAATACTTAGGATGTGAATTTACCTCTTATACGAGTACATTCCTCAACATTGTAGAAAGGTAATAATAATAATAATTATGATATTAATTATGATAATAATAATAATAATAATAATAGGGAAGTCCGATATTGGCCTGAATATAAGTTTTTTTCCCTAGACAATCCAGTAAACTGATTCACCAATAATAATAATATTATCAAAGATTGCACACACATACAAAATTTTAAAGCGATTTATTTTTTTTATTATTATCTACTACAGTCCTAATGAACCCCAGGAAATTCTAAACGTCCATGGATGTTCACAGGATATACTGAATGTGAAGGAGGCAGCACACCACACTGTACTCTCTCATTATGGCAATTTGTCACATTTAGTAGATCCTGTGTAATGTCTGGGTCTATTAGGACTGTAGTAAATATTCAACAAATGTTAAACAAAATATTTAAAATTGTGTAAACAAATATGTATTTAAGGCCATGTTCGAATGCCCCCAACCCCCTGTCAAAAACAACTAAAATCCCTGAAACAAAAGAAAGCAGCGCATTAAAAATCAATTAACACTCATCTTGCAAAAAACAAAAAAACAAAGTTGTCCTTTAGGCTACAGTAGGTCATACCTCTTCAACAACAAATGCCGTCCTCCTAGCACCAAGGAAACAACTACATGGCTTGCTGTGCATGTGCATTAATCTTTCCTGGAGAATGAACGCTGCTGATTTTAGACACATACCATTGCTTTTCTTTTATCATCACCCTTAGAGGAAAATGTGGAAGGGTGGTGGATTCTAAATACTTCCGGTCTGTTCGGGTCTAAGGAACTAGGCCACTATGGCCCTAGGGAGGGGCTGCTGGAGGTGCTTTTAGATATTTGTCTTGTTATAACATACAGTAGATCAAGGAATGTACATGCAAGATAAACTTAGTTGACAGCAAAGAGAAAAGCCCTCGCTGTCCACAGTCCTTTTCTTCCCAGTGGGGTAGATTTACCAAGCATCGAAAGGCCTATCATTGAGTGGTGTGAACATGTATGACGTCTCTGACGAAAACATCAATTTAGCACTAATTACTACTGTTGCTGGTAATGTGGGCCTGATTGTAAAATACCTCTGTGAAGTAGACTGGACAGTGGACATCTCATGAAGTGATTTATCTGTTGCAGGCAATGTCCAATGTCAGAACAATAGGCCTGCAGTAAATAATAATGTAGTCAGACAACTCAGTCCAAGCTATCAGTCTTTTTCTCTTCTTGATGTTCCACTAAAATTAAACATATAAGTCTTTGCACATTGGATACTATGACCTTTTGTGGAACAAGCTATTTGACCTAAATTAGTTGTACGTATATCTTCTGACAAAAAATATCTGATACCGGTATACTTATCCCCCCCATACATATGTGATAGTGTCTGTTTGTGTATGCGTGGCAGTCTTCACGCATATGGTTGCCACACGGTCACATATTTTATGTCGCAGCAAGGAGGCTCATTTCTTAGAGAAAAGATGGGATTTGTGCCATTTTGCCTCAGTACAGCACAGTAACGTAAAACGTCTACACTGTAGCTTCCTTTTTTCTCCTTTTTTGGTCTACTCTACTGCAATAATCAGTGCACCATCTCTTAATCATTTTTGGCTTTGCAAAAAAGTGTGTGTGTGTGTGTGTGTGTGTGTGTGTGTGTGTGTGTGTGTGTGTGTGTGTGTGTGTGTGTGTGTGTGTGTGTGTGTGTGTGTGTGTGTGTGTGTGTGTGTGTGTGTCTTGGGGAGGGGGTATTTACCCAAATATTACAAATGTTCCTCTACATCATGCTTGTCCCCCAGGCAAAAAATTCAGTGGCAAAAGTGCCAAATGTTGTTAGACCATTGCCAACACTGAGTTAGGAATGAGTTAGTGAGTTAGGAAGTCCCACTGCAAGTAGCTACGTTCATGGACCTCATACAGTTTGCTTATAGAGCCAGGAGCAGTGCAGACTAATGCCACTCTCTCTAACTCTGTATACAGTACACAGTCATCCAGACAGAGACAACCAGGTGCTCATCGGAGACTCACAGGTAGATAACATACTATTACTATTAAAATCAGTAGAAAGGTGCTCCTTCTTACTGTGTAGTTACCTTGCCATGATGTAATTTCAAATGCGGGCAAGAGACTTGTTGCAGTGATTAAAAATTGAGCATCTAAATATCTGGGAATAACCACAGACAATACAGTCAACATCTAGTAAAGTTCTAGTAAAGTTAGAGATAGTTAGAGATAAAAAAACAAGCTCAACCAGGTAGTCAACCCGCTAGTAAGATTTATGTGAAATCAAAGTACTTCATTAGAACATGACATGTTTTTGTCTGCAACAGTCTTCATCATTTTCATATTTGCCACATTTTATAGTTAGACGTTTATGAACTTTCTTTCTTTGACACCAGCGTCAGTCTTGCATCTGCACCTGCTCTGTCATCCTGTCACCAAGTGTAGCACTACAATGATGTCACTTTAACACTTTCTCACCAGACTGATCGATAGACAGCAGGCAGACCCCGATCGATTGATCAATCAGAATAACTGATTGATTGACAGACGGACAGAGGGATGGACGAATGGATGGACAAAAAAAATCTCTCTGACTCATGACACGTCTTTAGATGTGAGTCTCATACAGTACTTCAGTCTTTTAAAAGTCTTCTAATGTGCTTTGAAATAAAAAACAAGCCCACAGATAATCTGGGGCCCTGAGAGCAAAAGCAAAACACAGTCTGCTACAAAAGACATGGATTTGAAAGAAGGTGGCTTGATACAATATTAGCACTCTGTTTTGACATTTCTGCCTTTCTGAAAGATACTACTGTGCGTTAGAGATTGATATACTATTTCCCCCTTGCCCAGACATTGTGTTTCCACATTTTATGAAACTGTATTTTTATATTGTGAAAGTTCAATCTCTCTCTGCTTCATTAGAGGGATGATGAAGTGAAGATGAAAATTCAACGCAGAGGAGATCAAAGCACCCACTCTACAACATGAGTAACAAACTCCTTATTAGATATTCACCAATCTCCTAGGATACAGCTGCCACACACCATAATCACCCAGCAAAATGGTTGCTTGTATAATGCTCTTGAATAATGTTGAACTCAATTACTGCTCGCCACAAGGGCAGGTGTTGGTTTGCATGTGTGAGATCATATGAGAGGCGCAGTACAGTACACACATGCTGGCGAACGGAAGTCATTTCCAGACTTTGTGAGAAGTAGCACTTAGAGAAATAACAAATATTGCCAAAGCAGACATCCCGCAACACTCCAGTGTAGAAGGGCGAATTCTTGTAGGTGGAAGGCTCAAAGATACTCAATTAAAAGAAGGAACGGCAGCACTCAGTGAATATCCTTTTCACATGCTACATTACCTCTGACAAGCGAACAAACTCGTGGCCACATGGGCCTTCAGTGTTGTCATATAAGTAGCACTTCCCTGTTCCAAAAGAAGTGTCTGAAAATGCATCGTATTTCACAGGAAACATGAGTCATGACAAGTGGAAGGGGATAATAATTCTCCATGTATGTGAGGGATGACAGGTTTTTAAACAGCACTGGAGGCATTTCCCAAATCTGCCACGTTGAGAGGCATGCATCAAGCCAATCTGGTGCAAAGCTGCGGTGGGGAGCATGCCAGTTCATTCCTGTCACAGCCCACACATTTGCTTGATACGATCATTGAGACACCAAATGCCATGAGAATGTCAGGCTCAATTTTTAAAATGTGCCCCAACTCAAAGGAACCACCACTAACAGCAGCACAATAACGGTCGGTACATTACTGTTATAAATGGATCAACATATTGACAAGGAAGATGTAAACAGTGTTGGGCTGTCAAGTGGGGAGGGCACAGAGAGGACTTCATTGATTTGTTCTGTATACATTATTTCTTCCACTGTGATACCACCAAATAATCTGTTTCGAAGTAATAACAGCATTGAGTTGAATTCGGTACTGAACTGTCTGTCACATCATGTTAATCTCAACTGGCTTTGCACCATCAAGACCCCAAATGTAATTGTTATATTATGAACAAGCATAATATAACAATTACATTGTACAATATCCAGAGCAAGATTACAGTAAATGGCTGCAGGCATATAAAATATATTAAAACAACTGGGTAAATGGTCATGCAAGTTGAGTGTAAAGTTTGAGTAGAGTTTCAAACTAGCATGCCAGGGGCCTATTTCACAAAACTTGGATCAGAGATTAAACCAGGATTTAACAGATATCCTGTTTTAACATATCCTGGATTAGTGCTCAAGCGGTTTCATGAAAACTGCCAGAATCGTGCCAGATTGATCGAGACAGTTAGCCTGGGTATGTTGAGGCTTTATTGGGTTTCATGAAAGCAAAGCCACACTATGGAAACGAATGTGTGGACTACCCAGACTAGGCTAACAACCAGGTTTAACCTAATCCTGATGTATTTACTCTTCATTAGGCAGTCAGTCTGATCACAAATCAATGAGTTTTAACACACTTCTTCAATTATTATTAAGTTGCCTTATTTTATCAGTAAAACATATTGGTACACTTGGCATTAAAGGACACATTCAAGCCCTAATTCAGCATCAAAGAACTGCACAGTTCATAATGTTAACTTAAGTATTGTTATAACTAAATGCATTAACAAAACTATTCAAATATAGTAATAGTAGACAATCTACAAGCTCAAAATGTGTCTTACTGCATCGCGTTTTCAGTACTTTGTCTATTTTTATTTGTTGTTTTTTGTTTTGTTCGTCAGTTAATCGTTCAGTCTGTCCACTATTGATAATACTTTTATTATAGCATCAGTATCTCTTTTATAACTATAGTAGTGTCCTGAATGTATTAATGTATTACTGATACATTCAGTAATTCTGTGGGATATATTCAAGTTATTATACTAGGATATACAGAAGAGGGTGGTAGTGCAACTACTAAGGATAACAACTGCCATAATGCCTCACAAAGGAGAAGGATCTACCAAATGGGTCCAGAAAGAAAAATCCAGGCGTTATGATCCTGGCTCGTCAAATCCTCCCATTTTAAATCTTGCTTTGCTTAATTGGAACTGAATGAACCAGGCTGTACAGATCCAGGTCAAACATCACACCCAGTATGTATAAACAACATGCAGTCTAAATAACATTCTTAACATCTAAATAACTGCAACGTGAACAATGATTGTGATATGAACTGCATCTGTGTTGGGAGCTCCTCAAAAATGAGGTGGTTCATCTTAAAGGTGCACTCCACCTCTTTTCAACATTGTACCATGTCATTATTATACATTTGAGAGGTTGTGTGGGGATTAGTCTTGGGCAATATACCGTTATTACAGTTTATCGTGATATTGGAAATCAATACCGAGTAATATCGTTGGGTCTATAAAAAATGTGGAATGCCGAATATTGTCAAATACCGACATTGTACTGTGTTCTATTAAAATATGAGCAATGAGACTTTTAATTGTAACTATACAAACAATTTTCATGTTACACACATGCCTAAAATAGCCCTTATTTGGTCTAGGCTTTTTGGAAACAATGGGCCTCATGCGCCAATAAGTTCTTACATTTTCCTCTTAGATTTCTTCCTAAGAGGATTTCTAAGAGAAGTTCAGTCCGATTCATGAAGCGTTCTTAAGTAGGCATTTTGTTCGCAAAATTTGTTCTTATGGTGATGAATCCAAATCCTTGTAAGTTGAAGGGGTGTGCCAGTTCTTTCAAATTATCATAGGTAGACGCCCCACCTTTCCTAATTTGCATCATAATTACCATAGGGAACCGCCCACCAATTCCCATATAAGGCATTGGGAATTCCCTCTCCTTCCTGTGCTTTACCCAGGTGGGTGTGGTTTTACATGACTCCAGTCACACCTGTGTGTGATTGCAGAACTCAGAACTCACAGGACCTCACACAGAGAAATAAAGGCTAAAATGGCTGAAATTAGCATGCACAATGCCCATGTTATTTGCAGAAGTAGTGGATAGTAGTGAATATAAAATGTTACAACTGGACGGGTGGGTATGAAGGGACAATTGCTAGTGGGTGGGGGTGTATGGGGATAAGGGGGGTATGGTGGGGGGGTTATGAGGTGGGCATGGTGGGGGGGGGGGGGGGGTTATGAGGTGGGTATGGTGGGGGGCTATGGGGGGCATGGTGGGGGGGTTATGAGGTGGGCATGGTGGGGGGATTATGAGGTGGGTTTGGTTTGGTGGGGGGGTTATGGGTGGCATGGTGGGGGGGTCATGGGGGGCATGGTGGGGGGGTATGAGGTGGGTTTGGTATGGTGGGGGGGTTATGGGGGGCATGGTGGGGGGGGTTATGAGGTGGGTATGGTGGGGGGGTTATGAGGTGGGTATGGTGGGGGGCTATGGGGGGCATGGTGGGGGGGTTATGAGGTGGGCATGGTGGGGGGGTTATGAGGTGGGTTTGGTATGGTGGGGGGGTTATGAGGTGGGTTTGGTATGGTGGGGGGGTTATGGGGGGGCATGGTGGGGGGGTATGAGGTGGGTATGGTGGGGGTGTTGTGAGGTGGGTATGGTGGGGGGCTATGAGGTGGGTATGGTGGGGGGGCTTGGTGGGGGGGTTATGAGGTGGGTATGGTGGGGGGGGGTTATGAGGTGGGTATGGTGGGGGGGTTATGAGGTGGGTATGGTATGGTGGGGGGGTTATGAGGCGGGTTGGTATGGTGGGGGGGTTATGGGGGGGCATGGTGGGGGGGTATGAGGTGGGTATGGTTGGGGGTATGAGGTGGGTATGGTGGGGGTGTTGTGAGGTGGGTATGGTGGGGGGTTATGAGGTGGGTATGGTGGGGGGGCTTGGTGGGGGGGTTATGAGTTGGGTATGGTGGGGGGGTATGAGGTGGGTATAGTGGGGGGTTATGGTGGGTTTGGTATGGTGGGGGGGTCATAACCCCCCCACCATACCCACCTCATAACCCCCTCCATACCCGAGGTGGGTATGGAGGGGGTTATGAGGTGGGTATGGTGGGGGGTATGAAGTGGGTATGGTGGGGGGGTTATGGGGGGCACAAAAAATATTTTTTGTTTTGAAGATTTATCAAATATCTGATCTACAAAAGTAATGGAATGTGCTGTGACCTTGTAGATGAGCTATTTTCAAAGTATAAAATGGGATTAGAAGAGTGGTAAAATGTTTGCTGTGGTCCGCCTGGAATGTCCTCATAGACCCTTGAGGTCCCCACACCAGACTTTACACATCTTGTAGAGGGCGCTGTTTTCCCTTCTCTTTTCAGATTGCATTTAAGAACAAAAAAGGCACCCTAAGAGTCCTCCTCAGTGTGCGTAGATTTTGTTCTTACCTACGAACAAATCATAGCTAAGAAAACATTGAGGGATCCCAAAATGTTCTTAAAAACTTCTTAAGTGTGCCTAAGAACAAATTTCCTCTTAAGAACATCTTAAGAACGGTTGGCGCATGAGGCCCATTGTATTTCCAGCTCCATTTTTTTTCCTATTTAGGCTGCTTGAACAGCGGAGCACTCCATTTTTATATATTATAAATAGGTGTGAAGAAAGAAAGAGTGTTATGAGAGGGAGGGAGGTGGAATCTTAAAAGGTGAGTTTTCAGAATACAGAGGAAAATGCTGCAGGGGCGAAATCAATCTGCGCCCGCGACCGCGGTCGCGCCCACTGGGAAACGGGCGCCCGTTTTCACAAAAGGGCGCCCGTTTTCAAAAGGGCGCCCGTTTTCACAAAAGGGCGCCCGTTTTCACAAAAGGGCGCCCGTTTTCACAAAAGGGCGCCCGTTTTCACAAAAGGGCGCCCGTTTTCACAAAAGGGCGCCCGTTTTCACAAAAGGGCGCCCGCCCATTTTCACAAAAGGGCGCCCGTTTTCACAAAAGGGAGCCCGTTTTCACAAAAGGGCGCCCGTTTTCACAAACGGGCGCCCGTTTTGTGAACGGGCGCCCATTTTTCAAAAACGGACGCCCGTTTGTGAAAACGGGCGACCGTTTGGGCTGTGTTGGGAATATTACTTTACCTTGTTAATATATTACTTAATAATTATTACCAATATATTATATTACAATATTACTGTTCGCCGCCAAACAGGAAGTGGTACTTGCACCTGATTGGTCGATACTATTTTCCGCCATAACTCCTCAATGCTATGTCATAGAGACATAATGGTGGTATCATTGGACTATGTTTTGGCTCCTTGTGAGTTAGCCGCGTCCCCTTTTCTGATTGTCCGATATTTGCCCGAAACTTGCACGATCGAGGGCCCGTTAATCGCTGCTTGCAGCTTTAATTATTATTATTTTTTGAAAAATATATAATTAAATATTTAGTGTCACTACTAATCAAATATTACATAGGCCAGTGGCATACCTACAATAAAGCAAGCACACTTGGCTTTCTGGCCAAATCCATATGAAATCAACTTGGAAAAAAAATCACTCCTGAATAAATAAATTGATTTATTTATTTATTTTTTGAATTATTTAACTTCTGCAGCTGTCAAGGTAATAGGGCGCCCGGTTTTGAAAACGGTCGCCCGTTTGTGAAAACGGTCGCCCGTTTGTGAAAACGGGCACCCGTTCGGGAGGGATGGATGGAGGGAGGGAGGGATGGATGGAGGGAGGGAGGGAGGGAGGGAGGGAGGGATGGATGGATGGAGGGAGGGAGGGAGGGAGGGAGGGAAGGAGGGAGGGAGGTCGCCCGTTTTCAAAAACGGGCGCCCTATTATCTTGACAACTGCAGAAGTTAAATAATTAATAAATCAATTTATTTATTCAGGAGTGATTTTTTTTCCAAGTTGATTTCATATGGATTTGGCCAGAAAGCCAAGTGTGCTTGCTTTATTGTAGGTATGCCACTGGCCTATGTAATATTTGATTAATAGTGACACTAAATATTTAATTATATATTTTTCAAAAAATAATAATAATTAAAGCTGCAAGCAGCGATTAACGAGCCCTCGATCGTGCAAGTTTCGGGCAAATATCGGCCAATCAGAAAAGGGGACGCGGCTAAGTCACAAGGAGCCAAAACATAGTCCAATGATACCACCATTATGTCTCTATGACATAGCATTGAGGAGTTATGGCGGAAAATAGTATCGACCAATCAGGTGCAAGTACCACTTCCTGTTTGGCGGCGAACAGTAATATTGTAATATAATATATTGGCAATAATTATTAAGTAATATATTAACAAGGTAAAGTAATATTCCCAACACAGCCCAAACGGTCGCCCGTTTTCACAAACGGGCGCCCGTTTTTGAAAAATGGGCGCCCGTTCACAAAACGGGCGCCCGTTCACAAAACGGGCGCCCGTTTGTGAAAACGGGCGCCCGTTTGTGAAAACGGGCGCCCTTTTGTGAAAACGGGCGCCCTTTTGTGAAAACGGGCGCCCTTTTGTGAAAACGGGCGGGCGCCCTTTTGTGAAAACGGGCGCCCTTTTGTGAAAACGGGCGCCCGTTTGTGAAAACGGGCGCCCTTTTGTGAAAACGGGCGCCCTTTTGAAAACGGGCGCCCTTTTGAAAACGGGCGCCCTTTTGAGAAAACGGGCGCCCTTTTGTGAAAACGGGCGCCCTTTTGTGAAAACGGGCGCCCGTTTCCCAGTGGGCGCGCCCGCGGGCGCGGGCGCAAAATGATTTCGCTGGCTCTCAGAATACAGAGGAAAATGGGGGATGAGTCTGCAGTCCTGGCTAAGGAAGGGGAGTTTATTCCACAGTTGTCTGGAAAGCCGGAGAAAACAGGGTATAGGATGCTTGGTACACTGGGCAGGATGTTGTAAGGATGGACGTCACAGACTTCTTGTTTTATTAGCTGATTGAGTGGTCGGTCAGAGGTGTGAGGGTGGATCAAGCCCTAAGGCATGTGGGCGGCATGCCCTTGATTGTCTTGCACTGTAGGTCATCACTAGTGTTGAAGGATTAAGAAAAACAAGAAAGAAGAAAAACAAACACACTCCACAGACTATTGATGAGACCAGAATGGAATACAATATTAAAAGATGGCTACAGCCGTTACTGAATACTGAATCCTTTTCTTTTATTGTTGTTGTTTTTTCAAATCATACTTATTCTGAGAAAATATTGCTTTGCACCATTATGGTTTCAGTTACAGGCAACTATGAGATTATTTGTGTTACTTATGATCCAGAAATAGAGCCAGAACTGCTTCAGCTTGCCTATAAAAAAGATTTTTCACAGCGCATTGTGAAGAAAGGTTATATATAGGAGGAGGAAGAGCAGCAGGTGCGACGCAAGATATCTGAAAATGGAAACGACTCCCATGGGTGACAGCTTATTCGCTCCACTTTAATTATTTATTTCCCCTTTAATGTGCTGCCGACGACAGCATTGTTGGGGCAAAGATCATGCCGTATGAAGACTGCTGACGTCCCTATGTTTCCCCTGCTAATGAATGTGTCTCAACCAGTAAGCTTGGGGATACGGCTCTGCCCTTTGCTGATCCCCTCTCTTGGGAAGGGACAGCAAGCTGTTCATTAAGCCACTGTCCCCAGTAGATCACTTATGTTATTTCCATGCTGCAACACTAAAGCACTAAATTATTATCAGCTGTGTGATCAACTATTATAGTATATATTTGTTTTTTTCTTTTTGCCCTAAGAAACCAGACAGCTACTTATTAGCGTCACAAATATGGATTAAGAAACAATGCATTGCTCACAGCCTCATTCTTTACACCCACTGTGCTCTCTCTTGTTGCTTGACAACACTTTATCACAAGAACTGCACTCCTCTAAATATTAACCTTCTTTTAAAGCCAAATCCTCAAGGCGATGCATTGATATTGGATTGAACTACCAGCAGACAGGGGGACCGCAATGTGAATTTCCTACATGGTGACCCCACAGAGTCTATAGTCAATGTTGAACCCCGAGAGGAACCCACTCATCCCTGCTGTTTTATAAACCACCCCTCACCATGCGCCTTGTAAACAGCATGTCCCTGAAGGCTGCAAAGCAATCACAGGTGAGAAATCACAGCCGGCATTGACTATTGGAGTCGAGAGACATGTGATGAGTGTGAGGATGGGTAATAAAGTGATTAGTCCTAGTCTCTGGAGTACAGCAAAAGGGTCAAAGTTCTAATGATCCAAAGCAGTCTTTGTCGGTTCTTTGCAAAAGAAAAACACAGAGAAAATGTATTTGGTTTGGGTGAATGCCACAAGAGCGAGCCACTCTCCTGGTTCTTGGTGCACTGTTTTGTTTCTGATTAGGCTTACCTGTTCCTTGCGGTGCTGTGAACATCACTGCTCTCATCAGGAGCTGCTTCCCTGCTGTCTCATAGCAACCTAAAAATAGAAATGTCCCTATTAGGTTCTATGGCTCTGACGGTTGTACAAGTTTTGGCCTCTTTAATTGTGCAGCAAACATTTATTGCTGGTTAGATATCCTGGTAAACACCCCCCCCCCCCCCTCTCTCTCTCTCTCTCTTTCTCGCACGCACGCACGCGCACGCACACGCACACGCACACACACACACACACACACACACACACACACACACACACACAAAAATCAAACATGACACTTATGTAGATTATGTAGTTAATTATAATTTGGCAACTCTCTGCTTGTCACACAGGTGTGCATAAGCCCAGACCCTCTTTGTAATCATAATCAGTTTAGAAAACATGCTGTTTTCATCGCACACTTAAGCCCCATTGATGTAGTGTTATAAGCCAATTAATATTAGGTATCCAGGATCGGCAAAAGGATCACCATTGATTGATTAATGTAAGTATTTATTAACAGCCTGCAGTATACATTTCAAGCACAATGCCATACATCAACTGTTAACTATGGAAGACACCATAAAGCATCACAGTTGTTTACAATAGGGTCCACCAATTGACCATATTGCATTTTATTTCATATTTGAACAGTATACTTTTATGGATGGATAATTCATTTATAGACTAGACTTTCGGAAATATGGAGAGAGAGTTACAGAGTATATAAGTATATACAGAGTAGGCTATATAAGTAGTCTACTGTATTGTTAGTTATAAAGCAACAAAGAATACATTATTTTCATTTCATTTTGTTTCTTTAAACAAAAAATATTTTTAAATTTACATTTTACATGCAGGGGGCTGAGACTGCAACTTTGATTAAGCGCTATTAATTAGGCTATATATACGACAGAGGTTTTCACCAGACGCAATTTATATTCGTCGACTCTGACGTCAAGAATACACGTTTCATTCACCAAGCAAAAGTAAGTTATTTATAACCCTCGGCGGGGACGTACAGATAGCTTTAGAGGGGCAAGGGCTGAAATTCCTAAGGACCAAAATAGCTGATCTACAAGCTCTCAACTCATCGCATCTTTAGCCAGTGGAGATGGCTGGAGGAGATGTGGTGTAAGACATGGATTTCTAAACAAATTTGTTCATTGCAAAAAAAAAAAAAAAAAATGCAAGTTAATTCGAGAGACTTCGGGAAGGAGGGGGGCAATTCTCCATAATAAATTATACATTTGTGGTCTGGAAAGGGCTATTGCTTTGCAGACAGGGGCTGAAGCCCCCGTTGATGTCCGTGTGCACGTCCCTGCGAGGTTGTGATTCTTGAGTGCGCGGTGAACGGAATGCTGCCTGTATTGAAGTGATGAAGCGCTTCCACAACGCAGGAGATCGTGCGCTATGGTGCCACTGTCAGAGAGCCACCAACCTACCAGGAGAGCTAACCAAGAAGCTTACTGGAACAGGACTAAGAGGAGTAACAAATCTATTTTGAATAATTTATGATAGCCTATTCTTCTTCTTTTTCTTCATGTGCGTACTTGTGAAACATTAATGGCTATGTGAACATGCCAAACCAGCAACCAGCAAAAGATCAGGTAAGACACATTTACTAAAGAATAGTATGGTTGCGAAGGCAATAAAAGTGAGAACATATTTGCTTTATTGTTAATTAAGCTGTATATCTATAGCCTATAGCCTATACCGTATCCACACTATGCATGTCTCTTTAAAGGGCACGGGAAATCAAATCAAACAAATGATACGTTCTCTTTTTATACTGGAAACATTGGGCTATGATTATTTTCATGTGCAGTTAATCTTGAAAAATCTAATCGAAACCAAATTTTGCTGGGAGCCTGCTGTTAAGTTAACCAAATTAAGGACCATGGACAGCGACTTGACGGTTTTTCGAGTGGTATTTCGCCCTATACTGTTAAATCAGAGAAAAATGAACCAAATATATAGTAGCCTAGGCCTACATATTTATATAAACCTACCGATAACATTCAGACAACATATAACTTATAACATACTGTAAATAGGCTATATAGTGAGACAATTGGTTCTTGTTCTCTTTCGATTTCAGATATCTTAAATAAACGTTTTCTTGTACCGAGCAGTAACAGTGTGCGGGCGTACTACTTTACCTTTTGCCAGATATACTGTATATATAACTCATATATATAACTCATGCCATTTGATTTGACTACTTTTATTTTACAAATATTACACACCAATTATTCATTTTATCAAATAATTTAATGTAGCCACACAATAACGCCAAGCAATAGCAATAGTTCTGGTCCTGGTCGTTGATTATGTGTACGCTATCACGCCCACTTCCCGTCAGATCTACATTCCACATTCCTTTCATAATGTCATACTAGTGTAAAAGTCAATTAGTCTAAATCACTATGTGAAACCTGATTCTAAAGTTTATTTCATTTGGATAAATGCTGCCACCTGCTGGTTGAAATGGCTCACTGTAAGACATAATTTTCAATTACAGGGTTGCCGGTTATAGCTGCCTTTCAACATCAAGGGAGTGACCTGTGTTTGTCCAGACCATGGCAGACATACTGGAGATGCGGACGGACGGCAACTCACTCCTTAAGGCGGTGTGGCTGCGGCGCCTGAGACTAACCAGGCTCTTGCTGGAGGGGGGAGCTTACATCAATGAGAGCAATGAGCGTGGAGAGGCACCACTCATGGTAGCATGCATGTCCAAACACAATGACCAGCAAAGTGTGAGTAAGGCAAAGCTGGTCAAATATCTGCTGGACAATCAAGCAGACCCCAACATACAGGACAAAACGGGCAAGACGGCCTTAATGCACGCGTGCATCCATAGGGCTGGACATGAGGTAGTGGCCCACCTGCTTAGCAACGGTGCTGACCCTAGCCTGGAGGACAGGAGCGGAGCCTCGGCCCTGGTCTACGCCATCAATGCGGATGATAAGGAGACGCTTAAACTGCTCCTGGACGCATGCAAGGCAAAAGGCAAAGAGGTCATCATCATAACCACCGATAAGTCACCGTCTGGAACTAAAACCACCAAGCAGTACCTGAATGTTCCCCCATCACCGGAGTTGGATGAGAGATGCTCCCCCACGTCATGCACCTCACCCTCCGACATCGACTTGAGTGCATCTCCCACACTCACCCAAGTGGAGCAGCAAAACACTGTCTTCAGCTTTCAGACGAAGCTAAAAACATCCTCAAGCTCGACCGCAAAACTCGCCAACGGGCCCACCTCTCCGACACGCCGGCCTGCCAACCCCAAGCGCGCACGCTTGCCTCAGCTGAAGCGGCTACAGTCGGAGCCCTGGGGGCTGATCGCACCTTCCGTCCTGGCTGCTACTGCTGCCGCCCACGAGGAAAGCAAGAGAGCTACCTCTGACGAAGACGTTGTTACCAGCATCAATGGACTCTCACTGACCAAAAGGTTAACTCTGTCTCGACAGAGCAGTGTGGATGGTAAAGATAGTTTATTCCCTCTGGTGGGCGAGCAGCCCTGCAAACTAACAACATCACTTTCCGTCCCACTGACATCCAAGACGTCCTACGAGAGAGCTCTGAGCCAGCACCAGCCGCTGGCGAGGCGCAGCACTGTCCCCACCGAACAGGACGCTGGCATCGGAAACAGTGGGCCGGCCAGCGTGAGAGACACGTTGCACAGGAGGCGGCTAGATCACGATCATTATGACTCAGACTCCCAGCTCTATTCCGATTCTACCATGCTAGACTCTCCCAAGATCCCAGTGGAACGGAGGAAACTCAACACCTCTCCGCTCGCTATGTTGACCACGTCTCGGGAATCTCTAGATAGCAATGCCAGCACGTCGTCTCCCAGCGCGGCGCGGAGACGAGCGCCAGGCCTCCTGGAGAGGAGAGGCTCAGGCACTCTCCTGCTAGACCACATCTCCCACACTAGGCCGGGCCATCTGCCCCCTCTCAACGTTAATCCTAACCCACCCATTCCTGACATTGGAGCCAGTAGCAAGCCTTCTTCGCCTCTGGCCACAGGCTTTAGAACGATAGCTCCAGTAGCGCCAAACTCACCAAAGAGGGGTGGTTTCAAGATCAAGAAGAAGCTTATAAGAAGGCACTCTATGCAAGTGGAGCAAATGAAACAGCTTTCTGATTTCGAAGAGCTGGCCCATTAGACCTTGGTGTCTCTAACATCAAGGTCACATATTTAATTGTGGTAGTACATACAGTAAATGCCATAACCTTTCAGGAAATAGATCCATTGGTTCAATTCTGTAACACCTCTCAGAATGCTTGTAATGTTATAGAATGATTTGCAGATTCTATGTATATTAACCCTAGAACATTTTTTGTAACACCATCACTACATGTGGATATTTTATCCAATGTAAAATATTCCTTGAAGAATATTTATCATCAAAATCTATGAAGTACAGCAATACATGGCAACTTTTATTATTGTAAAATTTATATTATTTTATCATTTCTTTTCACAAAAAATTTGAAAAGATTTCATGGGGGGGGGCTATCATGAGGGAGCAAACATAAAAAAGGATCAATTAAGTTGGGAACTTCTCCTTTGCTCCAAAAACATTCCTACGATGAGAATGGTCCACTGAAGAAAAAAGAAATAAAATAGAAAAGTCCCTTGTGGGTATACAGGATTTTCTCTATCACACTATCACTAAACACCTGCCTTCATGAAGGGGAAAGGGGGCATATGGGCAGGGAAACAATCCGATATTTTATGATGTCACTGAGCATCATGAAAGTACTGAAAGACCCACACACAGACCTCTGACATCTGCAACACTCGGAAAATTGCAAAAATATAATTGTCTGGGTGAAAATCACCAATGTACAGTGTTCTAGGGTTAATACTGATTGAGCAATATAGATATTCTTTCCAACATACCCTATTTGAAGAATTTAGATCTTTTTGAATTCTCAGCATCTAAATGTTGTCTAATGTTTTGATGTAAATGGTAGGACTTGGTACTTCTCTCTCCCTCTCAACAGTCTGATGTTGAGGTGAATTGCAGAGGACACACATGATCCATTTGTAGCCTATTGCTCTCAAGGTACGCCTTCTGCATAATCATTAAATAGCACTGTAAATGGACAAATGTTAGAAACTACAATGCACTTGACTATGATGTAGCTTGAGTAAAATATGAACACTGACTGTTTGTAGAATATTTGTACACAGTGCCTTTGAGACAACAAAAAGAAAAAGTAGTCATCGTGACCATAACATCCATAATTCCAAGTTATGTACAGTTACACAAATGCATTTGGCTCATACAGTATATATGACATAAGACTAAGAAGTAGGAATAAGTAAGCATAGAATGCAGAGGAGGTATGTGAGTGAATGAATGAATAACATAATTAATGTCTTAAAAGGAACCCTGTATAATGAGACAAATATGGATAATATATTATACTTGTCCTCTATAACTAGAATTGAACATTTAAAACACATAGAATAAGCTCTTTAGTTTAGTCGCCATTTTATTGTGCCTGTCACAGGATGACATCACAGAAGACCTGTAGTATAGAACATACTATGGAACGTTCCATGATTATACAGAATCGAAACTTTGAAACTTATCTCACCAGCTGGGGTCGCCATTCTCATTACAAACAGAACTGTAAAACAGTGTAAAACAGTTTTACAAACAGTAAAACATGTAGTAGTTTGATCTATTGCATTAGTTCTACTGCGGAGCAAATCTTCTGTGACGTCATCACTATGACAGGTCATGTGACAGGCACAATAAAATGGCGACTCCCCTGGGATAAAAACATTAACTATTTTTAAACTAAAGAGCTTATTCTGTGTATTTTATATGTTCAATTCTAGTTATAGAGGGCAAGTATAATGTATTATCCATAGTTGTGTCATTATGCAGGATTCCTTTAAAAAAAAAATAGGTTACATGATATGGGTTATATAAAACAGCACTTTATTGCCCAATTGGGATGGGGGGGGCTAACAATGTTATAAAGCACATGCCATTTTCTATCTCATGTACTCAAGCAACATTAAGTCATTATAGTCTTCAGAATATACAGAGAGTGGTGAACGTGATTTTACATCGACCAAACAAATACAAAAACTTCATAAGGCTTCCACAAGAATTAACTGTGAGGCACACCTGTTTAAAAAGCTTATACATAAATAAATGCATAGTATTTTTGTATGTAGTTTGTTGTATATTCTAAATAAATGTCTAACTCTTGTCGGACAATGGCGTCACTCTGTCACACAGGAGTCCACTGAAAAAAGGTTTAAAGGGGAAATAACATGATTTTTTTTCTCCACATCATAATCATATAGGAGCTTTAATGTAAATTGCCCTCAGGCTTGTTTGATTTTGGCTTCATAATGATGTCATCAATACACCCTACTTTGTATAATTACTCCTCCTCTTCAGTTCCAAATTTGCATTTACCACTTTGTTTACAATGTCCAACATTATTGATTTACCAATCTAGCCTGGTTTTATAGCACCACTATTCATAGTTATCACGTGACATCACAGGCCCTAGCCACGCCCCCACTGGCGGGCAAGAAGTTTACTTTCTCCACTGCAGGAAAGCGAGTGGCTGCTTTGTAACTAGCTAAATCTATGTGCCATAGGCTGTGCCAACCGACGAGGAGGGTTTGTCTGTATAGGATACCAAGCAGAAAGGATAAGATTATGGATCAATGCGATTAAACGAGCCTCTGTCCCAGGAGAGAAGAAAGAATGGCCACCAGCTTAATCCAGTTTGTGGCAGATCGATACATTTACATCCATAACGTGTACATAAACATTCTGTTTTCAAATATAAAGTACTCACACATGTTTTTACGGATGTTAGACACTTATTGCGCCCAGAATTAGGATTGTAGCGTTGTCACGTTGTCGATGTCACGTTGTTTAATTAAAAAAATCCGAGCTTTTCTTCCGCCATTGGCTTTCAGTTGTATGCTCACCCTATCGGTGGGGAGGAGCGTGGCACTCTGAACATTGGGTGTGTTCCATATATTCACGCTGACCGCACTGCTAATACAAATTAATAGGGGGATGTGTGGTTACCAAACTCACACCAACCCAGAAAAGTAGCACGGGGAGGTCGGATAAAAATGCTTCTTATTAAACAACGCGGCACGCAGCTATCGTAATTTCGAGTGCAATAAGAGACAACAAAAAGAAAAAGTAGTCATCGTGACCATAACATCCATAATTCCAAGTTATGTACAGTTACACAAATGCAGTGGGCTCATACAGTATATATGACATAAGACTAAGAAGTAGGAATAAGTAAGCATAGAATGCAGGAGGTATGTGAGTGAATGAATCAAATCAACCAATGATTGATTCCCGAGCACGGCGCACGCTGCAGCTCACCGCTCCAAGAGATGGGTCAAAAGTGGAGAACTAATTTCACTGCGGTAACGTGAGTGACTAATCTGACGACTTTGACTTTTGAATGAATAACATAATTAATGTCTTAAAAGGAACCCTGTATAATGAGACAAATTTGGATAATACATTATACTTGTCCTCTATAACTAGAATTGGAAATTTAAAACACATAGAATAAGCTCTTTAGTTTAAAAATAGTTTGTTTTTATCCCAAGGGAGTCGCCATTTTATTGTGCCTGTCGGTGGGGAGGAGCGTGGCACTCGGAACATTGGGTGTGTTCCATATATTCACGCTGACCGCACTGCTAATACAAATTAATAGGGGGATGTGCTCCCGGTGTGCATCTGTGTGTTTACCACACTCACACCAACCCAGAAAAGTAGCACGGGGAGCTCAGATAAAAATGCTTCTTATTAAACAACGCGGCACGCAGCTATCATAATTTCGAGTGCAATAAGTGTCTAACACCCGTAGAAATGTGTGAGTACTTTATATTTGAAAACGGATTGTTTATGTACACGTTATGGATGTACAGTAAATGTAGTGATCTGCCAAAAACTGGATTAAGCTGCTGCATGACTGTCATGATAATGACAATCATGTTTCAGGGCTAGCAGTGAACAGCTAAATACGGATCACAAGTGCCCAACACTTGTAGTTTCTCCATATATCTGTGTTGTTCTTCATGGCTGAGAGGATCTAAATAGTCCTTGCTACTTAAAACTGCCGGGAAAGTGCAGGTGTGTCCACTAGCCACGTTAATGTTCACAGCGACGTCCTTTCTGCCCGCCAGGGGGTCGGAGAAACCACGTGACTGAAAGCTATGAATTACAGTATATGACTATATGACTAAAATATTAAATAATCATATCATGGTCCCACCACCTCAGGGCATCGTGGTACTGCAGCTAAACTTAAAAGAAATGATAAGGACTGATTATATCAGTATACAATGCATGTTACAATGTATGTTATTTGCACTTGAATCATTTTCACCATCATCCCAGTCCAACCATAGAGGCGCTCAGATCCCACAGTTTTTTGGCTGCTTCATCATCCTGGCCCTGAGGAGCTGCTTGTTTAGGACTGCAGTCACTGCAATGAGGGACAGATCATGTAACCTTTAGTAAACTATGACTATGACTATGACCAAGACTGCTGGGGTTGATTGGCAAATAAAAGTTATAAAGTTATAACCCATCATAGATCATATACAGTACCACAATACTAAATAATACAAACATGAAGCATGTGCGGAGCCCAAGTTACTGACCTGTAGTACAATCCACTCTCATTTTGCACGCCTTCATCCACAGCACAGTAGATTGTTGTCTGGGCTCCTTCCATCGGCGATTTGAGCAAAAACATAAGTGGTTTATACAAGAGTCTCTTCCAGAGGGGCATTGCAGGCCAGAAGTGTCGTCCCAGTTCAGTTCGGATAACTCCAGGGTGTAGGCTGTAAGCAGTTACGCCAGTACCTGCAAAATTATAAAGGTAAATAATAATAATAACTCAAATATTAGTTAGGTGCAGTGAAGTTAAGTGCATTCTCTGGCATCGGACATCAGATGCGGTGCTACCAGGGGGAGGAGCAGCACCTGCCGGGGAAGGTGGGTGGATTATGTCATGTCACAGCTGGTCTATTTCGTGGCGGCCAGTCCAGACGCCGCAACTGCCAATAACAGTCGTATACTGCCAGGGAGAGGGGCAACAGTTACCAAGGAAGGTGGGAGGATTATGACAACTCTGTTCAGAGGAAGGCAGTGTCGGCCTGTTCTACCGCCGCCTGCCTAAACACAGCAACTGGCGATAACAGCCATGGGGTGGCAGGGGGAGAGGCGACATCTTTTGGGGAAGGTGGGAGGATTATGACACTCCACTGCTGTTCGCTTCCGTGGCAGTGTGTTGGTCCGACATGGGTTGCTTTATGATTGCAGTAAAACTTTCTTCGCCCCGCCCTATAGGAGCCGTGATCCACCGATGCAATGAATACAAAATATCTACTTGCCCGGCGGGTATCTGTAATCTGCGTCTACTCGTTGTATTCGATCGTGTGATTACTCGTGATTATGCTCTATTCAATCCATAGAAGGTCGAAGCGGGTGCTGTGGTTAGAGTTAGAGTTTGAGGTAGGGTGTCGGACTGATGCTGCTGAGATTGATGCCTCCTTGCAATCCGAGGCCAATGCCACTGCCGGAAAATGCACTCGCTCTGCCTCTCAAAAATTCACAGTGTTGTATAGTATGTGAAATAGAAAAGGTTTACAAATGATTCTACCTTGCAGTCGAAGGGCCAGCTCCCTTGTGAAGAGGACATTAGCAAGTTTGCTTTGCCGGTAACTTGTCCAAGGGTTGTATTCTTTATCTAGATTTATGTCGTCAAAATTGATTTTACCTGTGGAGAGTAAACACCACAAATGCTTAGTTGAAAAGCATGGTGCAATGTAGGAGACCCACCCAGAGCCAGTACCCAGGTATAACAGATAACACGCTGTACCTTTCTCGTGAGCCAAACTGGAGACATTGACAATACGACTAGGAGTTGACTTCTTCAGGAGATCCAGCAGAAGGTTTGTTAGTAGGAAGTGACCCAAGTGGTTCACACCAAACTGCATCTCAAAACCGTCCTCAGTCTGCCATTTTGGACAAGACATGACACCTAAGGGGAAAGAGTTTTACAAATCAGCTTGACAACGCCCATCTGTTTACATGGCACCGACAATGACATGGGCCAGTGAGCCACCATGTACCACATATTCAGACACTGATGCCCTCAATCACCTGCATTATTGATGAGAACATCCAGCCTTTCTTCACTGGCCAGTATGTCGTTTGCCAGTTCTCGCACTGACTGCAGAGATGCCAAGTCCAACATTTTGACAATAACATTCCCGTTGCCGCTGCTCTTCCGTATAACCTCTGCAGCTTTATTAGCCCGACCCATGTCTCTACAAGCCAAAATGACCCTTGCACCTGTAGCAGAATCACAAAAGCAGTACAGTAGTCAATTTGTTTCTGAGAAAATCTAGAGAAATGAAATGTGGATATTGTTACTCACCCCGGCTAGCCAAGTCGACAGCTGTCTCTTTACCAATCCCTGTGTTGGCTCCAGTAATCAGGACAGTCTTGCCATCTAAACGCGCTTTACTATAACACACCCCTCCTGCCATCCATTTCTTGAGTGCAATGAATCCCACGCCTGTTAGGAAGTACAGCTACTGTCACTAGTCCAATGTTTGTTGCATTTCTGGATTGTTCCGTTACAGATAAGGTCTTAAATATGTTTGTGATAAAAAAAAGCCGTGGGACCTGCTCTGCTTGTGTTATCCAACCAACTCAATATCACACAGGTTCATGATAGCACACATTCATACAGATGAATTCACCTATATCAACTCACAAGAAATATTAGACCCGTCTGCAGTCAACTCATGTAGAATTCTGAGAAGAATTGCTAATAGGTGAAAATAATCTTGTATTATTAAGTTCTACCTGTCGTACGTATATGTTATTACAGAATGATCATGAATGAATGACAGGTGCTGTGGCAACAGTACTCATCGGCTGTATTTTTCGGGCAATCAAAATTAGTTTTATTTCTTATTAACTAAAAAAGGCTTCCCTTTGTTCCCTGCTGTAATATTTGTTTTAGGTACTTCAGATTGAAAGAACATCAGTCACATTTCAATTGATTGTTAGGTAGCACAAGAGACTACACTTTCTATAGACAAAATTGCTTTTATACGCGTGGTGGGGGGCTCCGAGTGCTTCCATGAAAGAAAGTAGGCTTTCTGATTACACAAGCCATGTTTGTATTGTAAGCAGGTAAAACATTCTTGAGATTTTATTTCCACTAAAGAGGAGAGGCTGGTCGGTGTTTCATGTTAGAGATAAAAAAGATTTTCCCATAACTCTAATGCAGGGCATTAAGTAATTCTACTTGTTTATAAAAGTGGCCACATGTTCATTTCATCAAGACATTTAGGCCGGTTTTACATTGGCAGACAAATCCAGCCAGAAGCAGATCTGAGCCACATGCAGATTGGAATCTGATTTGTTTAAATGAGTCATGTGACCTGTTATACCAATCAAATTTCTATCTTTAAGTGACTCAGATCTGATTCAGGCTAAATCAGGGGAGCCCAACCAGTAGATCGGGATCTACCAGTAGATCTCGGCCTGATCACGAGTAGATCTCGGGAGATGTGGGGGGGAAAGAAAAAAAATGGGGTGGAAAAGAAAAATAGAGCGATTTTCGTGTGTATGTGTGTCGGTCGGTCTGCGTGTCTGTCTGTCTACGTGTCTGTCTGTCTACGAAGCGGCTCATTTGGAGGATTGTTGTCTGCAAACGCCCGTATCTGTGAAACAAAGTGCTGCCTCTGAGGTTGTATGTCTCCTGAGTTTGTACGCTCATCGAAAATCACCCGAAACCTCCTTGTTTTTGAATGAAATGACTTTGTTGCCGACCAACTCCTGATTTTCCTCCGTTTTCCTGTCAACTTCCGGGACCAGCGTTCCGTGAAATGACTTCACGGAACAAATCTCTTCAAAATAAGAGTACCCATTTTTAAAAACTAAAATGGGTACTCTTATTTTGAAGAGATTTGTTCCTATTTAGTCAAATATTTCCACTTTTCACGAGACGAACACAGACATCTCTCCCTGGGGGAAAGGGGATCATAATATCAGCTGCACCTGACGACTGCAAACGTCATCAGGCTAACACAAAAAGTTCGGGGAACACAATTGGCAGGTGGCGTGATTAACTACCCAGCCCTATCCAATGCACCAGGCAATTGTGTTCCCCGAACTTTTCGTCTTAGCCTGATGACGTTTGCAGTGGTCAGGTGCAGCTGATATTATGATCCCCTTTCCCCCAGGGAGAGATGTCTGTGTTCGTCTCGTGAAAAGTGGAAATATTTGACTAAATAGGCGTTTTGTGCCACAACTTTCACATGGATATGAAACTAGAGGACTATATCGTACTCCACGTCTTTGGAATTATTTAATGGGTAAGTAAACAGGGAACAATGAGCACGAAAAGAGCGCCCACATTTAAATGTATGCACAAGTCAATGCTGTAAAGTATGGCTATTATTCAAACGAATAATAGCCATGTAGGGCTATGTTTTAAGTGCTCTCCAACAGGTTTTGTTTTCAAGGTGGCAGCTCGTGAAGTCTGTTGAGGAATATTTTGGGCAGAAAGTAGCTCATAACATGTCTATGGTGGATTTTTATGCCACAAAAGCATTGCAGATAGAAAGAGGATAATTCAAGCTTTTGCTGCAGCTGCAAAGTTGGTGAGTTTGACGTTGTTTAATACAGGCAGATCACAGATGAAATTTCTTGAAATGGGGGAGTCAATGGACCGAATTGCAACTCTAGATTCAGCCCAATTATAAAAAAAAAATCTAGAGTTGCATTGCGGCTAGTGGCATAGGAGTTAGCGTTTAGTCCTTTGTCCTACACAGTAATACCATTTGAATATGTAGCATAGTCGTTCGTACAGTATTGTCAAGACATAAGATTTAACTGACCTGTTAATGTGACGAGCGCTGTAGGCAGAGGATGCTGGGCGACAAAGTTTTTAATTGCAACTAAGTTCTGCATGTCTGTTGTTGGGTGGGTGCCGCCTAATTTATAAGGCTGCCTCCTCTTTGCAATCCAAAGTATAAAACTATATAAAGCTGAACAAAATTGCGGTTCCTAAAACGACCACCTGATTTCTAGTATCTACGCTTCGAATAGACTAATAGATTTAACACAAGGCGAACAGTCATATTGTTTTTTATTTTATGCTAGGTCGACCAGGAAGTGGCTCTGATGTCAACAAGACAAATGAACCCCATTGGTTCATCTTTTGGCGAATACTTACAGTGCTGGAGTTGCGACATTGAGGGGTTAGAAATTGAGCGCTAGAGCGATGTTTATGCAGTCTGAGTAGGGACAAACTGGAGTTGGAACATAGAATCAACACAGAACACAGAATCTATTCGGTATGAATACTTCCAAGCTGAATAGATCCGAATAGATTCTGTGCATGTAAAAGCGGCCATATGTTATGTCTTATGTCTATGTCCCATGCATTTCTGCCTACTTCCGGTCCAGGACCTATTTGTTGTAAGATCTGCCATTGGACTGGCCCGAAGAAGTGAACGGAGTTTGCGCTCTGAAAGTTTTAAGGCAGTTTATCATGACGTAAAAGAGTGGCCGCCCCACTGGTCTCTGCTTCGTTTTTCGTGTTTGGATCACTGCGTGACATTGATCATGGATTTTGGAATTGCCTTACCTTTCATACCTGCGCCCACATACAACTGATAACGTGTCATCATTATTCATATATTCAGTTTGTGTGCGACTGAAATCACTCCCCAAACAGGGCACTTTTCGTTGATTGTCCAGCAGAGGTCGCTGTGTGCGCAGGAACACAGTCCGGCATGTGCATTGTGTATTGATCTAAATTCCAGCAGATGGTGCAGCGACCACTTTCGTTAATCTCTAGTGGATCCCCCACGGGGTCTCCATCCCCATATACTACGGTATTTTGCGGGGTTCCCGAGTGACAGTGAGTCAAGTGACCTTTGAGACCTTTTTGACCTTTTTAATACCGAAAGAAAGGGAAAAGAAAGAAATGATCTATCTATCTATCTATCTATCTATCTATCTATCTATCTATCTATCTATCTATCTATCTATCTATCTATCTATCTATCTATCTATCTATCTATCTATCTATCTATCTATCTATCTATACATACTGTGTAGCCTGTATGTGTGTGTGTGTGTGTGTGTGTGTGTATATACACTCAACAAAAATATAAACGCAACACTTTTGTTTTTGCTCCCATTTTTCAGGGGATGGACTTAAAGCCCTAAAATTCATTCTAGATATACAATATAACCATTTCTCTCAAACACTGTTCACAAATCTGCCTAAATGTGTGATATTGAGCACTTCTGCTTTGTTAAGATAATCCATCCCACCTCACAGGTGTGCCACATCAAGATGCAGATTTGACATCATGATTAGTGCACAGGTAGCCTGGTCTAGCCCTCAATGATTTTGGCCTTGGGGGGCGGGGGTGTCGTGGGATACCCACGGCGGAAGTGCTGTGCTCTGATTTGATCTCACTAACGTGTCGTCATCTCCGGCCCCTCCCACGCCCGTCCACTGCTGTTCTACGTCACATTATTTAGAGCGACGCCCACCCCTTAAGGTTGACACGCCCCTCAAGGCCACTTTCCAACGCGCGTTAGTCCAGGCTTTCCGTTTTCGCGCAAGGCGGACGAAAATGAAAGCCTGGGTGTCGAGGCTAGTGCACAGGTGTACCTCAGACCCTCCACAATAAAAAGACACCCTAAAATGTGCAATTTTCTTTTGCCTTATTGGGTGTATGGGCCTCCGAATCAGTCAGTATCTGGTGTGACCACCATTTGCCTCATGCAGTGCAACACATCTTCTTCACATAGAGTTTATCAGATTGTAAATTGTGGCCTGTGGAATGTTGGTCCACTCCTCTTCAATGGCTATGTGAAGTTGCTGGATATTATTCAGAACTGGTACACACTGTAAAAATGGTAATAACACAATATTACCACATTATTACCATTCCGACAGCGCATACCAGTTCCCACTAATATCCAGCAACTTCACATAGCCATTGAAGAGGAGTGGACCAACATTCCACAGGTTACAATTGACAATCTGATAAACTCTATCCGAAGAAGATGTGTTGCACTGCATGAGGCAAATGGTGGTCACACCAGATACTGACTGGTTTGGAGGCCCATACACCCAATAAGGCAAAAGAAAATTGCACATTTCAGGGTGTCTTTTTATTGTGGAGAGTCTGAGGTACACCTGTGCACTAATCATGATGTCACATCTGCATCTTAATGTGGCACACCTGTGAGGTGGGATGGATTATCTTAACAAAGCAGAAGTGCTCAATATCACACATTTAGGCAGATTTGTGAACAGTGTTTGAGAGAAATGGTTATATTGTATATCTGGAATGAATTTTAGGTCTAAAAATCTACAAGCCAGGACCTTGCTGCCCAACACAAATCAGTAAACATAAACATGAACATATAAAGAAAAATAAGAACAAAGATTAAGGTCTTCTTAAGTTATAAAAAGCATAGGCTATAGCTTTTCTTAAATGCACCTTTTATTATGCTGATATCTTACTGAAATTGCCATGGGGGACTGTGGGAACTGTTTACATTCCAAAAGGGTTCAAAGGTTGCTGACACTCAATAAGATTATGTCATAGGCCTATCCATTGTCACCTCTCCCATGTTGCATAATATTAAGGACAAAGTCACCTGACCTTTGTTGACCTTTAAAGTCACCCAACTCCACCCATTTTCAACATTTTAATGTCATTAGTATACCCTAGAGGTGCTGGGTGGACATGATAAAAAGTTCCCCCATTCTGTGTTCCCAAGAAATGGAGGTCTGAAGAAAAACATTAACATGGTGAAACCATGACATCATTAAGATGTATTTCCACCATGTTAATGGATTTCTTTATGAGAGCGTACAAATGGAACCAAATGAACCCGTTAGGGTTCATTTGGTTGCATTTGTACACTCTCAGGGGGAAAAAAATGAAAATGGGTGGAATTCCCCTTTAAATTAATCTAAAGAATGCTGAACTTGTGCAATACATGCACATTCAAGACACCACATTAAAGTTATTAACATGGCATTTTTGTTTGTATAATATTGTAGCTAGTTTGTCATTCATGTCCTCTAGTAATGCTCTAGGTGACCTGTCTGGTTTGAGCTGAGGGCTGGCTCTGTTGCTTGGCTCACCTCCAGGATTGACACATGACTGCACACACTTCCCATTCTTTCTCCCAGTATGGCAAGATCCCTCCCCACCTAAAAATAGCAAGTCCTCAGAGAGTATGGACTTGGGAACGGCTCTGTAACTCCACTGCCACTTCTATATGAATAAAAGAAACCAATAAGACAGTAGTCAACCCGATTATTGTTCATGCATAACATTCAGTAAGAACATACGTCTTCAATAATCGTGTACAACTGAAATGTCAGATCAGATTCAGATCATGATGTCTTGACCAATGTGGGGCTCATGGGCGCTTTGGTTGGCTTTAGGGGCTCCATTTTCGTTAGCATCTAAACCCCTTATCCTAAACCCCTTATCTTTTTTTTTTTTTTTTTTTTTTTTTTTTACTATTTTGAAAAACCTTTTGGAATAGTTCAACGTGCCAATCTATTGACACATTGTGAGCTTGTAGACTGACCATTTAAACGAAAATGGAGCCCTAGGTCTCAAGGATCAGTGGGGCCCATGGTGGCCTACATTGGTCCTTCAGAACATTGGGGAGTAGTTTAACGTTACAATAGTTTAAATTCACTTAAAATGACTGATTACAATACAAACTTGCACAGGTAGGCTAATAAAAGCACCAACATTTTTAGACAGGGCAAAGCAACAGCCTGCATGTCTTGTCAAGGGCCCCCACAAGGCATAATGTCTAAAGTATCATTTGTGATGGTATTTATGTGACATTGCCTTTTCTTTCTTTTTTAGTCTAGACGCGTGATTTTACGAGACAGCAAATTAAGCGATCTACAAGATCACAACTCGTCGCCGGCGAGATAGATGCGATCCTGTAGATCTGTGCGAAGACTACTCCGACAGTTTTGCTCTCCGTCCTCTCCTCGGTGCTGATTGGGTTCCCAGCATGTTTGATCTCGAGCCTTTTAGAATAGACAGAGTTCTGACAACTCCGTTCACTTCCAGGGGTCTGGTCTAATGGCGGCTCTTCTACATAGACTTCTATTGAGAACGCGGTCGATGGGGACAAATAGACATGGAGCGGAAGTATACTGGACTCAGTCCAGCTTCTATGATCTTAAATCACTTTATTTTAGATCGTTTACTAATACTAAACATGAACAGTACTAAACAGAACAATACTAATACTAAATATACACACGAACAGCATTGGCATGTTGCATACCTGCTTGAGATAGCTCTTATTTGCACCCTTATTGAACACAATAACTCCAGTGTGTCCCTATCCAGGCTTCATGCATGGACAGCGCTCGAGCGCAAATTCTGACCCCCTCAATGTCGCAATTTTGTACTAGATGGCGCCGGTTTGATCCCTCCTCTGCCATTTAATGTGACGTAGTGTGCACAGTGGGCTGTGCTTTACTATATTGCCGGGAGCCGGGCACTGTTTCGGCCCCTCTTTGCTCGGATTTTTGTCGAGGAGGATCCACTGCAAGTGGCAAAGACATGGCCGGATACCTGAAGGTCCTCAGCTCTCTCACCAGGTCTGCTGCAGCTCTCAGCAAGAACCCAGCGGTGCTTGCTCCGGCGGCCACTTCTCAGACCCTCCTCCAACAAAGGAACTGTGAGTTTTTCAACCTGATCATTCATCTGTCTGTATGATCGCAGACAGTGATCGCATCGCAGCACAGCTGCTCGGATGGGAAACGACGGCTAACGTTAGCCGCCACCACCATCCATCCTCCAACCTTAGAAAAACCCCGGCGGTATGCGCCTGAAAATGCTGATTTTTTTTTTTTACATGTAAATCTAACTAAAAGTCTCGTTGCGGTCATCTTGATCTGCAGACAACGACGCACAAACATAACCGCCATCCCATGTGACTAGAGATAAATGATAGTGATTATATGGCAGGTCGTTGGCTTGGCTGTTAAAAGATAGAGGCGCCCTAGAGATGAATTCAAGCCGGCGGTGTCTTTGTCTGCCTTGTCGAAGTTTCTGCTGGATTTGCTGACTCTGCTCAGTTTGATGATGATCTTTGTCCGTCGCATCTTCCGTCGCAAGTAACCTCGTTAACACGGACAGGGTCGCCCTTGACATTTTGAGCTTTGAACTAGAAGGATCTCATCTTTACATTTCCAGTTGTCGAAAAGAAAACGCATGCTGCCACGCTATACATTTTTTGAATGACATCTGCACGCCCACATACAACTAGTAAAAGTAAAAGTCATCACAATGAATGAATGAATAGTTATATTTGCATTGTATGTTGGGTTAGGTTGATCGGTTTACTAATACAAAGTGTTCTTCGTCAGTGCACCCATCGTTCTTTTTAATACTGAGCTATAATGTTCTTTCTTCCAAGTGAGTGAAAACTTTTTTCCACAAGGTCAGCTAGGGTACGAGGGACTGGTAGGAGAGTAATGGCCGCCACACAAGTGTACTGTCCTACTTTGTCTTCCATTTGGGCCACATCTAGCCTGCTCTATATATAACATTCCTCCTAATACCGTTATATTTTTTATTTTAATAATAATGTTAATGGGGAACTCCACCCATTTTCAATACTTTAATATGTCATTAATATACCTTAGAGATGTTGTGTGGACATGATAAAAAGTTCCCCCAATTCTGTAATTCCTAAAAATGGAGGTCTGAAAAAAAAAAACATTAACATGGTGAAATACATCTGATGACATCATCAAGATGTATTTCACCATGTTAATGATTTTTCTTTCAGACCCCTTTTTCCTGAGAGGATACAAATGTGAACCAAGTGGACCCTAGCGGGTCCATTTGGTTCCATTTGTACCCTCTGAGGAATTTTTTGAAAATGGGTGGAATTCCCCTTTAAAACTGGTGACTGTAGAGTTGTGTGTGTGCAACTCCCATGGAGTCTTGTTACAGTGTAATATACCTCATTCTGGTAAGGTATAGGCTATTGTATGGAGTCCAAAACCTCTGGCCTGAGACAATAAATGTTGATGAAAACGTATAAGTTTGCTATTTCTAAGCTCCACCTGGTGTGTATCCCCTCCCCCTTTTAGTGACTTTAGAGCCCACAGTCAGTTACTGGGTCAATTGAAGGGCGCTGTGTTGTGTGTAACTGTCCTGTTGTTGACAACACTGACAGCTGTCTCTGAAAAAATTGTGCCTTTTGACTGAGCATTGTAGTAGTCCCCTCGCTATCACCACTGTTTCACAATCATCTAAATAAAGATTGACCGAACAAATGGCCCCAGCATGGATTAAAGGATTTGTCAGTGTTAAACTACCCAACACATACTTTTCTGAACAATGAGATTTGCTGTCCCAGCTGTAATTCTAGTCAAAGTTAAAGAGATCATAGTATTACATAATTGATCTGTCAAGTATCTTATCATGTCTGTAGTTGGTGGGAAATACAGGATGTTAAACATGTTCCAACTTGAGTGTTTTGTGTAAATGCTGTAATGTAAGGAAACATGTCATTATCCACAAAGGCGAACATTTAGGCAATTTAGTTTCTAAAACTCTATTGGCTGTCTAGATTCAGTGCCTGTTGTCAGTGCAATCAATGCACACTGTATGAGCAGAAACGTATCATTCATTATCATTATCTTATATCATGGATAAAATAGCCAGATTTTCAAAAACTAATGACTGGCTTGCATAGCGGCAAATCGTTTTGAGTCTTATTGCCATCAGATGCTGCATTGTCTTTTCCCACGAACTCTACTGTTGATTGTGCCCCTTTAGACCTAAATATATTAATTTTGTTATGTCGTTAACTCTTGGCTACCTGGTCTATTATGAAAGGCTAATATGATCATCTGATTATCTACTCTAAAAAAAATCTGCGGTGAGACTCCTTTTATAATGGATTTTGAAACTAGATTTTGTGGACTTTGGTGAGACAAACAACAAGTGAACTACCAGTAATGTGTCTACAGTACTTGTCCAGTTTGTCCCCTGCAAAATTCAGTAGGTTAAAATCAAAGGGTTGTCGTAATGTCCCTAGTGAGCTCGTTTTTGTCAAGAGATTTGTCCTTTACTCTGTCCTAACTCCCTGAAGTTACAGTTATCAGCAAATGACCTTCATTAGTACTCTGCACATTGTTGTATGTGGGATAATTTCTGCACATTGTCTGAACACATCATTGTGATTCGTCACGATTACAGGTGGCGAGTTCAGTTTATTCATGCTGCTGTTTATTGGAAGTAGCAAGTCAGAGAATCAGCAAGTGCTACTCAAACCTACCAGTCATATACATAGAGCCCTTTCCTTTATATTGCCAAATTTCAGAGCAAGCAATACTGCATCAAATTCGTAGTGAGTAGGCTATGCGCAATGTTGCCAATATTTTGACATGCATACACACTTATATTTTTGCAACAAAAGTCAATTTCAAGCTCTGCAATTAAACATTACAATATAATTACTATCAAGTACAAGGCATAACAATGAAAAGGTGCTCACAAAAAGTGCTTGCTCTAAAAAAAAGTACTAGGATTGGTAGTCGGTATCGGCGATTACTCAGAATTACTGAAAGTACTCGGTCAGATAAAATGGAAATGAGAGCATCTACATACTTGGCCATATCTATTTTCTTGTATGATGTGAAGTGAAAATAACAGCAGCATGTTACCGTAGATTGTAGATCCGTTTTGAAATATTGTGAAAATTTTGCCCAATCTACTGTATACAGTACACAGCAATGTGGCCCAACATGGGACACCAGGGTAAAAATGGTTAATTGCTTAATACTGTATCTCCAACAAGTGCCCAGTTGCCATGGGGAGCCTGTATGACTTTGTTTATAACAGTCCTCCTGCATCCAGTTTGTTGAACACATTATTTGTTATGTAACTTAGTTCTCCTGCTCTCCCCTCCCCTCGAGTCAGTGAATATCTTTTATTGTGCTGATTTAATGTAAGACTATTCTGAAATTATGACCAATGACATGCAGCTGTGAAATGGCTATTACCCATGATGCCTTGCAGTGATGTCAGATGCTGTCAGGAGTTGAATATTGATCATAGTTAGGCCTATATTCAACCTCATAATGGCCTCAAAGTAATAAACCTTTGACAAGGTTTTAAATCTGGTGTAGTAAAACATCACACATGATTGGCTATTGTCAACATGAACCAGTGACAGCTTATATAAAAAACAAATACTGACAAGACATTGACAGACACTGTGATAAACGGATTATTGTGTGTATTGTCCAGAAACCAAGCAGGGTTAGACAAACACTGCCGCAATATCTTTCTACACTACAGAGATCTTTTTTTTTGATTGGTGTTGCCACTACTTTCAGGAAAACACTGCTTCTAAGAACACAGCACACAATCTTTTGTACTCGACAGCCAGAGCAGAATTCCAATAATGTTTGCTTGAGAAGATTAAAATGTCATTGTCCCACGCCACACGATGGACCTTAAGAAACGGTACTTTTATAGTTCATTCTGGCAATGGCATTAATACAAGAACGAGGATATCCCATACCTCAAAAAGAGAGAAACGATAAAGAGGGGTTCGAACAGAGGCAAATGTTACTTTTTGACTTTTGGAAGAACGTACCATTATCACAGTACTGTGCCATAATTGGTTACAGTTCAATCTAACGTTACGTTACGTCCTTACTGACCTCAGGGTTATTTTCAATGATCCACCATGTTCTGTAGTGTGTACCTATAGCTGACGGGTCCACGTGTCACTGTCTAGCCAAGAGCATGGGAACTGAACAGAGTGTATTTTGACAGGTGCTGCAACCGAGGCTTGATAGTTACTGTTAAAGGTCGAGTGTCACACATGGGTCCTTGCTATCGTATTTCATGAATGATGAATTAAGACAGTCATTTTTTTCACCAAATGTAATGTGGGGTCGTGTCCATTTTCAATGTATTCCGCCATCTTGCTAAAACAGACAGACCCTAGTTATGATTATAATATCCAGTGAAGTATCATGTTGCTGGAGCCCACTGACTTGGCTGGGAGGCCAGAAAGTCACTTGATTCTTTGCATTGCCTTGATGGCTGGTCTCATCGCCAAAGTTGAATGAAAGCAGGTCTGACTGATACTACAAATCTTGAGTTTGAAAAAAAAAAAGTAATCTGTAATTTATCTAACCCTGTGACATTGAATTGGTACACCCACATGTTGGCTTCAACACATTAAGAGACAAGTTCACATTATTATATGGTGTTGAACTCTGTCACTGCCCAATTTTTGAAGTCCATAATCAAAAAAGGAACTCTGTAGTTAACAGACCAAAGGGATCTTTTTCTGTCCGAATGCAATAGAATAATTATGATCATAGTGATGAAGCTAACATTTTAGTCACAGGGCAACCGTTTAATTTGTTCCCCACAGGGTAGTAAATTAAACGTCTGTTTACTTTGTCTTCTGTATGAATGACAGATGCCGACAAACGCATTAAGGTGGCCCAGCCAGTGGTGGAGATGGATGGAGATGAAATGACCAGGATCATCTGGGAGTTCATCAAAGAAAAGGTGTGCAAGTGTTAACTGAATGGGGAATGTGAACATGCAAACATGCATTACTGTGTGTATGTGCGTCTGTCTCTGAGTCTGCCTGCCTTGGGGCAGGACAGCGGCAGCCCACACTGTCTGACTTGTCTATTTTTATATCACCGACTGACAACGTAGATGGTGTGTGTGTTTGTGTGTGTGTGTGTGTGTGTGTGTGTGTGTGTGCGTGCGTGCGTGTGTGGCTGATGGCAGTGAGATTATGTATGATGTGGGGGAGGGGGTTTGTGTGAGGTTTCTCTCGGGGGTTGGCTGATTGCCTTTGGAGAGAGCAGATGGTGGTGTGTTGGTTTAGGACAAAAACATGGATCATAGGGATGATATCAGTCAGTGTTACGTGATGTTTATTTTTTTGTTGTCATTTTACGATCCATGTACTGTTAAAATGAGGTCAACAGTGACGCGTAGAGAACCTCACACCATGAATAGACTATTCCACACTGGTATCAGATAATAACATTGCCTATACTTAACTAGTTTTACTACCTACCTACTTGAAATTGTACCTAGAGGAGTAATCTGACACCTTGTTAAAATAATGATTCGGGTCCGATTGTCCCAGGGGGTACAGTGTGTTCAGCAGTGTTGGGAAACCTGGCTAAACATAGATTATTTGACGGGAGTGTTCCTGCGTGGACCTATTTTCAGAGTAAAAGCCTGCGTGGGTTCTGACAGCCTCATTATGTGTTCCCTCAGCTCATCCTGTCTAACGTCGATGTTGAGTTGAAGTACTATGATCTGGGTCTGCCGTACCGCGACCAGACAGATGACCAGGTCACCATCGACTCGGCCCTGGCTACCCTGAAGTACAATGTGGCTGTCAAATGCGCCACCATCACACCCGATGAGGCCAGAGTAGAAGGTAAAGACTGCCATAAACTATTTTTATAGACTATCTACAAGCTGATGTAGTATGACATGCTGTGGGTTTGTAGAAAAAGTGTTTGTTTTTTATAATTTTCTTTATTATTGATGATTTTCCTATAATAGTCATATTCATTTAGTCATCCGGGGTCCACCAATGGTCCCTGAGGGGGTTCCATGGGGTCCGCAGCTAAATAATGGATAGTCAATAGCCAAATTGACCCTTATAGATTTTTAACTCTTGGTGTAATATGTAGACTATCAAGTGATGCATTATTTTTAAACATCTGCATCACTTACAGTATGTGTTCCATAGACACAGACAGATAGGAGGCTGTTACTCTGACACGGGTACAATGGCATGGATCTCCAACTTCAAATTGTTAGTGACTCTACAGACTGGCACCGTCTAATTTTGACCAATGACTAGAAAATCGTCAAAGTTTTGGGTCCGAGAGGCTCAAATGCTCATTGGTATGAAAAAGTTTGAAAACCACTGGTCTATAATGATATGCTCAAAATTCCAACCGACTGTGTTAAAGTGGTTAAAGAGGTATAATTAACTTTTTTATTATGTTTTCCCTCTTTTTCGTGTAGTCTGTGTTTGACATGTACTTGTAGTTTCCAAAACATAACCAAAATGAAAATTGTACTAGATGATTCCAGAATGTGTCATGTTTTTGTGTTAATTTGTGGACCACATCATGATAATGCATGGTGGTGCATGTATTGCATGTAGTTTTGTATTGACTTGCTTACCTTTTTTTTTTTATTACCCATTCTACATACTGTGAAATAAATGCTTTAATTAATCAATCAATCAATGCAAAAACTCTTTGACTTCATTTCAGAGTTCAGCTTGAAGAAAATGTGGAAAAGCCCCAATGGAACCATCAGAAACATCCTGGGTGGCACCGTCTTCCGTGAACCAATCATTTGCCAGAACATTCCCAGGCTTGTTCCTGGCTGGACACAGCCCATCACCATTGGCAGACACGCGTTTGGCGATCAGGTCAGCTCCGTCTAGACGCAGGAGACCCTCTGTTGCTCCTCGGATTACACCCATCGTATTTCACAAACTGACAGACTGGCAGTGCAACAATCACGTCTGTTGAACATTCATATGAACACCATTTTTTTTTTAATCCTCGAGTTACAAAAGACCAGTCATTCATTGTTCTTTCTACACTACAGTACAGAGCCACAGACTTTGTGATTGACCAGCCGGGCAAATTCAAGATCATCTTCTCACCTTCTGATGGCAGTGCAGGCAAGGAATGGGAGGTCTATGACTTCCCTGCCGGTGGCTGTGGAATGGGAATGTACAACACAGATGAGGTGAGTGTTTTGTGTATAACTAACAATTATCACCCTAGTGATTGTTCTTTTGATTATGTTTTTGTAGGAACCACCTAGCTCCAAATATATTTACAAGTGCACAAACTATATCCAAAGATGCTATGGGTTTATTTAAGGCCAGGCTAGCGTACAGTTGAAGCCACAAAGATAATTTCACGATTTAAAATCAAGATTTTATAACAAATTAGCATATACTACTGATAATCCCATCGTGCTTTAACTTAATTTCGCTCAGTTATAATTCTGTAACTACGACATGAAACCTGCTTCAGAGTAACCTGATCTGCCTGCATAGAAGAAGTCTAACCTGCATGTAAGTGGTTGGAGTCTGTAGTGCTTTGTGAGGTTGAGGATGAGGTGAACTCACCTCATGTGATCCTGCCTAAACACTGTTTTGTTTGCGGATATCAAGGCAACAGTTTGTTTGGTTTTACAACAGCAGAGGTCATACCGTTCGCGGGGACTGAAATGGTGGTGTCAGCTAATGGTTCTAGTGTATATATGAGGTCTAGCCTGGCCTGGAGACAAAAGGTTGTTAACCCCTCTAGTACTCAAATACTTGTGTGGCCTATTACCACTCGTAACCCTTTGCCCTCTTTTTTTTCACTCTCTCCTATAGTCTATTACTGGCTTTGCTCACGCATGCTTCCAGTATGCCATTGGCAAGAAGTGGCCTCTGTACATGAGCACCAAGAACACAATTCTCAAAGCCTATGATGGTAGATTCAAGGACATCTTTGAAGATATCTTTCAAAAGTGAGTTTTTATTCTTTTTTTTCCAAGTGTGTGTGTGCATGTGCGTGTGCGTGCGCGCGACCACAACAAGGGTCACTTCTATGTTGTGGTGCCGCTAATAATGTTTCTGGTCACTCTGATCCATTTCAAGTTGATACTTGAAAGCTATTTCGCTTTGTGTCTGACAGGAACTACAAGCCAGAGTTTGACAAGCTGAAGATCTGGTACGAGCACAGACTCATCGATGACATGGTGGCCCAAGTACTGAAGTCCTCTGGAGCCTTTGTGTGGGCCTGCAAAAACTATGATGGAGACGTCCAGTCCGACATCCTGGCTCAGGGTGAGATGCGCTCAAAATGACATAACACCACAGTGCGCACACATACAGTACATACATATGGTGTGGTTCTTTTTTTTTTTTTTTTTTTTTTTTTTGGTGTGGCAGCGGTTCAGGGGCAGAGTGACAGGATGGTAACCGCAAGTTTGCCGATTTGAACCCTTAAAGCAAGACACTGAAACCCTAATTGCTGCTGATGTGCTGGTTGTGTCCAGAGCCTTCTAGTGGGAGAGTTAGGATATTCCCGTTCACTCCTGTGCGCCAGGTGGCTCGCGCTGCTGGAGAAGCCAAGAGCCAACAGCACCCCATTCACACACACTGTTAGCAACTGACAATCTCGCGAGACTGCCTGCGAGGCTGCTTTGAGTGCAATGTAGCAGTAGGAGTATGCAGAAATGTGTTGGACTCAGATATTTAATCCAGCTTTAATGACTTTAAAACCCTTCTTCTTTAACCCTATAATTACCAATGACGTAATTGAGGTAAAAATGGTGCTAACTTCCAAAATACACTAGTGGCACTTCCAAAATGCACTAGAAGGAGCTAGGGCAGTGGTTTTCAAACCAACTCACCAGCAAAAAAGCACTCGTTTTTCAAAAAAGTACTCGTTTTTCAATAATTTTGGTGCTAGGGTGGTCTGAAAAAAAGCTAAATATAGTGACAAATGCGCCAAGTTGGCGACATTGGTTGCCAGGTGTTTGGAGAGAAATAAGCAACCAGGTTTCATAATAATAAACTACTTTACACATAGTGCATGAAAAAGTTCAAATACATCAGAAAATAGCAGTTCTGCAAGCTCACAACACGTTGTGAAGTGTTGTGAGGAAAGTAAATGAAAAAAATAATAATGTTAATCCTTGAGAATAATAAAATAAAATATACATATTTCTTTTTTTCTGTAGAAAGTGGAGACTTGCAGGGTTAAAATGAGATATTTGTGACATTTGTGGTCATATCACACATTTTTATATGGACATTCAAATATTATTATTAAAATTTATTAGGGTATTTAGCTGGTCTGGCTACAGTATTAAGCCTAATTATGCTGGTAGGGAAAGGGTTAATAGAAGTACAACATAAACATTACAGAGACTGTATTCGTGACTGAACAATACTTTAAAACAGTTGTCGTTTTGCATACGTACCTAAAATAGCTCTTATTTGCGGCGTTCTCATTGAAAACAATGTATTCCCAACTGCAGTTTGCACTCGGGAGAGGCTCTGTATAGTCACATGCTCCACTCAGTGTTGCCAACTTGGCTTTTTTCCAGACTCCCCTAGCGCCAAAATATTTAAAAAGCTCCTAGTGGAAAATCTAGTGCTTTTTTGATTGAGAGTTGGGTTGAAAACCACGGCTCCTAGCTCCTTCTAGTGCATTTTGGTAGTGCCACTAGTGCATTTTGGATTTTGGCAGTTGGCAACACTGGCTCAACTCTCGTTGCTGGCCCCTCAATATCCTAACTCTCCCACTAGAAGGCTCTGGTTGTGCCTTGCTTTATTTCCACTGCCATCAGTGTCATGAATGTGTGTGGGAATAGGTGAATGTGATGCTCAGTGCTATATAAATGTGCCATTTACCATTTTAGGTTTTGGCTCGTTGGGACTGATGACATCCGTTCTCGTGTGCCCTGATGGCAAGACCATTGAGGCTGAAGCTGCCCATGGCACAGTGACCAGGCACTATCGTGAGCACCAGAAGGTATTCTGCTCTACTGTCAATGTGGGGAAAAATAATCAAATGTACCTGGTGACACCAGTCATCCGTGTGCCTGCAGTGACATCTGGTGGTGAAAATTGTAATGAATCTTAGCTGGCAACAAGGATTAAAATAGCTTCATCAAATACAGGACATCTTTTCCAACTTGCCACAGCAAAAAGTCACAAGAAACAATTTAATCATTATTAATGTATTTTACAATATATTAATATAATCAATGTATTATGTCAAACGCAGATATGTAATAATTCATTTTGAAATTGTGCAGTAAACAGTATGGTAATTAAATGATGAGTAATGATTTGTCCATTGGGAACAGTGTTTTGAAGGAGTGAAATGTAATAATTTGATTTACTCTTTTTGATACAGCACTCCTACTCACACTTAGTGTAAACCCTAAACCACTGCAATATCTATAACTTCTATAACTCATAGCAGCTAAATAAATGTTTAAAGGTGTAGGTAACTTGACTGGTGGTCACTGCCGGTACTGCAGTTTTTAGATGGAAATTATTTTTTATAGCTTGTATCCATGGTTGTCTTTTGTCATGTCTAGAATGAGTTGTATGATTGAATCATCCTGTCTCCATCTTCAGGGACGGCCAACCAGCACCAACCCCATTGCTAGCATCTTTGCCTGGACCAGGGGTCTTGAGCACAGGGGCAAACTTGATGGCAACCCTGACCTTATCAAGTAAGGCATTTATAAACCATTTAAAATGATCTGCCATTGTTTGCTCAGACATGCTGATATAAGAGTGGTGTGTGCTCATGTTTTTTTTCCCCCTTTTTCCCTCTCCTTACAGGTTCTCTCAGACTTTGGAGAAGGTCTGTGTTGAGACGGTTGAAAGTGGCGTTATGACCAAGGATCTTGCAGGCTGCATCCACGGACTGGCCAAGTAAGCGCTTTTAACATTTTAGCAGGGAAAATTTCTTCTGTGTTAATATTAAGAGTTAATATTCCAAACAAGATCCATGCAGAAGTCCGAAATGAAGACTGAACATTGCCCACCTGAAAACCATGAAGTTTCTTAGATTAGGAGATGCACCCATTCTTGCATATGCAAATCCATACAGTACATTGCACTTATTTTTCACATGATTATTTATTTTTTTTACGGGAACTGAGGTTTCTGTAGTCTGATTTCCCTTGTCCTGTCTTGTCTTCTCAGCTGCAAACTCAACGAGCATTATGTCAACACCACAGACTTCCTGGACGCCATCAAGAACAATCTGGACAAAGCCCTCGGCAAGTGAAGGACTTGAAAGAGTCCAGCTAGCCTGGAAATGACAATACTCTTGTCCTGTTTTTGTACCTCATTTTTAACTTAAAAAGGTCAAGAAAACCACATGCATTTCAACTGAAGGATAAGAGAAACCTACTACTACTGTGTAGAAACAGAATCACGTAGCTAACTTAAATCGTTCTGCAGTTGAGGGATGTTCCACCTGCCAATCTTCACTCCTTTTTGCTCCATGGTTATTTTTTTAATGTGAAGTACTGTATTAAAATAATTGAATTATGCCTTCGATAAGACTGAAGCCAATGTCACGCATAATTGCCAATAAATCTCCCTTATTTGAACCTCTCTTCTGCTGAATTAAGTCAACAACGAAAGGTGAGCCTTTTAATGTAAATAAATTTATTATTTTACAGTATTGTCTGGTACACAACATTGTACATACATTTCTATCAACATTATATCCACACTGTCTAACAATACAGAAAGCCATTGAAGCTGAACATGGTGTAGTTTCCCCTTTGGATCATCACTAAAACTGATGGAATGAACACAGAAGCGGAAGAATTCACAGAGAATTGCATTTCATATTAAATGCACTATATCAAACATTTGCAAATCGATACTTTGTTTGCAGAGCTATATGTTTGTGAAAAGCTAAGCACTGAGGAACTGAATATATTGAGCATTTCCCAAATCATTTTCCGTGAGGTCCACGGCCCTGTCACATGTTGGGAGGTTGTCGTTCATCACTTTGGACCAGTGTACAGTTTGATGGATGGCATGCTCTCGCAGACACACAGGGGCACTTAATATTTCTGTCCAAAGTTTTTGGGGACAGTTCTTGCTGAAATTCATCCAAAGAAAGCAGGACTGCAATAAGAATGCAAGGTTTGCATTGTGCAATGTTGCAGTCTGTACTGTGACGGTCTAGATGGGACCAGATTCTTGTTCCACAGTCCGTAATCTTTTGTAGAAATCTACAAATGGGTGGAAGGGCCAACCTAAATGCAATTATGTGAGATCTGCAATTGGGGCCCATGAGGTCAAGCGTCCCAACTCAGTACAATGTGCTATGGCAAAGTCACTGTTGCTGCCTTTAGCTGCGGGATTTGGTTTAAAAAAAAAAAAAAAAAAAAAAAAAAAAAAATCCAATTCTTTGGTAAAGGGGTCTACAATTTAAAAGGGTATTTCGATATTTTTTTCATTAGCATCTTAAACATTCCACAGCAACAATTACATTCATAGACTAGAGATCAATACAGCGTGATGCTTGCTAATGCAGGAACTGACTCACATTGTTGCTCTCAGTGCAATGCACTGATTACATTACAGTACCAGCCAACAACCAGGACTGAAACATTCTGTACAATAAAATACAACAAAACTTGAATTGCAAATCCTATGGAATTTAGGTAGTCTTTTAGACCTTAACCTGTCGTTTTCAACTTAGTACAAACAAAAGTGATAAAATTGTAAGTACATTAACCTCTGCATCTGGATAAGCTATGGCAAGCGAAATTAACATTGAAGACTTGCTCACTTCTCACCCTGTTGAAATGTGACCTCAATGTAACCCACCAGACTTGCTCGAAAGAGAAGCGCGATTGTCTGAATGAGTAAGTGCATTATGCTGTCACCATATGCTTTTATTTGTCTTTTTCTATTGGCTATAAAATATGCTTTAAATTTTAGGCTCTGAGCATACCTCTATTAATCAAATGACAATATGTCCCCCCTCCTAAAAATAATTTTGTGAATCTACACTTGGTGAAAAATATGGGCAATTAGGAAAGGAAGTCTACAATTCCAGACCATGGCAAATGAAGAGATTCCAGTGCATTTGAATGTGCAGAATTTGCTGGATGACTTCATGCCCTTGAAGATTCCAGCACTATGCCTTAAACAGCAAAAATATAACACAATCCCCTATATTGTTTATAAGTTCATACTTACACCCAATTTAGGGGCCTTCTGAATAATTCATGCAGTGTTGTAGCGCCCCCCGCCCTTCCCATAGCTGCTATAATACTCCATTTCAGACAGTTTAGCAATGTCTGGGGTGTTGTTGCTCGCCCGATTTTCTCGCTCGCTGAACTCAAAGCTGTCGTCGTCGTAGTCGTCCTGGCTCTCACCGTCTTGGGGTGTTTCTGAGGGAGAAATGTGTATATGCACAAATATTAGCCCAACATTTATTCTGAAACACACACAGTCCCTTTTCCACCAATTGTTATTTATTTTTTGAGGGGTGCTAGCCCCTCCTATATTCAGCTATTACATCATGGTGATGTATTGCTGATAAGAGTGCCCCTCACTTCACATGGGTGTGATTTTTATTAGGCTATCTGAATCTTCCAAAATGAATACTGAGATGCTCTCTTTGGTTCCCACTTCAGGGCAAGAAGCCTATACCTCCATTCCTTTTCAGAAAAGCAATGTAGGGTTCTGAATTCTGAACAAATTACCGTATTGTCCCAGATAACTATATAACCAGAGTCTTTATATAAATATAACAACTCCGGTTATGGGACAACGCACATTTTTCAAGACTAAATTATGGTAAAAAATCATCGAATGTCTAATAGTATAGCCCCTGAATATAATACAAGCCCATTTTTAGGTTATTTCCATTGGAATAACGTATATTCAAGCCAATATGGTATTTCGCTTCAAAATTAGCAGGGGACAAAAAGACAGTGGAACTGGTTCAACACCGGTGGAAAGAGGGCCTGTGAGTCCAACTATAACTACACATACATGACCTGGTTGAGGGCAGCCCATAGGTTGCACCTCCTCCAATGCTTCCATATCACTCTAGTCTCCGCTGATAGAGACAGGCATGTCTAATCCAGTCTCTGCTATATTTACTAAACACACAGCGCGGGAGTGACAGGGAAGCACCGAAACACTCAGGCCAGTAGATTACAGTACATGCTGAGTCAAAGTGCATTAGGGGCTGAGTGACAATAATGCATTATGAAGTATGCAGAGGAGACCAACTAAAGGGAATTAGACGTGCGCATACCCACGCAAACGCCATCATGGACATTAACCGTTTCAAAGGTAGCTGTAGGCCTATTATAGGACTTTTCATTCCGCGTTCCTCACCGTGATCCAGCGAGGTGTCCAGGACGCCGTGTTTGACCTTCATGTGTCGACTTAGGTTTCCTTTCAAGTTGAACTTGCTACTGCAGTAAGGACACTTGAACGGCTTGCTGCCCGCATGGAGATGCATGTGGCCCAAGAGGTTGTACATTCTGTTGAAAGATTTCCCGCACACCTGAGAGGCAACGAGGGGCAGGTTAGTCCACATGCTGAACTAAGAGGAGTCTCTCATCTGGATCAGGGGCGGATGTAAATGGTATGGGGGTGGCATCATCGCCCGTGTCACTTTGTGCCATGGGCGATGAAGTCGCACCCAACACACGCAGCATGCATAAAGCCAAATGTCTGACTCGGAGAGTTTTCTGTTTTGAATGATGGAATAGAGTTGGTTTAGCAGTAATTCAAATCATTTTAAATATAAGCACTTTAATTTGAAATATCTTTGCACTGTTTTGCATGCCATCATGTTTGGTGAGACAGATTGCCCCCCCCCCCCCCCCACACACACACACACACACACACACACCCCATGCCCATGCCTAGATCCGCCCCTGATATTCTGGATCGAGATACTGTACATGTGGTCCGGTCCTTACCTTGCACTTGAAAGGCTTGACCGGCAGGTGGACAATCATGTGCGTTTTAAGGGTCTGTTTCTGGACAAACGTCTTGAAGCAGACGTGGCATTGGAAGGGCCTCACGCTGGCGTGAATCAACATGTGCCTCTTCAAGTTGGCAGACAGAGTGAACTCCCTTGCGCACACATCACACTTGAATTCTTTCATACCCTATAGGGGGAGAGAACAGTATACAGAGGTTACTTTTTAGATTGTTTAGATTTTATTTTCCCTATCTTTCAGTTTGCATTTGTTTAAAACGATTGAGTTATATAATAGGGGATAAACACACCACAGATATGGAAACAAGGCATGTCACTGTGTTTTAACAGACGGGAAGAACTGCCACAGGGTGACCGACACTCAATAATACAACAGAGGAAACAGTGAGGTGAAGAAAGGATTTGCATAGCTGGCTTCATGTCAAAGTCATATGTCACACTATAGCTCTATCAAGTGTGGAGAAACTGGGGAGAAGCATCTTTAACAATAGCTGGGGTAAACGTATGCGTTTGTTCGGAAATACTTATTTTAAAGCAATCCTTACAGCTTTTGCCCTGTTATAATTACAACAATGGCCGAAATACAATAAACGTTGCAGCCCATCTAGTATCCGACCTGGTGCACCATCTGCTTTGGGTAACTTTACTGAAATCGTGTGAGTAGGTTTCCTGCCGTACACCAGGTGTACATTTGAAATTTAAGAACCTGCTGTACAGATGAGCTAGTTATGGTTAACATACTCTATCATACAGATGAGTTGTCATGTCATTTATTCATTAAAGTAAGTCCTGGATTATAGCTTTAATCATACACACCAAGTAATGGCAGTATCATTCAGATATGAACACAATTTTCCAATATAAAACACATAATTCAACAGAATATGGTTTGGGCCTATACTGTGGACTTGAAATGGAGAAGACATTGAATGATTCATCGCGCATAAAGGGGAAGTTAGTCTATGTACGAGTCGCAACACAAAACACATGCAAGTGGGGGGTTGAGGCAGCAGACAAAGAACCAGGGCTTTGAAGGCTGTGTTTACACAGCAACTGGTTTTGGAAAAAGTCTGTTAGGCATCGTGCACGATCTAACCCTCAATTTTCTATAGGTTCTACAAGGTTACATACACTGTACTAGGCACATAATTTGTTTTTTTAATCTCATGAGACATTCTCTTCTTTTTCCCTCTCTCATTTTAAATAAATACTTTGTGAACTTTTGGCATGACTACTTGATGGCTTAACTTAAAGGTACACTAGGTAACTTTTTCATGAAAAACAAATATTATGACTGGCATATTTGTCATATAAGCCATTCACCGAATTTTCTGTTCTAAATATGTTTTTTTTTGGTGGTACTGTTTTCCAGGAAAATGACTTCACACACCTGATTGGTCCTTGATTACAAGGACCAATCAGAATGCGACTTAAATGCGCAATGGTTGCTGGGAAATGTAGGACTCGATCTAAAGCCTGCCGCACCGGCAGTGACCAACAGTCAAGTTACCTAGTACACCTTTAAGACATACAGAGTGGAGCACAAAATGAGGCGTATGGTTGGAGGTTCAGTACCTTCAGTGCGAGGGCGTGCGCTGCCAGTACCTTGTGAGTGAGGGCGTGCTGTCTGAGGTGGTGGATCTGGACAAACTCCATGCCACACTCGGGGCAGACATAGGGCCTCACATTCTGGTGCTTCATCAGGTGGTTCTGCAGCTGGCTGCGATAGGCGAAGGACTTGTGGCACTCGGGGCACTGGTAGGTGGTGGGTCCCTGGTGGCTGGTCAGGTGGCGCTTGAGGTGGGCGTAGGTGGGGAACTCCATGCCGCACTGGGAGCACACGTGGCACTGGCCGTTCTCGTGCTTGTTCTCGTGGGTCCTCAGCTCACTGGGGTAGGCGAAGCCACGGCCACAGAAGCGGCAGCTGTACGGCTTGACGTCCGAGTGCTGCAGCATGTGCCTCTTCAAGTGGCTGGTCTGGGTGAAGGCCTTCTCACAGACGTTGCACTTGTGCGGCCGCGTGCCCTGGTGGGTGAGCAGGTGGGTCTGGAGGTGGCTGGGCTGCTTGAACAGCTTGCCACAGTGCAGGCACTCGTGAGGCTTAATGCCCTACAGGGGACGACAAAGGTATATAGGAATTACTTTTTAAAGCAATTAGTTTAGATTCTATCTTTTATTTTATCCATCTTTCATTTGCATTAGGTTAAAGGGATCCATGGCTAATAAGACAAATATGCTTTAAAACGCTATACTTGCCTTCTACGCCTAAAATGATAAAAAAAAAAAAAAAAACTTCGATATCTTCTTATTTCTTTCAAAAATAGAGAATCTTTCACTCAATAAGAACTTATGACATCATCAACCTGCTGCAGTCCCTACTAGTGAGTACTAACGATTCACTGTTCATTGAAGAAATAAAATAGTCCATGTGTTTTTTATTTGATTATTTTCATTATTGGGGGCACGTATAATAAAACATATGTGTCTCATTAGCCAGGGAGTAAACACACAGGAGTACCACAAGGTCCTGGGTTGTAGCTTCGATCCCACACTCTACTCACATTGTGGCCCAGGATGTGTGTGACCAGGTTGTACTTGGAGGTGTACGACTTCTCGCACATGCGGCACTTCCAGCGCTTCAGGCCCTCTCCCACGTCGACGCAGTACGACTCGTCGATCTGCACGTTGATGTCCAGCCGGTCGATCTGCATGCGCCGGGCCAGGCCCTCGGGGTCTGACCACAGCATGGCCTGGCCGTTCTCCTCGTAGTCCCCTGGCAGCGTCATGTCGGCCGCCTCGTACGCCACCTCGCTGGCCTCGTAGTAGCGGCTCATGGCCGGGTTCTCCGTGGCCTCTCCTCCTCCCGTCTTTAGATTCAGTGCCTGTTCCTCCTCCTCCTCCTCCTCCACTTCGTCCTCCTCCTCTACGACCAGCTCTTTGTCCTTGTGGCCTCGTTCATCATGACCCCCCGTGTTGTTGTCCAAGTCCTCCTGATCGGACCGCGCGTCTGCGGCCTGCGGGTTGGATGTCTCCCGAACGCACGTGGCACAGTTCCCGCAGGCCTCCTCTTTCAGGGAGGCTCGCTGGGTGACAGGATCCTCTTCCTTGCTGGGGCTGCCACTGCCGTTGCGCATGTAGACGCAGGAGGGAGGGCTGTCCGACTCGAGCCGTTCACCTTTGACCCGAGCGTGCGGACTGTGCGCTCTGGGCTGCAGGCGAGCCTCGGGGTCTGCTGCGTCATCAGTCCTGGGCCTCTTGTTCCTCCCGCGGGGCCCGGGCCGTCTCCTCTCGCTGCAGTGGGGCTGGGCCTGGGCCTCCGGCGGCGGCTCCCCCGCGGCCGGCTCGGCCAGGTAGTCCCCGTTGGCCCCGATCAGCTGGTCGGCGTACTCGTACTCCAGGGCCTCCATGGCCGGGGCGGCGGGAGGGCACTCCCGGGGCTCGCCCATGTAAAATCCGTTGGGAGCGATGGTGGCCCCGAAGATCTCATTCTGGGAGATGAGGCCCAGGACGGCCGCCTGGGCCAGGGAGAGCACCACCACCGGCTCCGTCTGCGTGCCCACGTCCACCTGCTGGCCCTCGCCCGGCGTCTTTGGTGGGTGGTCCTCAATCATCTTGGGGTAGCTCCGCACCAGGCGGCTGCTCTCCTCCTCCTGATGGATAGCAACACAATGGCACAGGTAAGTAAGTATAGATTTCACACTTTATCCATGTTAAGACCTTTACAGCTGCTAAAACATTACTTTCCAAATATTTTTAGGAGAATCTAATATATTCTGTTGATCGTATTTCTCATGCAGGTCAGAGTATTCATATAATAAAGATCATGAAGTCTTATCGCTTGACACTAAAGCTATGCAATCCTC
>CM076969.1:40619437-40726937 GCA_039105355.1 Benthosema pterotum
ACACGGACATATGCCAATAGTGACTGTACGGCTGGGAGACGTGCATAAACATTTCCCACTAAATAACAGGAAAGGGCAAACCTTGAAAACCTTGATCAATCATCAGCGCCTGGGAGTGCTGTGAGAATGAGAAAGATAGAGGGAGAGAGAGGAGGAGAGGGAGAGATAGGGAATGAGAGTGAGTGAGAGGGAGGGAGGGAAGGGGTTGTGGGGGTGCGGGAGGAGAGATTGAGTGAGGGTGTGAGTGAGGGGGAGAGATAGCAGGAAGTCAAGGGAGAGAACGGGAGAGAGAGAAAATAGAAGGGGAGAGAGAGGGAAGAAACAAAGAGATAAGAGGCTGAAAGACAAAGAAACCACATGGATGGAACAACAAGGGACACGTACATAAAACAACACACGACTAGCCTATGGGGAAAATGAAAAAAAAAAAAAAGACGAAGACAACAAAAGTTTGGGGAAAGGAATAATACACTGGCTCCTTTCCATGCAGCAGCCCCCCCCACCGCCCGAAATCTTCCTATAAACAGCAAAACCTGCTCATTTTGTCCGTCAACATTCTTGCTCGGTCTTTGTATTTGTGTCTGGGTCTCTAAAGCAAGCCAACAGCGGTATTATGATTCACAGAATAGTAAAGAAAAGCATCTCTTCAATGGTTTTGACATCCATAAGAGAGCGAAGGGGGAAGTTATTTCCGTGACACGGCAGCGTGAATGTATGCATATGTGTGTGAATGTGGACAATGCATCAAATGTACGAGTTCAGGGACAACTTTGCACGCGGCACCATGGCACCGGCACACTTTCAGTTCCGCACACTCTCAGTTCTCATACAACACACTTGTTGTGACACAGCGTTGTCCATGTGACTAAAACTCTTTTCAAGGAAACGTTTCTCTTGAATCCTTCCAAACGGACAATATGCTGTGAATATTTATCTATAAGCTGAGAAACAGGCCTTACAGTATCATGTCCTCCCTATGATATAGGTCACATGTTATAACCCCCCCCCCCCAATTGAAAATGGAAAGAGGAAGGAGGGCTGGGGGTGCTAGTGAGAAAGTCAGACAGACAGACAAGACATTTTCAGATATCGAGAGACAGGTTTGATGGCTATATACTCAGGTTTTCTGTTATACAAACCGATTGTACACACGGCTGTGCATCCTGACAAATGCAAATGACAATATACTGAGGAGTTACTGCGCTGGTCTTCTAGCTTCCAGTTAGTCCCTGTGTGCTGCACATACAATATATCCTACCCTTACTCTTGGCTTGCTATAGGCTGGTGAGCTCACAGTCAGTATTGTAGATTTCCTCATTCAACAGCGCCAGAGCCTGTATAATCAGAGTTTGCAGGGACTGTGTGAGAGCTGCTGTAAGCTAGGATGGTGATGGTTATAATTTAACATCACTCTGCTGTCATAAGGTAAACTGAAAGCTACATATAGGCAGTTGAGATAGATATAATAGATATAATATCCAGGAGAGGAATATATAGATATTTTGCTCCATGCTTTTTTTTTTTTTTTTTTTTTTTTTTTACCATATTCCAAATCTACCGTTTTTCATAAAAGAGAAAATGGCCTAAAGTTTGGTCTATGTGTTGAGATCAGGCATAATATGACTAATATGATATTTAAGCTGACCTTCCCTCTCTGAGTACTGTCTGAGGATGCAGGCCCACACACACCTTCTGTCATCACAGGGCTGGATCAGGCTCACCTCTATGTGGCCTGCCATTCTAAAAGTGAAGTCCCAAGCATGAGTGGCCACCACCAAACACACACACACACACACACACACACACACACAACACACACACACACACACACACACACACACACACACACACACACACACACACACACACACACACACACACACAGTTTCTTTTTTCCTAGCACACCTCAAACCTAGCGGCGCACATGAAAACATACTGAAGTGTATAAAAGCAGCCACACCCCGGCAGCATGCATCGATCATTGATCTAGATCCTTACAGTGTGTGTGCATGTACGTGTGTGTGCGTGTGTGCATGCCCACACACACGCATGCATACACAGTTTACACATTAACAGGTGATCACAAGGGCACATACAGTAGTTCCGGTTCATTGTCCCGAACATTCTCTGCTGCTGCTGTGCATGCGGTTATGTTTACGGTTAGATAGGGTTAGTATTTTCAGAACAAAGAAACTTTCGGACTACTGACTTGGCACTGATCATGAACCTGAAAAACAAAAATTTGCAGTATTAATTAATATGGTAAATGTCACCAAGCTCACCAACGACTGCATTTGTGAGCAGTGCAGTGACTTTGGTTGATGAGCATTCGTACATCCTCATCTGCACTATGGAACAAGACTGGCCCATAGGTGAATCACTAGCAAAGCAGCCAAACTCACTGCAGAGAGTATCCAACGTGACTGATTCAATACTGTCATGTCTTCCTATGTTTGCTTACCTTCTTCCCTCATTTGGGGGTTTCTACAAATCATCTCTTTATAATTCTCTCCAACAAATCAGTCTCACCGAAAACAGTGAGACAGGATGCCGAGATGGCCAGAGCCAAAAGACTAAATAAAAGATTATCCCCCTATTCTGTATGGGATACTAAAAGGAAAGATGGAATATTAGCAATGAAATAGCTCTGCTTGGAGACAACATTGGAGAAAGGAGTGTGGGGAGAGCTTGAAAAAAAAGAAAGAAAAAAAAAAGAAGACTGAATATAAAGGAGAAAAGACAGAGTTGAGGGAGGAGAGGAGAAGAGCATTCAGCAAGGAGGATATAAAAGGAACAGAGAGGGGGGCGAGGAGGGAGTGAGACAGAGAGCTATGGAAGGAAAGAGAGAAAGAGAAGGAGAGAGCACGAGAGAGAGAGGGGGGGCATGGAAGAGCAAAAGAGAGAGAGAGCGTGTGGAGAGAGTGAGAGAGAGAGAGAGAGAGAGAGAGAGATCAAGAGAAAGAGGGAGGAGGGAGGGGGAGTGAGTGAGTGAGAGAGTAACAGAGACAGAGGACGAGAGAGAAAGACAGAGAAGAGAAAAACAGAGAGGGGGAAGGGAGGAAGAGGGATAGCCACAAGAGACTCAAAAACCACAGAATAAAAACCCTCTGTCTGCCTGTAACTCTATATAGATATACAAATATGAATCCTAATATATATAGACACATTTCATTTATCCAGCGGAAAGGATAGTCAACAGTGAAGCACACACACGCACGCACACACCGCGTACCTCCAAAGCTCATTCAATAAGTCACTGAACACAATGTTAGAAGCATGGTGGAGCCATATCTTCTGATCAGGAATGCAGCTTCATTGCAGTAAAGGTGGGAGAGGAATTTGCCCAGGTAGTTCATTTCTTCCCCCCCCTCTTTTTCTTTTTTCGTTGTTGTTGTAGCCTCACAGTGCAGTCCCCTCTGTGATTTATGGATGAAGTATCTGTGCGAAATCTCGGCGTCTGTATTGTGTAAACCCGTCGGATTCATCTCCTGTACGTTTTGTGCATGCGGACAGGGGCCTTTAACTCTTTGTTTGACTGACGGGAGGACGGGAGGACACACGGACGGACAGACGAATGGACATGAGTGGCAAACAGATAGCATGATGTCATCAATCTTACCGGTGTGTCCTACATACTGAAATGGCCCCAGATTTACTCAAGGTGAGGCCCAGAATGAACCACAGAAGCCTATTAACACTAGAGGTCTCTGGAGTGCCTTATGCTGGTTAGAACAGCCTTATTCAAGCCGACAAAACCACACGCTGAGGACAGAGCCCCCTGTCCCTCAATGCCTGTCCCTCATTCGTATTATTCCTCCCACCGCCTAGTAACAAATTTCAGTCCGAATTACTTTTCTTTCGTCCAAGTTTCATTCTTTTAAATCAAACCCTTTGTCTATCTCTTCTTTTGTACCTTCCTCCTGTTTCCATGGTTACCTCTCTCTCTGCTCTGTACACTATCTATCTCTTCCTCCGTTTCCCTCTCTGTCTCTCTCACTCTGTTCTTATCTTTCTCATTTTGCTTTCATCTCTGCCTCCCTTCCTCCTGCTTTATCCCACACCCTCCTCACTCCGGCTTTTATCTCTCTTCACTTTCATCTGTCTTTCACCTTTCTCTCCCCTTCAAGCCTGCCATTCCATCATGCTGGTTTTTTGGTTCTTACTTATAGAGAGAAAGTTTTATCGGTTTCGCTGTCATTTCTGCATTTTTAATCATTTCCAATTTATCCAGCCCCACTTTCAATGCTATTGAGGTGCGCATTAAATTGTCTGGGAGAGGAGTAGGATGCGTGTGATGGTGCGGTGGAAGAAACCATAGGTGCACTGTGTGGCTGTAGTCTTTTACTATCATCAAGAGAGGGGAATGATTTCTGTCATGATACCCAAAGATTAACTGGCTGGTGCGGCTTTGTCTATCAAGAGTACTGATCACAAAGCTGTATTTTTCCACAAGGTTATTTCCCCGCATTACAACACATAACGTCTCCATCAACAAATTTACAACTTATTCCATTCTGTTATTTTATTCTCGCAATGCAGTATACTGTGTTTATGTGACTGGAGTCCCACTGTGTCTAACACTCATGGAGTAAGTATAACACCCCCCACGGAGGCAGTAGCCTGTCATTTCGCCCGCATTTGATGAAGACGTCCTCATGAAGAACGCAGCACCTCCCTGCTTGCACCTCGACCACAGGAGATAATAGCGTTTGCATGTCACCGGGTTGTCAGTTTAGCGTAGCACCACATTATGTGAACTAACGCCACTTAGGCAGGACCTTTGCCCGCGTGTAGGCCTGTAACGTCGAATGGAGCCAATATTCTGTAGGGTTGTCATCCACGCCGGTATAAGGAGGCAGAGTGTGCCTTCCAGTCGGTGACAAACCAATTCCAAGACACACTGCATGTGGTGTGGGAGGAAGTTTTGTGCTGCAGCTTTGACTGAAACTAACCTCCCTCCCCGCTCTCCCTCTCACTCTCTCTCTCTCCCTCCTTCCCCTTCCCCTTAAAGTACCACAACTATTCAGAAAAGAGAATAAAGAAAACCTGAATAGAGGAAGAGAGAAAAAAGGGGGGTCCCTAGGCGAGGGAGAAAAGAAAAACAATGAAAGAAAACAGAATGAAAAGCAGCCAAAGAAAAGGAAAGAAGAGAAAGAAGGACAGAGAGAGGGAGGGGAGACAGAAAAAGAGACAGAGTGAGAGAGAGAAAAAATAAAAGGCCTGCGAGAGTTCTAAAGGACAGATATGTTTCTATGCGGGGGTAATTATGAGGAGAAAATAAAGGGTGCAACAAATACACAAATGGAAAAGCAAGAAGGAAAGTAGAAGTTTGGATATGTGGAATCTGTCTCTCTACAATGTCAGGCATGTCCTTATTGTCTGTGAATGTAAAACATACTGAAGATAATTGTGTTAGAAGAATTGATCTCAACCAGTTCAAGGTCATGATACAGCTGAATGTGAAACCATTCACATGTCATGTTCAGCTTTCAGGTTGAAGAATAGGCTGAAAAAATGCATATCCAAAACCTACTAAGGTCTGTAGAAGAGCCTGGTCAGATTCATATTTCTGTCAGAACAACATGCACTATCTGACTATCTATGAAATATCTCAATTAGACGTGGTGGTATAATAATCATAATCATAATCATCATCATCATGATTAGAGTGAAATCTTCAGCATTGATTTACCAGTGAGAGTACAAACTTTTGTGTAAAATGTTGCCTCTAGTGATTCTGAATAAAGAAAATGTGACCACTTATGCAACAATAGCCATTTGGATTAGCATAAATATCAATCCCAGACAATGTTACATTTTACAAAACTACCATTTCTTTCTTAATACATACTATACATGTGCAGACATGCTGTACATGCTACGTTATGCATGTTTAATTGATTGCTTGATTGAATGGGTAATTATAACTGGAGAGGGAAAAAGGTACAAATGTATACGAAGCAAGGCTAAATGGATAACCTGAAAAAGGCTGTTTCCATTGCGGTCTTGTGTATTCTATTCATCAAGACATTTAAATACAAACAATATGAAACAATAATATTGCATGACTTTTATTTAGTCTAATCAAGTTTGAGTCTAATATCTATTAGACTTAAACCTTTTACAGCAGCCAATTACTACTAGCCAGTATATACTATAGATACTAGAATATTCTTTTGAAGGACATTTTCTTGTCATTACTCCATGTACTGTACTTAATATGTAACTATCAATGTGCTTCTGTATGCATGTGTGTGTGTGCGTGCGTGCGTGTGTGTGTGTGCGCGTGTGTGTGGATGCACGTAACTCGAGAACAGTTTCCCAACCCAACTTCAAATGACAACAAGTATTACATATACTGCAGAGATCTCCAGGTATGGGGACAAAAGGGACAGAAACGGGTGCTATGACAACGGTTATTATTAGGTTTCCAAGTTGCGTCTTTCTCAAAGTAGGGCTACTGTAGGCCAGTGGCCAATGGGCACGTACAGGTCTAGTTTGAATGAATGAATGAATGAATGAATGAATGAATGAATGAATGAATGAATGAATGAATGAATGGGACAGATAGATAGACAGCTACATAGATAAACATGTTACTGCACTACTCACCATGTGAATTTGGTGACTTTGCCATGAAGTGCCAAATGACAACTGGCCGTTGGAAAATACCATAAATCTGTTGCGACCGTTGGGCCATGGATTGCGACCAGTGATCGCACTGGGGGAATGATTTCGCTTCTCCTGCACACCCTCTCCCTCTCTCTCATACCTATTCATTCTGAATCGAACACAGCTATTTAATAATGAAATATAGATAAAGGGAAGTAGAGTTGAGAAACCATCTTGTATTTTGGATTGTCCAGATGATCAGAATGGGTTACGAGTCTCTCAAAAACATCCATTCACCCCATACATCAAAGTAGCTCAGTACAAATTCACATGAATAGTGCATATAAATAGGATGTATGTAACCCTGTTACGTACTATAATCAATGGGCTACTTTTAAACTACCTTTACCTATCTTTGTAGGTAAGGAATTTTATTTTTATATTTCCATCTTTCTAGGCAGGCACACTCTGCACGCTACGGACTTTCAAATCATTAACAGTTCAGATTTTTTTTTTTTTACTTACAAATTGATAGCTGCATGTATTACTTATTGCATTTTATTAGTAGTGGCATATTTATTTTTTTGCTGTCTTGTCAAATAAACGAATATGTCCTCTTAGTTTAGTGCCCACTTATTTTTATTGTAAGGGTATAATGTGCTATCATCCAAATTTGAAAATGATTAATTACAAATTAGTTTTTGTTTCTATTATTGATGTCAGAATTTACGGTACTCAATGGTCGGTCGCCCTGATTAGATCTGTCAGTCAACCCCGGCCCCTCCTCTCCCTTCCAATGCTTAGTTACATCATTTGGAGTCTACCCGGAAGGGTAGAATCCCCCTTCTATAGGTCACCGTGGTAAATGATTTAGTCCAGGCTTTCACTCTTATGCACAGCAGGGACAAAAATGAAAGTGATGGGTGACCATACTAGCTTCAGCAAACAGCCAAGTGATGTTGTGCTCCAAAAGGTTGCCCACAATTGAACTAATGATGTCAACATTGGAGATGATTGAGAAATATGGTTTTAAAAAGAAACTAAGAACTTGTTTAAATAACTACTCAGTTATACTGTAGTTCTAATGGCTATACTGGTATATGGCAATGATGAATGTGATTACATTCAGATTTGTTATACGTCTATGAATATATGATTCTATTCCCACTCTGTGTGACTGCACTGGTAACAGTATTCAATCCTCAGTGTCTGTGGCCTCCAGGAGGTTAACACTGTCCACAGGCACAGATGATGTCATGATCAAGAATCCGATACTAGATATCAGCAATGCAATCTGTAATTGAAAACACTGACCTTCCAGCTCTCTACCGTGGCAAAGTTGCACGTGACAAACAATAATAATTGTGTTGGCCAATATGAAAGATGCTGTAATGAGGGGGCATCTTTGTCTTGTTGCATTGAGACTATAACACACCGGTACTAGCCAACCGTCTTGAGGATGAGCGAGCATTATCATGGCAGCCTTGTAATTATGACGTGTGTGTGTGTGTGTGTGTGTGTGTGTGTGTGTGTGTGTGTGTGTGTGTGTGTGTGTGTGTGTGTGTGTGGTGTGTGTGTGTGTGTGTGTGTGTGTGTGTGTGTGTGTGTGTGTGTGTGTGTGTGGTGTGGGTCAGAAACACGTGAATAAAACATTTCACAAATAATGTTATTACCTTAGCTACATTTACTTGTCAATGTGGCCACTGTAAAAATGGTCTTTACCGAGTAGTGTGACAGTATTCTATTCTACACGGAGAGTGTTCCACTGGAAAGGGGCTTTAGATAGTGTCCTATCTGCCTAGCCTACATAGTTTCAATAAAATTAGTTCTTTATGTCTGAGAGAGACAGACAGAGAAACAGACAGAATTTATATTACAAGAGTCAAAGGCATGATAGATAAAAACCTTATAATAACAAACTTAAGCAAAGTCTCCCAACATTATTGTTAACCTACTATGCTGTGGCATTCACCCAATGTTTGACAGCAAAATCATTTCCTGACGCTAACCGTTGGCCAACGGTCGCGACTGCTGCCGCGATCGCTTTAAATCAGTTGCCACCGTTAGGCCAACAGCCGCGGCTGTTTCATCACCAACCAACGGTGGGTGTCCGGAAATGATTTCGCCCCTCCTGCTATGTTTAATTTAGTGTGAGGACACTTTGTCCAGTCAAATATGTGTACACATGCAGTACATTGTCCATTTTTGCCTGTTTCTGTTTTAGACAGTTAACCACGTACAGATGCCATGGTAGTTTCTGGTTGATTCAAGACTCAAGATTTAATAGCCCCAATACGTTCCCTCAATACTCTACACTCACTCTGTAGCTCCGAGATGAGGTCACAAGTCTATGCATTCATTCATTCATTCATTCATTCATTCATTCATTCATTCATTCATTCATTCATTCATTCATTCATTCATTCATTCATTCATTCATTCATTCATTCACTCTGGTCAGATTCTATGCATGCAACATATTGGTGACAAAGGCAATGCAATGGAACAATCTGACCAGAGGGGCCAGTAATGTGCGGCAACATGGCGACGAAAACATAAAACTGTCTGACAAAAGCAGAGATATGAGTGCTCTGTTCAAGTTGCGAGTTAGATTTTCTCTGCCGTACATAATGTTAACCTAGTTTTACGTGCGTAGGGTCCTTCACTGTTTGCATTACATGTGCATAAACAGGTAAGAATCGTGTATTGTGGAAACCATGCGCCGTGTCTGAACGGCGATTTTGAAGCCTGACTTGTGACCTCATCTCGGAGCTACAGAGTGAGCGTAGAGTATTGAGGGAACGTATTGGGGCTAAAGATTTAATAGAGTTCAAGATTTAAGAGGGTTTATTTGTCACTCACTCATACAAGCAGGGAAATGTTCCATGTGGGAATCAAATCATCTTGGAATCTAAAAGGGAAATTTACAAGATACTCTTGTCAGATTTATTTGATTTACTATATGGACAAAACACTGAAATAGGATTTTTGTATTAACAGTGTCAAAAGTCTGCTCTTCATAAAAACCAAAATCCCTATCTTTGTTTGAATATAAAGTAATGTAGCAACACTGGTTGATTAGAAGCCAGGACCTGCCTACCTGACTTGCCTACCTGACTTGCCTAACTGATTTGGGGAATAACACAATTATTAATAATTTACTAAAAGCGATTCATAATTCTCATTTGATTAATATTACAATTGTCTTGAGCATGAAATGCCCTTGAAATGTAGTCCTAAATGTGCAGCTGTTGCACAAACCCCACTCCTTCTATCACTATCAGTGTTCTTCTGGCTTAAATGTCAAAAAGGTCATGAAACCTTCTGGGGTTTGTTTTCCTGGGCTGTAGCTCTGCCTGTGCTCCAGGTCCGTAGCCCTGACTAAGCAGCGGCTCAAACCCAAGACGAAGATCTGTCAATTGTCCTTTACCAAAAGAATGATGGGCCCTACCTTCTTCCATGATTGTCTTATTGGCACTGTCAAGGTGTGTATAAAGAGGCTCTAGAACAGGGGTTTTCAACCTTTTTCATCCCAGGGCCCACCACTTATTCAGCATTTGAGCGACGGACCACCAATTGAGGATGTTTCTAGACCCACAGACCCCAAAACTAAAGATTTCTTTTGCTTCTGTCCATGACATGACCGTTAATCTTCTAGTCGTGTAGACTTGGACTAGACTCGGACTGGATATTTTAACTCTTGAGAGTGTAAAAATGAAACCAAATGGACCCGCCAGCGTCCATTTGGTTTCATTTTTACGTTCTCAAGAGTTACATTTGGTTAAGCAACTTAGCTGGGGACCACCTGGAACCCTCTCAAGGACCACTGGTGGTCCCCGGACCACCTGTTGAAAACCCCTGCTCTATAAACAAAAAGGGTTTACGACAAATGCAGGACTTTTTACAAAGCAGTTTGCAAGGCTTGAGGCTTTTGTGAGGTGAGTGACCAGTGAGCAGCCGATGGCCTCCGCTTGTATATATACTGCATTGTATTTTCTGTATATCTGTGGTTGACCCCAGGAAGACTAGCTAGCTGCCTTGGCAGCAGCTAATGGGGATCTCTAAATAAAATCAAATCAAAATCAAATCAAAACAGTTGTGGACATAAAAGATCACCTGTTCTGAAATGCTACATGTGGTACAAAACCATGCAGCACTCCCTTTTCACCCCTAACCACAGTGAGAGGCTTAAACTGTGGTCTACAAGAACCCCCTACTCAAAATGTGATATAGCACTGTGACTTCCAGCCTACATTGTGACACGTCTGTCATACACTTGACATCAATCAATCTTGTTCAACAGATAACTGGTTGTTAACTTCATGGATCATGTTTTTGAATTTTTATTTCGCTGAAGAAGCACCGGCTAAGCACGTTCAAATGATAATAAATCATTCAAATAATTTGGGTCTATGAATAGCCTTGGTCGGGGTGGTGGTCATGGTGATCACCGAAACTCTAAACTCTGAATGAGCCTTTGGTCACCATAAAAGGTTTCCTTGCAAATGGAAGCCTTGGTGTGCACCTAATAATTACCAAAATCATTCTCTATCCTCCTGGCAAAAAGGAAGGGGGCATTAGAATGCCAATGTTCAATCATTTCATGTGGAATGTTAATGTGGACACACAGCACTAAACACTTAATATAAATATATAATTTGGTAAGTAATCTTACCAAATTAATTGAGTTGAAATTTTGGTTTGATTAACTCTCTAATTGTTCAACAATGACTGCAGCTGTTCAAGTAACTGCACCCTCAGTCTCAGCTACATCTGCTGTGGTGCTTTGTGTATAGTTGTGATTCAAGATAAGAGTCTTAGACCTATACACTAGTGGTCCCATCACTTGTCACTAATGTCACTTTGATGTAATGACAGGGCATTACATCACTTTTTAAATTGTCAAGACCATCATTAGGACAGGTACAATTGCCCAACATGTTCACACGACTGAAACTACTGGCCACGAATGATGAACAGATCTTAAGTATGCATATAAATAATGTGTATTTTTCTTTCTCTTTCATGCGCGCGCGTGCACACACACACACACACACACACACACACACACACACACACACACACACACACACACACACACACACACAGATCTTAAGTATGCATATACTGTAAATAATGTGTATTTTTCTTTCTCTTTCATGCGCGCGTGTGCACACACACACACACACACACACACACACACACACACACACACACACACACACACACACACACACACACACACACACACACACACACACACACACACACACACACACACACACACACACACACACACACACACACACACACACACACACACACACCACCCCCAGCGGGATGAACTAAGTGAATGGCATGATGTTGCAAGGACCGAAACACTGATGACCTTGGGTTACATCACAGATGATACATCCCAGGTGCGTCCATGCCATGTTTCTTTTCCTCTTGATTCCAAGAGCATTTACCTTTGTCATTATAGTCAGTGAGTGAGTGAGTGAGTGAGTGAGTGAGTGAGTGAGTGAGTGAGTGAGTGAGTGAGTGAGTGAGTGAGTGAGTGAGTGAGTGAGTGAGTGAGTGAGTTTTGTCACCTACCTGAAATCACAAAAACTTGATTTACGATTGGAGATCCATGTACCGGTAACATTCCCATCTCATCTGGGAATTCTTCTGATTGAGGCTTCATTATTACAAGCTGTCAGAAACAGTCCCAGCCTGTTGAAAAAAGGATTGTGGGTTGGTCAGAGCTCTTGTACTAGTCTTGGAATTAATATAGTTCTCCAACCAGGACATTTCCGATGTACAGAAGAGATCTGAGATCCCAGCCTGCAGAACAGACTTCCAACAACACAAAACAGGCTTTGTTTCAACCAGTACACAAGTGGTTTAGTTTATTTTTTGTAAAGTTGGACCCTTTGCAGAGCAGTGGATTTTCATGTGTATAATTCAATAAATAAATTGTCTTTGTGTAAGTAAATCAACTGGGGAAGCTTCATGGTAACGATAACAATTTAATACATGGTAGGTATGTTTTTCCACAGCGCCGGACCGCCATTATGTGGCGCCTCAAGCGAGATTCCCATAGGCTGCTCCCACACATGTATGTGCAGTGTGCACGTAGGGTGTGCATGCACCCAGGATGTACCATGGTCGTGCTCCATGAAGTGAACAGAGATTGCATAACTCTCTCTATACTATAAAGCTAGAAGAAGAGTTGCGACATTGAGGGGTTAGAAACTGAGCATGTTCTAGCAGCTTGAATAGGGACAAACTGGAGTGCAAGCACAAGCTGTTAGTGAAGAGTGATGTGAATGGCCCATCCCAGGGCAGACTCTTTTTCTTTCCTTTTTAAACCAAACACTGGCTCGTGGTGATGCATTCCAAACCGGCTTGCGCAGTCCTGCCAACATTTGTCACTATATTTAGCTTTTTTCCAACCCCCTAACACCAAAATTTGTGAAAAAACTAGCAGAAAATATAGTGCTTTTTTGCTGGTAAGTTGGGGCGAAATTGGTTGACAGCGCCAGAGATAAAACCCTCGTTTTTCACCAGTTTTCCAGTTGATAGAGTCCTCCTTCCGTCCTAGAAAGGACCATTGGTAACCAAATGGACCCTTATAGATCTCTTGAGATTGTAAAATGAAACCAAATGGACCCAAGAGTTAAATTATGTCTAATTATTCTGAATTACATAATTTTCAAGAATCTACACAGATGAATTGCCAGTTATCTCGCCTAAATTAGTTTGAGACTAAACTCAACATCAAACGGTGGTCCGTGGCTAAAATGCAGAATAAATAGGCTAGTGGGCCCTGGTATGAAAATGGTTGAAAACTATTGCTCTAGTGCATTCTAGTGCATTTTGGAAGTGCCACTGGTGCATTTAGGATTTTGGCAGCTGGCAACACTGGGCTCGCGAACCATGCAGGGACGTCCTGTGTCTGGATTGGCGCTCCAGGTGGCCACATGGTGTGCCTGCTGCCCTGCCTTGAAAATCCCCCCTTTCCTGGTTCTGCACACCAATTAACATTCCAATTTGGAGGCCTGGCTCATGGACTAAGAACCAAAAAGAACTGAACCTGTTCTCAGCCCGTAGAAAAAGAACCATATGAGCAGCTTGCTTGAGGTTGCTTACTCATCCTTCCTAGCTAAGGTCGCCTCTTGTCAGAAAATCCATTGTCCGAAGATGCAACAGCAGTGAGTCTGTCATTCTGACAAGTATGTTCTAGCTGTCTGCAGGGAAGAAACATTCATTCAAGAGAAATACGCTGCAACAACTAAAGGGATATTGTTCTAGTTAAAAAATCTGAAAAAAAAAAAAAAAAAAAAGATATCATTGACCTTAAAGCTTGTTTTAATTCAGCCAAAAAGCCTTTTTGTGCTACCATAGGCGCAAGCATTTGTCAAGCAATGCTTGTTCAAATCAATAGGGCTTAAAACGGTTACTATTACATACGTAAATGTTTTTCTAATGTCGGTTTGCATTAGCTGTGATTAAGTGTGTGTTTATTATGCCAATAATGGCATGCTGTCGTATTTCCCCTCGCAAAATGTTTAGTTACATTTATATGAAATTACTTATGCATTATGTCAAATTGTCACGTGATACTGTAATTACAATTTGGCACACAATATCTGCATATTTGAGAATGGGTTGTTTATGAGTCATTGAGCCATTAGAAAATGTGCTGGAAATTGGGTTTCAAGTGGACTTGTGTTTCTGGCATTTAGTTTTAATTAAATTATAGAGTGCTTTAATTAACTTTCTTCTCTACTATGACACATTCAGTGTACATTTATGGCCAAAGCAGGATAAGAATTAAGTCTTGACAGTTACATAATTGACCGTATCAAGTATCGACTCATATGGTTCAAAACCAAAGGTTGTCATCTAAAAAGTAGCCCAGGTATGCAACTGCACTCAGAAATGTGATATCAGTCATCACATTATGCAGTGTTACTATTTTCTTTAAAGGTCTGTTATATAAAGAATCCCAATAACATCGGAAACTATGTACCTGTATTAAATATTCAATGTACCACATTTGTAAGCTATCCTTTTAAAACTCAAACATAAACCCAATATGCCCTGTCACTAAAGAGTAAAGACTCATGACAATAAAAACCGTGATACACCCAAAGGCTATAGGCATAACTACAACAACTAGCACAGGTCTCATTATACAACAGTCAACCAGGTGTGGTAGTTTTCCTGTATGATAAAACCTTGTTAAAAAAAAACGTCACACATGTGGTATTGTCCCGAGTATACTGTGAGACGGCCCTGGTTATAAGACAACCCCCATTTTTCAAGACTCATTCGTGTAAAAAGAACATTGAATGTCAAATACTATAATTTCCAACTATAAGACGGCTCCAAACACTGTCTTATATTCAGGCAGGATATTTTTCCACTAGATAAGGCATGCCTTGTTGACAAATTTGGAAGAGATTTTTAAAGATCTGGTTCCAAAAGCGATTCAACTAACCAGTACTAAATATGTAGATCCCATTCTATTGGAATGAGATCTGAAAATTCGAACTCATACATCTTGGCCCAGGCCCACTGTAATTGTCGTTATTGCAATTTACAAGCTGCATTTGTTTCCACTTTCTTTTACATAACGCAAACTTTTACAGAAACTTCAGGTTGACCTTTTTAATGGTACAAAAGGTGTTCAGACTGAGGCCTGTGTAGTAAAAGGAAATATTGTTGTTTGCAGTCCTCTAAATTCCTGATGAACAGTTCATGATCCGTTTATAAATTCTCATTACAGCAATTCTTCATAGTGTCTATCTTCATGCCAGTGGTTCTGAAAGATTCTTTCATGCAAGTTTTTGTGTAAAGGAGCCCAAACAAGATTTGCAATTCATTCAATTTCCTAACTGTCTCCGCAAGAGGATAGCTGGGATAGCTGGCAGAGAATGTTTTCAGCACTGTCCGCCTGTCCATCGAATCTCCTGCACCTTTGGCCCAGTCATGACAAAACTGCACACACACACACACACACACACACACACACACACACACACACACACACACACACACACACACACACACACACACACACACACACACACACACACACACACACACACACACACACACACACGCAGACTTTTGCTAAACACATTTAGACTCCATCCAAACAAATCAACAACACAATAGTCCTATCCTTTTTTTTAATCCGTCAGTGATTACTAGTGCACACTTGGACTTTTCATATTTGCCTATTATAGCACCAGATTCTGTGGATCATGTTGTTTACACTTCATAGTTTGCATTGCATGGTAAACTTAGAGATCTGCTATTTTCACATAGAAACACCTATTGCACCTATTGTCTGTTGCGTTTTACACCATGTATTACATTCTCTGTTTTCTGACATTAACAGTTTTGTCTTGAGGTTAAGTTGATTTAGATAACTTCAATTACTCAAGATTACAGTATGTTATCCGCCGGGTAACATACAAAGACTAAAAATGGGACCCAATGCCTCCCTGCATGGCACTCAGCATCAAGGGTTGGATTGGGGGTAAGTACCTGTGACATAATAGCGTCATGCCCAGGGGGTGTACTGTACATCATGTATATCGAAGCTGCCTCATGCTACAGAAACAGGAGACAGGCCCCTGCCCTATGGGCCTCATGGCTTGGCCTAGCCTCATGACATCATGGCTTGGCAAGGCTTACTACCTATAGTAGGCCTATGTTACAGTTAGGGATGTCCTGATACCGATACCAAAGTATCGGATTGGCTCTTTTTGTCGCTTTTTTATAATATCGGTATCTGCAAATACTGTATGGGTATCGGAAAAGTATCAGTAGCCCTTATTTGTCATTATCGGGTCACATTGGCAAATATGCCTGTCTAACCACTGATCAGACACAGGGGACCATGGCAGTTAAAGGGGTGTTCCACTTTCAAAAAAAACTTTTGGTCATTTTATGGTCTACTCAGTCTCATGTGAACACACCAGACAGTTTATAAGTTACTCCTTTCAGTATTTAGATATTTGATGTTCATTTTAGCGCCTCCAGCTTCTTCCCATAGAAACCCATTATAACTTAAAACTCCATTTTAACCATGACAGATTATTCGAAAACAACCAATCTTTTTTCTGGTGACTCATATTGTCCTCGGAATACGTGAGAGGACCGTGGAATTTCATTTACAGTTTTTATTTATTTTTTAAATATTGTTTTGGAAAATGTAGCCGCCTCCATATTTGGGAAGGCCTACCCAAATGAATAAAACAATATTTTAAAAATCAATAAAAACTGTAAATGAAATTCCACGGCCCTCTCACGTATTAGGAGGACAATATCAGTCACCAGAAAAAAGATGGGTTGTTTTCGAATAATCTGTCATGGTTAAAATGGAGTTTTAAGTTATAATGGGTTTCTATGGGAAGGAGCTGGAGGCGCTAAAATGAACATCAAATATCTGAAATACTGAAAGGAGTAACTTATAAACTGTCTGGTGTGTTCACATGAGGCTGAGTAGACCATAAATTGACCAAAAGTTTTTTTGAAAGTGGAACACCCCTTTAAGTAAAATGTTGGGTCATGTGGAGTTTGCTTTGGAGTTTCCCAAGTGCACATTTGTGAGAGGAGTATGTCATTCCCTGTTGGTGACTTCATATAAAGGTATTTTTTTTTTCTTTTGTATGTTATTATATATATTCTTCTCGGTATTTGGTATCGGCTAACACAAAAATTGTGGTATCGGCATCGGATCGGAAATGAAAAAGTGGCATCAGGACATCCCTAGTTACAGTGAGTGAGCCTGAGCACTCACTTGGGTGACGCAGTGGTAAAGTGCCTGCCCACCACTGCAGAGGTTGTTGGTTCAAATTCAACATTGTGCATCCAGCTTTGTCAAGGGGAGCCAGGCTGTGTGCATGTGATGAAGCTAATTGTTACGGAACATCCATCCTCGCACAGTGGGCTTCTCTGCACTGGTAGGTGCTACGTTGTAGGTAGCAGGATATTACAGCAGTAACACAAGTGTGGGGAAGAATAAGGTGACCAGATGTCCCTGTTTGCGTGGGAGTGTCCCTCATTTCCAAGACTTTCCAAGGTGTCCCACATTGCGACCGACAGGGTTGAGTGCTCAAATGCCCTGTTCAGTGTTCGAATGTCAATCCAGAGGGGCCACATTGCATGTACTGTCGTATCAAATATACCTGATCTACAAGCTCGAAGCGCATCTCACTGTGATGCGTTTTGAGCATGTCGATCAACTGTTTTTCCTATATTTGAATTAGATAGGGCTACTGAATTAGATCAGCACAGTGTGAATTATATCAGTACAGTGTTGCACGTTGTGCATGAGTGGAGTGGGCAAACAGAGAGCAAGTACCCTGACACCTCCAGGAGATAATACTCAACAAAACTTATAAAGATCTCTTAATTAGGCTACGTCACCATTACGCCATCACCTAAATCAGCATTGTTCACAACAGACAGGGTCTGACATTTCCAATGCATCAGAACAGGGGTCCCTGAGAGGGTTCCAGGTGGTACCCAGGCTAAATCCAGGAATCCAGGAAAGTTGGTTAACCAGATGTAACTCTTTGAGAGCGTAAAAACCAAACGAAATGGACCCGCAAGGGTCATGTTTCATGTTTACTCTCTCTAGAGATTAATGGTAAATGGTAAAAATCCATCCTGGAATTGTGGACAAAACCAAAACTTTAGTTTTGGGGTCTGTGGGGCTAAAATGTCATAAAATGGTGGTCCATGTCTCAAATGCTGAATAAATAGTGGACCCTGGTATCAAAAAGGTTGAAAATCACTGCATCAGAATTCAGAACATTAGAGACAATACAGTAGCCTACAAATATACACTAAGCTATACAAATACTCGATAGAAGGCCATCTCAATCACAGCACGAAGACACTGTAGCCTATGGGCACAAAAAGGGAAGTCCTATATTTAACAGACGGTTATTTGGGACTATGCATTGCGAATAAAAGAGGGCCCCTGGATGTGTACTTCATAACGTGTCCATAAGATGGCACTGGTGCTTTGTGGAAAATATACCAGACCACCCACATGTGCAGTTGTGCCTCTGGACCTTTAGTCAGTCTGTGGTGTGGTGTTTAGCCAACTTTCTGTCTCATTGTCATCTGATCATTATTTATTGGCCTCCAACATGAATTCACGATTGTGTCATCAGATGTCACAATTTGATGACACATTAGCCCCACAGACCAAAAACTAAATATTTATTTTGCTTTTGTCCACAATTTCAGGTTGTATTTGGGAAACAAAACAGTCAAAAATACAGATCACCATTAATCTCCTACATTCTCTAGTTGTGTAGACTTGAGCTAATCCACATGATGAATATTTTAACTAGATTGTAAAATTAAACCAAATGGACCCGCAAGTTTCATTTAAGCGCTCTCAAAGAGTTACACCTGGTAAACAAACTTTCATCATTTAGCCTAAGGACCTCCTGGAACCCTCAAGGACCACTGGTTGAAAACCACTTGAACAAAGTTAAACTCACCAGCAGTGCAGCAGCTCACAGACCACGGAAAAAAAATGAACTGAACTGAATTGTAGGCCTATTGTAAATCTACAGTGGGCCTATGTGTGTATGGTCGAACAACTTCGGCCTACTGACTTATTTCTGTCGGGGTCATGTCTGTGTTCCCTCAGCTCTATGTTCCCTCATGTGTTATGTATAGTTTTACAGAGGTAGTCAAGTTAGGGTAGATAGATATACAGTATATAGCCATAGCCGAGTTCATTTTGTGTTGGAGTTTGGAAGCAGTCGTCGATACTCGACAGTCACTGAACGGCCCCTGCGTAGGCTAGGGCTACCACCTGTTTCTAGTTAGCATAGGCTAATACAGGAACTGCAACAGCACGATGGTAACATCATGCCTTAATAAAAACAATCGCAACACTGCAGAAATTCTTGACAGGCGATAACAAAGTATATAATAACATGCCGTCTACGGTGGAGTTTTATGAAACAGCAGTAGCAGACGCTGCAATGTTGGTGAGTTTACAAGGTCGGACATTTCTATTTTTGATCAATCACGGGGTTTGAATGAATGAATGATTTTTTTTATTAACAGAGATGAGAGTTACAGTACAATTCAAGTACAACTGCATCAAATCTGAAAACTGATTGGAGAATTACAGTACAATTCAAGTACAACTGCATCAAATCTGAAAAAGCTGATTGGACACACTAGTTAACCCTTTGATGCATGAATTATGAAATACTGAGTGAAAAAAATTGAATTATGTGTTTTTATTTCTCTTAAGGCATATAGAAAACATTGCACTTTGTATTTTTTCAAAACACATTTTGGTTAACCAGTTACTGACATGTCCACTCTAATGGACAACAGGCGTTTATGGATTCGAATATAGCAAAATAATAACAAAATAATAATTTGGTTATAATATGCACTAGTGTTTTTACTTTTTTACAGCCACTGACTACACACATTCATTGCCACACATGTCCTTGGCTTCAAACAATTGATTTTGGCTTATGATAGTTTAGTAGTGAGCGGCAATGCCTCAAAACCAGACATGTGGAGTTTGCGATGGCAGAGATGGAACTTTCTTCTGATAATGATTATGCAGAAAAGAAAAAAAAAACAAGTGCATATATGTAAAAACTGGTGAATAATCTGTGTTATGATTGCATTTACCAGATATAATGCTGATTGTGCTTAGCTAACTTTTTTTTTTCTTTATGGAAATCCATACACCAGTCTCTAGCACCCCCACTCACCCAACAGAGCCCAGTCTCTACCACCAACACATGCCAGTCTACCTAAAAACTGCAAATCAAAAAATGAGCTGTCCAGTGAATAAACTGTTTTCTTTTATTACATTACATTTTTACCAAATTACCAAATGTTTACTCTGGATAGAGAGGTTAGAGGACCACTACTCTGGATAGAGAGGTTAGAGGACCCCTACTCTGGATAGAGAGGTTAGAGGACCCCTACTCTGGATAGAGAGGTTAGAGGACCCCTACTCTGGATAGAGAGGTTAGTGTCTACAAGGACCCCTACTCTGGATAGAGAGGTTAGTGTCTACAGGGACCCCTACTCTGGATAGAGAGGTTAGAGGACCCCTACTCTGGATAGAGAGGTTAGTGTCTACAGGGACCCCTACTCTGGATAGAGAGGTTAGTGGACCCCTACTCTGGATAGAGAGGTTAGTGTCTACAAGGACCCCTACTCTGGATAGAGAGGTTAGAGGACCCCTACTCTGGATAGAGAGGTTAGTGGACCCCTACTCTGGATAGAGAGGTTAGTGGACCCCTACTCTGGATAGAGAGGTTAGTGTCTACAAGGACCCCTACTCTGGATAGAGAGGTTAGAGGACCCCTACTCTGGATAGAGAGGTTAGAGGACCCCTACTCTGGTTAGAGAGGTTAGAGGACCACTACTCTGGATAGAGAGGTTAGAGGACCCCTACTCTGGATAGAGAGGTTAGAGGACCCCTACTCTGGATAGAGAGGTTAGAGGACCCCTACTCTGGATAGAGAGGTTAGAGGACCCCTACTCTGGATAGAGAGGTTAGAGGACCCCTACTCTGGATGGAGAGGTTAGAGGACCCCTACTCTGGATAGAGAGGTTAGAGGACCCCTACTCTGGATAGAGAGGTCAGTGTCTACAAGGACCCCTACCCTGGATAGAGAGGTTAGAGGACCCCTACTCTGGTTAGAGAGGTTAGAGGACCCCTACTCTGGATATAGAGGTTAGTGTCTACGAGGACCCCTACTCTGGATAGAGAGGTTAGAGGAGCCCTACTCTGGATATAGAGGTTAGTGTCTACGAGGACCCCTACTCTGGATAGAGAGGTTAGAGGACCCCTACTCTGGATATAGAGGTTAGTGTCTACGAGGACCCATACCCTGGATAGAGAGGTTAGTGTCTACAAGGAACCCTACTCTGGATAGAGAGGTTAGTGTCTACGAGGACCCCTACTCTGGATAGAGAGGTTAGAGGACCCCTACTCTGGATAGAGAGGTCAGTGTCTACAGGGACCCCTACTCTGGATAGAGAGGTTAGAGGACCCCTACTCTGGATAGAGAGGTTAGAGGACCCCTACTCTGGATAGAGAGGTTAGAGGACCCCTACTCTGGATAGAGAGGTTAGAGGACCCCTACTCTGGATAGAGAGGTTAGAGGACCCCTACTCTGGATAGAGAGGTTAGTGTCTACGAGGACCCCTACTCTGGATAGAGAGGTTAGAGGACCCCTACTCTGGATAGAGAGGTTAGAGGACCCCTACTCTGGATAGAAAGGTTAGTGGACCCCTACTCTGGATAGAAAGGTTAGAGGACCCCTACTCTGGATAGAGAGGTTAGAGGACCCCTACTCTGGATAGAGAGGTTAGAGGACCCCTACTCTGGATAGAAAGGTTAGAGGACCCCTACTCTGGATAGAGAGGTTAGAGGACCACTACTCTGGATAGAGAGGTTAGAGGACCCCTACTCTGGATAGAGAGGTTAGAGGACCCCTACTCTGGATAGAGAGGTTAGAGGACCCCTACTCTGGATAGAGAGGTTAGAGGACCCCTACTCTGGATAGAGAGGTTAGAGGACCACTACTCTGGATAGAGAGGTTAGTGTCTACAGGGACCCCTACTCTGGATAGAGAGGTTAGTGGACCCCTACTCTGGATAGAGAGGTTAGTGTCTACAAGGACCCCTACTCTGGATAGAGAGGTTAGAGGACCCCTACTCTGGATAGAGAGGTTAGAGGACCCCTACTCTGGATAGAGAGGTTAGAGGACCCCTACTCTGGATAGAGAGGTTAGAGGACCCCTACTCTGGATAGAGAGGTTAGAGGACCCCTACTCTGGATAGAGAGGTTAGAGGACCCCTACTCTGGATAGAGAGGTTAGTGTCTACGAGGACCCCTACTCTGGATAGAGAGGTTAGAGGACCCCTACTCTGGATAGAGAGGTTAGTGGACCCCTACTCTGGATAGAGAGGTTAGTGGACCCCTACTCTGGATAGAGAGGTTAGTGTCTACAAGGACCCCTACTCTGGATAGAGAGGTTAGAGGACCCCTACTCTGGATAGAGAGGTTAGAGGACCCCTACTCTGGATAGAGAGGTTAGTGTCTACGAGGACCCCTACTCTGGATAGAGAGGTTAGTGTCTACCTCTTATTGCGTTCTGCACTTGAGCCCTGCATAATATAAACAATGACATAACATGCAAAAGTGAATAATATTGCACAAAATATTAGTTTGTACACAAACAATGCAGGTTACATTCTAATAACATAAAACAATTTGTTTATATGCAAGACATATTACTTCAGATGAAGCATTGTCTTTGTCACAAATTGTTGTAGAAATAAGCCACTGATGCATGCTGTCCACTGTCATGGACAGATGGAAAATTGCAATTTCCTGCCGACATATAATCAATACTTGGATTTTTTTTTAAACTACAGTGATTACTAGATGTTACTTTATGCCAAAATATTTTTTTTACCTGGAGGGGTCACCTACTATAGAAGGAATGAGTCGAAATTCCTGAGGGTTGGGGCAACTGTTCTTCACTGGCAGCCATCTAGGATGTTGACTGGATTATCTTGCAAATACAACACATGGCCACTGGGTGGCAGTGGTGGGGGGTCCTCTGGTGTCCACTCTACAGGCTTATATGCAGCACTGCCATGAAAACCTCTTTTTACCATATAATAATCACATTTTATTATCTGTCCACTGTAGTGACCGCTATGCGTGAAAGGGTTAAGCATACACTTGTTTACAATAGTGGCCAACTTGTTCATTAGGCATTCAAATACCGTACATATAAAACAACTACTTCAGTAAAATCAGAAGCAGCAAATCATGGAGGTAAAATCATAGTGGAGGTAAAAAGGGAAAAGAGAAATGTACAATGAGGAGAGGCGGGGTGGGTGGGGGTTTTGTTTTACAGAGGCCAGTTTCGAATTGCAGCCATCTGTAGGTGCCCTTTGAGAGCGGTTTTGAAGGAGTCAAGGGATTCACATGCCTTTATGACTGTTGGTAGGGCATTCCACATTTTGGTGGCATATGAGCGGAAGGAATTAAGACCCTTGTTTGTTCCAAATCTGGGTTGGACATGGTTAGTAGCACTCCCTCTGGTGTTGTGGGAGTGGACCTCATTGACATTAAGCAAGTATTTGGATAGGTACAAGGGTATTTTGGTAGAGTATCGTATCTTGTGGACCAAACCCATTGCGAGATGTTGTACTCTGTCGCCAACCCTAAGTCAACCCAAACTGTCGAAGTGGGCAGGGGTGAGGTGGGTTCGGGGTGTGAGGCCAAGTAACAGTCTGACAAGTTTGTTTTGGGAGGTCTGTAGGCTTGTTTTTAAGGTTTTTGAGGTGCTGTGGTACCAAGAGGTGCAGGCATAGTCAAAGAAACCTTGTACCAGGGCTCCAGTTATGGTCTTCAGAGTGTTTTTGTTGACCAGTGAGGAGATCCTGTATGTGATAATATAAAACTTCTTTCAGTGGTTCCCAAACATTTTGATGACAAGCTAAACTTCAAGCTGAGGTTTTGTGTTAGAAATGTTGATTAGGGATCCCCAGCACTGAGAAATTTACATATGGGAATTTTCACAATATATCATCATATTAAGAAAATCCCATCATGCTTTATGTAGCTTTATATTAAGTGATATGTCTTAATTAAGGGTGTTTCCATGATGCGAAATCAATTCTAAGCATTAGTTTTGCTCATAACTTAAGGTTTTGCTTTTTCCCCCCAGGGAGTGTACCCATGGCTAAAAACAATGATACCACCAGTCATCAAAAATGTGCCCTGTCCCCACATTTGGGCTAATGATATGGCCATTTTCAGCCCAAAATCTTTATTATGGAACCCCACTCCCCAGCATGTGAAAACTGCTGGATGCTAATTTACATATGTTGATGGATGCTAATTTATATATTTTGAGCAATTTTCATAATTGCCATATGCCCACCTCCATTAACAACAAATAGAAGGCAAATTTCCATCATGTTTTATGTAGCATGTAATATGTCTTAACTAGGGGGTTTCCATGATGCTGAATCCATTCCAAGCATTAGTATTTGGGGCATATTTTTGATGACTGGTATTGTTAATTGTTGGCCAACGACGGTTGAATTTATTCATTCATTTATTTAGAAAAACGAATGCTTGAATTCAGCAACATGACAACACCCTAGTTTCTATATACTGGGGACCACTACCCTACTCAACAGACTCAACAACACAAATCCTCATTGTACTCAAAATGTCTGGGTTCACAATGGGGCTTTATGGGCTGGCAAATAGACTACTGTAGGCCATTGGTTCCCAGAGTGGTGTCAAGGGACCCCTAGTGGTCCTTGAGGGAGTTCAAGGGGGCCACCAGCTAAATTATATTTGGCTGATAATTTGTACACTCTCAGAGTGAACTTAACATTGATATGGATTGGGTTCTTTGGTTCTCAGAGATATGAAATAACATTAAATGTGGGTCCGTAGTCTATTTATCGTTAAACCGGGGTCCTTGAAATGGAATGGGTTGATAATCACTGCTAGAGCTGTAAACATGTTCTCTCATGGTGGGCCCTTCATGACACAATAGGGAATATAAGTTTCCGTCTCTAGGCCTTGGACACGATGACAACGGTAGGCGTAGTTCGTCGCAGTTGCAACAGAAGCCCAACATACTGTAGTTAAGAAAGCAGGCGACGCTGGTTTCCATGGTGACACTCCTCTACAGCATACCTCTCGTCCACATTGTTAACACTACGCCAAAAGCCACGTTCTGCCATCCGGGAGAGGGTCGGACGGCCGTGAGGATTATATCTCGAGAGCGATTCATTACTGGTGTCGTAGGTCGGACGTTCTACCAATCTTAAATAGGCTAATATCTCTTCAGTTTGGGAACCACTGCTATAGGGCAGGCTACTTATTTGGTCTGTCACTGTCACAGTGCCACTGAATATAGTGGCTGCTCAGTGCTCACATACTGATGACTAATGATTTGCCTCTTTAGCACTGAACTACATCTAATTGTTTTGCATCTCACTGACTCAGACAGGTGCCAGACAGAGAGAGATGCCACCCATTTACAGCCCCAAAGATTACACTCTGACTGAACTGGACTCAGACGAGCACTAGATGGCACCCTAACCACCACCATGAGACAACACAACCTCATTTGAAGGTAATTCTCATGGTCAGGATTCCTAACTGCCTACTGTTATACTAAAACTCTGTACTAAATAGTCAAACTAGATACTACAGCTACACATTATTATTATATAGTATAACTTCCAATTCCTTTTCCATTTAAATAACCCTTTCAATGTAAACCATAGCATAACCTGATCTGCAGTATTTTTTATCCCCCCTGGTAAAAAAAAGAAAAGAGAAAAAAAAAAGAACTGTTACCATAGTCTGTCCTGGATTAAAGCGTGAAAAAGTCAAGTCACAGCTTCACAGTTGAATCATCTTAATCGATTTGTCCGCAATTCAAGGGCAGAGCATTACCCCTTTCCTCCAGATCTAGTCACAGAGCAGCTCTGTGGCTTTTATGAATGATTGATGTGAGCGAGCAGACTTTGGAGTACATAAGATACTGTTGAGAGATGGACACTAAACAGATGAAGGCTGTTGAAGTAGAAAACCACATTGGTCTCCCCTACACACGAAACCGCTTTTCATAAATGTGCATATAGGCGATTTTCTTTCTTTTTTGTGCTACAAAGTTCAAAGTGCACAAAGGAAATATTTATTGTCACTTTTGTGTAGAAGCCTTGAAGGTACAAAAGGTTACTATTCATGGAGTAGGGTGTCCGCCTAACGGCTACTATATTTTGCTACAGGCACAATGCTGTCCATACATTATCACCCATTTAATCCTCACTCCTGGTCTGGACCTGGGCTAATATTACTCACAACAGCGCTGTCTGGGGGATTGAGTATGTTGTGTTGTGTGACATCATGGCCCACGGCTCCCAGCTGTGCAGGTGTAGGCCTGTCCTGGCCCTCGGTGTTGATTTACGCACGTGTTCGCTGGAGAACCTCCAGGTTCAAATCCACCAGCCCAGTGCACTCGTGTAAATAACCACATTTACTCAAGCACTGTACACCAACAACAAGAATCTGTATTGGATCCTTAGCAGAGCTGGGTTGGAGTCAGCTGTATATCCGCCAGAAGCCCAGAACTTAGATCTGTATGTGTGATACCCGAGTGGATCTGAGAAGTCCCATATTACTGTGTGGAAGTGTGCACACTGCACTCGTAAACTTGTGTGATGCTTTAGGATCAGCGCAACAAAAAAGAGCTATGCAATGCATGCGTTGGATACCATACGCCAAGGCAAGCCAGCACTGTTTTTCCTGCTAACCCTAACCCCTAACCCTAAACATAACCTCAGTAAAACCTATGCCTAAAGCTAACCTTAACCCTCTACCATTATGCAAACCATTGCGACTGCTATGCAAAACGGTTGACTGCTATGCAAAACGGTCCTATGCAAAACAGTCGTGACTGTTAGTCAAAACGTTGCTATTGTTCTGCAAAACTGTCTGTCACAGACGAGGAACGCTTTCGCCCCTTTTGGAGAATTTTAATGATATTGTGGCCAAACTGTGACACTTTGGTGATTGTTACATACAGTTCACACCACACCACAGTACAGCGTGAAGCTCAAAGTGCCAATGTTGAGATTCACACTGTGCACATCTGCATGAGGGGAAACTGAGTTTTTATGTAAATGTTTGGATGAAAAATGTTAGCTTTTGTTTCCAATATGGTACACGCTTTGGTTGGCGTACTCCTGTAATTAAATGGCAGAACATGGCACTATACTCTGTCAGGATTAGTGTTTCTACATCAATGGGGCCGCAACTGCTTTTCCCCTCTGTATATCACCACTTTGGACAGGAGAACCCACAAAGGAATCTTCGTATAGAGTTAAAAGCTTTGTTCACTGCTACTGTCGACCACAGACAAGTCTTTACAACTAAATTTGAGTGCAGCTGTCACTTCAGCATCTTATGTGTGCATGTGCATGTGTCTGTTTTTTATTAATCAGAAGAGATTCTTTAGACTTCATATATAGTACATCTGTAACACACACACACACACACACACACACACACACACACACACACACACACACACACACACACACACACACACACACACACACACACACACACACACACACACACACACACACACAGTACTTTATTCATTAGAATTGTATCTTATCCTATGCAAGGTAAAACCAGGCGGTTTAGCCCACACTTAACAATGTACAGTGATATCTGTCTTCTGGGTTGCTGTGTAAATCGAAGTTCTTGTAATAGTTTATGTAATTTGTAGTGCTAAAAAAACACCTTATCTCAATTTGTTGTTTTTGGAGCATGTTGATTGGAAAGGATTAAATATTTGGTAGCATTTACAGTTTTCTTTCAACACTCCTTGCTTTTATATGAAATGCAAGGTCTCTCGTTACAAGCTTTGACTTGACTTCTGTGGTGACAGCCAAGTAATAGACACTAAGCTTTTGTCTATACCCTTCTGATTTAATCTAGCACCTGTTTGCCTATGAAAAGCTTCAAGAAGGGCTCTTTGATATAGGGTTTGTGTGTGCGCGCGTGTGGGTGGATGGGTGTGTGGGTGGGTGGGTGTCTGTGTGCGTGCGCATGTGCAGCTCGTGCAGCTCGTGTGCATGTCTCCACTTAATCCACCATTGCTAGATCCCATGTTATCAGTTAAAGGATAGGCATTGACTAAATCCATGCAGCAGGGGTGACCATTGGTCTTTGACTTTTTGTGAAATTATATATCCTTTCCCATTGAAAAATGGGATGAATGGACAATTTTACGTCAACATTACGTTAAACTAAAATATGTGATTTATAGAGAGCAGACCATTTTGACTATCTAGCCGTTGTTGGGATGTTTTAGACTTTAAGTGCTCTCTGCAATTGTCTCAAAGAGACAAGATCCATACAGGGGCTACGGGCTAAATATAGCACAAAACCAAGCCATTGAGAACCCATTATATTCTATATATGTGTCATGGTCCTTGACTTATTTTCATTTCTCCTTCCCACATTAAATATTCCAGGCATCAGCGTTATTGAAGCCCTCTGTCAAAAAATCGGTCCTGTGAAAATCCTTTGCCCTTGTGGATAGATTGGATGAATTTGGAGGGTGTGTGTGTGTGTGTGTGTGTGTGTGTGTGTGTGTGTGTGTGTGTGTGTGTGTGTGTGTGTGTGTGTGTGTGTGTGTGTGTGTGTGTGTGTGTGTGTGTGTGTGTGTGCGCGCGCACACGCATATATATGCATGGTATTTACAGCATACGCTTTATTTATAAGCAAATGTGGTGCCATTGTGTTTTAATAGTGCATGGTGTGTGATAAAAGTGTGTAGTGGACTAGTGCTTTGGTATGGCACAAAAGTGGCCGCAATGTGCTTGGGTGTGAGATGGTCGCCGGCGTTCTCTTTCAACTCACATTTTCCCTTAGAACAAGTTGAGCATACTTAATTTGAACCTGCAGGTGTGAGCTTTGTGGGTACATGAAACCGTTAGAATCCCAATTACTTGGAGCGTGCCACGGCGTGGATTAAGTAGACTGAAATTTAGAGAATATACAATGAAATGAAAAGAAAATATATCATAACTCATATATTTTATATTTCTTACTAATCCATTAGCATACTGGAATAGTGAAAATATTGAAAATATACGATCTACAAGTTCACAATTTTACCCACAGTGTTGTGACCTTGTAGAGCTGCTATTTTCATTATTGAGGTAAAAGTAATCATGATATTGACTTGAACGTATATCGCCCTTGCTCATCGCATAAGTGTGTGTGTGCACACTTTGTGTAGTTCATGTAGATCTTTTAAATGCAAGTGCACGATAATTATCAGGGTAGGAGCAAAATTCGACATGAATTTTGCAATAAACCCTTCCACTGGTTATGTTGAGCACAGGCAAGCTTTAGCTCCTTAAATAGATGTATCATAACTACTCTATAGGCTACTATAGGCTGGTTATCCACATCAGAGAACGTGGGTGTTATATCATTCTATTTGATCTTTCACTGGAAAGTCAAGTGCAATCATAACATGACCAGACAGTATATAGGAATATTTTCCTCTAATGTTTCATCATATTTGTTGTGGGTTATTGACTCTAGTTTGTTGGTTAATCAGGGTTATTGGACTACTCTGGGGGCAGTTATAATATCGTACTGAATAGAGAATTCACATTGTAACTCATATTCACACTTCAGAACAGATTATCCTCTAACTACAGGAACCCATAACCAGGACTACCCTCAGATGAACCCTGACTTAACACCTGCTTTGTGTCAGTGTGTGAAGTAACTTTCTTCAAACGTAGAACTTTTCATGAAGGGCGATCAGGCTTAATCCTTCTCATAGTCCAGCTCTGGATGACGGTTCACTGTCACTCTACACACACAAGTGTAAAAATATTAAGACAGATCCTTGCTGGCTTACACGGTAAATCAAAATAATCTGTGGCCATAATGTTTGCTGTTTCTGCAAGACGGTTATGGGGCTTGGCTATATATCGTATTGTACTGAATATAAGACGACCCTGGTTATAAGATGACACCCATTTTCAAGACTCATTTGTGTAAAAAGAACATTGAATGTCAAATAATATAGTCCCCAAATATAAGACTACTCCAGTTTTTAGGATATTTCCATTGGAAATAAGTTAAATGGTATTCTTAGATTATGTCACTTATTGAAGACTTGATCACTCGGCCAATTTTACACCGATAATGCATTTTAAGTCCGGTTTTGGCTGCCATTGTCGTGATTGTTAATTGTGTTAATTGCCCATCCCTAGTAATAAGAGTAGATTGGCTGGATTTTGTGGAAGAATAAATTGTGTTTCATGCTTGCATGTTTCTTCTCACCGTTAATCGTTTGTCTGAAATAAACTTTTCAGCTCTGCAGTGAAATACAGTGATGGTCTCAAAGTGTGACACTTTCCTCATATACGTGTATTCCTCAGCGTTAATGTAACACTTGAAGTATGTATGGAATAGGGATATACACATTTCATCTTGAGACAGTGTCTGTCAAAACTGGGACAATTAGAAATTCAGCTGTCAGAGCAGTAAGATTGAAGCACAGGAGAAGTATACATTTAGGACCATTAAAGTGGCTGTGATACAAGCACAGCATACTTGACCTTTGCCAGGTTGAATGTGCCCGGGGTTTGTTTGGTCAGACAGAGAGTGCTGTCCGTTTGATCTGGGCATAGCCCTGTAAATGGATATCTACTACTCCACCTACTAACCTAAAAAGCAACCAGCCGCTAAAGGGGGGAATCCCAGCAAGTTTCTGCACTTCTACTGGTCTCAGTGTGACTGAAACCCACGTCACAAAGACCCTCCAGGTCAATGATACTCAACAGGCCTGCACCGTGCCACATGTCTAGTTGTGCTGCAGGCCTAATTCTCTGCTTTGATCATATGTCCCATCTCCCATCACTTCAAAAGATATCTTTTCCATCCTATGTAATGCATGGGGCCTTGGAAAAACGCCATTTTTATTTGTCACAGTCTGCATTGTTCATCACCCACTACTGCTACGTATTTACCCGCCAGCAAAAAACATGAATTTGTGTAATACTAGAATACACATTTTGCATTCTTGAAAAAACTAAATGTGTCATTACAACAATAAAAAGGATGACATTGTAGTATTGGTTTTCCCCATGATAGGCCCATTCAGCATTTCTGTGAATGTTGAAAGACCACATGTAAATGGGCTATCGCGATTCTCTTCCCACTCACTGTCTTATGAGAATAAAGCGTACAAAAACATTAAAATAATAATTATGAAAAAAGAAGGAAAGAAAAAGGAGACTGCACAAATGCTGAATCATCTCACATGTTATATAAGTAGAACAACATGAAACAGCCTTCTACGATTTCTCGAGACCTTACGTTGATTGTAGTTGTAACCCAAGGTTACTCTGAGGTCAATGTCATCTGATAATAAGGTGTTGTATTTCACAGCCTGCATGTCCTGATTCTCCTGTGCCCGTATCTTGAATGCAGGCCATGATGGATGTTGCCAAGTAAACAGGGGCTCCATGCACTCTTTTAGCTTTGAAGTGGTCTCCCCTAAAGCACTTATGTAGATGTTGTGTATCGTCATTACTTGCACGCACTTGATGCATGTTTTTTTTTTTTTGTGGGTTTTGAGGGCTTTGCTGCTTACCGTTGACATGTTGGTGCTTTCTTTGTACTTATCTGTGGATTGCTATTGCCATGCTATGGTAAACACAGCCACTATGCACCGATGTGGAACCGCAGCTCCACTCCATCTGGGCACTTAAAAAGATCATGACAAAAATAGAGCATAGATACTGCAGGGCTTGACATTAATGCTACCCATTCACTTGTCTGGCTAAAAACTCACTTATTCAAAGCACGAGCCCACTATAGATTATAAATCAACTAACTGTACATTTCTTGGGGGGGTGAATAGCAAATACACAGCCATAGATTGGTCCAATAAACGCACAGTTAACAGACTGACCTCGTCGGCATGAGTACAGCAGGTTAATAACATTTAAACCAGTGGTTTTCAACCGTTTTCATACCAAAGCCCATATTTATTCAGCAATTGAGCCACAGACCACCATTTGTAGTCATTTTAACCCCCATTATTTTTGCTTTTGTCCACAATTCCAGCCTGGAATTGGGAAACAAAACAGTCAAACATAAAATGACCATTAATCTTCTACATTTGCCAATGAATATTTTAACTCTTGAAAGTGTAAACATGAAACCAAATGGATCCTTGTGGGTCCATTTGGTTTCATTTTTACGCTCTCAAAGATTTACATCGTAAACCAACTTTCCATCATTAACCAACTTTCCATCATTTAGCCTGGGGACCACCTGAAATCCTCTCAGGGACCACTGGTGGTCCCTGGACCACCTGTTGAAAAACGCCTGATTTAGAAGATTTAGCACACTTTTCTGAGGGTTTTTGTGTGTAACCTGTGGTTTTAGATATTTTATTTTTTTGTGCACTGCACCTCCCTGTGGATAGGGAGGAGGGCTGTCTTACTGAGACAGCATGTAGTCCAGAATGTAGTGTCAATGACATCAGAGACACTGGGCTCACTGCTAAACTCTAAAATATCTAAAACCACATTATTACCGTAATTTCCGGACTATAAGCCGCTACTTTTTTTACATGCTTTTGACCCTGAGGCTTATACAACGGTGCGGCCAATCTATGGATTTTTACAGGTGTTTTTTTAACAGGGGTTTTCAACAGGTGGTCCGGGGACCACCAGTAGTCCCTGAGAGAGTTCCAGGTGGGAAAGTTGGTTAACCAGATGTAACTCTTTGAGAGCGTAAAAATGGGTCCATTTGGTTTCATTTTGTTTACACTCTCAAGAGTTATGATATTCACCATCTAAATTAGCACCACTTAATTAATAAGTCATGGTCATTTTGTCGTTTTGTCTGTTTTGTTTGTGAAAATCCATCCTGGAATTGTGGACAAAAACCAAAAGAAACTTTTAGTTTTGGGGTCTGTGGGGTGAAAATGTTGTCAAATGGTGGTCTGTAGCTCAAATGCCGAATAAATAGTGGACCCTGGGATCAAAAAGGTTGAAAACCACTGCTCTAACATGAAGCTTGTTGTCTGGTGCGGCTTATAGTCCGGGGCCGCTTATACAGTAGTCAGGGGCAGCTTATACATGGAAAAATCAGTATTTTGCCCCAAATTTAGCTGGTGCGGCTTATATTCAGGTGCGGCTTATAGTGCGGAAATTACAGTACACACATGAAAGGCCAGGGAATTGTTCTAAATCTTCTAAATGTTATTAACATATGTTTTTGGGGCAAAAACAGTGAAATGTCCCTTTAAAGCGGGGGCAACCGACAAACTTGCTGCTCTGGAGCCGCATATGGCTCTAGAACAGTGGTTTTCAATGGTCATTTTGATTTACTGTATGTTTGCTTGTTTTGTTTGTGAAAATCCAGCCAGGAATTTTAGACAAAAGCAAAATAAGTCTTTAGTTTTGGGTCTGTGGGGTGAAAATGTCATCAAATGGTGGTCTGTGGCTCAAATGCTGAATAAATAGTGGGCCCTGGTATGAAAAAGGTTGAAAACCCCTTCTCTAGAACACACCCCTAGTGGCTCCTTGGCTGTAGCATTACATATTGCGGCAATATGCCAACATAATAAAACTTCAGTCACTGACAGCACAGGTGAATATTAAATCTATCTTGTGGGGGTCACTGCAGCCACACTGTAAAAGTAAAAATCCGGATTCGGTCATGCAGCTGGATGCATGTGTTATTTTATGTATAGTCAGCTGAACCATAATCATTGTGCACCGGTAGGTTTGTCAGCTTGAGAGCCACTTAAGAGGCAACATCAAAGCTTTAGAAATACTTGACCCACCACCTACTGTACATAATTCCTCAAGTGCAGTAGTAGTACTGGGAGGAGCTTATCACACCAGAAATGTACTCCTTCACCTCTTTGATTCTGTCATTTCTTGTGCACCTGGTACTATAAACAATAATATATGCAGTATGCCACATTGCTTCTACCATATTGACTGATTCATTACAAAATGTGCTGCCAAGTGCACACAGCCACACACCTTTTAATGCTACTCATTTTCTTCATTTCCATGAGGAATGATGGCACAGAAAAAGTACTGTACAGGTGTAAATACTGCACAGAACCCCCCAAAAAACACCATAAGGGGGAAGGGTTCCTTCCCACTTATGGGACTGAGACACTTTGCTGTACATTACAGAGAATTATAGCAAGCAGAATTATGATATTCATGGATAAATAAAACTGAATGGTAACTGGTTAGGAGTAGAACAAGTTATTAGCCTAACTGGTGATTCAACGACAAAAGAAGTCTCATTTTCTCCATACTCACAAAGGGCTGCTGCGCAACATCTTGTAGATCAGATCTTTTCGATGCACACAGCACACAACTACTGTAACAGTTTATTTAGGATTAAGTGCTTGAGATGCCACCTCAATTGTTGAACGTGAGTGTTCAGATTCTATGGGTTTTGAATGCCATCAATGTGTGTGTTGGAAATTTGTTTTCATTAATCGCCTGGCTCCACAATGTGCCATGGTCCCACTTAATAATAATAATTCCAACAGATAAGACAAGCTGCTCTTAAGTTCTAGTGCAAAGGTGCAGCCGCAACTGCTGATAATTCCATAATGAACGTCCAAGAGACTCACTTTTTTGGAATAAAGTAGTCATTCTAACCTTTCACATGAGATACTGTATGTTGTGGTGACAAAGTCCTAGCAGAGCATATTCTTCACCAAGAACAACTCCCATTGTAGCTCAGGGAGTCCCCAGAATTGAAGTAAAGGGATGTTTACTATGCTTATAAGGGTTGATTAAAGGGGGAATGAGCTTTTGGTCTGGAGGCATCCTTTAACCTCGATGACAGTGACCATGCAAAGCATTATCATATACATTACCATTTGATAATATCATACAGCATTCCTGGACTTGGAAGGAACACAGGCTGCTTTGGAAATAAAACATGGTATCTCGATTTTCATGCTATATGCATTCATGCTTGGTTGTGTAATTATTATGCCATGCAGTGGCATTATTGAACCCGCAGGGCTAAAGGGATGGTGAAGATGGGGGAGCTCAACTTAGAAAGCATCACTGTAGGCTCAGCCAGACAGTCATCTCAGCTAATCCTAGCAGGTTGAGTCCTGCGTTGTCAAAATAAATCCTCTCAGACGATGCATCGTTGAACGCTTCCAGTAAACATCGGTGGTGGTGCTCATCATGGTGAGGTGCGAGCAACACAAGGCCCCTGTCCAATAGCTGGTCGTAAAATAGAGCGGCCAGCCTAGAGCTCGTCATTCCACACTTTTGACACATTGCTCTGTGTCAAAAAGCATTCATCTGATGTGTCTGTGTCAAAAAGCATTCGTCTGATGTGCCTGTGTCAAAAAGCATTCATTTGATGAGTCACTAGCACAGTGACGTACAGTAGGCTTTGTAGTCATCTCATGTCTCTAAGCCAAGGTGTTTGTACCACACACAGATGTTCAGCTGGGAATCTGGGACATAGTGTCTAGTAGAGTTTGAACGTGAACAATGAGGACCCATCACTGAGTGGTCGGACTCTTGCATTACATTACTGTTTAGTAAAACGGAGGAAGACTGCATTCTCCAAATTCAATTCTGTTTTGGTTACAGTATGTCAGTACATTGGAGGTGCCAGGTGAGCACTTGCCCCCCTGCTGCCACCCCCCTCTCCCCGACCCCCCAAAAAAAAAATATATAGGTGGAAAAAAATGTTATCTGTAACTTCATTCAATTGTAACTTTATGCCTATTTATATTTTTCATTCCATTCATGCTTTGTAATGAATACTTGGCTATACTATGTTCCAAAATGAGTAAATAAATCACAGTGTCACATAGAGAAAAACAAGTACTTATCTAGCATATTTACTTACTTAGAGTACATTCAATGGTTTTCAACCATTTTCATCCAATATTTATTCTGCATTTTTTTTTTACCATGAACCACTGTTTGATGTTGAGTCTAGTTTCTTTCTAAGTTTTTGTCCACATTTTAGGAGAGGTGAACTGGCAAAACGTTGGTCAAAATAACAATTCCTTGACATTTTATAATTGTGTAGATTCTTGAAAATCACATAATTCAGATTTGGACACTATCAGGATGGTTATAAGGAAAGGACACATTTCTGAATGTCTGGTGTCCTCCCATGTGATATTAACTTAATAAATATGGTGGGTTTTCAGGTGATCTAATAATGGCCTGAGCAGTGTGGAGTTTGATCCCAGTTTGAAATCCCTATAGCATACTGTGAGTGCATGTACTGTAGATTCATGTTTATGGGAGTTTGGTAAAAGCAGACAAACTATTGTCTACTTTGTGACAACCCAGCCGTAACATTACACAGCTATTACCCGCACGTCCAGACGTCCCTTTTCCAAACATTCCTGGCCCACCATAGACCTGTGCTCAGACTCCAATGCGTGGTTTGTTTGTGCTCATATTATATTATGCCTCTTAAAAGTCTCTGTAGCTTACCACACATAACCCACTCTTTCATACATAATGAAGCATCTGACTGTTGAACAAAATTAATCTTTATAGAATGTTTAAGTTGTTTGTTGAATTGTCTAAAATAAACAGTGCACCCTTGGTCTAAATTTGAGGCCAAGCAATGCTCATCTTTGTGTGTTTTCTGTCTGTGGCATTGTCAGTGGGACTTTATTGCAGTGTTCTACTACTGCACACTAATGAGCCTTATTTTCCTCTCTGTAACCCTCTCATCTTTGTTCCAGTTCTTTGAACAAACTCATTTGTTGCAGTCCAGCTTCAGCCCCTTAGTAAATATCTGTATTTAAAATGAAAACGTTGAGAGGACGGCCTTATGCCCTTGCACGTTTATTGCAGCTGCATCTCATTCTACAGTAAATGTGGAACCTGTAGTGAACAGTGTTTTTTTTTTTTTTTTACTTGCACAGGAAGAGTGCATGCTAGTATTGTTTGTTAGTTGATGAATAGTGATGTAATTGGCATACCTTTTGGTGTTGGGTGGAAAGTAGCTAATGTGTGCATATTATGTAAATATGTAGGATAAAAGCAAAATATGTCACAAGATCTTATAAATAAGGCCCAGCGTTGGGTTTGTTATTATAATCATTCTGCAGTAGTGACTAAGGGTGTGACGGTTCACCGAAAAAAACCGAACCGTTCGGTACGGGGTCCACGGTTCAATACGCGCTAATGAACCGCAATACTTCGGTTCGCATTCATTCAGATGCGGAGAATGTATTTCTCGGTCACACACCGCCGTACGGCGCACTGTAGTGCACTCTGTCACACACCGTCGTACTGCATAGTGTAGCACCACACGGCTGCAATCAATGAACAGCGAATGCACGCGCGCGCGCACACACACACACACACACACACACCACAGCGTTTGGGGGAGTTAGGTGGTCTCCAGCACACATACTTTGGAAACACATGCGGCGCGACCTTGTGGATCAGCTATTTAAGCGACGCAAGCTTATGGATCGGTTATTTACAGAGAATCGAGACCACAAAATGTACGGACCCAGGTTGGAACGCTTCCTCGGTAACTTTTAATGAGTATTATATCCACTGCGCGTCGCAATGAAGGGGCTCGCACGTGCGAGTGAAAAGCGACTCGGGAAAACAAACAACTGTCTTCCAGTTTGAACGCACGGTCATTTCCCAAGCCTATACCCTCGGTCTGGATTCTGGACATATTGTAAAGTGTCCGGATCGCTTCCTTCCCCGCGTAGAGTACATTGTGCCGGCATCATCCTCGTCCTTCAACAAGTGTATCCAAGGGCGGATTGGCCATCTGGAGTACAGGGAGTTTTCCCGGTGGCCTGCGCCACCCCCCAGGGTGGCCTGGCAAAGGCAAAATTGTCCCGGTGGGAAAATATGTGCCAATCCGCCCCTGAGTGTATCTACTACCGTGTGAATCAACGTTGGGTATGGCCAGAATGCCATGCCATCCGTTAAATTAAAACTATAAATAGGCCTACACGGAGATGCAATGCTGCTTATTGAACCAAAGTTTAGCGCAGCCCGATGGCAGGCTGCTGTAGTGTGTGCAGGATAATAACATGGAGAAAATGAATGTTCCCATGCACTTGGCTGTATAAGGCTCAGGCGCAAAATTGTATAGATCATCTGTCTGTCAGACAGACGCATTTCCTTAATTCCAGTATGGATAATAATATCCTTATTAATAAAGCAGATATTGTAAACTCAACTAATTTAACTTTGTTGTCTGTCTACAATGCTTCTGCATGCTACCTGCCTGATACTTAACTGAAACGTGCAGTCAGTTTATTAACCTAGGTATTTTATATTTCCCTTGAAAATAGCCTAATAATGAGGCACAAATAGCAATATACATTTTTTTCTTCTGTAAATAATGAAAAGGAAGAAGACAGGCCTACTGGAATATGTCTGAATAGGGATTATGTTTAGTCTAATACCTTAACATTTAAGTTTATAATACAAGGTTGTTTAATGTTTTGAAAATCTTGATTTATTTTTTATATTCACATTCAATGTGCTTATAAGTGAAATAAAAGAACATTTTTTAAATTTTATTTTTAAAAAGCGAAACGTACCGAAACCGAACCGAAACCGTGGCTCCCATACCGAGGTACAAACCGAACCGTGGGATAAGTGAACCGTCCCACCCCTAGTAGTGACAAGATGTAAGAAAATTCCTGGTTAAAAACTGGTTAATAAAATAAACACTAACATAAATCTAAGCCTTTTGTAAGGGGAGATACAAATACTTGAACTAAAACCTTTAGGGAGCTTGTTTGATTGTCACAGCAGAATATGTAATATTAGACCATTGGAGGTTAAAACCTAGTGGTTTTCTTGTCTTGTGGTTTTCAAGATTCCATTCTGTAATTACCTAATACTCAAGATAAAATGTAACTTCAATTCTGTCGACACTAGTCATACTGTATGTAAGTATTGTAAAATCACTGCATGCCCACATGCCCTTTAGAACCGCATATATGAAGTTATCTGGGATAGTGGAGCGAGTCATTTTAGGCTAAGAACATTGATTTATTCAAATTGCTTGTGCGGTGGCTGTACATGAGTGTCCAGTGCCCCAAAAATGTGGCGTCTCTGTCACAGGGCTGTCACGTCAGTTTCGCTTATCAAGCAATAGCATGCCCCGTGGCCGGACTTGTGACTCTGAATGACAAGATCGATAATAAGTCCTTCTCACTGTGCGAAATGCATGACCGTTCTCTGCCTAGTCAGTGCTCCCAAGAAATCTTGCTGGAGGTCAGATCTGGATGTGACACAGGGACCCATCTGTTTTCCAAATGTGAGGAAGCTGACCGTGGTTTCTTTTAATGGCCACACTGAGAAGAGCGTGTCAGCTTAAATAAATCCCATCTTTGCGTCGGATCGCGTGGTATGTGGATGTAGGCTTAAACTATAGAAGTGTTCCGGCTTATTTAATGTCTCTGACATGTCCTTCATTGTCTGGCATGGCGCGAAGGCCATGGTAACAAGTCAAACCTCTGGGGATTAAAACGGTTGTTGGGTTCCCCTCACACCGCCTGTGTAGTTGGCCTGGGGAATGTTAACAGTTGTCACGTACCTCCACACACACAGCCCCCTTTGAGGGGGTCTGCCACGCGACCCAGTGACAGGCCGCTGTTGTCTGATCAGTATAGGCTGCTTTCTGGGCTGGGCTATGTTTAGAGGTCTGCAGAGAGAAGTGACCCGAGAGGGATTCTGGTGCCAGGGAAATGGCCGCCTCTGTTTTGCTGTAGTGGCCGCGTCCACCATTGCCTGCTCCAGTCAGTGTATTATTAGGCCTGGCACGGGACAAAGGTGCACACACACACACACACGCACACGCACACGCACACATACACACCACTTACATTCATCTCAGTCTCGGGGTACACCTCGGCTGACTGAAGTGGAGTACTGTTGAACATTCTAAGATCCTGAATTAATTCCAAAGTTGACCCTTATGAATTAAATGAACACTCAGGATTAAAGGTGGACCCAACCCGAAATGGTGGGGTTTTCATTATGGATCCCACCCAATTATCTGGCACAGAGGGCTTCTGAACCAATCAGAGCTGGCATTTCTTCAGGCGATGGGAGGGAGAAATGAGAGACGACTCTACGCTGACCTATACTAGCCTAGCTATACTACAGTATACTACTTACAGTAGTTGCTCAGCTTTGTCACTTTACTGCTATGTGTCTTGTTTCTACCATCAGCTTCATTTCCATTGACTTTTATTGATGTGAAAGTGGGCAGGCACGTCATCACGCAGCACGTTTTTGTTTATAGAAAGTAATTAAAAATCACATTTCATTGAGTTTTGATACAAAAAATACACACACAGTGAAGATGTTCATATTTATTTGCATGCATTATTGGGTATGGACATATAATGACCTTGGATGTGGTCTAAACATGTGGAAAAAACATTTTTCAATTCAATGTTTGGGTGACATTCCTGTCCATGACTGGGGTTTGTTTCCACTGCACTAGTGAGAGCCAGCGAAATCCAAAAGCGACCTCGCCCGCGGGCGCCCGGTTTCAAAAGCGGGCGCCCGCTTTCACAAAAACGGGCGCCCGGTTTCACAAAAACGGGCGCCCGTTTCACAAAAACGGGCGCCCGTTTTCAAAAGCGGGCGCCCGTTTTCACAAACTAGGCTATGCCTAAACCTAACTCTAACCCTAAACTTAACCTCAGTAAACCTATGCCTAAACCTAACCTAACCCTAACCATAACCTTTTGAAAAGGGCGCCCGTTTGTGAAAACGGGCGCCCGTTTTCAAAAGCGGGCGCCCGGTTTCACAAAAACGGGCGCCCGTTTTTGTGAAAGCGGGCGCCCGCTTTTGAAACCGGGCGCCCGCGGGCGAGGTCGCTTTTGGATTTCGCCCCTGCTGGCACTAGTGACTCCCACAGTCTGTTCAGCTGGGACTAGAGACGGGACACTGTCCCCAGCAGACCAAACAGTGAAGGGACCCTATAAACACTGGCCACAGCCACTACATTGGGGATATTAAACAATACATACAGAACTATACAGCATATATTGCAGCATAAAAGCAAGTCTGTCATCAGTTTATTTCCTTGAATTTGTGCTACCCAATAACAGCAGAAGGGTGCCGCTACAAATGAGTGAAATGCTACGTCAGTGAGTGTTCTCTGATGTGATTATTCTGACAACAGACCTATCATATCCCGTTGTTCAGATCTACAGATCGAACTGCTACCGTTTGGGCCAAAGATTAAAGATTTAAGAAATTCTATATTAAATTGTGATGCACATGCATGGAAACGACCAACATCAAACAAAGCGTGCAACGCAGTGGCGAGGACTCGAGGTAGTGCGTTGCTCGGCATTAAGTTGTTCAGTTAAGTGGTTGTCCCGAACCACCAAACTGACTTGACATGCCCATAGGATACTCTAGTCAGGTTCTACTTGCCCTCAGGTCATGGTCACTTGCCCCCCAAAAATATATTGTAAATTTTGCATTTAATTTTACTTCCTACTTGGGTGCTTTAAACCAGGGGTTTTTAACAGGCGGTCCGGGGACCACCAGTGGTCCCTGAGAGGGTTTCAGGAGGTCCCCAGCTAAGTTGGTTAACCAAATGTAACTCTTGAGAACGTAAAAATGAAACCAAATGGACCCTTGTGGGTCCATTTGGTTTCATTTTTACGTTCTCAAGAGTTAAAATTCATCATCTTAAATAGCCCAGGTCTAGTTTTGGGGTCTGTGGGGCTAAAATGTCAAGACAAATTTATCTTGTGTTATGTTATAGCGCACTATAACGCAAGTTGCACACTTGCCCGATCGGGTAACCAGGTAGCAGTCCTCACTTGGCCCACCATTTTTTTTACTTGCCCCGGGCAAGCGGGCAAGTGTTAGTGTCAAGCCCTGCACTATTTATTCAGCATTTGAGGCACGGACCACTGTTTGATGACATTTCCATTCCACAGACCCAAAACTAAAGATTTCTTTTGCTTTTGTGCACAAATACCAGGCTCGATTTCAGAAACAAAGTAGTAGAAACAAAATGACCATTAATCTTCTAATCTAAAGTGTTGACTTGGGCTAGTACAGATGATTAATATTTTAACTCTTGAGAGTGTAAATATACTGTATATATTTTTTACACTCTCAAAGAGTTGCATCTGGTTAACCAACTTTCCATTTAGCCGAGGACCACCTGGAATCCTCTCTTGGACCACTGGTGGTCCGCGGACCACTGGTTGAAAACCCCTGGTCTAGTATAATGAACTGAAATTGGGCGTTGTGTCTAAATTTCCTAATTGTGTCTTATTGTCTCCCCTGACGCACCAAAACAGCATATTCCTAATTCCTAGTCTCTATGGTGTGGTAATTAAATTGGGAAAATACAGATGATGAAAACATTTTCCATGACAAATTGTATGACTCACTCAGACGAGCTAAATGTAAAGTTGAACAAAATAGCACAAAAATAAGCACTCCTTTGATGCCTGGTACGTGTCACATGATGATCACTCTAGCTTTCTGTACTTGGCTTTGGTTCATTTTAGGACAGCACAGCATGGAAAAGAGCCCAGCAACGTACAACATACCCTCATCTCAACTCAGCCGTAGCTCCGAAGCTAATCCTGAGTGACTACAGTATGTACTGGTGCCTGTGCTGTTGCACGCGTCAAACACTGACATTTTTATGAAATGACCTGGGATGGACCACTGACGAAAGTGTGATGGTAATACCCAGTGATCCCATCTGAATTGTGGCAGTTCTCCTGCTGCTTACATGCTGCTGCAAAGAAGGTTCTGTCAGCGCTTCATATTTCCACAAGCCATAATCCATTCAGGGCTTTTATTTTCGTTCGCATTCATCTCAAAACGAAAAGTCTGAGAAAACCAGTTGTAAAATCTGACATAGGAAGTGGGGGACGGGGTTGTATTTTGTATCTTAAACCAATAACAGTGCATCTAGTGATAGTGACATCACTGTTTACCAAGGAGGAGAGGCGGGCATTTACGTCAGTGAACCAATAGCATCTACCGGTTGTTAGGCTCGTGTCCCCAACACAGGAACCCTGCTTCACCCCGGGTGCTATCTCAATGGCACCAACTGTACATAGTCGTTACAATGGGAAATTGCATACAGATGTCAGGTACCGGACAGTAGTTCAAATACAGCATGTATTGACAATTATTACGTAAATGAATATTATTATCAATAATATTGAGCTTTAAAGGTGTACTAGGTATTATTTGACTGGTGATCACTGCCGGTACTGCAGTTTTTAGATGCATTTCCCAGCATCCCTTGCGCATTCAAGTTGCTTTCTGATTGGTCCTTGTAATTTCGGTGTGTTTCAGGATACAGTACCCCTGTCACTTCTTCTATAGCAAACACATTTAGAACATGCTTTGAGGGTTGAAATTCAGGGAATGGCTTATCTGACAAATACTGTATGCCATATTGGAGATCATATTGGATATCAAATTTAAGATTTGCTTTAATTAAAAAGTTATCTAGTAGACGTAATTTAGCTTAAACAAAAAATATCACTTACCGGTATATCTTCAATTCATATACTCATTGCAAATCCTAAAACAAATCCGCCTATACTACATCTTTATAATTCATAGCGTCCCCAATCTAGGTACCCATCGGCAAATATTTGGGAAAACAGCGCCACTGCTGTTGTTCCTCGAAATATAGTTGACGTGAGACAACTAGTCTGTCTTGTGAAACTACGGTATACCGTCCCAAGATTGTGTATGGAATGAGATGCTCTGGCGTTTATTACCATGCTTAATCGTATTTAGCTGAATGCGGCAGACATGAAAATTGAGATTTTGTCCCCAACTGATTGAACTGTGTCCCAGTGTTGCACTGGGAGATGTCACTCAGCATGCCTTCCACAGCAGGCCTGCTAATGAAGCCTATAGCCCTCTGAGGACACTCATAGCTATACACTGTGACAGGAAGTATCTAATAAGTACCTCAGCTAAGTACTATACTTTATCACTATCTGTGATTGCCAAAACTTTTACTACTACTCCACTACATCTCAGATCAGAATATTGTACTTTTACGCCATTTTAGCCCCACAGATTTCTAAAGATTTCTAAACTGAGTATGAAGATCTAATTGATTTTTTTCCAATTTTGTACATGTTTAAGAGGTGACAGTATGTAAATAGACCCCTTGGTGTGTTTTTTATGTGCAATGATGTCTTCCCTTTGTATTTAGGGTTTCTTCCTGGAGGCTGAACCTTTCCAGTTAAATGTGCCAATGAAAAACAACTTCAATATAGTGACATCATGTGCTCAGCCCCTCCACTAACTCCTCCCCCTTTATCACGCAACTAAAGCTGTGGGCGTGGCTTCAGTCCAGGTGGATCTCCACCCATCACCACCCACCAGGCAAAACAGACATACTTAATGAACTGGTAGGGTGGAATTATAAAAATGACAGTTTAACAAACACTGTACACTTTTTTGGGAAAAAAATCTTACTTTTTAATAACATTGATCATGTTTTAGGGTAGAAAAAAATCATGGCACTCATCTTTAATCCACCGCAGCATTCTGCACACATGATGTGCAGAATGTGTGTGTGTGTGTAAAATAAAGTTACTGTATTACTCTCTCTTACTCTATTGAAGGTTAGACAGTTTGAACGTATACCTACAGTATGTGCCGCATGGATAAATGCTCTCTTTCCCCTCCATCATAGGTAATTTTAGGCTCTCCCAGTAGGGGGAGCATAGATCTGTAACACTTGAGACCGTAAAATTTAATTAGCAAATGTAGAGGAATTGCTATTTTGATCAACTTTTTGCCAGTTTATCTCTCCTAAGTTGTGGACCAAAACTTAGAGACTAAACTCAACATCCTAAATGGTGATATAAATATACAGTATATTGGGACCTGTTGTGAAAATTGTTGAAAACCATTGAATATAAGCAACTATGTAAATATGCTAGATAAGTAGGCCTACTTGTTTTTCTAGACATTTATTTACTATTTATTTACTCATTTTGGAACATACTATAGCCAAGTATTCATTATAAAGCATGAATGGAATGAAAAATATAAAATTGTATACATATATACATATATTTGTATACATATGAAGATCTAATTGAATGAAGTTACAAATGACTTTTTTTCCTTTTACAATATAACATTTTTGCTGGCCACCAGGGGGGCAAGTGCCCTCTGGCACCACCCTAAAATCACCAATGGCGTCCATTGTATCTGTATCTAAAGACAGAAACAACTTAAAAGAATCTTAAAGCTGCTGTTGTACATGCAGGGATGTTTTCATGCTCAGCGTATGTGTCCTCTGATCTTCAGTGTGTCTAATCCTCAGGGTCACGTAGAGGGGGCTGATTATTCCTTATTTTATCAGAATCACAGCCTGTCATTAGAAGCGCGGCAGACAGGCGTGTGCAGCAAATAAACGGGTTGGCAATGTGCTTACAGTTCAGCGCGCCGCTTGCTGGCATACCTGCTCTTTAACTCCAACCCTCAAATTACCACTGCTCATCTTAGACAGAGACAAAAAAAAAATCCAGAATAATGTGTAGTTTGGGGAAGGAGGTGTCATTGAGAAGAGCAGCCAAGAGCTGCATATGCATGCAGAGCGGGAACGTTTTAATCGTACCTCTGGGATGACCGACTGCACTTGTTTAATACTGAGGTGAAATCAGGTGAAATGTACTCTCATAAAGTGTAACTCACAAACTACATATAGCACTGTTTCCCAAAACGTGGGTTGGAACACATTTTTGGTCCCATTTAGAAAAAGCATATATAGTTATATACTGTATGTATATAGTTTTTTTTTTTTTTTAAATATACTTTTAGGAATTGTATACAGTGCTGTGCGGAAGTATATCTGATATTCTTCTGTAATTTGAGAAACTGTAATTTGGGGAGATTAAACACTTCCTCGCACATCTAGTCTAATCTCTCTTTTGGGTCTCGACCTGGGAAACAACGGCCGACATAGAATTGTTTTGTGTTTGTTTGTTTGCTTGATGCAAACTCAAATCCCCTGCGATGAAAACAGAAGTGTGATTTTATACTTCTATACCAGAGGTTTTCAACCAGTGGTCCCCAGCTAAATGATGGACAGTTAGTAACCAAATGGACCCAAATACGATCGCAGCGTACAGTGATGCGTGGCGGTGCTTATTGTAACGAGTTCTCTCTTTTGTTTGTGCAGATTGCGCTGACAAGCAGAGTGTTTCTTGGGGGGACGAGAGTGGTACCTGAATGGATAGGTGAACATAATCACCTTGTTGCCGCGGTAACGTAGAACATGACACTACAGCGAGAGTGGGCGGGGGAGGAGGGCTGACTGGACAGGTAGTGCAGTAACATAAGAGCCTACAGCAGTGTACCAGTAGACCTGTAGCTCAGCCGCAGAGGGGGAGGTGATGATAATGAGCTCATGTAGCTCCACAATAGACTCATTATTTTCCATAAAGAGAGAGATTTTTTCTGGTGTAATGCTGAAATTTTGCTTGAGTTGAAAATGCATAAAATCCTCCTGCTGTTGCAGCTGTGCTAACCTTGTCACTGATCTGTAAAAAAACAAACAAACAAAAAAAACAATTTTGGGGTGGTAGAGAAGAGCTTTCAAATCTCATGCAGATTTAAATTAAATCTTCCTCATACATTTAGTAGAAAATGTACTTTAGTACACCTACCTAGATTGAATTTGACACACAAATGCGCCTCCACACTTCCAAGAAAAATAGTTGCAGAAACCTTTTTTCCTCACTTATAGACCTCATCTGGTCTGTTATAAATTACATTGCAAAACAAATGCAAACAAATGTGGTTTGGTTCATCTATCAGGCAAATTAATACTGTCGCTGGGGTGCTGTGGGCTAGGGAATATCTGTCGTTAAGTCCTTTGGTTGGGACAGCGAGTTATTAATGTTTATTATGTGATAAATTTAGCTAGCCTACTGTAACACATGGCCAAATACCTTGTCCTCTATCTATACTATGGAGGCATAGTGAATGCCCTCCATTGCACCAGCACTTTTTCAGAGCAGCTGACTCCATGGTCTTTCAGATCCTCTGTCATGTCTGTAGCCTTTCATACGTATACTGCACTCTTCAGATTCTGACGGTGGTGAAAGGACCTCTAAGGCATGGTGCCAAGGGTGGGACTCTGTTATCTCCCGGCTTAAGTCACAGCGTATACTAGGGATTACGCCTACCATTCCAAGGCAAAGGCAGTAGTAAGGTGCAACTGCTGCCCTTTACTGACGGTAACGTCTGCATGGAATGCAATTCACTAATGTAAAGTATTACATTAGTGCATCCTTGTTAACTTCTCATATGATCCATAATGAATGTTTTATTTACTATAGGAAACATTAATTAAACTAATATCCTTAACTACAGTTGTATAAAATAGCAACTATTTAATTTGCTGAAAAGCCAAGACTCAGTAATGATCCTGTTTCAAGCTAAATTACTTACTGTTTATGTGAGAGCTTTAAAGCAAAAGCACATTTGAGGGACAGAATAACATTGCAAAGGCCATGGGCTACCAAGTGTCTCATTAGGTCACATTTAAGTTGTCATTGATAAACAAATCACGTTTCCTTATCCTGTAATGAAGATCAAATATACAAATCTCTAACTCTCTGACCCGAATGTTCTCTGCCTGGAAGTTTAGGCTTAAGCATTGGGGTGTTTTGACGTCCTAATGTTTGTAGCTCAGACTGTCTAATCTATAGACAAAACAAAAAAAGAAAACAAAAGTCCATTATGATCCCGTTACAGAAACTGATCATGTTATTTTGTGGCCATATAAAGACATTTAATGTATCATATTAATGTTAATTGCACTTTATGTGTGTGTATTATTTATTCTCTTATATTAATTCCCCCTATAACATTTTAAATAAAAAATCAATCAATGCTTATTATCTCTCATATTCGCAAGGTCATCATAAAATATTATTTTTTCTGAATGACATATAATTTCAGCCCATTAATATTGGTTAAATATGTTTCCTTCAGCAATAATAATTATGGCCATATTCTTTTTTTTAAACCTGTTTTCTCATCTATATAATTGTAATGTGATATTCAAAATGTGCAGCCTAGCTGAACTTAGATTGCTTCTATACTGGATAGAGAAATGCCGCAAATGCTCTAAAACCTCCACCAGACAAAGGCGATATACAGTATTGCAGCTGTAATGTCTAGGTCTCTCCGGCACATCTGTTTGATCATGGCAGGAGATGTCATATTGCGTGTACATCAGCATGGCTGATTGTTCTTGTCTGCACACAGGCCCTGCCAATCACCTACGACCTTTTAATCAAGGAAATGTTCCCTGCGGTTCCACAGCTGGGATGCTATTGTCAAGTGCGATCAATCAGCACCATGCATCATGGTTAAACACTTCCTACTCCATGTGCGAAATCTGGGCCGTTCAGTGACATTCAACCCCAAAGCCTTGTGTTAAAGGGAATTAACCAAATGGATTGACTATGAAACTTTTTGTGAACACAGGACATAGTAAACAGGAGGAAAGGAATGAATTTCATTCAACACCTTTAGCGTCTATTTATAAACATACTGCAAACTAGGAATAATCTCAGTAGAGTGCAGACTTAGGCCAAAGACAACGTTTGTCAGTACAATGATGTGGTGCCTTTAAATTGTACATTTGTGTAATGTATGTATGTACTGTATGTTTGTATGCTAGTACATGTATGTAGTATTTATATATTAGATTTATATATTAGAACTGTAACTCCCCAGACCACTGTATTAGAGCTTGAATTTGTTTTTTACTATTGATAGAGGAGAATGTTGGTATAATTATCATTTGAAAAAGCAGACATTTGCAAATGCAGAAGTGACATTGCCTGGCGTGTAACTGTCCCAAGTTCAATGACACTTCACGTTGTGTGTGGCCAATTATGGCCAAAGGGCAGACATTTGAAAAAAGCAGAAGTGACCTTGGCTGGTGTGCAACTGTCCAAGTTCAATGACATGCCATAAGGTCCCCCTCAGAGACATCAGAGTATTTGAAGTGAGAGAGTGATCCAGGGAGTTTCGGCCACCAGTTGGTGAGAAAAGTTCATTTGTTTTTCCTTGTTCTGTCATGAAAACCTTTACTTCAAACAACAATCTACTGGTATGGGAAGATTCTGTATGTGACCTTTTGTCATACTCCCCCCTTTAGGCGGCTGCGATGAAAAGTTAATCAGTGGTATTACTTGGACCATAAACAAATCTTCCCACAAATCTTTCCTCTTTTTTGTATCCGTTTTGAGCTACCGTGTGCTACTAGTGGGCAGACAGGGAGGGTAGGAACAAATCCACCCTGAAAGTGTTTTGTGATTTATATACGGTTTTGTATTAAGTCCTTATCATCTTCTTGACACGTCTGCTTGGTTTATAAGGGAATTGTTACTGGTCTGGTATTACAGTATCATGGCGCATCCGGCAGACTGAGAGTTGAAACCAAGGCCAATACAACATTCATGCATGTGCGTAGTAGTTCTTAGAAATCTCTTTGCTCATCTATGGTAGTATTATAGTGAAGGTTTCAAATGATCTCTGTTATACATTTTCATTTGATTCTCATAACAGACTTAGCTTTCATATCACATTTATAATGTGTTATATTGCTGTGGTTTTATGAAGCAGCTGAAATGGCTTATTGTCCGAGTGCTGGCCTGTCTTCATTAGGATCTCATGTCAAGGTCATCTTCTCTTCTACTCAATACACTCATTGTTTTCTCTCTCTCTCTCCATCTGCAATGACATACTGCAATCTATGTGCAACTTTGTAATTGAGCAATTCCTTTGGAAAGAGGACTTTATTGCTGTGGGAAATAGAATGAGAGACTGTACTGTAGCAATAATATTTCAATGCTGCTGTCCCCTGCGGTCATAAGGGTTCAGCCAATTTGTATTAGCAAAGGTCAGGTCCATCTGGAGTGCTGTTTACATTCTAGGGTGACTGGCTTCCCTCTGCAGTTGTACACCGAAGAAGAATAGAGTCACACACTGGAAATGTACAAGAGCTGTGTGCATTCCGGACGACCTACAGTACTTGTACTTTGGAATGTTCTGTGTTCCGCTTTGCGAAATGTCATATAAAAGAGTTGTTGGAGTGATTTCGTCCCTTGTTGGTCACACTTGTTGCGCCTTTCACACAGCACTCCTTTATTCTGCACGGTTCTGTATGGGCGGATTACAAATGAGATGATGATGATGGTGATGTGTGTTGTATCACTTCTGTCACTTGTATGATGGATTTGTACAGTATATAAACACTTGAAGTTAATTAGTTGCCTATTGTTAATGTAGTAATACTAGTGTAGAAATGCTATCACAAGGCAGCGTGATTTGGCATTGTTGACGTTAATAATATTTTATCACAAGGTGTGACCTTTCTTGTTACAGTAGGTTACAATGATGGCTCATTGTTAGTTTTCTTTGATCTTTTGATGTCTGACGGTCAGTGCTGTATAGCTTGTCATTGGGTGACCAATTAAAGGACTGTAAGGTCTCAAATTGCTCCTCTCATAAACGGGTGGATGCTGTTTGTTAACAAGACTGTATCTGAAACTGTCTTCCATTTGGACTTGACTGACAAGACATGCTGTGGCATCTGCCCTTCAAGCAGAGGGTGCAGCCTCTTTGATTTATTGTGTATCCCTGGTTCTTAAAAATGTTCTTAAAATTTAGTTGTGGAGTTTTACATAGTTAAAGAATTTGAAAACAATTAATAAGATATATTGTAGTAATAGTTATAATAATATTGTATTTGTTGTACCGGTAATAGCATCCGTAGTGTTACTCAGGTGTTAGCCTCGACACCCAGGCTTTCATTTTCGTTCACGTTGCGTGAAAACGGAAAGCCTGGACTAACTTGTTACACACAGTGGCCTTGAGGGGGGAGTCAACCTTCCGGGGTGGTCTAAATGATGTGACGTGGAACAGCAGTGGACGGGCGCGGGAGGGGCCGGGGATGACGACACGTTCGTGAGATCAAATCAGATCAGCTCGATCTGCCGTGTGGATCCCACGGCACCCCGCCCCCAAAGGCCAAAATCATTGCGGGTTAGGCCAGGCTACCCAGGTGTTGAACAAGTTGTTAGTTTCATGTTAATAAATAGCCCACTGAAAATATAATTTTGGATTCGTATCCTGAGCTCTAAGCAGGTGAGAGGAGCGATGGATTTGACCACACAAACCCTAGCATCACTACTCTGGGTATACTGTATGTCAGACATGCAAACATCAGAATACGTGTACAGTCTTCTGTGAAAAGGACATTTGAAGAAACTTGGTATAATAGATAGAAATAAGACAGGGCCTAATATACCGGTAGACCGTTGGGAGACAACAATTGTATTGACACCTGCAACAGCAACATTAACTTCTGTTCAGAGTTATTACCAGTTAGTCCCCCTTGTGAATCAGCGTGACATACTGTATAACGGAGGGCAATACTTGTGTGTGCATGCATCCAGTGCACATCCCGCCTATGCCCATAACGGCTGGCCTGTGACTGGGAGATGAAAAAAGCAGCCTATTTTACGCAGCTTTGAAATGTGCTGCGTCAGGCCCTCCCCTAACGTGCACTTGCCCACCCTCCGTCCCTGCCTGGTAGGTTTTTGTGAACATATCAGGCCAGTTCACTGCTAAGGCGTGTCTCGAAAGACCTTACAGTATGTATACAGCTTGGTGGTTGTGTGTGCGCCTTTGTGAGGCTCTGCTTAAGCTTCTGATTTCTCCTGGCTGCAGGCTTTGTTGACATTGTTGTCGGTGCCGGTGATCTGTGGTTTCTCAGTGTGTGTGGGAGGTATAAAGAGCTGACCACTAGGAAAACAAAACTACCACGTCTGGCCCATTGTGGCCGGCCGCTCCGTCCCAGACAAAGTGGCAGACATGCACCTATTTCTAGAGTGAACCTCACCTCCTTATGACAGGCGGATTTCAGATCGATTGCTTCTCTATTCATTCTATACCCTTTTGCAAGCGCTTTAAGGAGGAATGAAGACAATATTTAAAGGTCGAATATAAGCACGCTATATGGAGATATTTAAAGGTTGAATATAAGCACGCTGTATGAATATCAGTAAGCTAAGGCACGCGCGCGCGCGCACACACACACACACACACACACACACACACACACACACACACACACACACACACACTATAGCTTCGCCCTTGGGAATTGAGTCATTAGATCTCGTCTACATCATCATGAGAGTATCAATGGTGACATTAAGCCGCAGTGACGGACGGTACAATGCTGCCAGGAGCGTTTAGTTTAATCATTAATGGGCTCAGCTGGAGACACTGAGAGAATTTTACTATTATCAGATCATAAATATTGCACTCCGTCTTGTGTACACATCGCAGTCAGCACAACGGTGACGGTGACAGAGAGAGGTGCCGCTCCGCTATAACGGAGCACCTCCCCTTCCCCCGGTTCATTCCTCACTCCCACCCTCTTCCACGGGAGAAACCTATGATGTAATGTGCCTGCTGCTGATAGAGCAATCCCCCCCTCCTCCTTTTGATTCTTCCCCTCCCCTTCCCATTTTCTATCGCCGCTGCTGCTGCTGCTGCTGGCAGTCGTAGTGGATGAGCGTGTGTGAGTCTGTCTATGTGTGTGTGTGACTGTGTGTGTGTGAGTGTGTGTGTGTGAGTGTGTGTGGGGTGCTGCTACAGCTGCAGCCCAGGGCATCTCTGGGATCCCCGCAGAGCTTCTGTTCTTCTGTCACCACTCGACTGAAGGCTGCCGCTACCGAGCACCGCAAGACCTTGTCCTCTTCCTCCTCTCCGCTGTTGAAGGTAATTCTTCTGGTTAATGACAAAAGCAGATGCGTCGTAAAGTAGGGATTAGAGAAGGGACGGACGGCTAAATGGCAAGACAGAGAGCGTGAGAGAGAGAGAGAGAGTGGCTGAGTGTCCAAGGTAGCTGCTGAGAGAATTGGTCTGGTGGTTGTGTCGGTGAAAGCTTTCTGGTCGCCACGGCGCTGGGAGTCATGGCAATAGATGAATTTAACTTCCCGTGGCTCCCTCAGTGTGTGTGTGTCTGTGTGTGTGTGTGCTCGTGCGTTTGTGCACTTGTGCGTGTGTGTGTGTGCGTGCGTGCGTGGTGTTGGTTTCCATGGTAAATATGGGATGGATTCCCGGGCTGGCTCAGGGGTAAAGTCTCATAGGGAGCTTCAGTCAGCATTTCTCTTTCATAAGCAGATTTCATAGATTACAGGATTTCTTTCTTTTTCTTTTTTTCATTCTTCTTCTCAGTTATTGTGTAACTATTTTATCTCACTTTCTTGATTACTCATTGGGATGTTTTACTTTCATTTCTGACTGCTGATGAAACTGGGCGTGTACAAGGACTGTGATGTATGTAGCCTACTTCAGTAATACTGAGTGCCTTGCAGAATTCAGATGTCATTTTGCCATATTATTTTTTGTTTAGTAGTATTAGTAAATATTTTGTGAACAAAACATTATTTGCATATCTCAAATGAAGTCTGTAATATGTATGTAGCCCCCACACCTACATAAGCTCACCTACATCATCTTTTGGTTTTGCTTTTGGATGAAATGCTTGCTTAACCCTAACTCTTGTACTTTGCCTGATGCTATGTTAATATTTTATGTCTGCCCCACATGCAGATGTGGTTATAACTAATTCATTCTAACGGCTTCCCTGCCCAATACAGTATTTTAAAAAAGAACAATTCAAAAATGCCATCACTCACTTGCAGTGTCTCACATTTTATGACACCCGTTCGCCTCATTAAGAGCATTTTTTGTGAGGATACTCTGTGTATATTCTATGAAACGCAACGTTTACCTCTGTGTGACTGTGGACAGATGAACTAACACATTCCCATTAGTCTCCAAGTGAACAGAAGGAAGGCGTGAATGGTGAAGCCCTTTGTGGTCTCCGATTTATGGGGGGCAGAGCAACTGTCTGGATTTGATTGGTCAGCGAATACCATGTGATGCTTTAGGGTCATTTCATGATTTCCCCACAGGGAAGAGGTCATGTTTACAGTGAAGGTAATTGGCTCTTTGAGACACAGCAGACACAGTACATGTTATCCTTGCAGCAAGTTCTCCTTCTGTACATGCAAGACAAGCAAAGCCCTGGCATGTGTTTTAACAAATGTAAAATTCAAAGCTAAAAAAACAAAACAAAAAAGAAACACACAAGTCCCCCTGTTGGCATGTTGACCTTCAGAAGTGTTATACTGCCCCATAGAACAAAATGCCATTAACAGGATTACACCAAGAGCACCACATTCTCAAGCCAGACAAGGTCTAGGCTGCAGGATTGTGGTAATATTTTACAGGGTGACACATTGCTTGGTATTTGACATTTGCATATGCTCAGAGACTTTCTAACTGGAAAGGTCTATAGATTAGAAGGTCTAACTTGAAAGTATATAGATTGAAATAACAGTTCATAGTATACATTTTTGTGCAAACAAAACCAGTTTGTTATAAATTTTAAACATACAATTCCATTTTTTTATTTGCTGCCTAGCTGAGCCTGACATGGAAAGAAATACATTCCGTATTTATTACTATAATGTGTAAGTATAGGGACTTCCATGTTGTGCAGAGCAGCCAGGCAGGGTGAGGGTGTCTGAGGTAATCAGGCCTTCATAGGCGCTGACCTCATCTGATCACAGACAATGATCCTCACCTTAGAACAAAGTCCCCCGAGAGAACTGGCTGGGAATAGTAGGCCCCAAGCAGGCAGTAATTGTATTGACAGAGAGAAAGAAAGAAAGATGCATAAATAAATAAATAAATAAATAAATAAATAAATAAATAAATAAATCACTGCATACTTTATCTTATAGACTAGAGCATCGCAGTCCAACCTTTCATGACATCAAAAGTAAATTCCCCATTTATTTTACTCATAGACCATTCAAAAAAGATTTACATAAAAAGGATGCTGCGGACAAAGACACCTTGAGTTCTGACAAATCGTGAAAATAAACAATGTTTTGGGGCCAATCAAATCATTTATTAGAAAAACGAAACGAAAAGAATCCTGCCGTTTTTCATCATAACGATTATTTGATCGATCAATGTGTTTGTTGTCATGATTTGTCACAGCCAGTCTATGAGGAAAATGAATGGGACAGCAATTCTTTATAGGACAAAGGAAACTTTGAAATATAAAAAGTATAATACAAATAAATATTTTAATATTTAATGTATTTATTTACCGGTATTTCATTATTTATTATACATTTATTGGATATAATATTTACATTTTTTTCAATATTTATTGTGTGAGTGTGTGTGCATGCATGCTGTGTGTGTGCATTTCCTGGAAGTAAGGGTATACAGAACCACATTGATGTTACATCAATGCAGTGAGCTCTTGGGGATTCAGATGATAGACGTTGCTGGACTGCAGTATCAAATTACAAACAATTTTCTTGATTGATTTCCCTCCTCTATTGGACGGAGGGGAGTCATGTGATACTGCAGGGCACCTGCTGATGGGGGGGGGGGGATTGCCGCTGAAGTAGAACAGACATGAAAGTTGACTGCTTGCCATCTTCAGCACGCACACAGGCAGGCCACCTGAGGAGCCTACGAGCTGTTCCCCCTCTCTGTAGCACAGCTGAATGTTAAACTGACTCACTTGACTTGGAGCTGTGCCTATGGTTTGGCTCTGTTACAAGGATTCTTTTTTTCCCTCCTTTCCTCCCTGCAAATATTGGAATTGGCCTGGTCCTAAATAGTGATATGAATACAAAACTTAAAAACTGTCACACACTTGTACGGTAATAGAGGCAGAAGATAGTAAACACTTGTTTACTATTGTAAAAAAGTGTATGCTTAACTAGTGTGTCAATCAGCTTTTTCAGATTCGATGTAGTTGTACTTGAATGATTGACTTGTACTGTAACTCTCTTCTCTGTTAATACAAATTTCATTCATTCATTAATTCATTCATTCATTAATACAAATTTCATTCATTCATTCATTCAGATGCATAGTATATGTTTCTGTGAATTCCTAGAGCAGTGTTTTTCAACCTTTTTGATACCAGGGTCCACTATTGATTCAGAATTTGAGCCATGGACCACCATCTGAGGACATTTTAGCCCCACATACCCGAAAAATAAACATTTCTTTTCCTTTTGTGCACAATGTGGATTTGGGAAACAAAACAGGGAAACATACAGATCAAAATGAGCATTAATCTTCTAGTTTTGCAGACTTGGGCTAATTCAAATGATGAATATGTTAGTCTCTATTCATTTCTATGCTCTCAAGAGTTACATCTGGTTAACCAACGGTTCATCTGGTTAACCAACTTAGCTGGGGACCACCTGGAACCATGTCACAGACCACTGGTGGTCCCCGGACCACTGGTTGAAAACCACTGTCCTAGAAGACTGATAGCAGGTTGGAATGAAAACACCACGTAAAGTTTCAATGTGGCCATCTGATGTAGTGAACAACACACATGACCGGCAAGTGCCGGGAAGTGCACTGTTGTGGTGAGTAATGGTAATTGGAGGGCTACGGAGGGACGAGTACAGTAGGCATACAGTACACTAAGCACTCTGATGAAAAGGATGAGGCTGACTCACCGACATCACAAAGTGCTCGACCCACACAGTGTCCTGGGATGGGGCTTTGGCGTCAGTGGTTTGCCAGAGGGCACCCCAGTTCTGCCTCAAAGCAGCACCAGGGTGCCTTTTCATGAAACAAGACTGCCTATGGGTCTCTTGACAGGGTGGTACAAGGGTCTACGGGGGCTGAGAATTCCTAGGAGTGGAACCTTCAGCATGTGACTTTTTATACTAGCGGTTTGCGGCCGGCGCACAATTGCCGATCCGATCAGTGTGGCCAAGAGCCCATACTGTATATGGCGATCTTTTGTATCTGATGGTCATGGCCCTTTTTATGGCAATGGAGCGGACTGATCTGTTTGCGCCTGCTCATTTTGGATGTTTTATTGCATGATTTTTGTAGCCCATCTCTTTTACCCAGAGTCACTTGACTAATGTAATTTTGGGTTCTACTGTCCCTTGGCCAAGTTGAGGAGAGCAACGGGCCAATTACGACCTCACAAAATATCCACACGAAAAAAAAAGTGCTCGCAATATGTGACAATTACCCAGGTTTTACTTCCTTGTCTTACTGGCCGGATGCCCAGGCAGCAGGAAATGTAGTGTCGATAAGTCCTGCGGTTGGCATAATTAACCGCAGACAGACAGACTGACACACAAACAACATTTGCTTTTCGACCCAGATGGCTCGCCACTGGAGCCACGGTGAAGAAATTTAAATGTACTAGAGAAGTAGGCTGTTATCAGCTGAGTAGACCTGGAGCAGAGGTCATTCTGGAGACATAACGGCACTACTCCATACTGGGGATGGCTGACTAGGCATCACAGTGCCTGTAATTCACTGGCTACAGCCAGTATCTGTTTAAGGTAGTGATACACAGATTCATAGGATTAAATTAAGTGGTTTTCAACCAGTGGTCCTTGAGAGAGTTCCTGGTGGTCCCCTGCTAAATGATGGAAAGTTGGTTAACCAGATGTAACTCTTTGAGAGCATAAAAATGAACCAAATGGCCCTGCAAGGGTCCATTTGGTTTCATGTTTACATGAATCATTTTGATCTGTATGTCCGTCTGTTTTTTTTTTTTGTTGTTGTTTCTTTCTTTCCTTTTTTTTTTTTTTTTTTTTGCAAAATCCAGCCTGGAAATGTGGACAAAAGAAATCTTTAGTTTTGGCATCTGTCGGGTGAAAATGTCATCAAATGGTGGTCCGTGGCTCAAATGCTGAATAAATAGTGGGCCCTGGAATCAAAATGGTTGAAACCACTGAAATAGTTGGTTGATATCATTTCGGCAAGCCATACAAAGTGCTACACTACACAGACGGAACTATAGTATTAGATCTGAAAATGGCTATATATATACTATGTGTGTATATATATATATATATATATATACTGTGTGTGTGTGTGTATATATATATATATATATATATATATATATATATGGCAATATATATATATACTATGTATGTGAACTTAAAAGGTAAGACTGAGTCTGCCAAAGCTCCATGTCGTCATCATTCCGTCACCCAGACAGAGCACTGACCTCTCCAGTGCTCACCTGGCTGTCTGACTTCAGTCGTCTGGGAAGGAAGGGCACTCTGGATCAGGAGGGATGACGTCGATGTACACCTCTCAACATGCACAACCTGTAGTTCTCTTTTGCCCCCAAAATGAGTCACCCTGGCACTGCTTCAATAGGATGACACAGCTCCTCTCCTGCTGGTACTTTTCCGGACAGCTGATTCTACAGTCAGAGGATGTAATGAGCAATTTCACGTTGGATTTTGAAGTGGTAGCACTAGCAACGGTAACGATTGTTACCCCTTGGGGCAGGAGGGAAGGGGGGGGGGGGGGGGGGGGGGGGGGTAATCTTGCATCAGCTACAGTTGATATCCAAGTCATAATATTTGTACTAAAGTGATGTATGCGAGTCGGCCAATAACCTCAAATTAGTTTCCGGGACTGGAAGTGTTTGTCACACTGAGGGAGTATAGACACATCTAACACAAGGACAAATCTACTGTAAGTACCAAGACAAGGTCAAGGAGTGACCTTGATTCTTGGCTCTATGGTATCGCCTAAATACTACTTTGCCGCTTTATACAAAAATTAGATTGATTTTGATTCCTTAGTGTGAGTCTCCACACGTGTTTTCTTTCCTTCAGAATGAATTTACCCATTGCATAACTGTTATAGAAAAATAGTTTTTTGTTTTTTGAAAAAACTGTGTTTCCTAATAATGGAGTTCTAAAAAAGTCATTAACATGGTGAATCACATATTGATGATATCATAGAATGGGCTGGGCTTTTTATTATTTCCACACAGCATCTCTAACGTACAGTGTATTATTGACATACATTATACATTATTGACATGTTGAAAATTGGTGGAATTCCCCATTTCCCATTGCCCAATTCCACAGTTCCCTCAACTTGTAAATGATTACATGGACAGTTGGTCATCATACTGCAGGTCACCAGATCATTTGGTTCATTGTTTCTCAACTGTTTCTCGGAAAGAAATGAATTAAATCATCCTTCCTTACAAAATGCATGGTCATTGACCACCAGTGTTGGGCAATATTAAAGTAATATCTTTACTTATGAACCCTTAGAAAAAAATATATTACTTATTACTTGAATCAAAGAGTAATATGTTGCATAATACTTTATTACTTTCCCAAGTTCCCCACTTCCACCCGCCAAAGAATAGAGATGTACAATACAAATACACTGGGTAGATTAAGATCTACAAACTACCGCACATCTCTGCTATCTGTTGATAGCTTGTAAATCTGGTCTATTTTCGTATGCAACAACAACCCAATTACCCCTTTTGGCAGAGTAATATCGTTACACTACTTTTGCTGGAAAAAGTAATATTACAGTAATGTTTAATCTTTACTGCCCAACACTGTTGAAAATGCCTGATGGATTGTAATCCTGGCCGCTACAGTTCCTCTGCCAACCTGGGGGGCAGTGAGCTGAACTCAATGCTTCCTTCTGTCTGAGGATCCCAAGCTGCTGCTTTTCACCTGACAGCTAGATGTAACACGTGGAAAGAACACATTATTCCAACCAGTTCCTTTCCTCTCCATCAGACCACGGATAGATTAGAGACTAGTAGTCTAGGGGACATGGGGGAGTACATGGTAATCTCGCTCACTGTACTTGCAATAAAACATGGGTTTCGATAATTTTCGGTTAATTTGCCCAACCCTAGTTGAAGGTATTGTAGCTGGACTGTGAAAAATGGTACTACTCTGTAGCTGGTACTATACAGTGTAGCTTCTTTTGTTTTAACCATTAGCAATGTACAGAAACGTGCAGGGCCGACCATGGCTGTTAACTGTCCTACAACTGACAGTCTGTTTGAGGATAGATCATGTATTTTTAACATCAAGTGCTCGCTGCCCATAGCTCTGTAAACATACCAGGCACTCTGGAGCACCGTCTGGAGCATTTAAATGTGTTCCTCTGCTTCTGGACAGAGAGTAAAGAGATCCAATGTTCTTCCCAGTTAATCTGTACAGACCAGTGGTTCTCAGACCTTTATTTTGTAAGAGGAAATTATCTAAAATTGCAGATCCTGACTGTTAATTTAACGGTTCAGATGAGTATTTTACATGAGCTGTGGGAAGGGAGTGTGTCTGAGGCTTGTTTGCCTTGGCACAATTTGCAGTTCAAGTTGGATAAACTAAGATCATCATAGGAGAAATAGATAAGATCAAATGGTTAATTGCATAGTAATAGCATAGCAAAATAGCCCTTTGAGCGTGGAAGTGATATCGCTAATCAACCAGCGGATATCTTATTGTCTTATTGACACCGTCAACATCAGCTATCCTACCGTAGGTAGCAAAACCTTGTTATCTTGTGTGTCCATTCAGCCAACATGTTCCAACATGAAGGCTTATCTCAGTACTGTAATTCCTACTGTCCCCCATTTATATAGAAGGACCTGTCAGCACTTCTGGCACTGGCTGCACGCTGTGAGTTCATCTGATTTATACTTTGTTGTGTGACAAGTGTCGCTCACATGGCTGTCTTGTGTCATTTTGAGACCGGCCATATTAGCGGGGTCACAAGCAATAAAGAAAGGCCGGTCTTCCTCTGTTTGACTTGTCTTGGGCCGTGTGTTTAGATGTGAAAGGTTCACTGTGCTCGATGGACTGTTTACACAGTGCCGGCAGGTGGCCTGGCTCAACGTGAGAATGGTTCACCGACAGTGGGTTTCCGACGAGGGACTAACGGCAGCCTGGACATTGTCAGAACTCTGTTACGAGGCACCGGTGTCGTGTGCGGATCTCGGATGACAGATAGTCCGCTAGGAATCTCAACTCCACGATCCGTACGCGCTCCTCTCACCCAAGTTGCTGCGAGTCGACATTCCGATTCCCGACACCTCAAAACTTGGCATTCCGTCTGCCTCCTTAGCTGCGGCTAGCTGCGTCTGTGTGACGTATATAATTAGCACCTGCTATTTTAGAGAGCGGCGTCCCCGTCTCAACATCCCTGCTCTCATCACACCCTGCTTTCTCGTTGTACGCGAGGAAGCTTCTTGGAAAAAGCATTATTCAGTTATATTCTGAATCCACATCATGGCCATTGTGATGCAGCCGTAATATGCCATCGCATCATGGGCCATTAAGCATCTCACTATAGTATATTGTATATTACTCTATCCTGGGGTAGTATACACTAAATATAATTGTTTAATGATATTTGTTGTTGGGCTTTATTTGCATAGCACAGTGGAGGGTGATAGGAATCAGGTAGGCTACTGTACGTACTGTATGTGGTGTGATTGCCTTAACCACTAGGAATCAGCATCCTGGTGTACATACTGTATAGCAGTGTTTTTCAACGTTTTTGATACCAGGGCCCACTACTTATTCAGCATTTGAGCCACAGACCAACAGTTGAGGACATTTTAGCCAAACAGACCCCAAAACTAAAGATTTATTTTGCTTTGGATTTGGGGAAACAAAACCGTCAAACATACAGATCTAAATGACCATTAATCTTCTAGTATTCTCTAGTTGAGTAGACTTGGGCTAATTCACAAGGTGAATATTTTAACTCTTGAGAGTGTAAAACATGAAACGGTTTCATTTTTACGCTCTCAAAGAGTTACATCTGGTTAACCAACTACCCATCATTTACCTGGGGAACACCTTGAACCCTCTCAAGGACCACTGGTGGTCCCCGGACCACTGGTTGAAAACCTCTGCTGTATAGCATTGTGTTTCTTTACATTAGAACTAGTTATCCAATGCAAATGGATAATGTTGCATGTATATGGTGGTCAGTCGAAGTAGCCTACACAGCCTATGTGTGTCATGCACCTTTCTGTTCTGCATATATACACAGCATTAGACAGTTTGAAGGTGCAGTACGTGTGTTATTATGGAGGCAAAATGAATGAACGCCCAAATACAGAGCTAAATACACAGAGAAATCTTGTTAACATTCAGCTTATACAGATAGTTAGATTTGTATATAGACATAAGTAAACTCCCCCCGTGGTTGTGTATACCCACATCTGCCTAACTGCCTTAATTGCCCCCCCCCTTTTCTCTCTCTCTCTCTCTCTCTCTCTCTCTCTCTCTCTCTCTCTCTCTCTCTCTCTCTCTCTCTCTCTCTCTCTCTCTCTCTCTCTCTCTCTCTCTCTCTCTCTCTCTCTCTCTCTGTGTGTGTGTGAGGGGTGGGGCTAGAAAGCAGTGGCCAGAGGCAGCCAGGCAGCACTATGACAGTGTGTCAGAGCGAGCTAGAGAGAGTGAGAGAGAGAGAGAGCGGACTCAGACACGCACACTGCAAGGCAGCTATAGAAGAAACTGTCTCTCAACCTCTGTTCTGGATAAAGCAACTGGCTCTTTTTTGGGGGGAGGGAATATTCCATTGCAGTCGTACAAAAAAAGGAAAAGGTTGTTTAATGGCATACCACCTGAAAGAGAATTCTGTCTTGACTTGAACCTGTGTAGTGGGACTGACTGGACTGAGTAAGTATAGAAAGCCTATCCTCGTGTTCATTATCTATGCTGTGCCTTGGCTATTATTAATCATTGATGTGATGCCGTTGGAGTTCTGGTTACCTAGTGAAGTCATGTCTGTCGTTTTGCTGTTTGTCGAAATGTGCTGAACTTTTTTTTTTCCTCCCATGGCTCACGGCAGTGTATGAGGTCTGTTGTTGGTCTTTCTAACCAGGGCAGAGTGTGTGAGTTCATGTGAGACAGCCCTCCTTTCTCTCTCCCTCCAGTAGTCTTTATCACAAGGTGATACCAGCCAGGGGGGTGATTAAATATCCTCAGTCTGTGTATGTGTGTGTGTGTGTGTGCGTGCGTGTGTGTGCGTGCGTGTGTGTGTGTGCGTGCGTGGAAGAGACAGCCTGCCTCTGTGTGTGAGTGTGCGTGTTCTCTACCCTTGCATTAAGAGATATTGGCTTTGGACTTATTTTCTGTGGAAACACCGCTATTTACCTGGGCGTGTTCACACTTTAAGACCTGCTTCTGGCTTGTATGTGTGAGGCTGAGCACTACCTCTGCTGCTAATACAACTGAATAGCACCGGCGTTTTCCAACTGGATCCGCACGTCTCATTCTGCAGCTCATTTGAGCCAGTGCGTGCATGACCCATGAGCAATGAGCGTGAGTGCCTGGGAGCGCCGGGCCTCTCTCTGGCCACACACAGGAGAGGTGAAGCAAAGTGGCAGCCAGTGCATGGCACGCACATCCCATCCCAGCGTTGCCATGTCTGCTTATTAGACTGTAACTGACTTTCTGCTTGTTTCCATGTAAATATGGTCAGTTACATGCAGATGCAGCATCTCATTTTCAAGAGGGATCTAACTTTGTGCAGGGTTTTCATAATGTTTCCTAAAGTCAAATAAGGACCCCCAGAGTGAATTTGTATTTGTCCACAGACTCTCATCTGAAAAAAAAAGTGCATAAAGTGATGCATAATTTAGCTGCTTCTTTTGGTCTTTTTTTTTTTCTTTTTTAGACCTGATTGCTTGCTGCAAAATCTGGCAAATTCTATCCCAGCTTTGGACACTTGTACTCTGAAGCCCAAATTCATCATACTTTGTTGCGTGCTGTTTTTTAAAAACGTTTTGCTTTGAAAATCAAATCTATTTTGGCAAGGAGATCTGAATGATGCTTTAGGTTTTGAAGTTGGCTTTCAAAAATCTGAATATACAAGGGGGGGAGAAGGAGAAGACAGTGAAATGAAGGTGAAAAATGTTTTATACACTACTTGGCAATTGTTTGTGTGCAGTCCTCTGAGTGAGCCACTTGTGAAGGTTTGTAAATGTGACGCTAGAGAAGGGCTGATGATGCGAGGCTGGGTGGGGATGGTGGGTGTGGGGGTAGCAGACAAGACGCAGGGCAGAAGGGCTTCAGGTGTCTGTGTGTGTGAAATCCAAACCTCCCAGCCTCCACGCTGCCAACATCACTGTGACGAATGCCTGCCAAAGACATGTGGGGGAGGTGGAGGAGGAGGTAGTTATTCTATCAGTGGTTACTAGAGACCATAATTGATACTGTATTAGGTTTATGAAGAGTTCACCAATACATTACTGTCCCTCTTTGTGTTGTGGTTGGATATGATCGGCCGTAAAACAGATTTTGCTCGTTCTCTCCTCTTCCATATGCAGACAAAGTAAAATGTATGGTATATACACACGAGTGGTTTTCAACCAGTGGTCCCTGATACGATTCCAGGTGGTGCTCAGCTAAATAATAGACAGTTGGTAACCAAATGGACCCTTATAGGTCTGTAATTCTTGAGCTCGTAAAAATGAAACCAAATGGACCCGCATTTTATGGTCTCAAGAGTTAAATTATATTTAAACATCTGTATGACTTAATTGTCAAGAAGAATCTACACATTTAGAAATGCAGAAGAATTGTTATTCTGACCAACATTTTGCCAGCTATCTCTCTTAAATTGTGGACAGAATCTTGAAAATCACTGCCTTTAGGTCAGAGAGGCTGAACTTGATATCAAATGGTGGCTAAAATGCAGAATAAATAGTGGGCCCTGGCATGAAAAACGCTGAAAACCCCTGGTATACAGTGTGTACCACGAGGATGAATGAATATTTATAATTAGGTTTTATTGTTTGATTGTTTCATGCTGTCTGTTCAGAAGCACCTGTTGGTATGTCCAGAGGGCAATCAAAGTAATGGTCGTGTGAAGCCAGGAACGTGGAGGCCAGCCTATCTGATACTGTCTGTGTTGTCTGTCCTGTCTAGCATGCAGTTGGACAGCTGGACGTGAGAGATAACCCTCCCAATCAAGCTTTAACACACATGCATGCACACACACACACACGTGCACATACGCATGCACGCACGCACACACACACACACACACACACACACACACACACACACACACACACACACACACACACACACACACACACACACACACACACACACACACACACACACACACACACGTACACAGATGATCAACAAACACTCAACAATATTGTAGTAAAGGGGAGCTTTCATGCGTTATGCATTATTTATTTATTTATTTCTCCTTTAAAAGAGCGGGACTTTCTCTCGAAGTAAGGAGGCGGAATAATGGACAGCTCTATCTCCGAAAGAATCTGAGGAAGAACAGTGAGAATACTGTTAGACTTGTTACATGGCGATTCCCTCTCTCTCTCTCTCTCTCTCTCTCTCTCTCTCTCTCTCTCTCTCTCTCTCTCTCTCTCTCTCTCTCTCTCTCTCTCTCTCTCTCTCTCTCTCTCTGTTGTGGATTTTTGAAGGAAGAACAGCCCTGGCTTTGCTGATGACCTTGCTCCGGTGTTTTCTTTTGGTTTGATCCACAAAGAAAACAGCTGGCCGCAGCATTCTGGGTAGCGGGGCCTCGACAATGAGCTGCCTGTATGATGCTGTCAGGATGGGTTTGGCTTGTTGGTAAAGGATGGTGCCCAGTATATCAATAGCTGAAATCCAGACCCCATCAAGATAATATTAACAGTCATGAGAGGGAAATGAAAATATCCCGCTCATGATGCGTCATGACCTGGAAAAGGTGCTTCCGTTGGATTAGTAGAGTTGTCACAGAAAGCGTCTAGTCTGATTAATGTGCACCAGGTTTTTGGCATAATAAGCAACCTTGATGCGATGCCTTGTCTACATTCCGTGTCATTGCTTGTAGATAATACCTTCAAGGATGCCTAATTAGCAATTATGCGCCGCTGCTGCTTAACTCATTTCACTAGCACGGAAATCACTGCTGCTCAATAAAAGAAACACAATGTCACTGTTGTTGTGCTGCAGTGAATGATATTTTGCCACTGTTGAGAAAAGATGAGCAAAGAAAAGCTGTGCTTCTGTATTATGAAAACACAGAAGAAGTAAAAGCAACAGACAACCTTACTCTACTTTTTCGAAAGAAAGAAAGATGCTGCATCAAGCATAATTCCTTACTCTGGCCCCATGAGCACATGTTTCCAATCATTGTCAGCATATCCCAGGGGCATTGACTCCGCATTAGCCTTCATCTGTTTATATAGTCAGGTTGACTAACTAATCCAGCCTCCACTCCCCCACCCTAGTTGTGTCTTCATGTGTAAGAGCAAGAGAGGTTATGTGTAAATATCCTTGCTTGTATTTGTTTACAATGTATGTTAGTGATTATTAGCTGCATAAGCTAGTTGCTCTGATGTGTGCATTGCTGTCAATTAGATCACAACTTCAGTCATGCAGTTATGGCAGTGAAATCAAGGAATGTATATAAACATGCAGTAGCATATCACCTCAAAAGACCCATTTGCTCAAGTTCAGTATTCCCAACAAAAATATGCTGCCCTCCTTCAGCCCCCAGACATGAGAGACCAGTAGTCATTCTGGAGAACAGAGGCTCCAAAAAGATGAACAGATTGTATAAATAGAATAGATTCAAGAATCAAAGTAGTGTAAAATCCCAATTCACTATGGCTGTTTATGTGCCATATACAGTATAACGTAGTACGCTGTCTTCAAAAGGTTAAGTCTGATGTGATCACAGAAAAAATGGGGGGTTTGCAGCAGTAATTATTTTATTCAAAACACGGCATTCATTGATGACGTCTTCTGAATGAACTGCCTTCGATATGCCGTGGAACGTAGCGGAGGGGGTCAGGGTGTCACAGTGAGAGTGCTTTTGTGTCGCGGCTGCGCCAGCGAGCGAGAAAAGGGTTAATAGTTGAGCCGAGAGGGGGGTGGGCGGGCCTGTCCGACTGGAGTGGCCAGCCACTTGTAACCCGAAGGTTAAACACGGGGCCTTGGGGGAGTTCTTTTTACTGTGTACTCACTGATGGGAACTCTCTGTAAACACTCTGGGAGCACACATGCTTCTTTTTCCCAGTCCAGCGCAGTGCCATGACGTGGGAAATGACTGTGGACATATTGGAAGATGGAAGTGAGCCAGCAGATTGTTGTTGTTGTGTTTGCTGTGGCATCTCAAAGAACTGCCCCTATAAGACACCCAGTGCACAGAAAACAGCACGTACACTCCTGCACATGACAAGATGCCTCGGCTTTGCTTTTTTTCTTCCTGTGCAGGTTATTTTAACTGTACACAAGGCTTCGGGAAGACATGGGGCAGATTGTTTACACGTATGTCAGCGTTTCTTCTCATGTGCTTGGTGTGTGTGGGGGTGTGTGTGTGTGAGAACCACAAGATTGTCTTTTTGGTGGAGGGCGCGGCCTCCGTCACCCTTTACTTCACACCTGTTCTTCTTGCATGTCCATGTTACGCCACATTATACACGCTTCTATTTTAAACAGTAGCCGCGGGTGCTGGAATGTGGACATCCCATCCACACGCCTCTTCCCAACGCCCCAGCCAGGGGGAGCAGCTAAAAGAGGGCACACACGCCGCCGCCACGTACCTCAGAGAGTGCGTAGGAGGTTTTGCGTTAGCCGCGTTGGATATATGTTTGTGCGCTTTCCTGTCGCGAGTAACGAGAGCGGGGGCTGATTAATGGAATCAGCCTTCAGCCCGGCTTCAGTTAGCAGCCTACATGCCCTCCCCAAGCCCACCCCAGCCCCCACCTCCCCCTGTTGTGATTTGATATCTCTGAGCATTCCAGGTGGTGCCCTTTACTCTACTAATGGCGCTACTGACCTGCTCACACATTCCAACCGCAGGCCGCTGATCACACGCTGCTAATTGCTTCACTACAAAAAACCCCAGCCGAGCTTTCTTCTTGCTTCGCCTTCCATCGCAAAGCGATGAACAGGGACATCCTGACATTTCATGGTGCGTGCGTGTGCAAGCACAATTGCACACAAGCGCGCATATGCGCGCATGCATGCAGTCACGCACGTCACACGCCCTCACCCACATGCACACAGAGTTTACAGTTCCATATTCATACATAGGGTCCCCCGGGGCCCTAACTAATGGCACTCAGTTTACAGATATGTTTACTCCTAATTTGGACAACAATGGGAATGAGCTCTAGAGCTGTGTTGTATTGTCCTTGTGACAGTTATGTACAGACAGTTATGTGTATGCATTTCCTCAATAAAGATGTCACTCAGTGAACCGGTTTCTCCTATGGGCTTTGCAGGCATGCCTTGCATAGCGGAGAATGCTGGGATGCACGTTTCTCCATTTAGCCTGCTGACGGGTGTAAATCAGAAATGTGCAAAGAAGGAATGAGAGGTGCTGGTGTTTTTGCCACATCTAACTTGGCATCCCTATTTTGGGCACGTCATGTAACGGAAAACAAAAATCATGAATTGCGCGTCTACAAGTTCACCTTATAACGTGGTGCATGATGAGAGACTGTGATGACTGACTATATCTCTGACTATATCTCTGAAATAGTCAGTTTAAAAATAAACGGGTTTGTATAGAAAGGGGGGCGTGGCAGTTAAAATGAATATCAAATTACTGCATGGAGTAACTGAAAAGCTGTCTGGGGTGGTCATATGAGCCCGGAGTAGACAATAACAGGGGTTGACACTAAGGTCTCCGAGGCACTTGCCCATCGGGCAAGTGCAAGTCAGGTTCTACTTGCCCTCAGGTCATGGTCACTTGCCCCCCAAAAATATATTGCAAATTTTGCATTTAAGTTTACTTCCTACTTGGGTGCTTTAAACCAGGGGTTTTCAACACGTGGTCCCTGAGAGGGTTCCAGGTGGTCCCCAGCTAAGTTGGTTAACCAGATGTAACTCTTGAGAACGTAAAAATGAAACCAAATGGACCCTTGCGGGTCCATTTGGTTTCATTTTTACACCGGGCAAGTGTTAGTCTCAAACCCTGAATAAAATGAGCAAAAGTTTTTTGAAAGTGAAGTATCCCTTTAAGTCAGGAAAGAGAGTGCAGGTAACGTACAATATATTGCATATTGTAAGGTGTAAGGAGTGGTGATTTTGACGGAGCGTATACAATCACTGGCGTCTGCATCGCTGATAGCAATGCCATCGCATTTCTGTCTTAGGTGGCAAGGTGCTGGCAGGGACGGCATGGTGCCAGCAGAACCAACACTTGCCGTGAAAGCTCCACATTGCGACATGCTTGCGGTTGTTTAGCTTAAGGATTTGGTTAAAGTTATGGTTAGGGTAAGGGTTTGGTTAAAGTTATGGTTAGGTTAATGGTATGGGTTGCCGGGTAAAACACTACCTACTGCACAGGCTCTTCCTCGGCAACTGCCACCTGGCCACTTATTTTACTGTTATTTGTAATTGTCACCCAGTATATGGAAAGACTACGTGTGCTGCTTAGCTTGTCTGTGTGAGCAAGACGCAGGCCAGAGCAGGAATGTTTTACAACCACTCGCCCCAAAGTCAAAGGCATTGCCAACTCTTCCTTTCTTATGGTAATGGAGGCACGGGTTGACTCTAGTTACCCTTGAGTTAGGTTAGCATATGACAGCATATGACCCAGTTATTATAGCAATATATTCTGCAGACATTAGTAGTACTGCACACCACCAAAACGACCTGCTGGACCATTTTCTCCTACATTTACAGACTCATCATTTCTTTTTTTACGCTTTGATAGCATAGTACGCTAATCATAAAAAAAGAACGCGGAAGCGTACTGTATCTTTCAGTGATACTTCTGCTTCTGATGTCTAATGGCCGTCATAAAGACCGAGAGGGAGGTTAAATCAATGTAACAGTGCCCAGGGTAGGATAAGACAGCAGCAGTCCTAAGGCTTCCTGCGTCAGACAGGCCTCTACCAGTCAGCCTGGCAGGGCAGATGTTTTTAGGTGAGAGGCACAGTATAGTGCAGTCTGAATAATTCATCAGGTTGGATCGAAGATGTGATATATTAAGACACGGCGCTAGACTTCCTGTGGCCCTATCCCGTGCTTTCTCTGTGGTGTTGAGGAGGGGCTTGCAGGGCTCAAATCCCTGCGCCTTCCCTTTCTTCCTGGCACTTGTCCACCAGCATCTGGGCAGTCTGGAAGACGGTTATGGATACTCTGCTTCTGGGGTCTAGAGAGGGCCTCTCTGGACATCTGGAGAGGCAGAGGCTGCTGCTTATTAGCATGCAGGTATGATCTGCTCACAAGAACTATCACTGTTGTTGCTTTGCTCTTTCTTCTGTATGGCTCTTCCAGAGTCAACCTGGTCTAATTTGCTCAGGTAACACTGGTCCCACTCATGCATGTGTTATTGTCTGTCAAAATGAATATGTGCTGTGTAAAAGCAAGCCTTCCATGGTTCAAGGAGGCGTTACATGATTCATTTCAAAGTAATTTGACAACAAACCACTTTGGATAAACCTCCTTGGAACACATATCTTTGTGCAGAAGATGGTATTATTCGGGCCAGAAGGATTTTAAAATTTCACTTCATGAAGGACACTTTAAGAAATTGTAATGTTTGTGCCTGAATTTTGTCCTCTTGTGATTCAAATTCGCCTGCTTTCACGCCTGCCGATGACTTGGTTTACTTTAAGCAGAGAAAGTCTCATGTTTATTCAGAGCCTGCACTGTCTCCTTATATCTTTATAACCTTCAAACCCATGAGATGAGAAAACAAATGCATCATGTTTCAAAATCAAATGCATGGTAAAAGTCTCCACTATGGTCGTCAGTAGTGGTTGCATGCGTGCAAATATAGTCCAGGCGCTTAAGCACCTGGCAGAAACTGCACTTTGGATAATAGCATTTCAGCAGCACACAGTGGCTCGCCGGACTTGTTGCTCCAAATCCCTAAGTTGTGAATTTAGGTGAATGTGTGCGAGGCCACGCTATGTGGGCTCTGATATCACAATGGGGAGGCTCAGCTTTCCTCTTAACAGATCATTTCACCTCCATCGCTCTGTGACATCGGCACCCACCTACGCACAGCCAGCCACAGGGAGTGCTGCACTGTGTGGACATGTCAAGACTCTGACTGCCTGTCCACGCTGTGTGTGTGTGTGTGTGTGTGCGTGCGTGCGTGCGTGCGTTTTCATGCGTACTTTTGAATACCGCTAGCACATCAAATGTCTGGTACAAGAAACCTTGCAAGCGCTTCCTGTTTTTGAGCCTTACACAGGCCCTGCTAGAGTTTTAATTTAGCACGTCTTCACAGTGATAGTTGAACAAAGCATGTGACATAAGATATCTGCCCGTATACCTGCAGCCAACTGCACTGCACTCTGTCATCTGATAGGCTGTTAATCCCCTTATTATGCCTGTCTAGTTAAATAGAGCAGTCAGTCAGCCTTTAAAGCACCAGCCAACAGATCGATGTAAACTTTACAGTGTGCACAGCTCTGTGTGCAGTGGTTGAAATTATAAGATGTTCAAAACATTGTGTTAAAGGGATATTTCACCATTTTGTAAAAATAAATATATGTTAATGACACTTGAACCTTTAGAACACTTTCCTGGGGATCTTTATGTGGTTTTAGATAGTTTAGATTGTAGCAGTGAGGCCAGTGTCTCTGGTGTCATCAACACTACTTCTTGGACTACATGTTGTCTCTGTGAAACTGTTAACAGCGCCTCTCCCTATCCACAAGAAGGTGCAATGAGAATTGTGGGAATCGTAGTCCAGGAAGTGGTGTCCTTGACATCAGAGACACTGTTCTCACTGCTAAAACCTAAAATATCTTAAACCACGTATTACACAAAAAAAGAGCACAAGTGAAGTGTTCTAAGTCTTCTAAATGTCATTAACGTGTCATTTTTTCCTGCAAAAACAGTGAAATGTCCCTTTAACTCTAGGCCAAGATGGGCGCTATATCGGTGTGATAAATTGGAGTTTGAAGAAATGTTAATAGTCTGTGATATAATAGGGACCATGGCATGGCAGAATTGAGAGCTTGAGTGACAGGAACTCATCTCCCCCCGTCTGGATGGTGAATTAGGCTGCCCTCATAGGTCAAATGTGGTTGTCTAGGACGTGGGATGTCAATGACTGGAATTTACCCTAAATATATGGATTGTAAAGGATTCAGAACATGGCTTGCATTACTGGGATACCGATGCCAGCCAAGTGACTCCTGAAGATTCGGGTAAGGAATGCGCAGGCTGCTATTGATCTTGACTAAGTGAGGTCACTGCATAGTGGTAGGGGGGGGCTGCCCCAAAGTCAGACCCCACATGAAGGGGACAACCCCTTTCATAGAGCCACATCGAACTGGGGGTAGTCTGGCTGCTGCTTGATATCGAAGCCGTTAAGAATGCCATCAGTGCTTTGAAAGGAACAAAACTCATGTTTAATTAGGTCATTGCTCTCATTAGCTGTTTATGATCTCAGTAGGCTGCATTCGCTGGAGGTAGTTACGGCTAACAGCAATGGCGGGTGTCTACACAGGGGACTTACAGTATGTGGCCGGTTAGAGTTAGTAACGTTGGACTATGTGCATCGTCATAGTCAAAACAGTAGCAGTGGTCAAGTAGCTATGATCAACCCTACTCAATCTCACTCAATCTCCCAATATAGAATTTTGCACTGGAGATGGTTGCAGTAGGCCAGTAGATTCTATGGCAGCATTCAGTGCTATATCATTTTGTCCCTTTCAATGCATTGATTGATGGCATTTGAATATACTGCATCACCCCTCTTAACCATGTACTGTCAGGACTGTAGCCAGAGGTGAAGAAAGTCTTTCCATGTTGGTTGCCCCCCAGGATCAGTTGTACAGTAGACATTATGCCACATGGAAGAAACTTATAAGGGGCATATATGTTTGTGATATAGGGCTGCATACTAAAAATTGGCCCCTTTCCTATATGTATAGGTGCATATATGTACCATATATGTGCATATATGTACCATATATGGTACATATATGCACCTATACATATAGGAAAGGGGCCAATTTTTAGTATGCGAACATATATGTGTATGTAGCATATATGTACATATATGACCTATATGTACCTATATCTACATACATGCAATGAAAATACCTATACATTAATAAAATCCAATAGAAGCCCAAATGTACAACTTAAACACTTTATTAACAAGTTAGCCGATATTACGCAAAGATGAAACATTTTAAAGTGCATGAAAAGTGGCAAACAGAAACAAAACAAATCTAACACATTTAATTAAAAAAAAAATCTTACAAATTTTGTAAACAGGTTAGCCTATAATATGGAAAAAATGAAACATTTCTAATTGCACAAAATATTATGGCTTTAAAGTGGCAAACAGAAAAAAAAAACAAATCTAATACATTATAAAACCCAATGTGTTGTTTCAACTCATAATTTCAAGTGTCCATGCTGCAATAAAATTATACATCAAGACAACAAACATAATTAAGGTAACTCAAATACAGTACATGTTAGTTGATAGAAGTCGACACCTTTAGTTGATATGACTACTGTTAGTATTAGTTCAACAGGGCTTGACACTAACACTTGCCCGCTTGCCCGGGGCAAGTAAAAAAAATGGTAGGGCAAGTGAAGACTGCTACCTGGTTGCCCGATCAGGCAAGTGTGCAACTTAGTGCACTATAACACAACACAAGATAAATTTGTCTTGAAGGCAGTCATTGCACTCTGCCTCTGTCTCTTTCCCTGCTTTCTAGCTGTCCACAATTCCAGGCTGGATTTGGGAAACAAAACAGGCAAATTAACATACACATCAAAATGACCTAATCTTCTACATTCTCTAGTTGTGTAGACCTGAGCTAATTAAGATGATGAATTTTAACTCTTGAGAGTGTAAAAATGAAACCAAATGGACCCGCAAGGTCCATTTGGTTTCATGTTTACGTTCTCAAGAGTTACATCTGGTTAAACTTAAATGCAAAATTTACAATATATTTTTTGGGGGCAAGTGACCATGACCTGAGGGCAAGTAGAACCTGACTTGCACTTGCCAGATGTGCAAGTGCCTCGGAGACCTTAGTGTCAACCCCTGAGTTAATACAACTATCATTGTAGTGTGACAATGTCATTTACTTTTATAGATACAATTGTAAGCCATTTTTCTCAATATGTTATACTTGTCTGTATGTTTTTTTCTAAAAGTCCCACTGCAACACTGTATGCAGATATTGTACAGTAACACAGAAAGGAATTCAGACTACACAAGTTACATTAGGAATATTCACTCGGAGAGCAGAGGAAACTCATGCTGCACATCTAGAGGCTATCAGGCCAATAACGTGGATAGTCGTCATTATGGTGTAAAATGTGCATGTGTTAATATCAGATAAGCTGTCTCACTTCAATATATATTCACACAAAAGGGTTGAAAAAGTTCAGCTTGGTCAGTGGTACATCGTGTTTGACTCCTCGTCAAATGAGTCTTAAGGGAATTCCAGGTACTATAAGCAAGGGCAGGTTGAATACATGCGTGGATATTTACTGCCACACCCAAACAGTATATGATCAAGAATAGTGTTTGAGAAGTGCCAACCTTCTTGATTTGCGAACCCGTCTTTGCATTTCAACATTTCACACTTACTTTGCGCCAAGTGGTCAATCAGTCCAGAGTAGCAAGTTTAAGATCCCTCCGGCACCACACGTGAATGATCGGTGCTCGATATATAAGCCTCACGGCGGTCAGAGCCTCTCCTCCGACGGCAGAATGCAGCTCTTGGCATCTTGTTAGCAATGTGGGCAAGGGGTACGCTCTAGCATCTCCATGGAAACCAAAGACGCCAGTGGAAGAGGTGGACCCCATCGGCATCGCCTGTTTTCTTAACTATGATGGGCTTCTGTGGCGACTGTGACAGAGCCCACATCCTCGTCGAAGTCGTAGAGACGGCGTTCTTGAAGTCCCTAATGACTTGCAGGTGGAGGGGATCAGAGTTCCCTGTTGGAATGGGATGATTGCAGAGCGTCGACACAGCATGGCGGCCTACAGAGAAAGAGGCGGAAGTTGTGAGCTTGTAGATTTGCTAATTTCTAAATCAGCTAAGTTTTAAATCAGCTGACCACCTGCTCTGCATTTTGATTTCACTGACACATTCAAGAATCTGCTGCAAAGATTCAACTATGGCAATCAGAGTTGCAACTAATGATTGTTTTCATAATCAAATAATTGGCCGATTAGTTAAAAGATGAATGGGATTACAACACTTCTCTAAGCATCACCTTAAAATATATTTTAGACATGTTCTAACCAACAAAAATATGTTTGATTAGCTGCTGATTAGACTAATATTCAAACAAACACAGTTATATTAAACCAACTCATGGTGTCTTTAGGCTTATTCTGACGGCATACATTGATTACGGAATATCTACACACCTCAGTCTAAAAGGTACAGTACTCTTCTGAACTCAAATAGGTCCTTTATAAATAAATATTCAAGCTTTATGTTTGGCTCTTAATATAATCAATGTTACAGTATAGTTCCACAGTGTCAATTTTTGCCTTGCATCTGCTTCTGTCCATGTGCAGCTATAATCAGGTTGTAAGGGACAATTAATGCTGAAAAACTAAGTGGGAAACACACATTAATAATCAATCACTAAATTAGTTGAGAAATAAATTATGATGCGGACTGGCCTCATGCTTCCTTCAATGCTGGCCAGTTGGAGGTAGTTCAGTGCCCAGGATTACTGCATGTTTTTGTGAAGGTATCTAGGGGACACGGGGAGAACATGCAAACTCCATACAGAAAGGCCCTTCCTCGGGTATGGGCACTGATGACGTGGAGGAGCAGATACGCCGCCAGCACCCACAGCAGCGCCCCTAGTGGGAATCGAACCCAGGACCTTCTAGCTGTGAGGCGACAGCACTAACCGCTGTGCCACCGTGCCCCAATTATGAATTCTACTACAATTAATCGTCACAGCTCTAATAGCAATGTACTGTAATGTTTTGTAAAACCTGCCTTATGCAAGGTAGATGAGAAGTAGAATATGTAGATGAGTAGTAGAACGAGTAGATGGAGGGTGAACAGTGGTCCTCCAGTCTAGGACAGCTTCAGAGCCTGCCGACAAAGAGACACAGCATAATGTGAGTGCAGATCAGCTACTACATCATACAACCACAATCAACACAAGTGAAACACCTTAAAGGCAAGAAGCAATGCATGGCATGGGAAACAGACTTTTAAAAAGGGGAACTCCACCCATTTTCTACATTCTAATATGTCCTTATGTCCTAGAGGTGCTGGGTGGACATGATAAAAAGTTCCCCCATTCTGTGTTCCCAAGAAATGGGGGTCTGAAGAAAACCATTAACATGGTGAAACATCTTGATGACATCATCAAGATGTACAGTATTTCACCATGTTAATGGATTTCTTTAGACATTTTTTTCTGAGAGCGTACAAATGGAACCGGGCTTGACACTAACACTTGCCTACTTGCCCGGGGCAAGTGAAAAAATGGTGGGGCAAGTGAAGACTGCTACCTGGTTGCCCGATCGGGCAAGTGTGCAACTTTCCCTGCTTTATAGCTATCCACAATTCCAGGCTGGATTTGGGAAGCAAAATAGGCAAATTAACACTGTACACACCAAAATGACGTAATCTTCTACATTCTCTAGTTGTGTAGACCTGGGCTAATTAAGATGATGAATTTTAACTCTAGAGAGTGTAAAAATGAAACCAAATGGACCCGCAAGGGTCCATTTGGTTTCATTTTTACGTTCTCAAGAGTTACATCTGGTTAACCAACTTAACTGGCGACCACCTGGAACCCTCTCAGGGACCACTGGTGGTCCCCGAACCACCAGTTGAAAACCCCTGGTTTAAAGCACCCAAGTAGGAAGTAAACTTAAATGCAAAATTTACAATATATTTTGGGGGGGGGGGGGGGGGGGGGGCAGGTGACCATGACATGAGGGCAAGTAGAACCTGGCTTGCACTTGCCCAATGGGCAAGTGCATCGGAGACCTTAGTGTCAACCCCTGTGGAACCAAATGAACCCGTATGCGTACAAATGCAACCAAATGAACCTGTTAGGGTTCATTTAGTTGCATTTGTAGGCGCTCAGAACAAAAAATGTTGAAAATGGGTGGAATTCCCCTTTAAACACAATGGCTTTACTGCAAACATCATATATACAACATGCTAATTCAGCTGATGAATATTTTAACTCTTGAGGGTGTAAAAATGAAACCAAATGGACCCGCAAGGGTCCATTTCAGGGGCGGATCTAGGCATGGGCATGGGGGGGCAATGCCCCCCTAAATACCCAGTCCGCCCCCCCAAACACGATGCCATGCAAAACAACCCAAGATATTTCAAATTAGAGTGCTTACATTTCAAATTTGAAACAGTACTGACTGCTACCAACTAACTACAGCTGTGTCACCACTAAACCAACAGCATTTCATCATTGAAAACAGAAAACTCTCTGAGTCAGACCTTTAGCTTTATGTTGCAACTTCAACAACAACTGATGTTATTATTGATGCTTTACTTGACTAATAAAAGTCCTGTAACTGAAAATGGTATGGCGCAAAAGCGACACGGGCGATGAAGCCGCACCCATACCATTTTCTCTTGCCCCTCCAAAATGTTCTCTTGCCCCCCCAAATGGGACATGCTACATCCACCCCTGGTCCATTTGGTTTAATTTGGTTCCATTTGGTTTCTCTACTGTGTGTGTGTGTGTGTGTGTGTGTGTGTGTGTGTGTGTGTGTGTGTGTGTGTGTGTGTGTGTGTGTGTGTGTGTGTGTGTGTTACCAGCTAATCTCCCAAACCATTAACCTGATGATGCTTTCCATCATTTAGCCTGGGGACCACCTGGAAACCTCTCAAGGACCTGTTGAAGACCCCTCTGTTATGCTAATCACGATTAGCACCATTCTTTTATTTTGCACCATAGAGTGGTACAAAGTGCACCAAAGTGTACTCAAATGCTGGGCATAACAATTTCAAACCCCTGCTTGTTTTTTAAAAAGAGTGAATGAAGCTTGAAAGAATCAATACAGCCTGTAGATTCTACATGCTAGACTAAAGAAAACATCTATGATGTTGTACTGTAGAAGTTTTTTTTTTTTTTTTTTTTTTTTTTTTTTTTTTTTTTAGCAGCAGCAGCAGCCTGAAGCCTCACGAGGTGTTTCAACACATTATACTCTCTGAACTCTTTATCCTTCAAGACCCAGTTGTCACTCTAATAAGGATACACTTTAGACAACACTTAAGATATAAATATGAAGTAATAAGCAAACATACCTTCGTCTCTAAATCCATTTCGTTGCGTTTTTTTTCTCCTCTCCACAACAGCAGTTGTTGTGCTGTGAAGAACCGCTTGCTGTGGTTTGAAATGTCCCCGCCCCCCTAGGGCAGTAGAGTGGCCAATGAGAGTGCAGTACAAGGGGGCGTGCTGAGAGAATCCAATGAGTGTAGGTTAGTGGTTGCTAGGGAGACCATTAGAGCCAATGGTAGGCGCTTGCTTTTTAGGCATTGGGAATGGAATGAAAAACAAAACAAAAAAAACTTTAAAGGGGAATTCCGCAGATTTTCAACATTTTACATCATTAATATACTTTATAGGTGTTGTACAATTAAAAAGCTCCCCCATTCTGTGTTTTCCTGGAAATTAAGGCCTTCAATTCATTAACTTTAAAGGGCTATTCCACTTAAAAAAAAAACCCTTGAGGGTGTAAAAATGAAACCAAATGGACCCGCAAGGGTCCATTTCAGGGGTGGATCTAGGCATGGGCATGGGGGGCAATGCCCCCCTAAATACCCAGTCCGCCCCCCCAAACACGATGCCATGCAAAACAACCCAAGATATTTCAAATTAAAGTGCTTACATTTCAAATTTGAAACAGTACTACTGCTACCAACTAACTACAGCTGTGTCACCACTAAACCAACAGCATTTCATCATTGAAAACAGAAAACTCTCTGAGTCAGACCTTTAGCTTTATGTTGCAACTTCAACAACAACTGATGTTATTATTGATGCTTTACTTGACTAATAAAAGTCCTGTAACTGAAAATGGTATGGGTGGGGCTTCATCGCCCGTGGCGCAAAGCGACACGGGCGATGAAGCCGCACCCATACCATTTTCTCTTGCCCCTCCAACATGTGCCCCTCCAACATGAAAAAAAAACTTTTGGTCATTTTATGGTCTACTCAGTCTCATGTGAACAACCCAGACATTTTATAAATACTCTTTTCAGTATTTAGGGCTGTAGAGATTTTATTTTATTTTTTTGAATGGCTGGAAATGCAAATGGAAAGTTCGATGCCAATGATGAACCTCTGCTTCAAAGTCTACAGAAGGGCCTATTATAGCGCCACCAGGAGGCAGATTCTTGCAATTATTTGGCAAAAATCTGTGTGTGTGTGTGTGTGTGTGTGTGTGTGTGTGTGTGTGTGTGTGTGTGTGTGTGTGTGTGTGTGTGTGTGTGTGTGTGTGTGTGTGTGTGTGTGTGTGTGTGTGTGTGTGTGTTACCAGCTAATCTCCCAAACCATTAACCTGATCAATGCCACAATTTGCAGACACACTTGGATGCCAACCATGAACCTCTGTCCCAAATTTTCCACAGCGGCCTGTTATAGCACCACCAAGCTGTTTTTGCCTTTTTATTTGTAAAAATCTGTGTGTGTGTCTGTTACCAGCTAATTTCCCAAACCATTAACCCGATCGATGCCACAATTTGCACAAATATTTTCTCGTTACTAACAATGAACCTTTACCCCAAATCTTCCACAAAAGCCTGTTATAGCGCCACCAGGAGGCTTTTTCTGGCCATTTTTTTTGCCAAAAATCTATTTGTGTGTCTGTCTGTTACCAGCTAATCTCCCAAACCGTTAACCGGATCTAAGCCACAATTTGCACACACACACTCCCTGGATGCCAACCATGAATCTCTGTCCCTAACGGACTGTTAGAGCGCCACCAGGAGGACGATTTTATAAAGATTTTGAACACAGCAGGCAATTTACATAAAATCTTTAACGCACTAGCCTGAGAGAAATATTCCACTCTTTTCAAAATGGCTTGTTATATCGCCACCAACAGGTGGACATTTGCAAAACACATTTTTTGCACAAAATGCCTCAAATCATCAAAATGCTAAATACAACAATAAATGGCACCCTTTTAACATTGGCTTTTTATAGCACCACCAGGAGGCCACAATCTGACCTGGCCTGGTGGAGACCTGTGCCCAGAAAGGCACTTTTTGTGCTTGTTGTGCTGAAAGCGGGAGGTTGATGGCGATGCACCGATGTGATATTAATATCCCCGCGACGCCAACGGTAATAATTATTATTATGACAGCTGGTACAATGCAGTGCAAGCATTGCCAATGCAATGCTTTGGCAATGCAGTACCAATTCCTAATGTGATCCTGGGCTCTACACACCCTCTGCCAACCTGGCAGCAGACTGGGCTATGCTTCCTTCAAGGAATGAGGAGTCGCGCCGCCTTCTTTTTAGCTGGGGGGAGTTTCCCTGTTTGGACATAGCGCATGGAAGGAACACGTTATTCCAACCAATTCCTGTCCCCTAGGGCTTTAACCAAAAAACCGATACATCGATGCATCGATTTGCATAACACGTGTCGACTCCAAAAAGCCTGAGTCGATAAGTTGTTTTTCCCCTTCCTCCGAGCGAAGGAGTAAGGAGGAGGAATTAAACATTTACCTTTGTCTTCCCCTTTTTTTCTTTTTCTATATGTGCGACGCGTGTGTATATAATTCAACTGTAATATTGGTTACTGTCACTCACGGACAGAAGTCTCCTTTGAAGTTTCCTTTGCAACTCTATCGGAGTTCAGCCTTAATTTAGGCTTACCAATCTTACTGCAGCAGCATGCGCAGCGCGCTTTTGCGCTCTGGGCGCTCGCCGTTCCACTGATCATTACGTACACGGATCAGCAAACAGTGTAAGAGTGCAGAACTTCATCAACCAACACCTCCCCGTGCTATAGTGACCGTCTTGTTCCTCGTTTTGCATTAGGCTACGCATGCTTCTGTCCGCGTCGTTCTCATTAATTTACTGAATGGGTCAGAAAAGAAAGCGGCGTGGTATGTTGGTGTTGGAGGAGGAGGAGGAGGCTACATGTAAATGGATAGTATTCTGACAATGTGTCTTCTGTTGCGTTCTAACGTGTGGTTAGAACGTTGTGTGTTTTTATGGCTGGCCATAGTGGACGTTGTGCTGCGCTGTGTGCCAATATTGTTTTCATATTAAGCTTGCCACATGCGTCATGCGTAGCCTCACGATGTGTTTTGTATAAGCACTGCGCCGGCGTCATAGCGGCACCATTTGATCCCCAATCCCCCCCCCCCCCCCCCCCCCCCCCGCGCCATAAAACGATAAATCGATACAACTTCGACTTGACTGTCTGACAAGTCGACTAGAAAAAATCTCAAGTCATTAATGCCCTAGGTTCTACACACCTTCTGCCAACCTGGTAGCAGACTGGGCTATGCTTCCTTCAAGGCATGAGGAGTCACGCCACCTTTTTAGCTGGGGGGAGTTTCCCTGGTTGGACATAGCGCATGGAAGCAACACGTTATTCCAACCAGTTCCTGTCCCCTCCATCAGGCTGGCCAGGGGGAGGCAGTTTAGAGCCCAGGATTACTGGATGTTTTTGTGAGGGTATCTACCCTAGGGGACACAGGGAGGACAAAGAGCGCAAAACTCCAAAGAGCAAACTCCACAAAGAAAGGCCCTTTCACCAACCCCGCCTCGGGTATTGGCACTGATGACGTGGAGGAGACAGATCCGCCAGCACCCACAGCAGCGCCCCTAGCAGGAATCGAGCCCAGGACCTTCTAGCTGTGAGGCAACAGCACTAACCACTGTGCCAACGTATGATATGTACTTCCGTAGTGGTCCGGTGTATGGGAATAATAATAATAATAATGAATAATAATATTTTTTTAATAATATCAGCACTACACATTTAAACCATGTCAAATCATCAGATGGAAATTCAACATTGAAAATAGATTACTGTATCTATACCACGTTAAAACAACGTAGGGAAAGTCAATATTGAGAATACAACATACTGTAGGCCTATATACCTGCATGTCAAGTCAGTGTAGGCAAATTCAACAATGAGCATCTATACTAAATAGATTCAACAACAGTTTTTCAATTGTTGAAATAGTAACTGTAATTAAATATTGAATCAGCTTTTACAACCTCAACCAGAAATAACCAGTCTGACCATAATCCAACATTGAATCAATGCATTTTGCTATCTGGGATATGTCAGGGCCTATATATGGATATGGGTGCCTTATATGTACATACATGACCTATATGAGGCTATAAAGAAGCTATATAGGATCCCATATAGGACCTATATGGCCTTTATATGCACATATATGCACCTGATTTTGACCTATATGTGAGATGTATGCAGCCATATAAGTTGAACCTATATGGCATATATGTGGCATGTATGCGCATATATGTACCTGATGTTGACCTATATGTGAGATGTATGCAGCCTATAAGGAGCATATATGTGGAGCCTATATGGCATATATGTGGCATATATGCACATATATGATCCTTATATGGAGAATATAGGTTTGGTATAGGTACCTATATCCTGCATATATGTTTCTTCCATGTGGGATGACAGTAGACATTTGCATATTCATACGACTGTGAAAGGCATTCGGTGAAGCCGATTTGGAGGAGCATGAGCACTTTCACATGCTTTAGAATTCTCTCAAAATGCTGGGAGAGCACGTTTATGCCATCAGCGGCACAAAACACAGCCTATTTATATGCTGAGCATTGCCTGTCTACAAAAGGAAGCGGCGCTTGAATTTAATGGCACCTTCAGGTTTGTTTGTTACATGTTATATGAGCAGTACAGTACATAAACAATTGCCCCTCCATTGACTACACGCCACACAATAATTGCATGTAATACACCACTCAAAAGGTGCATCACACACACAGATAAACACAAGTGTAGGCATGTGTGGGTTCTTTTTTAGAGGCAGCTGCAGTGCAGACTAATATCATTTGCAGTGCTTCACAGGGACAGTGACGTATTTTGAAAGAAAATATCTACAGCCTGAAGTGCAACACGTTGTGAGCTATTTTCAGGCAAGTAATTAATTATAATTTAGGCTTCAATCTCTGCGCCACACAAGAGTGTCGCCCCCACAGTTTGAACCAGCACAACTGTTCTAATGTGTAGCATTAGAGGTTCCAGTTCTCGAGTAAGACTCTGAACCCCTAACTGCTCCCCAATGAGCAGGTTGTCATGTCCTAACTGCTATCTCCTCTCCCCTCGGATGTGTCATGGGTCAGTGAGTCACAGTAACTTAAGTCTAGAAAAACACTATATAACCGCAGTTCATCTGCAATACAAATAGAACATTGTTGTAGTCTCCCCAATGCGCTCAGTGTGTCAAACACATCTCTATGCAATGGAAAGGCACTGCCAAGTTTGCCAGCCCACATTAAACCCTTTGTTTTATGTTGAGCACAGCGTTTTTCTGACAAACACATTCGGAAGTGTTGTCAGATTTCCACGTTCCCACCTCACAATATAATTATAGCACCCAGGTTAAATATTGGTGAAGGTGCCCTCTACAACAGCAGTTTTCCCCAAAGTGGGGTCTGTTTGGAACCAAATGGACCGCTGAGGGTCTGTCACTCTGAGATTGTTCAAATGGAACGGATCCATTCGGTTCTATTTGTACACTCTCAGAGTTATATTGATTTTACAGTATGAAATAGTACTCCCATTGACGGAAATGTCTGTAAATAATGCATGTCAAACTGGGGGAGATGTAAAAGTCATCACTCATGGGGGTCTCTAGGCCTGGCGTATCTTTTCAACCAGGGTCCGTGGACTCATTTGTGTCAATTTGAGGGTCCTTGATATGAGCAAGGGGAACCGCTGCTCTACAGTATCCATGTACACAGAGGGTCTTCAAATTGACTGTTTTATAGGTCAATTTGGTTCCATTTGTATTGACTCTAGATTTAAATGAACACTATGGATTCTAGTATAAAGCAGTGGTTTTAAACCAGTGGTCCGGGGACCACCATTGGTCCTTGATAGGGTTCCAGGTGGTTCTCAGCTAAGTTGGTTAACCAGATATAACTCCTGAGAACGTAAAAATGAAACTAAATGGACCATTGCGGGTCCATTTGGTTTCATTTTACACTCTCAAGAGTTTAAATATTCATCATCTGAATTAGGCCCAAGTCTACACAACTGGAGAATGTAGAAGATTAATGGTCATTTTGATCTGTATGTTCGCCTGTTTTGGTTCCCAAATCCAGCCTGTTATTGTGGACAAAAGCATAAGAAATCTTTAGTTTTACCGAATAAATGGTGGGCCCTGGTATCAAAAAGGTTGAAAACCACTGGTATAAAGGGATGCCTATGGTCTGTCATTGATGAGCAGACGTTCTGAGGCTTATATCAGTGTCACACAGTGATGTGTGTGTGTGTGTGTGTGTGTGTGTGTGTGTGTGTGTGTGTGTGTGTGTGTGTGTGTGTGTGTGTGTGTGTGTGTGTGTGTGTGTGTGTGTGTGTGTGTGTGTGTGTGTGTTTTCAACCCGCTGGCCGGTGGGGATGTGTCGGTGTGGAAAGCCTCTAAGCTAGTGGAATGCGTGCAGCCCCTTGCTAGTGGGGACATCAAGGGAGAATAGCCACACTGCTTTGTTTACAACATTTCAAGAATGCCACACCATCCTAATCGATTGTGAGGCAGACAAAGGTTTCGATGGCTTTTTTTTCAAGTGGATTGAATAGAATCCATGACTCGACATGGGGAAGAAATGGGAACAGAGCCAACTAATATAAGGCCTTTATTAATTCAAATGAACTATAAATATTTGCTTACTGTGTAGTCATACTTTCTCCAGGAAAAAAAATCCTATTTTTAGCATGCACTCTAATCCGCAGTTTTGTGTAAATAACGCTTAAGAACTAACTTAAGTCACGTCTTTGTTTTGCATTTTGCATTTTTTTCAGGCGATTCATGGCTATTGATTTATTTTTGACCTTTCCTTTTCTAAATAAACATAAGTAACGTTCAAAATAATCATTATGTGCTGAAGGTTGAAACATAGCACTTGTTTGCATTATTTTGACAAAAGAAAACGTTTGCATGAGAAAGACTTGACGCTCAACTTTCTATTTACTTGTGAACACTCTTCAATACAAAAGCTGCTTTTAAGAAGTTGTTAGATTACACAGCAGTATTTATATACACTGTAATTATAGAAAAGTAAGACATTTCAATGCAACATTATTCCAACACAATACTGTAGCTACACCATTGTGCAGGTGGCGTCTGCAGGCATACAGTACAGTACCTATCACATATCAAGTCAACACACAGCAGCAAAACAAGAACAGGAGATAAGGTTTTGCAGCAGTGTTATCACCTCTCACCCTATCAGGGTCAATATTTCACAATGCTGAATGCAGAAGGAGTTATTGGGTGAGATAAATCCAAGTGAGTGGGGACATTTTGGAAAAGCAACAAGTGTTTCAACAGGCCTGACCTACTTTCACAGCAGCCAGACCTTGAACAAATCCTCACCTGTGACGTTTGGCGATCCCTCATAAAAACATCAGCACATGATGTCTTTAACAGTACACAGAAACAAGATGAACCGTCCGGAACACCATTACATTTAACTTGCATGCTTGAGTCTGGCTCAGGATCGCTTTCAGTCTGTGTAGCGTTATGTGCACAAATCTGAAGTGGCATTATAAACCTGTCGGAAAATATAGCCTACCAATGCCTTTGTCTGTCTGTGGCCCTACTAGGTTATATTATAAGGGAAAGTGTGAAGTCACTGTGGCCTGGGGGTCCATCCCACTTAGACCATGGAAAATAGAAATGGAAAGACAAACCCCATGCTGTAGTCTGTCTCCCTCCATGCCACATGTGAACCTCATCATATGCACATGCTCATCATCACTAGCCGACGATATATGGCACGTGGCGAGCCGTGTATCGCAGGCCGGCGGATAGAAGTAGAAGTAGCTGTGGGAGATGGTGGTCTTTTCCTATATAGCGTCTCCTTCCTGTTCCAGGACTGCGTGTTCGACATTATGTGAAGTGCTAATTGCTGTGACTGCATGTGGAGCGTCTCTTGACAGCTCCAGCAGCCAGGAGCCTTAACAGAGCCTTCTGATGGAAGTGTTTTGACTCTTCTGGCAGCTGTTGGCGTTGAGGCGGAAGGGGGGGGGGGGCTTGCACATACTCGCACGTGATGTCAAATTATCATGTACAGAGATGGGGAATAAAATTCTAATCATTGAATTTCTTTTTTTTTAATACACAGCACACTGTAGTGGCTAGACGCTTGTGACGGTAACACTCCCAGTGGAATCGTTCTCAACAGTGCATCGGTCTGGTGACTCGCTAAAGCGGTGCCCGTTGGGAACGGTGCCCCGCTGGGAACATTACCTGTTGGGAATGCTTCCCCGTTGGTTATGCAATATCCATTGTACCCATTAAGACTGCTTGGTACAGGCCCGGGAGGCTGGCATACAGTAGCTGTCTGGACACCTTGGCTGGTAATCCAGTCTGGCTCTGTGCCGCGGGTTCGACTCCCGATCCCAACGGCCTTTACTTCCCATGTCACCCCATTTCCTATCAGCCTACTGTACACTACCCATTATCATAGTAACTGAAGGAAAGTCTGTAACATTCAGTGCAATATCTATTATCGGATCTGGTGATCCGATCAAGGCATCTGCACAACCACTTATCCTACCGACTCCACACATGGTGTTGTGCTCTACAGTCCTTGTCAATACGCATGCTAAGTTGATCAGTTGGCGGGTATCAAGATCCACAATGGACAGTGTCACACACACACACACACACACACACACACACACACACACACACACACACACACACACACACACACACACACACACACACACACACACACACACACACACACACACACACACACACACACAAGGAGTGTCCACATACAGAATTTCCCTTAAAACTAAACACACCAAGTAATGTGCAATTAATTATTTTGTTCCCTTCCAACTACTGTACCACAATTGCATAAACAAAAACACTTGAAATTAATGCTCGCCTGTCAGTCAAATCATTTTAAAAACATTGCTTTGACAGTTTAACTGTATGCCAGCATTACTTATTCTCTCTCACTGCAGAGCCTCTGGCATTGGCAGAATTTAAGTATGGCAGCAATTGTGGAGTAAGCACCAGGCTTAATATCCTGCTAGTATTCACATTTCACTGATATGCAAGCAAATGTCAGGGCAAATTATTTCACCCAGAAAAATGGAAATGCATTCTCAAGAAGATACAGATGGTATGGATCGCAACATTAAAAACTGGGTTGAAAATGGAGTTAAAGATCAGTTTACCGCCTTTCAACCTGTCTTCATCTACTGAAGTTGGTCCTCATTAATGATCATGATAAAGTAGCAAATGCAAAAAGATCTTCTTTGTCTGTGTCTCACAGGAGGGCTGTGGGCAGTACAGACACCCATTCACCATGGTGACTTCATTGATAGGGAATCCAAGCTAATAGAAACTGCAGGCTTTCTATTCCTGAAAAGTTGCAATAACAGAAAGTACAAAAATCACCACTCTTCAAAATTTCGGCTTGCCTTTGACACTTCATAATCAAGAGATTTTACAATTATATACAATCTGCAATCTTGCAATGTATCACGAAAGTGACATCGCAATTGCATTTCAGCACCTATGACTTGTTAAGGACAAGGTTTACTGTGCAATATTCAGTACTGTGTACTAAAGCCATTTTTAGTATCGATTAGGAGCAGTATAGATGGGGAGACATCAGGATTTTTATGATGTCTAATGATGATGATTTAATTCATTCAATTAGACTGGATTTGCTAGATGTACAGTAATAACCATTCTGAAGCGTTGAACACAGTTCCTTTGTCAAGTTTAATTATTTCCATTCTTTACCTAGTTGACCATCATGTTTTACCTGCATTTGCGTGAAAGATAAAGCATCTGTGAATGTGTCAAAGGAGATGAACAGGAAGTCTCTTTATTGTCCATGAGGCTGCAGGTCAATAGAACCATTTCTGTTCTGTTTTTAAACAACACCCATTCCACCCTCAAGAGGTTTGTCATCACCAATGCTATTAATCCCCTGAGGGGCTTCTCTTCTGGACTCCCCATGCGGCTGACCTCGCAGCATTGTTCTCACACCATCCACAACATTGAATGCTTTATAAAGGAAAACAAAAAGATCTGGATTTCGTTTTTGTTACGAAGCAGACATTTGGGCCTCAGGTGTTGTGGGTATAGTTGTTCCTCTCCACAATACTGGGTGTGATGAGAGGAAATGCACTGTGGAGTAGAAATAGGCCACTTCAGCCTGATCAACAGGGCAGACTACTTCCCCAGAAGTAGATCAACTTACACTGGTGTTAAACTACACTAAACTGAGTGTAAAAGATGGACCCGCAAGGGTTACATTTTACATTCTAAGAGTTGAATTAAGGAATTGATTAAGGAATGCTTATTCCACTTCTTGTCTTGTCAGTCCCTCCATGAATCCCTCCATGTTTACCGTGCCATGAAACTTTATTCATGAGTCACAACAACACATGAAGGGTTTTAATTTGGGGTTCATACTCTCTCAGAAGTGTTTTGACAGGGAGATTTGGCTCTAGTGCCAGGATGGAAAACAAAAAGAAGCTGCAAAGTTAACTCACTCACTAGAGAGCCAGTTAAATGCACTAGACAGAACTGCTTCAAGTAATAAAGATCTCATTGCGACTCTAAAAAGGGACATCCGTCGGGTGAGATTATCTGCTCTGGTGGTGGGACGTCTGTGCCCACACAAGAACCACAGAAGAATGCATTTGAGATGGATGTTAACAGAAGAGTCTTTTTGCCAGCAGCGACGTGAAAGCCCTTTTTTCTGCTTATTCTTTGCATTTCAGAAAAGTGAGGAAAAAATCCATGTACTGTATCAGGTCACTCATTCTAAACCCCTCAATCCCCCCATGCACTTTCAGTTTTAACACTTTTAGTGCCAGCCTGAACAGGTGTGTCTGTGGGGACCCTGTGCATCTACTTTACATTTCATCAGCGAGCTGCTTCTGCTGGATCCACATCTGTTATGGAAATTTTGGCGAAATGGAATGAAACGGAATACCGTTCAAATATTTTCACTACTGAGTGCTGGTTGATTTTGGGGCGGTTGTGAGGTTTGGGAGACAGCGGCCATGAGATGTTCCCTTCCACTTTCACTGACTGACATTTGTACTGTATATCTAGTCGGCGCTTGTGATTAAATTAACCTCTGACCATGTGTCAGAAGCCCCAGTGGTAAAGCGAGCTTGATGAATTTAACCTCCCCCTAAACCTTAAGTTCAAAATGTCCCCTATCTCTGTTCAATAGTTTAATAAGATTTTAATTAGGCAATTAAAAGTCTTTGAAATAGCATATGGTCATAATTACAGCTGGGCAGTTCACTCTGGGATGAATGAGCCATTAATTACTCCTAGCTGAGCCTGGGGACTTGCCTTAAAACGGACGGGGCAAGAAAGACACAGAATCACAAATACAGGATATACTGTACAGTAGAATTTCCGTATTATGGGAGGGACTGGAGAATCACTCGAATCACCCGAATTGCAATGAATGGAGGTTAGTGTGGGCAGTTCTCAGAAGATGTTGAAATTACAGGAACTCGCTTCGTCATTTTAGTCACCGTGTCACCGATACTTGCAGTCCCTCCACGGGACAAGCTCTGATCTGACTCACAGATAGGTATCCTTAGAATTGGGTGAATGAATGCTTGCGAAAGAGGGACCTGCAGAGCGGGGGTGAGCGACTGTGTCCACACTTCCGCTCTGACATGCCGCTAGTGAGTCATTCTTTCACTCCGTCCAAACGTGCTCCCCTTACTGTCCCCCATTAAAGCCCCCCCCTCATCCCATGACAGATGACATGCTCCACAACTCACATCTGCTCCACACTTCTGAGGGGTCCTTCAGCAGGCGAGGCGTGGCAGAGGGAGGTGTTGATCCCTGGTTGAAGAAAGAAGGCCACATCTGGGAGCATGTGGCCTATAAGGGCCTGCCCTGCCCGCCCAGGTGGCGGGCAGCGTGACGTATAGGTGGCCGGTTTGTGCAGGTGGTTTGTAGCAGGCAGTCGGCATGCCAAGAGGCCTTATTTGTCACCCGACAGTTTTCCGGTCAGCGGGCAACAGTATGTGTGTGGAATTCAGCCCTGACCCCTCCTCCTTTACTCAAATGACAAACCCTAATGGCCATGCCACCTGTTTCTGCATTGTAAGCAGTGCTGTATATATATATATATATATATATATATATATATATATATATATATATATATATATATATATATATATATATAAACGCGCGCGCGCACACACACACACGTTTGTGCGCGTGTTTCCCAGAGTCTCATAAGTAGCAATGCCCGTGCTGTCACTTTTTTCTCCACTCGGTGATATACTATAGCCTACTGTACACTGTTTTTATACCAGCTGTAATACCGTAATACTGGAACTGACTGATGGAGTGGGCTGGTGGAATTTCCTTGTTTGGTAAACATGAAAGATACTTCCTTCTACCGTGTACTGAGATAAACGCTATTACTCTGAAATGTACATTACTTCTCTTCAACACCTTTGACAGCCTTTGCAACTGAAAGCACTTTACTCTGCTGGAATGTGTCATTCACTTTTGTGAAGGAGTCATCTTGGACACAATCAATGACAGGTTTCCAGAATTTCGTATATGGAGCTTAAAGCTGCCTGTGCCAAACAAGAATTCTCATCTTTGGTTGATTTTCTATGAATGGTGAATTAGCCAGATGTCGTGGCATCTCTGTCACTTGTCATCACACATTGTGTTGTGACATACTGAAATATTAAAACTGTCGACATTCATTACATGTGTAATCTTTAGCTTTGGTCGGAATTGAGACTAAGATTGAGTTGTTATGATAAGTTAGTAGATCAATAATATAGAGCACAACCTTGTGTTTGGCATGCACTTCTGGGTATAGAATAAAGACTACCATCTGTTCCGGAAATTTACAGATAATTATTTCCGGTTCACAGGCTATTCTTTGCAGCTCTTTTCTTTGTGCATTCTGTTGGCACTCAATCCAATACTGGCCTCAAATGAAATTGGCAGGAAGGTGGTAAGAGAGGGATGTTTATATCACAAACTCAAAGCTTGATGCAAAGACATGGCGTTCCTTCAAAAGTTCTTGTCTTCACAGCCGTGTTAATTTATGGGTCTGTTTTATCACAGCTACTGTATGTGTGAATGTGAAGCAAGAGGTTCACATCAGGTGTGCGGGCTTCCCTTCTTATCCCCAGGCAGAGCTACACACGCGCACGCACGCACGCACGCACGCACGCACGCACACACACACACGCACGCACGCACGCACGCACGCACGCACGCACACACACACACACACACTTTCCTCTCTTAAACAGAGAGGGAAGCAACAATCAGTTGATTCATGGTTTGTCTCTGCCCAATTAATTCTTCGCCCCGCACGAACGGTCAAAATTGTTGCTGTTACTCATGCAAATGATAGGCTGGTGAGAAAACCCCATTGCACACTCTGTGAAAAAGTTAATAATAATTGTGCCCGTCCAGTGTCTGTCTCTAGGCCTGTGGTTCTCAAGACACGGCTCAATGGTGTGCTGTGAGACAACTCCAGATCCGTCTGGATTTTATGACGACTGTGACTGCAAATTCTCGATGCAAGTTGATGTTAAGAATTGTTTTAAATTAGTACTATGACTACTGTTAGTGTTTTTCCCGTTGCAGAGCAAAATCAAATACTATAGCCCGATTATTTTACACCACTTTCAGACTGGCATCACTTCTCTATTTGGATTGTCTTCATACTGTAGGTGATAAGTATGCCCCGTAACGGGTTTGAAAACTCAATTCAATTCTATTTCAATTCAAATGTGATTTATTAGCATGACAAAACATCTGTTCTACTGGAACTGGCGATTTCATGTAGAATCATTAAGAAAATAACGTTTTAACCACCTTGGTCCATTTAGTTCCATTTGTACACTCTCAGAGTTAAAGGAACACTCAGGATGTTACAGTCTAGTCAATAAAGGGATGATTCAGTAAGTTGCTTATGCACACCATGGAGGAGAGAGCAGTGGAGTGCAGAGTTGCATATAGATTGTGTCGCGGTCAGAGGCGCCCTTGTTCTCTCTTTCGCACAGAGTTGATCGCTCTGTGTGGCTCTGTTGAATTCAGATTCATGCTAAAAATAAAGTATCTTTTCTTTTCTGTATGACCCACCAACCCAAAATGTATGCTGCTGTCATCGCTACCTGTTGGTAAAGTTGGGCACAACTCCAAGTTGTTTTCACACAAATACTGCTGTGAATTTGGGTTTGGCTTCCCTCTCTGTTGGTGGGACATCTATGCACCACGGTTTGGAGCTCTGCGTCTGCCACAGGCAGCCACCTGCCAGCGCTGGCCCCAGGCTGATAGCCCATTGGCTGCTGGTCAAGCACATGTATCTGGCCTTTGAGTTTAGAGTCTTTGGGGCTCGGAAATGATAAAGCCATCTGCCACCACATTAATTTGCCTTCATTGTAGTGATCATAGCCATTCTAATGAATCCCCATGCAATACCACCAGGGATGTACAGTAGCCTTACTGTATCTACAATAATCTGGGACAGATGTTTTTTTCTTTAAAACTATGTTGGATGTTTCATTTCAAAAAGTGCTGTGTTGCCACGTTTGCAACAGAAACAAGTAACCAGGTCTTTGAAGAACAGGACAAATGAAATGTGCTGATCTACAAGCTCACAGCGACACATTGTGAGGTTGTACATCTGTAATTTAAAAACACATTGAGAATGAATTGAAATATTTTGAATATATTTTTTAACGTTTTAATAAAAAAAGACATTTCCTGGACATAGACTGTGAACAATTACATATTAATATGGGTCTCCTTGGCGTTAAGAAATGTGGGAACCACTAGTTTAAATTTTACAAAGCAAGCTCAAATAAACAACTACTGTATAGAAACAAGCCCCAAAAATATCAACCAACTACCAAGTAACTACCGATAATGTATTAGTTAATGACTTCCTACATAAAAAAACAAGTCAACAGTTGCTTATATAAGCAAACATGGCAAGGGAAGCATGTGTGTGTTTGTGTTCTGGTTCTGGTCCCCACAGTGCCTGGCGGGGAAACTAGATAACTGGACTCTTTATCTTTCAGATCTGTGATGATGGGGCTGACTGGGAGTCAGAATCCCCCACAATGCTCTTGCTCCACTCACTAACTTGTGCCATTGATTGGCATAGCCCACGTGTAACCCAACCTCCATCTTGGTAGTATTTAAAGAACTGCTCCCAGCCGTGGCATCTGTAATAGAATCGCATCATAAAAGCCATGTGTGTATTAACTTACTGTATTTTACTACGCTCAGTCACATCAGTGCTTACAACATAAATACATCATTAAGGCTAATGCAAAGCGTGTGTGTGTGTGTGTGGGGGGGGGGGGGTCTTTCAAACATGTTTTAATTTTTTAATTGCTCATCACTGATTCTTATGATTCTACTGTAGTATCTGAAGCAGCATAGAGATCTCTTTAGCAGGGTTCTGAGGTCTGTAGGCCCTTTTTCTAGTTCCATAATTCCCTAACCACAAAAGCCTTAAATCACTACATCCTAGTTTCTTGTAATGAGTTTTAAGGGTGTTTGTAATTGAAAGCAGACCACAAAGGCTTTTATGCTTTGCAGAAACCAAAACATCATATGTGATCAATTGTAATTATACCCAGATTCCTTGGCTGTAGAAATCAAACAAAGCTGCCAACTAGTGTTAAGAGGTACATTTTTATGTTGCTTGTGAGCTGCATGTTAGCCAGTGTCGGTGTCGAAATTGGACAACAGCTCTGACAATTCCTGTAAACATGAGCCTTTAATGGCAGGCACATTATTTACAAGCAACAATTGCCTGTTTTTTTTCATTAAACATTACACACAATGTCAATGTTCATAAATAAATCTGAGGGTGTACAAATCATGTAATCAAATGGAGTCATACGGGTCCATTTGCTTATAATTATTTGCACACTCAGAGTTTCAAAGGGATGAAATAACACTGACTGTTTACTTTGTATGATTCTGCATGGACAAAGTTAATTGTTGTTGCAATGTTGTTAATGATTATTTCAATGATATGGCTTGTTTATTCATCTGAACAGAAAGTGAAAACAACCCCATGTAACCTCCAGAATGATAGTAATATTTAGTGAAGACTGGGGAGGTCAGCTGGGGACCCACAGACAAAGAAATCAGCTTTGGGGGTTGTGTTCTCCCTCCCATGGCATTTCTTTACTCAAGCTTTCAAATATAATATGTTGCGATCATTATGCAGCCTAGAGGATTATTTGTTTTTGTCAAGACTGAGTCTAGACTGTTTTTTTTTCCCTGAGTCGTGAGCTCGTTTAAACTGCTATAACAAATCGGCCAACTGTGTAGTGCTTGAACAGTATCAGCAAATATGCAGTCAAGAGTATTGCAAATGAATGCTTCATACAACGTACTTTTCCAGTGTATGTAGAGGAACTATGGAGAGACGGTGAGATCCAAAGGCGATCGACTAGATTCTTACTAGTTGCCACTAGATTCTGGTCATGACTAGTTGCTTATGTAAGCAACTTGCAACCTGAATAGTAAGCAACTTGCAACCTGGTCATGACTATTTTGTTATGGTTGCGACTAGTAAGTAAACTAGTTGCAACCTGGTCGCAACTAGGTACAGCCTGGCCAGACCTGGTCGCAACCAGGTTTCGAATAGCAACTAGTCACGACCATAAGCTAGGTTGCAACCTGATCACAACTAGTAAGCAACTAGTCGCGTCCTGGTCGCAAGCTGGTCGCTGATCGCTACTGGATCTCCCCCTTCCTGGAAATATGAGAGATTTCTTCTACTGTATACACTATACTAAACTGAATGAATGTCCTATTGTGTGTCCTTTCAGGTCCTCAGCTAGGAGCCGGCGTGTGCATATGGAGGAATATTTGCAGAGGCCGGCGGTCCAGGGAGGCTCATTCTGAGGTCACAGGTCACCATTCCGAGGCCCGGTGTCGTCTGCAGCCCGGGAGGAGTTGCCTCGGCTTGGCTTTCACAACAGTGCACAGGTCTCCCATTCAGGGGAGAGTGCGCCGGACCTACACAGGAAAAGACCTAGAGAAAACAAACACCAGGGGCAGAGAGAGAAAGACGCTCTTCATGAACTCCCCGAAACCCTGAAAGGCAAACAGTGCGCGTTGGCAGGCGGGACCAAGGAGACATGAGGACAGCGAGCATGGCCCGGCTCTGTCTCCAGGCCGTCGGCATGCTGCTGGTCGGCTTCGTTCAGGCGGCGCTCGCCGAAGACGATGTCACTCCGCGCCTCAGCTTCTCCTACAGTAAGTTTTTTCACCACGTTCTTCTGGCATAATTTAACAGTGTCAAAAACTGGTCTGGTAGAACCGGGGGGTATAAGGGTCCATTTTTACACTGTAGCCAGACGCTGAAGAGATCACCACCTACTGGTACATCAGGATGAATCTAAATTTAACATAGCGGTGAGAACAGCTGGGCCTCTGACGATGAATGACCACCACTCTATGAATGAATGAATGAATGACCACCCCCAAGACAAGTCTGCCGCTTTTGTTTTTAATTTATGAATTGTTTCCACCCAGTTTTAGATGTCACCACACAGTAGTAGGCACTCATCTCTGATCGTCTAGTAACGCCCAACTACAACTTAGTTTAGCATTTGCTCCTCAGGGTACCTCATAAAGGGAAACGCGTTGCATTCCTTGGATGTCGGAGAAGGAACGAGCGAGAGGCATTCCTTGTTTACCCTGACATTGTGTCCGCTCCACTGACCGACAGTACGTCCACCGATCATCCGTTTACTGGAGCGCAAAGGGAGCACGCTCGCATAATTGTTATTCATCTATAAATAAGTGTGGCTTTGAGGTGGGCCCCAGCTCGGCCAGGGTGATGAGAGCTGAGGAGGTGCCCGGGGCTTGCATACGCGCCGGGGCTTTGTGGGCTGCTTGACATGGACAGCAGGGTGTGGTGAAGTGTTGACAAACACATAAACAAGAGCCAGGGCTGTTCTTTTCTGGGCCCTGCATCACGGCTCTGTGAATTCTCACTGGGAGACTCAGAGGTTTGCACTAGTAGGCTATACAGCATTCACATACCAGGAGCTGCAGACTGATGATGAATCGTAGCCGTTGCATTTAAATGGCAATTGTTTGACTTGCAGGAGGACGATTTTGCATGGCAGTCTATGGGATGTTTGTTGGTTTAGAGCACTTATGGCGTAAATCGTTTACCAGCCAAGTCTATGGACTTTAATTTTGCTTTAATTCAGTGACGCCAGTGGGCACCCGTCACTTCACACATGTGATTTTATTTTAAATGTAAAACATTTATTTGTGGATTATTTAGGCTATTGATGGGGCAAGTACAGTAACTTGATGTATGTTTTTGTGTAGATGAGTATTTGCTAAATAAATTGGACAGATCTACAAGCAATTCTTCTTAATTTTGTGTGACACGGTCATATGACCCAAGTATAAAATAGGCTGTTTATCATTTAAAAGGGAAAACATGATCTAAAGGTTTCTGTTTCTGACTGCGATTATGGATTTGCATATTCAACCGAGTTACACCAGAATGCTCAAACCTTTTTTTTTTTTATCTTGAGGGCTTCAGGCCTATACTGTAGATGTTAATAATTATGTAACTTGCATTGGTGTTGTCATTCATCTTGAGCTCACAAAAAGCTTTCAGAAAGTGTCCGTTCCAAAAGGTGAAAGATCGACAATAGCTAGAGTGTTTTCTTAAACTGTGTGTCTAGACTATAATGGTAAGAAATCCAACTAAATCCATACTATGAATGGCGTTTCCATTGCGCTGGCTCCGTCAAGTCCTCACAGGTCAGCCCTAATCACACGTTGAACAGAGGCATTGTGCTGTGCCTTACTCAGGACAATGTGACACAGGCGTCACCCAGCATTGGAAGGAATTGCTCCTTTGCATGCTGCATTATATCCATTGGTAGGTGAATTATGGGTACATGTTCTCTCGATACTAATTCGAGCCTTGGAATGCAGAGTAACCCGAATGAAAGATGAGAGTTCTTTAATTGTGTTAAATATCTGTATTGTTAATAGAGCCCTTCCGTGGGATTGTATCCCTGCGCGTATGTTGACATTTTAGACTCCAGTTCGATTCGCTGATGGTTTACACACAGCAGACTAATGCGATGGATTGCTGTGCACGGCCTCACCGAGTCAAGTATTGATTTTTTAATTAGCCATATAATGAATCACATGTGACAACAGGCCTTTAAAGCACAGGGGTTGGGTTTAATTATTTTCCTCTACCCTGCTCAATCTATGTGCCTGATCACTTCTGTGTTTGCTGATGAACTCACGCAGCACTGCAGGTCGAATGACAGAAAACAAAGCATAATGATGGATTATTATGCCAATGCAGGGTTGCGGTGATTGAACTGTGACACACATTTGGGCATTGTTATGATCCTAAAATACAGGGAAGGGGGAGGGGTCGTTCAGTGCAATGCCAGCCAGTCCTATCTTCTTAGAGTCAGATAAGCCAAGCGGTGCTCCTTGGGGCTGGGCGAATGTGTGTATTCAAATGGGTCAGTCATCTTGCACATGTCTGAACCTGCAGCCTCTCCCTCATGTAGGATCTTTATACCAACAGGTAATCTCTCTCACCTGCCAGCCCGTACAAAGCGCACAGCTTGGCCCCGGTGGAGCGTTCCACAACAGCACGCACGCACGCACACACACACACACACACACACACACACACACACACACACACACACACACACACACACACACACACACACACACACACACACACACACACACACACACCATCAATCACTCAGTGAAAAGACCCTTCACATTCACACGTACTCCTCATTCTGACGGGAAGATTTGCTTTCGAGCCACGTTGCCGGTGCTGAGCGCACCAATAAAACATGTCAAATGCATAATGCGACGATGATCCCAGACGACTTTATGTAGTAGGAAATAGCCCACTTTTTTCTGCCTCTATGGTTTTAAGAACTAGCTATAACCTCATTTTAACCTTGCTTCATATAGAGCCATACCATTTCCTGTAACTTTGGCCTTGGCTGATGAGCTCTGCCTTTTTTCATGTCAGTAAATGATGGACTTTACAGAAGCCGTTACGCTCTGTCAGCCCTAAAACGCCTGAGCGCTTGGTTTTAGGGGAAGTACTGGCTTATCAATATCATGGTTCCAGTCGTATCCGGTTGACCAGCTGTCTGATGAGGCGTTCAATCTGGCAACGTTGCTGTGTGGCTCAGGTGATAGACTAACGAACAGGCCTCTGGGCCTGCTGTGTCACCCAGAAATGAAGTGGCGATCTGTATTCGACTGGTATAAGGAAGCCGTTTTATGCCACAGACAGAAAGCAGCTTTCTTACACAGCAAAAATTCCCTTTACAGGTAAAATGTCACACATTCAGAGTTAAACTAATGCCTCTGAACTTTGCTGTTTACCTTGGGGGTGTTGGCGCGTTTCCGTGGTGACAGGAGTTGCCGTGGGACGCTATATAACGTCCGTTCTGCTACACTGACATTTTCCAGCCCCCACTTCCCCCCTGCGCAGAAGGGCTTTGTCACATTGTGTTTACTGTATCAGTGCTATGGGACTCTGAGACCTGAACTTTATACCATAAAAAACTACCCCCCTCTAACACAGACACACACCGCCCCCGAGCCTCAGGCTTTCTGTGTCTTCTGTGGATGTCTGTTAGCTCGATGCGCTGCGTGCCTTTAATGTCAGTGAAGTGGGCAGGCCAGTCGTTTGTCCCCCCCCTCTTTCCTCGTCCCCAGCGGCGGCAACATTTTCCTGGACAGATTTCCCCTCCTCTTTCTCTGCCTCTCGGTCCCTCGGTCCCTGCCTCGCCTTAATGAAGAGGGTAATCTGCCATGAATAATGAATGGGGATTTGTGTGCGTTATGGTGTGAACGCTCGTCTGGTTCTCATTATGCGCCTATCAGGATGGATCATGGGTTCGGGCGGAGGAGAAGAGAGCCTACATCTGCTTTTCTGTCCTGCGCTTTGTTCCTGGTTTTAATACGGACCATGCTGGCCGGCTTAGTGCGTTACATTGCTATTTTAAAGGCGCACCTATACAGTTATAAGCATTTTACATCTCTCCTGGCCCTGTCTGTTTATCCCCTTGTTAAACATTATGAATGTGGTCAGTCATGCTATAATTTGGTTTAGGAGCTATCCCCGCAGCCGCTCCACACATACAGCGTTATTAATCTGAGCAAGTGAATCCAGGCTACTTGCATCAGCCGCTCTCAAGTAATGGAGAATGACAGCGACACGGAGTGGGACAGTATTTGTTTAAAAGCTTAATGAAAGAGCTATATGCTTTTTATTGAACGTGGAATGATGTATGACAGTACTGGGAGATCTCTCTCTAGCCTCAGGGTTGCGGTAGACATGCTACAACGTTTAGTATTAGGCAGTAGTGTTGTCTGAAGCGTGATGAGCTCATCGTTTTACGGAAGAAGAATATAGTTTGTAAAAGATTTGTTTTTGAAAATGTTTGAAAATACTTCTCCTCACCTATTCAACCAAAATGCCAGGCTGAAAGTGGAACGGTGTTACCTGGCTCTAGCCCTGAATCTTCACCTTTTTAGAATTCTTTTTTTATCCCCTGACGATTCAAGTCTAGAAGTTGCCTATTGGTTGAAAATCTGAATGGCGCAGCTGATTGGCCATCATCCCTGTCACTCAATGAAGTCAAACAACAAACATGGCCACCCCCACTAACTGTGGTGAATCGTGACCGTATCAATCTGGCTATTAAATTGACCTATATAAATAGTTTTACTGCTTTTGTTTATATGCTATTAGCGCTGGTCGGCTGTGTTTGGTTAGCAAGCGGGCTAGTACATTAGCCACATGATTGGCATCTGCTATCCTACTATTCTTATTGGTTGGTATGAACCAATCGCCAAAGTCTGACGCTTTGACAACACCAACCCCATAAACCACCGTCATGGGGAAGGCTTTTTAGACTGAATAATGAAGTGAAACGAAATGACAATTCAGACTGAGTGTCGAGCCAGGTACGGTGGTGACGATGATGATGATCTACCTGTCTGTGTGTCTGTCCCTGACTCTCTGTGGCTGCTGAAAGGACAGGCTGCTGTGAAGTGGGTAGTGTTCACTAGACCCGCTGTCTCCAGTCCTACAGAGAATAACCTATAAATCACGCTCAACAGACCTTGTAAAAACACTCTCATGGGCTCTCTCACAGTCGTTTCCAAGGTATCGCGGGGACATCTTAGTGTCGTTTTCGGCTGCTAAGCGCGCGGCATGAATCCACGCCAGTCAAAGTTGGACGCCCCCCTGTGCACTGCGGTGCTGGGCCCATGGGGACCATGTGTACATGAGGTCATGCCATGTGGCTGATGCCTCCGACCTGTTCACACAGGAGGAGATAGGGTCACGCCGAGGTCCCGGGGAGGCAAGCCGGCTGGTTTGCATTATTGTCTTCCATATTGCGTTTGAACCATGGGTCGGCTCCATGTAACTCTCCACACCCGAGAGGTCTTCATGGCAGAGCAACAACCTTCCCCTCTGCTCGTGGAAGTGGGATCTAGTTTATAGGCGAGTGCACACTCGTCTATAAACTGCCGGGCTTACACAGCTCTTGGGGAAACTACTGCTTTTCCTTAAACGAACAGTTTAATATCATTCCTTCTCCCAATAAACGTTTCCATGGTGAGCTTAATGGTAAGCTTTGTCAGTTTCCCCCAACATTTATATGTTCATCTTTGCTCCTAATCTTGTGCTACTAACCTAACCTCAGTTGCAATGTTTTTCCGAAGTTGAACTTCGAATCGAGGGCATTCTCGGCATCACCATGGCGCTTTTCATCAGGGCTGCCAGTAGAGACAATATCCTGCTAACAAGAGAGAGCCTCAGCACTTACCAATACAAACAGCAGGCTCACAGCTTGCCTAATGAATCTCCTGGTGAATCGCCCCTCCTGGCCTGTTATCTTAATACAATCCAGATGCCTCTCTCTCTCTGTCCCTGTGCTTTCCCAGGTTGAGTTGCCTTGCACTAATATACATCCAGGAGCTTCGAATAACCAATGCAGAACGACTAATTACGTTAGCACTCTAGCACGTACAGTAGATCACTGCCTTCTAGAACCATATACTGTAAATGTCTGAGTCTTTGAAGGAGGACAGTGTGACACAATGAACAGTCAAGGCAGCCTCAATGAAGTGTTGTAAAAGTTTTTCCAAATTTGTTGTCACCTTTCATATTTTTCAATAAGTACAACCAATAGTTGTGTGTAATTATAGTGTTATATAACAATATAATTACCTACAACAATACACAACATATACAACTGTCTGTGTGTGTGTGTGGGTGTGTGTGTGTGGGGGGGGGGGGGGTGCACTGTATATATTACAAAAGCTCACATACTGTGTATTTAGACTTGATGTAGATGATATTACAGAATATCCTACTTAGAGCTAACAGTAGTAAACAGTCTAATGGGAATAAATGGGAGTCTTGAGAAATGGGAGTTGGCTTATAATCAGTCTTATATAATGCAATATACTTTATTATACTCGTATTCTCTACCATATACTGTAGTTGAGTTTGATATAACATTCTGTGCCCCCAATAAAAAGTGATTATTGTTTTTATTTCTGAAATTTTAAGTGGTTAAAATGACTCCCCTTTCATAAGAAAGCATAGATTGTGCCTCGAATCTCCCTCTCATGTCCCCTCGCAGATGAGAATCTAGGTCATGTTTATGGACAGGAGACTGGAAATGGGGCATGAGACTGTCTCTTAAAGACGTCCCATCAGATTTCTCCTATAGCATCATGCCCTCCTCGCACTCTCAAAGAGCCGTGCAGTGCAGGGGTGTTTTTTTCTTCTTCTTCCAGGTCACCTACTGGTGGAGCATGACGAGCGCTAATCTTTCTGTGGAAGCAGACAGACAGCGTTAGCTTATTGCCACAGTGAGGAGCTGTCATGTACTGCTGATGATGTCACGCAAAGGCTCTTTGTTACGCTGCACGCCCCGTCCTGGGAGAACAACGGCCTCTCTAATGTGAATGAACTGAGGCTGGCCCTGTTGGAAGATGCCAGGAGTTGTTCTACACAGAATACTGGCGAGCAGGGCCGGATCTAGGCATGGGCATGGGGCGGCAATGCCCCCCTAAATGCCCTGACTGCCCCACCAAACATGATGGCTGAATTTCAAAGATATTTCAAATGAAAGTGCTCATATTTAAAATAATTTGAACACTACACCAGGCCTACTAACTAACTAACTCTCTGAGCCAGACTGCTTTATGCATGCTGCGTGCCTGTTGCAACTTCCACAACTGATTTATCACCACCTACTTGCCTATAATCTAAGTCCTGTACAGGATAATTTAAAGGAAAATGGTATGGGTGCAGCTTCATTGCCTGTGGCACGAATCGACACGGATGTCATTTTCACCTGCGAAAATGGAGCCCATAGTATATAACTGAGATGTAGCAGTAAAGTAATCAAAATACTATTGGAAAGTACAAATACCTCAAAACGGTGAATAATACCCACTGGTGATGTGCATAAGAGATAATTAGTTCTATTTATACATTTTCCGTTTCTTTGTAATTCTGCATAATTTACTGTAAGTAAACAATAAAGTTATGGACCGTCTGCAGAGCAAAGCAAGTGTCTGTCTGCAGGGAAACAGCTGCAAACAGCATCAAAGTAGAAGCGATGCAGAAAAAAAGCAAAAACTATAGCTATGTACTGTACATTTTTATACTATACATTTTGATTTTTGTGTATTCAGACTGCCCTACCGACGGCCTCCTGAGGAAGGCCACTGATTGAATCGTCCTGTTGTAGTTGCCTCATAAAATTAGCCACTTCGCTGTTCCACAAGGAGAGACAGATTGCGCTACATTTGCCTTTGAGGCGGTATGCACTATGCTCCATGCTTTTAATTAACAGCACTTTCTTGGACTTGAACAAAGCCATCGGGAGCACCACTGCCACTACGGAACGTGGAGGGTTCCCCTTAAAGCGGAATCTTGAGGAGGGGCGGAGCGTTGCACTTCCATTTAGCAGTGTCATTTGCAGAAATGACATTTAATTGCATAATGATGGTAATGATCTTATATTGCTTACAGCTGTGAGAGGTCGAAGCGACCGCCGTGTGTGCTCTTGTCAAGGCTCTTCATGTGACCATGGAGTCACAGAGGAAATACTCTGGAGCCACACAAAAGCTGCTCTCTGCTCTGTAAGGCTGCAGGATGTGGGATCACAGGCCTGGGAACCTCGATGCGACGAGAGACCCTGGTGGCACGTGCTTGTGCAGACACACGCGCACATACAGCACACAGGCACACACGCGCGTACAGTACACAAGGCACACACGCGCATGGAGCACAAATACTAGAGAGGTGTAACTGGCAAGATAGTGGAGAGCAGCTTTACTGGTATCATCCAGCAGGTTTAAATAGCACTTTACTCGGTACTGGCCAGGGTGAGGTTAGTGGAGGTGCTGGAAGCTGTTGTATTTGTATTTGTTGTATTTGGACACACATGACTCTTAAAACTTGTTTATGGCGGTAACTACCTACTTCTCAATTTGTGTCAAAATGTTAACAAAACTGTTAACTCTCAAGCGTGTTAATAATTTACCATTTCCGCTGACTATTTGGCATTCTGTTAGCCTACGTTGTCTGGAATTGTCCCTACTCAGTGTCCCAAAATAACTTGCCTCTCTCTGTTTGCCATTGACTTTGTGGGCCTCAACAGTTCCCAGTGGAACTGTTGAGAGACAAACTGCCGTGAAGTGCTGTAGCTAGCTAGCACAATTGAACACTTGTGCACATATTGTGTGTCGGCCTTTGAGAAGAGGCGGGCCCCCACCCGACATGACGAGGGTAAACCAGCTATGATATCTCTGATTTTATGCCTGCTGCCCACTTGGCTGCCCTCTCACTGACACCTCTACTGTATGGAGACACTTTCTAGCATTGCAGCAGACACTACCCACTCTTACACACTGCTGTAGTGCTACAGGAGACACTACACCCACTCTTACACAGTGCTGTAGTGCTACATAGGAGACACTATACCCACTCTTACACACTGACTAGCATTACAGCAGACACTACCCACTCTTACACACTGTTGTAGCGCTACAGCAAACAACACTATGCCAACTCTCACACACTACTGTAGCACTACACATTACCCACTGTCACACACTACTGTAGCGCTACACATTACCCACTCTCTCACACTACTGTAACGCTACAGCAGACATTACCCACTCTCACACACTACTGTAACGCTATAGCAGATACTACCCACTCTCACACACTACTGTAACGCTACAGCAGACATTACCCACTCTCACACACTACTGTAACGCTACAGCAGACATTACCCACTCTCACACACTACTGTAACGCTACAGCAGACATTACCCACTGTCACACACTACTGTAGCGCTACACATTACCCACTCTCACACACTACTGTAACGCTACAGCATATACTACCCACTCTCACACACTACTGTAACGCTACAGCATATACTACCCACTCTCACACACTACTGTAACGCTACAGCAGATACTACCCACTCTTACACACGACTGTAGCACTATAGCAGACACTACCCACTCCTAAGTGCTGATTCTGAACAAGCCTGTGTCGGTTTTCCCCCGTCCAGCTGTAGGCCACAGCATTTTCTTGGGTTGCATTGTCATGGGATAGCCCCGAGGAATCAATGTCATATGGACAAGACGACAATAGAATGGTTTCTTTGAGAGCGTGTGTGTGTGTGCGCGCGCGTGCGTGCGTGTGTGCGCGCGCATGTGTGTTGGGGGTTCAAATGGGATACACACACACATATCCCGGTAATGGTGACCTGGCCTGAGGGTAACTGTCTGTGTGCTGCTGCGACATGCCGCAGTTACCCCATCCTGGCTTTGTCATTTGTGGTCTCTGAAATATGAAGGTCTTATTATGTCTTTTTGCTCATTCATTCATGACTGAATTGCCTATTTGGGATCAATCTGGTTGAAATGGAGGTCAACAATAAAAGGTCACATTGCCATCTATTTCCGCATGCCATATGATCAGAGAATCATATATATATGATTCTCTGATCATATATATATATATATATATATATATATATATATATATATATATATATATATATATATATATATATATATATATATATATATATATAATCCAATATTGAAAGAGATAGCTAATGATAAATTTAAATACTGAAAATATTGTGTTATAATATTTTGATGATGAACACTTGGTAGGGGAAAAACAAATGGACAATGGGTGCAATTCTGAATCGCCTTGGTGTAGCCAAGTATGGTGTAAGTCCTCTCATTGGCTGCATGGCAGCAAATCAGGTGTGGGTCCGTGCTCATTGGCTGCATGGCAGCAAATCAGGTCTGCGGCCTTGGGCTAGGCCAAAAGCCTATACCACCAGGCCTGGGCCTGGGCCTACCAAATAATTATCCATAATAATTAAAACCAGACATCAAGAGCTTCAACTCATGATGAACAAAGCAGGGCAGTACAGTAACATTTTTAATTGGGGGGTTCAGGTGATTTCTGGACCTTTTGAATTGCAGATTTTAATTATTCTGGGTAATTATTTGGTAAGCCCAGGCCCAGGCCTGGTGGTATAGGCTTTTGGCCTACTACAGAGGCCCCAGAGCTGATTTGCTGCCCTGCAGCCAATGAGAAGACTTACACCATACCTGGCTACACCACAGCTTTCAGAATTGCACCCATTGACTGCTACCATGTTTATAGTCTCTGTCACTGCCAAGCCGACTGTTTGGTCTGTGGAGGGTGCAGACAACCACATGTCTCCTCTGATTCACATGGGGCCTATTTAAAAGGCACGGTGCAAGTGCATTTAGGGTGTGTCCAACTCCAATTTTGCCCGTGAAACAGTGCATTACCTAGGCACAATGTAAGACGCAAGTTGAAAAAGCGGTTGTCTTTTTAATTAAGCGAGGGTGTGTTTTCGACATACGGTAACATTAATTAAATGAATCGGTGTCCCATCTACCAAGCTTTTAAAAACCAGGTGTACATGGTTCACCAAACATTAACAACTGATACCCTGCACTATACTGTACTAGTGCTATATAGTGGAGTCCACCAAGGCTATGCAAACTTTGCTCCACTCCATTTACCTCAATCTACAAGCATATAGGCTACATCGACTATTTTTAGGGAATGTTTGCTTCAGTTTTGTTGAATGAGAAGTCCAAAATAGGGACACTACGGTTCCTGTGGTAAAAATTGTGGATTCGGCAAGTTGAAGGACAAACAAACAGTATTTTTTTTTCTGAGGAAATGGGCCTGCTCGTGTGCCAAGAATTTCCTTATGAATGGACTAGTTGAGAGAAGATTCAGACCTTATGAAAACCATTCACTTCATCCGACGATGCCTTTCATATTTATGTATTTTCTGTATTTTATAACTCTCAATCACATGGAACATGATGGTGAAACATGCTATAATAATACATACAGTTGTGGGGATACAATGCGCTTTGCAATAGCCTAGACTTTGAGAGAAACACGATGTTGCAGGCAAATAAATCTAAAACAGGGACGTGATTAATGTTTGCCTTAAGTTCTGAATGGAAAGACTCATACCATTTCAAGCCCTCGTGGATCTCTTTAATGATACACAATTACCGGCCCTATTGTTTTTCTGCGTCAGCCGTGGTTGCCGAGTACGACGTCGGTGGTGATCTGACTCCTGAGAGTAATTGTGTAGATATCCTCCCCTCACAAACCCCCTGAAAGCCCTTGTTTTGGTTCAAGCTCTGGCCTTTGTCTCCGTCTGTGTAAATCACCGTTAAATTTGCCCAGGGCACTCGAAGAGGAGAAAAGCCTGACTTGTTCTTTGGTGCGTGCGGGTGTTGCAAACGGACAAGCTTTACGAGCTTCACAAGCTCTTCCAAGCCCACACCGGGCCGCACTGTGGACTTGTAGATCTGCTATTAATCAACAACACCCGTTCGCAACTAAGTGTAAGTCAAGCGAAGGAGCAACAGCCACAATGCAACACTCGATCCATCCTTTTATAATCACAGAGACGGAG
>CM076969.1:40731937-40744437 GCA_039105355.1 Benthosema pterotum
CCGCAGTGGACACACTGTATACTGTACTGTAGTTATTCCTCCTGATACGTTTTGCTTTGCTTGGATACGAGAACATTTAGGTAATGAAACCCATTGTTATCACAGGGAGGCTCTAACACAGAGTCCAGGTACTTCTCTGGAGCTCACTTAACGCGCCGCTGGCAGGGGCTCTCTACCCACACAGACACAACCAGTAGTCTTGCATTTAATCGCCCGGACAATGCGATGATTTCACTGTGGAAAATGGAGTTAGACAAAAACACAATATAGTGGTTGGCAGTCTTTTCATCGCTCTATCAAGGCCTTTTATTATGTCCCATGATAATTGACAAACGTACGAGCGTGACCTGAGCTTGAACCATATTACCCAAGAGAGCCTGACCACCCCTTCATTTGGGTTGGGATGCTTCTAAGTGGGCCAAGTGGCCAAAGGATTGTGGGCAAGTGCAATGTAAGTTTCAACCGTACTCTGTGTGTGTTTGTGTGTGTGTGTGTGTGTGTGTGTGTGTGTGTGTGCATGGGTGATTTCCAGAACACAACAGACTTCTCTCTCGTGAGGAGCCAGACTGGGGAAATAGTTACAGAGGATGGACGCAGCCGTTGTCCTTTCAACCCGGATTACAAGTCCACCGCCATCATGGCCGGTAGGTGGAACACACCCTATGAGATTTACAGGCCATAAACCCTCTTTAGGGAGCTCTGTGGACGTCTGGTGCAACGTACCGTAAGAACCGTCTGTACAGGAGATTGGCATTAATTCTGGGTTCATGTTTTTCACTGGATACAAACAAACAGAGTTCTGGATGACATTAGCGTGCATGACGCAGACAGAGGCCCATCCTGTGTTGGTAAACAGAGTGTGATTTAACCCTGTTCCTCCTGTGTTTGTTGCAGACGGAGAACTGTATGCCGGCACGGTCAGTAATTTCCAGGGAAATGAACCCATCATTTACAAGAGCCTGGGTCAAGGAACGGCTCTAAAAACAGAAAACTCCTTGAACTGGCTACAAGGTACTGTATATGCTTCAATGTCACACGGCTAAAATTCAGTATGTGTATAGTATAGTGCGAAAGTTGCCGAATAAGACATAGTTAAATGTCGATCAGATGAAAATGATGAAATTAATTTATGCTCTGAGGTGCTTCCACACTGAGAAAAAATGCACTGGGTAGCACGCACAGCTCAAAAAATGTTGACAGGTGCTGGACAATATATGTACATACTTAGAGGAGAGAAGATGTCCGCACACTGTTCTTAAGCTCCATTAACTTTCTGTTTTGGTTTCAACGTTTCGACCCCATTCGGGTCTTCTTCAGGAATCCCACACTGAAACAAAATATACTCTCACAGTACAGGGTTTGTACGGATCCAAACTGTTCATAAGTACTGTTCAAGTATTGCATGTGTGGGACTAAACGGTACAGGTTCAATTTAAATATAGCAAAAACTTGAAATACGTGATGTTTGAGCTTGTAGATCAGATGTGTTTTATATGACAGTACAGGGAATATGTGGCAATGGTGGAATACTTCTTAGGGTATTTTAACAGACTTAAAACACATTATACGTAGATGTGTTTTTAAGTCGGGAAAGGAGACAACAGAAACCCTATAAACTATTTAGGGAGTACAAAATAATGCCTGCCAGTCACAACGTGAGACAGGGTCTCAATTTGTGGGACACCTAAAAAGTCTTGGAAATGAGGTACTGTCCCACGCAAAGTGGAACATCTGGTCGCCCTCAGGGCTTGCCCTGCTTGATGCCATTTGCCAGTCGCACAGAGAAGTTTTGACGTCACAGGGAATAGGGACTTCCCTGCCACCCCTTGGGTATGAGCTGATATCTAAAACCATTATGTTTACTCTTTCAGACCCGGCCTTTGTGGGCTCTGCCTACATACAGGAGAGCCTCCCCAAGGGCAACCCAGTGGGCGATGATGATAAGATTTACTTCTTCTTCAGTGAAGCTGGGAAGGAGTTTGATTTCTTTGACAACACCATCGTGTCGCGCATCGCTCGTGTGTGCAAGGTGAGCAATGCCTTACGGTGTAGCATACTGGCGTCCAGAGTAGATAATGGGTTCTGTTACTCTTCTCAGACAAGACAAGGTAACCATCACCATCTGTCCATCACCATTCTGCCACAGACAGAGAAATTGGTACATTGTTGTGTCTTGCATCAGCTGTGTAGAATACACGCATGCGTGCATGCATGAAGTAAATTGAGAAACGACAGACCGGGAGGAGGAGGAGGATGTGTGCATGTTTATATTCTCGCATACTGAAGCATTGCGCTGCTGAACAGCTGTATGTGTTTTATTTAGGGTGGTGCAGCATGCAGTCTTTTTGGCCTGGCGCAGGATCTCTCATTACAGAAAAACATTCCTCTCGCGTGTTTTCCTCTGCCTGAGCTCTCTCCACCAGATCTGATCCACTCCACCCTCCATTCTTATCATATTTCACCAAATATTAGCATTCAGACAGGATTCACAAACGGCTCAGGTTGACTGCACCACCAGTCCCTTTGCACATAAATGGATTACCACAACACTGGGTATCTACAGCTATACCACTGTATATACTTATTTATTCAGTGGTTTCTGACTTGACTCAAAGTCATTCTGACAATTTCTTGGCTGCTGAGCATTTTTTCGCCGCAAAGATTGTAAATGATCATCAATATCCTGAAGGTCTTCATTATCAGACTGTCACTGAATGTCCTTGTTGACATTGTCTCATTGCCTCGTGTACCACTGTCCAAGGAGAGTGACAAACGCTCACTGACAGCAGAATGCAGATCCCCCCCCCCCACACACACACACTTTCATTTGAATTGTCCGAATTGTATTTGCTGGCTACGCACCTTAGCCTGCCATGTAACATCATAGCATTTTATTTAATTCATTTTTTTCCACTTTACACTTCACTACTGAAGACTAAGAGCGTGACATGTGAGAGTATGTGAGATGCGAGAGTATGAGAAGTTGTCGTATCACTCACACAGCCATAACATAACAAACATATTTTGAGCAGTCAGTCTATCCAGGTGCAACGTTCAGTAGTATTGGTACCTAATGTGCTTTCTTAATTTCCGAATATACTGAGGTCATTTTAAACACTGGTGCGATTAGATAAGAATGACCTATGCTTTTAGGCCTACAACACGTTTGGAGATCTGCTTTTTGTAAAGGTAAATATTTTCTCAAAGTAAAGACATCTCTAGTCCTGTTGTATTTTTACAGTGTCTGACTATAGTGTGTTGGAACGGAAATTCCAAGAAAAAAGTTCAAAACAAAATCACAATAATACAAATTTTCGGACTATTGTCCGTCAGGACAATGACCTGTCAGAAAACCGTCTGGACCCTGTTTCAGGTCATTATCCCTATAATGACTGAAAATGAGTACTGATCTGTGATATTATTTGAAATGTCCATTACTTTCCGTATTGACATAAACACACAGAAGCATTTGACTCATTCACTCTTTGTATGTACAGTACAGTACAGGCAGTACAGGCGGACAGCCAGTGCCCGCAGAATGTAGAGAAGTGCCTGGGTTGTCCCCAGGTGTTTCTCCTGACAGTTCCGCCGCTGTAGAAGCAGGAGGACGTCACACACAAACCCCCAGGAAGATGGTGGAGCCTGGCTGTCAATCACAGCCATAATTCAGAGTCAGAAGCCAAGCTCAGTGTGTTGAATCCATCTCTGGCTCTTTTCTATTTACGCACTGCAGTACGCTGATACATCTGATCTAAGGCAGTGATTCTCAACCCGTAAGGCTGCTCAGTTTGATATGCATTAGACCACGGATACTGTTTTTCTTTTTTTTATCTCTGGGACTCCGATCTCCACTGTAAAATCCTCAGTGTTTATTTATCAACTTAAACCCCGTATGGTCCCTCGGGACTCTATATCTCTATATCCTACCACTATGGGCAACATATGTAGAGCAGTTTATAAATGACTGCCCTGCCGTAACATATTATAGAACGGGGTAGAAAGGTGGTTTTATTGCGGTGAATAAGATTATGCTCATTAAATATTATACACAACATTATGCTTGGCATGAGTTTTAAATATAAATTTAAACATATTTAGTTTAAATATGATGCTTTTTGTGGCAAACAGTCTTCATATTGGATAGCTGTGAAACTAGAAAAACTGAAACTAGAAATGCACTATGCTGTACATGGCCTACTTGTGCGCAACTACTACTACTAACTAATGTCTAGTATAACTGTTGTTCTAAATCCTTTAGACCCATTATTGACCTTACACCAATCTTGAATGGTACCTTAGTTAAGTCACCATGAACAGCCAAAGATCAAGATCGGTAGAGTGTCAAAGTGACACTCTAGGTGGAGTATTCATATGAATACAATATAGTAAAATAAATACATTCACTGTGACATATACAAATCAATTATTAACTTCAATTCAAGGATGGATGGTCTTTATTGCTGCAGCTCTGTAGTTGTTTTAGTACATAACTTCCACTACATTGAGGCTTGCTATGGAATCATGAAGTGTTTTGGGCCAAACAAACAAAGCATATGATCCTCCCATGGAACCTATTCATGTTCCCAGAATTGAGCCATTACTACCTGCTTCTTCATGGCTGTTTTTCCAACAGCCTTGGGCCTGTTCAGCGGATGCCCTCATGGGGTTAATGAGCGGGAGGAATTGGCCGCAATTATCCCACAGTACGTTTATGTACAGCATGGCACTACTAAATCGTAAAGTTCTGTTTGGGCAGAAGGAGCAGAGAATGTATGTTGCTCATTAACTAGCTAGAAAGCAATGGTTCAGAAGCTCAGCCTCAGTCACGTGTCATTTCTCTTTCCATCCTACGCTGTCATTTGCCTCTGATAAATGTAATACTAAAGGAGGACTTTTTTGTGTAGTCTACTCTTTCCCTTTGATACGGCATGTTTTTAAAACTACTTATCAGCTGTTTAGTTCTCTTCAGATCTATCCTTGACAAACATTGGAGTAATTGCTGCCATGGACTGAGTGCAAACAGGCGGTAGATACACAGCTGATCATCCTCCCTTCTAATCCACCGTCTTTTCGTCTTTTCTTAAAGAAAGCAGGCACTTATTTATGGCTGATGTAGGCATAACATTTGGCATCACCTAATGTAACCTTGCGGCCCATAATTCCCAGCGAAATGTAACTCATTCATGGCCCATATGCAATCACTCTCATTGAGGCACAATGGTGCAGTTAGAGTCCCCAAAGAGTTTCTCATTTGAGTAGCTGCATGTGGGAGAGGTTGTGTTCCACAGTCTAGTGGGCAGGCTGGTGCCAAAAAGCACCAGAGAGGTAGTGTCAGTGAAAAAGCGTTGTCTAAGAGCAGTGCCCTTTTTTCCATTTTCATTTAAAAGCATTTTCCGTCCCCGGTGCCTGCAATGTTTTGTATACACGCCAGGTTCCAAGAGCGCATATTGTTTCCTTTACGTAGAAGTCTCCTGTTACTGTAAGTGATATCTATGGGCACAGTCTCTTTTGCTTGGTATGGCTTTCCATTTTGGAGGGTAATTCTTTCAATTGAGTCCATTCATACAGCTGTACTGTACTTTATGGCAATTTAAGTACTGTCTTTGTTTATTGTCACAATAAAGGGAACCTTTCAAATAAATGCCTAAAATATGCAAATGTCCCATGTAGGGTTGTTTCGATACCGACGTCAATATCGGCCTAAAATGCTGGTATGGGTGTTGGCGGGTGCCGCATGCCAGTCAATGCCATTCTGTAGGGCATGTACATTGTACTTAATTTACTATTTTGATTGCATCAGTTGTTGTTGCACTACTGATTTGGTGCTGTAGTACATTATTATTTGAATGACTTGTTCTTCTTGATGAAATTGTTATTTATTCCTAGATCAGTAATTCTCATATGTTTTACTCTCTGTCCATGACACCACTTTGAGAACCACTCTCCAAGATTTGTTTAAACTATACACACTGGTATCATATTGGTACATTACAGTAAATTAGAAACAAAGGGTAGATGTTGAGACTTTGGAATAGACTTGTTATCATGCCAGATATACAAAAACAAAGGGATTCTAATGGTTACCCTTGGGCAAATTAAGAAAAACATCTTTATGAATAATTCATCATCAATTTATTTAAATGGAGTAACATAACATATATGTTCCTTAATAAAGATCGGTGGACTGTTGACCCTGTTGAGACTGTTGAGCCTACATCTCTAGTCCATGGTGTAGTTGTGCATGAAGATTTTATACTAGAGATTATGCTTCTCAGCTGTGACAGTTCTTCTACAGCGTCAACATTGTGTGTTTGCACCCTCTGCTGGTTAGATGGAGAGTAGCAGCTTTAACTTATATTTAGAGAACTTATATTTCTGTTGGCAGGGTGACCAAGGAGGGGAAAGAGTCCTGCAAAAGAAATGGACCACGTTTCTCAAGGCCCAGTTACTGTGCTCTCTTCCTGACGATGGCTTCCCCTTCAACATCATCCAGGACATGTTTGTCTTGACGCCGAGCCCCGAGGACTGGAAGAGCACTGTGTTCTATGGCGTGTTCACGTCTCAGTGGTGAGCTCTATGCACTACAGCTTTAAAGGACCAGTGAATTGAATAATATCATTTTCACACTTTTAGCCCAGGTCTGTGGTCATTATATATGGCCATACTGAACAAGGCAAGCCCAAAAAATGCCAAAGAAAAAACACTTTTGTGTACTCTTAAATAAAAACTCTATCTTTAATTACTTCCTGAATCACGAAGCCTACAACAATAAGAACCAATAGAAATTAATCATTACCATTCCCATTCCTGAATCGTCCTCCACGATCACAGGTGGCTTGATTACTGACCAGCCGTTGTATTATTATTGTTTTAAACATAATCATCACATCATTAGAATATATATCTGAAACATTATATGGTAGAAATTAGCCACATGGCAGTAATGTGACAGAGCTTAGCAATTATTGTAAACAAACAGTCCATGCATTGCATGTAGTATAGCTCACTGTAGAGCCATCCCTCTATCTTTGCACCCCATAGCCTAAAAGGATGTGAGGTCTGATTGGTTCAGATCAGCATTTCCGGCTGAAACTTCAAAATAAAACCCCCCCATTTCTGTTTCAGTGCACCTTTAATCCATTCCACACATGTGAAAACAGAGGTCAAAAAGAAAGAAAAAAGACCTGCCTATCTAGAGTTCCTTGTTTCACATGGAACAATAGGATCTGAAATTTTTTCCTATTGTTCTATGTTACCAAGCAGAATAAAACAGGGATATGTAAGGGATAATGGACAGCAAGTGTTGTGATATTGAATGATAATTGGCAACCTCAAGGCAGCCTTAAGACTTTAGACCTGATACTTAAGACACTCAAAATAGGGCCCATTAGCTCAAATAATTGTGCCTCAACATCCTGCTAGCCAAACTAAAATTAGTATTTTCTATGGTGATTGTATACTGCCAATGCCAATGCTATAACGCTTGCTTTCTGTCTTCAAAGGTATAAAGGGGCGTTGGGTAGCTCTGCGGTGTGTTCCTTCACCATGGACCAGGTGGAGAAGGCTTTCAACGGCCGTTACAGGGAGGTGAACCGGGAGAGCCAGCAATGGTACACCTACAACCACCCTGTCCCTGAGCCCCGGCCTGGAGCCGTGAGTTATACATTATATTATTGATTTGCAAGCATGGCACGCTTTCATTGCTTCAGTCTAAAGATCTCAACGGGCCTGAAAATTAAGGCCCGGCCCTAACTGGGGCCTAACAGTTCAGGCCCTAGGCCCGGCCCGGCCCGGCCCAACTAAATGGAATAGATTTTAGGCCCTATCCGGCCCTAGACTGTCAGGTTTGGGCAAAATTTGAGAATTTGCCACAGATTAAACATGAAATGGCAATCAGCACCATCTTCATAATAGGTAAATACAGAAAATAACTATTATTTTTACTATAGTAAAATAATTCAATATATATTATTTTTTCCTGGGGCCCGAGGCCCTACCCGGCCCTATTGATTAGCATATATTTTAGGCCCTACGCGGCCCTAAATGTCGGGTCGGGCCTGTTTGGTCCTGGTTGGGTTCGGGCAGAGTTTGAGAACTTTACTTCAGTCTATAAAGTATGAATGAAACTATAATTGAAGGCATTTGAAATTAAATACAATTCAAAAGTTTTAAGAAAATTGCACAAAAAACAAATCTGGATTTTAATTCAAATAATGGCAACAATACTGATCTACAATCTCTGTGATTCATTTCAAGCCTATAGTGACCATCTCCATTGAGAAAACAAATGTTTACATTGTCACAGATACAATACAATAAAGATGGCTGAATATATACATATTCAGCCATATATATACAGTTGGGGGGGTGCAGAGTTTTGTAAACAGAGTTATGTCACATTGCATTACATTAAAAATGTTATCACGGGGCATAGAGATTTTCTTCTTTTTTCTATTTTTAAACAAACAGCTTCAATTATTTGCCTCTTCAGATCAAATGGCAAAATTTTTCCTCAATATTATACAGAAAATGAAATAGTATGTAGCAGCTCTGTTTACACGGGCAGGTCTAGGTGGTACTGACCGTTGTCCTTAGGGTGGTTGTATTCCACTGGCCAATGTCACAGCAGTTCACAAAGCTTGCTGCTGTGTTTGCACATTGTTGTATTTCCCCCAAAGTCAACGTAGCCAAGGCGGCTGTCTGTCCCTCAATGTCAGTGTCCCAGTGTCACACCGCCCTCTGCTGGGCAAACCTTGGCAGTTACCTGCTGGTGACAGTAATGAGACAAACGTAATGCCTGCCTTGTGTGGTTGCAAGATTGTGTTTCCGTCCTGCTCATCAGCCACGTCCTCGATCTTAGCTGAAGATCAGAGCGCTCTAGCAGCTATCTGTCTCCCTGGACCCCCACCCCCCACCCCCCCTTCCCGTAAGACTGTGATTCTTATCGCAGTGTTGCTGCTTTCATTTCCTGGCAGGTTTATCACAGGCCAATCAATCGCAATCCCACAAACATATAACCCATTGATGAGACAGGCGGAGATGGGCAGGGGCTTGTAGCCATATATACAGTATATATAGACTGTTGTCATTGGTATTGTTATCCCGTAGGAATGAATGTGTGAGAATAAAAGGGTGTGTTGCCTCCTCAGTGCATCACCAACGCCGCCCGAGAGCAGAACATCCCGTCGTCGCTTCACATGCCTGACAAGGTGCTGAACTTCGTCAAAGACCACTTCCTGATGGACAGCGTGATCCGCAGCCAGCCACTCCTGCTGAAGCGCAACGCGCGCTACACGCAGATCGCCGTCCACCGCGTCCAGGTCCTGCACAAGGCCTACAATGTGCTCTTCATTGGCACAGGTACAGGGGAACTTAAAAGCACCCTCATCATCATCATCATTATCCCCATGATTGCATTTCATGTCTTTACATACCTCAGCTCTTTACAAAACATCTCTCACCTTTTTTGTAGATGACGGGAAGATTCACAAAGCAATCAACGTGAAGGACAAAATGCACATCATTGAGGAGATGGTGCTCTTTCCGGATTCCCAACCAGTGCAACACATTGAGCTGGACTCTGAGAAGGTATGTAACATAGAGTAACGTTCCCAGGAGCGTTCTAATAGTAGTGGGAAGCAATAATACGCCCACTAAATTTCTTTTATTGGCAGCTTAGAGATTCCATGAGCCATGAAGAGCTCGCGTTCACTGTAATTGCATGCAACGTTCTCCCTGGGGAGCAACAAAAAGATAGGCTTTAAACAGCATGGGACACTTTATTGAATGCTGCCCTCTCTGCTCTCAACTAATGGAATTGTAATTGAGGAAAAAGTTAAGTGTAGCGTATTGAGATCGAGGCCAATTCCGGTCGTACTGGGATGAAAATAGGAATCCCAATGACTGTATCTGGGCCACCTTTCCTCCCCCCAACCCCCTTTCCCTGGTCATCCGTCCTCCACAGGGCAAGCTTTACGTGTCCACTTTCTCTGGCCTGGTGGAGGTCCCAGTGGCGAACTGCACAAACTATCAGAGCTGTGGGGAGTGTGTGCTCTCCAGGGACCCCTACTGTGCCTGGACCGGGAGGCACTGTATGGATGTCAGACAGGCTCCACCGGGCAGGTGTGTACATTCTCTGCACAGCACTTTACACACAATGTATTCTGCTAACAGTACAGAAAGCAGAGTGTCTTAAATCAGTGGTCCTCAATCTTAAAGAAACCATCATTCTTTTGTTTTTTCAAAATGTTTAAAATAAGAGCAGATCTACAGCCTATCGTAGCTCTGGTCCAGTGCTCCACTGCTTCTGACTTGCATTGGAGCTCTGCTCGTCTCCGTGCATTCGGCCATTACTCCACCCGACCTGCCTCTGTTCTCTAGTGGATATATAAAGAACGTTTTACCTACTCACCAAAATAAACACATCTTGGGTCATTAGAAAGCCCACTTACCTTAGTGGTAGCACTCTGAGCCCCCACCACACGAATAAAATTGACCTTTTGGCCAGAACGCGATCGTTCTTCACCGGAAAAACAACCAGGATTTGCGTCCTCTACCGATATTGCCAATAGAAAAGTTCCATAGGAAATATTTTTCCTTCAGTGAGAAACGATCGCGTTCTGGCCAAAAAGTCCATTTTATCCGTGGGGCTCAGAGTGTTTCCACTAAGGTAAGTAGGCTTTATAATGACACAAGATGTGTTTATTTTGGTGAGTAGGTAAAACGTTCTTTATATTTCCACTAAAGAAGAGAGGCTGGTCGGGTGGAGTAATGGCCGAATGCACGGAGACGAGCAGAGCTCCAATGCAAGTCAGACTCAGAAGCAGTGGAGCTCTGGACCAGAGCTAAGCCTATTGCAGCTATTCCTTATTTTGTTGGTAGAACTCCAAGCACATGTACAACCTCTACAGTAAAGACCCTGTAGCATGCATGTACACTGATGTGCTATCTCTCCCTTGCACATGCAAAATACCTTTCACCTTAAATTAGGGTTTGTTATAGTTTTATAATATTTCATATGATCCCTCTATATGTTTCGACATACATTACATTGCTGTTTGGAATAAAAAACATTGAACCTTGATTTGTTCTAATAGAAATGTATGCATTTTCAGTCGCTGGCAGCAGGATGTTGATGATGCTGACACATCGGTTATTTGTAACAAGACAGTGCCCAGCCCACGGATGGCTAAACCTCCACCTACAAGTAAGTCACAAAACAGCTGTATGACACTCTACCAGGAAGAGCTAAATCATTTCCCAACCACGACCGTTGGTTGCCACCATTTGCCCAACGGTTGGGACTGATTTATGGTATTATGTTTTCTAACTCCGTTGGCGGAATGACATCAGCAGTTGTCCCAACAGTTGGGGGTTAAGGTTAGGCTTAGGTTTTGCTGAGGTTACATTTAGGGTTAGGGATTAGGGCTAGGTTCAGTAGCAACCGGTCATGGCTGTTGGCCCAACAGTCATGATTTACATCCGTAGGCCAACGGTATAGTGGTTGCGATCAATGGCCGCGGTCTGGAAAAGATTGTCTACCAGGTTCTTCATCAGCGGCATTTGCATATACTTATAGATTACACAATTATTTAAAGTTTTGGTTTATTTTTGTGGTGTGCTTTCAGGAATGTCTTCATGCCAGGTGATAATTATACCCGCCAACACGTTCAAAGTGTTGCCTTGCAAGCTGCGCTCCAACCTGGCCGAGAGGAGGTGGGAGTACAGCGAGACTTCAGGCCACTTCCATTACCCCAGCCCCGAGGGGGGCCTGGTGGTCGTGGCTCAGGCCGACAGGCAGGACACGTACGAGTGCTGGTCGGTGGAAGAAGGCTTCAGGCAGCTGTTGGCCAACTACTGCGTGAGGGGCGAGGCCAAACAGGAGAGCACCACCCTGACGGGTCGATCGCGCACCCCACACGTCCCCCAGGAAGAGCCCATCCTGCCCGGGGAGGCGCGCTCGCCGCAGATCAACACCAAGACCTACTGGAACGAGCTCATCGTGGTGTGTGCCCTCCTGGCTTTCTCCCTGGTCGTTTTCTCCTTGTTCGTGGTCTACAGAAACCGGGACCGCATGAAGTCCATGCTCAAGGAGGGGGAGTGTCCCAACATACAGCAGAAGAAGCCCAGAATAGCGGGGAAGCCAGCGGAGAACCTGCCACTCAACGGCAACGCAGTACCAGTATCTGTCCCAGATCATAAGGGCTACCAGACCCTTAATGACAACTATATCTGCAGCACGCCTCCACACGAGTGCTCCTCGCCAGAAAACAGCAAGAGTTTTTCAGAGTCAGAGAAAAGGCCTCTGAACTTGAAAGAGAGCCACGTAGAGATCTCTCCAACATGCCCGCGGCCTCGGGTCAGACTGGGCTCAGAGATTAAAGACTCCATTGTGTGAGGACAGCTTTTGATAAACTGTGAACTGTAAAATGTAAACTGAAAAGAGTGCACTTGCTGAAAAAAAAAAAAAAAAACTTAAACGAGGGAATACTGAAAGGCAC
>CM076969.1:40749437-40789437 GCA_039105355.1 Benthosema pterotum
TATTTCCACCACTGTGTCAAACATGGTAATTATCTCATTAATTATGCACAATACAAAAATGTACATTGCAGAAATGGATTCTACAGGACAAAATACATAGATATCAACTGAGAAAAGTTTGTAAAAAGCCTTTTATCGAATAGTTAGAGGGTTTTCCCTGTTATTTTATCCCATATGTCAATTTACTTGACACAAGGGCGCAAATAACTGGAAAAAAATCTATAATAAATTCATAAAAGGCTTTACCAAACTTTTCTCAGTTGATCCTTATGTATTTTGTCCCATAGAATTCGTTTCTGCAAAGTACATTTTTGTAAGTCGCATAATTAATGAGATAATTTGCATATTTGTTAGGTTTTTCTCTTACAGTATTTCCACCACTGTGTCAAATATGGTAATTATCTCATTAATTATGCACAATACAAAAATGTACATTGCAGAAATGGATTCTACAGGAAAAAATACATAAATATCAACTGAGAAAAGTTTGGTAAATAGAATAGTATCGAATAGTTAGAGGATTTTCCCTGTTATTTTATCCCATATGTCAATTTACTTGACACAAGGGCGCAAATAACTGGAAAAAAACTATAATAAATTCATAAATGGCTTTACCAAACTTTTCTCAGTTGATCCCTATGTATTTTGTCCCGTAGAATCCGTTTCTGCAAAGTACATTTTTGTAAGTCGCATAATTAATGAGATAATTTGCATATTTGATTAATTATGCTAATTATCTCATTAACTATGCGTGATACAAAAATGTATCAAGCAGAATTGGATTCTACGTGAAAAATCATGTTAGGAACAACTGAGAAAAGTTTGGTACACCCTTTATTCTGGTTTTCATGGTTTTCTCCCTGCCTACAGTACATACTAGTCATAGAAGTGATGAAGCGCTATTATATTGCCTCACTATGACAGTGATGCAAGTGCACAGCGTTACCACTCCGTCCGTCCAAATGATCTACAGGTAACGTGAGTTTGGACTTAACGTTCCCCCCTGCCATGTGCATCATCTTATAAAAGTGTTTTTCACTGAGCCTATGCACAGTGTGCTGTACTGTAGGTAGGCAAACATTCACACACACACACACACACACACACACACACACACACACACACACACACACACACACACACACACACACACACACACACACACACACACACACACACACTTATTGGCAGGTAAAAGAGAAGAAGAAAAAACATATTTTTATAAAAACACTGTGTGCATCCATCTAGTATCAATGCTTAGACGTGAATACATCACGGCCTTCCAATACAAAGTCAGAAAGAAACGGGGACCACTGGCTAGGAATGCTTTTAGGATTTTTTTTACTAGGCTCCATCACTCCCAATCAAAAGAAAAATAAATGTCTACCCAACTGCCCACATGCACATTTCTTAGTGTAGTATTGCGCAGAAGCAGGGATTGAACCTGGGACCCACTCCTCATCCAACACACAACCAGCCGCACCAATAGGGCTGAGCCCGATTGGCGGGGCTGTTGTGGCTGGGTCATGGCTGGGTGCTACATTAGTATACGATAGCCAAATGTCGGGCAGAACTCTTTTTACATTTAAATATTTATGAAATGGCATGAATACAGTGCAAGTGGAACATTTTAAAGTCATTCAAAATTGTACAAAATACCTGTTTCTACTTTTCCTTCACAACGTGATCAAGCATATAATCGGAAAACCCCCAAAACATGGATGATATACAAGGTTTCTGCCCGACTTGGACGATGTCCCAGTCTGTGTGCTTAGGGTTACATCGATATTCAACAGGGTTTTAGTTCACCAGTGTGATGAATGCCCCCCCCCCTCCCACCACCACCATTCCAGGTATTACTATGCTGTTCCTCATGAAACAGGCAGACTATGCAAAGCAAATAATGTGAAGTGAGGTGAACAATCCTCACCTTGAGAGACTGTGTGAAGCACAACGGTGTCAGCACTGTTCTTTGCTGAGGATCAGAGGCATTACACACACGTGCAAATGTTTTTTTTTGCCATTATTGTGTTATCAGGCAAAGGAAAAGAATGGACATTCTGAAAGCCTGGCATTCAAAATCAGATGATGATAGATGAGGGTCCAGACACAAACATTTTACTGTCTTAGAATAAAACCATTAAGGCTGAATATATTTGAAAGTAATTTGCTCTCAAAGAAATCTGGATAGGCTACATGGGAGCAAGTATGGTACTGGTTATGTATCAAAACTCACAATACAGACCACTAATATTTTAAGTTTATCTCCCTACATTAATTCATGTGGGATTTGTTTCATTTTTTGATTATCTGTAAACAGAGGTATGTTGTTTCAGTGACACCTGACTGCAGCGTAAAATCCTTAGTGCAAGTTAGTCTTAATGTGTAAACTGGGTTTGAATTGGGCCTGGGCCTAGAGAGTGATTACCAGCCTATAACCAGCCTTTATAAGAATCCAAAACAGATTTCTTGACTAAATGGTTTGTAAGTAAACCATTCTCTCATACTGCCTTTCTAAATTAGAAGAATTCATGCTTTTTTGATTAGGATTAGAATCTGTCATCTTTACAATTCCAGCAATGTGTCGGTGTCCAGCAGGGGTTTGAAAACAATTTTATACCAATTGCACTTCAATTGTATTAAGGTCTCATTTCAGAGTTGTTAAACATGGTTAGCAAAATAATAATTTCAAACAAAACAAACAAGCATGCATTAAGGCATATTGTTTAACTCAGAAACGCACTTGATTTGCACATGAAATTGGAAAGCCTTAGTTCTGAGCAAGTTCTGTCTATGGTCACGTCTGTAGTTTGGGTAAAATCACAATGCCTTTAAGCAAAACATAATGGTCAAGAGATGCGCACCTTGGAGTAATAATCTTTGTTACAAGTAACATATAATAACCAGGTATGGCACAGTAGAATCGCATACTATATGACACAATTGACCTTGTTGCAAAACAGCAGTGAGCTAATTTTGCCCGTAAAGTCTGTTATTTTTGTGGCTTCAACTTTAGTCAGGGGTAATGTTTATTCTTTATGGTATAGCACACACAGTATAAGCACTGGCTGTATTTTTTAAAGCACAGTACTGACATGCAGTTCCTGTACATGGCAATACATACTGAGTCGTACAGTAGAGACATCAAGACTGGACTACTGTACTTAGTCATACATGGAAGTGGCTCCGTTTTATTTGTGAAAACAAATGAGGAGGAGAGCATTTTCTTAAGCACTTCTCTTAGCCCTATATACAGTATATGTACTTCTTTGTATGAAAATAGCAAAGATAGACAATCTCTAAGCTCACAGTGTGCTGTATAACACATTGTGGGTTTATAGATGTGTTATATAGCTATTATTTTGGGAAGATTTTTTTATATATCGTTTGACAGATTCCCACAAATTTGCTAAAAAAAAATAGGGATGCCAGGGTTAATGGGTAACATGCATTTGGAATTAATTCTATAAAGTCTGACCAGAAATAGGGAATAAAACATTTTTCCTCTGGCAAAATGAATGACCAGAGGGGGGATCCGCTTTCCTTCCAACAGATCAAGCCCTGGGCTCTATAGTGTTTTTAAGAACAGAATAGACACAAACCATACTTTTTTGTGAGACTGTTAATAAAACAAAGGGCAGCTTTTAGTGATATGGTTGTTGTTGGAACAATAATATATTTGCCAAGTGCAAATCAATAAACATGGTAGTGATTTAGTACAATATTGTGTGCAGGTCTTCAACATTATTTTATTTGATGGCAAATCTGAAGTAGAACTGCATTCTCACGGGTACCAACTTGTGCATTGCACACAAGTAGGCCATGGACAACTTGTGCGCAAGCAGAGCAAGCGAGCAGAGGGCAAGTACCCCTACATCTCCAAGAGATAATACTCATGACAATACTTGTAAAGATATCTAAATTACATCACCATTACATCATCAACTAAACCAGCCAATCATCGTTCTTAAAATGTGGTCCACCCACAACCGCAAACTGATCGCAGTACTTGCGCTTGCTCTGCTTGAGCAAGAAACAAGTTTCTGGTTCATGAAATGCATAAACGGTTCGAATGCCAATTGTTGCTGATTTGCAACATCATCTGTTGAAACCACTAGGGTCAAGCCTGCTATCGTTGACACTGCAAGTTGCTCAGACTCTTTGTCAACATGTATTATTGTAAGACCGTTTCTCTTTGTTTTTGTAAAGTTTTGGAAATTGAGCTGCCAATGTAAAAAAAGATTGTGAATTGTATTTTTTTGTATCATACATCACTACTGTTTTGTTTTTCTTTTATATTGTATTGTATATAAAAGCACTTTATTTTAATTTTTCAAATAAAGATCAAACAGATACATTTTTATTTGGATGGTTCATGAATATTTGATGAAATCTTGTCAAGTATCATATATCAATATTCAACAAGCACCAGCACAGCAATAGGTGAAGTTGAGCTTTCATTAGAACATCACAGGTATATTCAGTGATTTCACTTCACTCAGTTCAGTAAAGTATATATACTGTATATATTTTTTAAAGAATCCTCCCTAGTATAGAGTGTGCTGACCTGACCATAAGGAGTTCCTCCCTGTCCCCAGTGAGCCCAGCATGGGTATAATAATAATAATAATGCTTTGGTTTTGGTGGCAGGTGAGAAAGCATTCAGGCCTTCGTCCAATCATGGTGCACATGCTGTTGTGTGTATGCATGTGCACATCTTGTTACCAGGGTGGACCATTTGTTTCCCCCAAATCACTGAATGTTCAGTAGCCTATATTACCGTAGTCTATTTAAAATCTCACCCATGGGTGGAGTTGCTAGCAGTGGTATGCAATTCAACATGGTCATGAAACTCTACATGCATACACCTTAAAGGTAAATAAACCGTAACAGTGCACTTTATATGCATAACGATAATGTATTGATGAGGTAGAGTTAATTAGTCAGATGGTACGGCCCTACACACCTACTGTACATGGCACACCCTTGGTAAACTACGGCCAAGCCCGACCAAGTGAGCCAAGAATTCATTCAAGCCAGTTGAGTTGGCTATTTGTTGTTATGCGTCAATTGGCGTAATGTTTATGGTACCTTTTGTCAATCTTGTATAACGATAGTAGTGTGTATGGATATTGGCAGCCATGTATTATTTAGAAATGTAAAAAGGATTAAGGATTATGCTATAGCATTAATTGTCTTAAACTAGTCTATAACTACGTATTACGGAGCCCCTAATAGGACATGTACGAGTAGATTAAAATTAAAAGGTTTCTCGTGTGCACGAGAAACTTTCTCGTGCGCACTCGAAACTTTCTCGTGCGCACGAGAAACTTTCTCGTGCGCACGCAAAACTTTCTCGTGCGCACGCGAAACTTTCTCGTGCGCACGCGAAACTTTCTCGTGCGCACGCAAAACTTTCTCGTGCGCACCGTGCGCACGAAACTTTCTCGTGCGCACGCGAAACTTTCTCGTGCGCACGCGAAACTTTCTCGTGCGCACGCGAAACTTTCTCGTGCGCACGAGAAAGTTTTGTAATTTTAATTTACTCGTACATGTCCTATTAGGGGCTCCGTATATAACCAATAAGATGCTTTGAGGGTGAGAAGCAACCTCTTCATTCTGGGGCGAGCCGTGATTCCGCCTGGGTAACAGCAGGCTGCTGGGTGAACACTGGCACTTTGGCATGGTGGCTCAGATCAACATATGGAATGAATTCTGTACTGGCCATATGTGGAGTGAGTTCAGGGTTTGATTAGGCTAGATCAACATGGAATGTCCTTAGATCTCTAATATGGAGATCTAAGGGTGACAGCAGGGTAGTGTCTTGAGTGTACAGGGAGAGTTGCTGGCCGGTTCCATATATGCAGATCTAAATGATCATCCAGTCTTCTCCATTATGCTCTGTAGGCCTACGGCTTTCCAGGGTTTGATGAGGTCAGTGTTGTGATCTTCATATGAAGATGACCATATGCATTGTGTGACTGTGACATCACAATGAGGCATGATCGACTGACAGTCTTGTTGGTGTGATGTGTCACAAAGTGTGATGTAAATGTAATGTTACGAGTTGTTATGGGCTATTATGGAGCCATGGCAGCACGAATGGATGTTTTAACAACAAGTCTGAAGAGGGTAAAATGAAATTGTTTGATTTTGTTTGTTTGACCCTCAAAAATTAAAGATCTAGAATTGTCTATTTGGTTACCAAATCTTTCTCTCATAATTTAGCTGGGGACCACCAGGATGATAGGATCCCCCTTGGGCTCAAGGGCCACTTGTGGTCCCAGGACCACTGTTTGAGAACCACTCCACCAGCCATCCGGGGATAATACTAGTATAGGGCCTATTATTATCGTTTTACCTGGTAAGGGATACACTTGTTCCCACAGCTATACGTGTCTAACACTGGCCCATATTTACACCAATAGAGGCGCAGCTAAAATCCAAGCGACAGGTGTCCACCGCAGTGCCGCTGGTCCAATCAGTCTCTCGTGTTTCCTGTGCGTGTTTAATTGAGGCATTGATATGGAGCTTTCTTCATTGTGTGTCCGTCCCAGGCGGGCTACCCGTTTTATACTGGAAGTAGGATTCTGTCTGCTGGTTACAGGAATATACAGAACCACTAATTACATCTATATGTAGAAGGAAGCCTTTGTTATGTCCTCATCCGCGTCTTAGGTGGTAGGCCGATTTTATTATTTGTGTTTTTATAGTAGCCTGGATGAAAATGGAGAGACCCAGCCTCCGAAGACTATTTTCAGCGTGCGATGTGAATAAATCCGGACTGATCGAATACGAGGACTTCACGGTTGTCTGCCGAGAGCTCAACGTCTCCGAGAGTGAGACGAAAACTCTCTTCAACAAGTTCGACGCGGATAGAAATGGATACATCAATTACAGCAACTTTTCGTCGAGGTTCCAAGAGGTTTCCGAGACCCTGGATTTCTCATCACTCGGTGCTTCGATCCCCGCGTCCCCGTGGGACGAGTTTTTGAGCAAAGTCGATGGTGCCGTTCTTCTCCCCCAAAGGCAAGTTACAGTTGATCATAGAAGTCCTCATAGAATGCCCAGAGCCATCTAGTGTCAGAGTTTCGACATTGAGGGGTCAGGAACCGAGCGCTACAGCGCTGTTCCTGCCGCCCGAATGGGGACAAACTGGAATTGGAAGCACGTTAGTTTTCAACGAGAGCGCCACAAATAAGTATAAGCGCTATTTCAGGCACCTGTGCGCGACATCTCAACTGTTTTAAAATACTGTTTAATAAGATTAAAGTCTCTGTATCTGTTGTTCTGGAACTACTAAAATAAAGGGATTTCGTTTCATTAAAGCTGGGCTGCTGCCTGAGTCCCATGCATTTCTGCCTTCTACAGGTCCAGGACTTGTCCCTATTCGCTGTCTCAATTCTCAATAGAAGTCTAGCCTCAGTCCCCAGGCCTTAAATCTGCGCTGCGAAATGATAGAATAGCTGCCATTGGGCTGGCCTCATGAAGTAAACGGAGTTTGCGTAACTCTGTATATGGCTACTCTAAGACTATGGCTATGCCCTTCTACAGTGTTTTACATTTAATATAGATGATATTAATTATACATTTCACGTAACAGTTAATCCGCTTTAGCTGCCTGGCCGAAGTTGTAATAGTTCCCATCTACCTACTCCCTATGGTGGGCACATAGGAACATGATCTGTGGACACCATAACTTTGGAATGACTGGGCAGTGGCAGAGCTCTGGGCAGTGGCAAATTGATGCATCTGGGCACCTACGATTGGGCACATTATAGGGGTGGACCCGGGTGGACCTTGACGAGTTGTTCCTGGAGGTGGGCACTAGGAGGGACATGTGCGCATCTGGACGAGTGGGCACCTAGAGGTGGAGATAACTGGGCAGTGGGCACCTGGAATTAATCGTGTCCTCAAGTGTTATTTGTTATTTGTTTACTTACTTAATTATATTTTGTTTTCTTCTAATTTTCGAGCCCCCGGTGTCAAACAATGCCATGTAGCAGCCATAACCAAGTCTATTGAATTTTATTCATGCCCCCTAAAAATCAGCATGCCCCTCCCATCATCCCACTTGTGGTAGTGCCCAGTTTAATCAAAGATTGATGCCCAGATTTCCCTACAGTAGCTAGTGCCCACCCTTCAGGTATTATAACAAACACCACAACAACAATGCAAATTCGCATATCTAATGTTATCAGTATACAGTAATGCCTACATAATAATGAGCATGCCAATTGGTTAGGTGTAGGGACTTTGGCTCATTAGGTCCGCTGGCAGAGCCCGACCAGAGGCTTTTCTAATGGTTCTGGACAACCATGTGTCCATGCCCTGGAATCCACAATTCTAGGGATAATATAAGCATAGGAACCCAGGCTTGGGTTTCTGTACTTCAACTATTAAAATGTCTCCACTATTCTATTCTGCTCCTAATTTCTAGTCTTAAGGATCAGTTGGCTGATATGTATCAGACCCTCCAGTGCTCCGGAAATATCGATATGCTCCAGCAGTATGAGGAAGTTGTCCACGCCCTGATAGGAGAAAGCATGGATCACAGTTTGGAGAGAGAACAGCTGGAAAACAGCTTGAAGAGGTATACAAGCATTACTGTATCTATTCTCGAATCGCTGTTTGATAAGCAGGGCAGGGTTACATTATTGAAGTACAGTATAGTTCCTCAGTGTATGGCTGTACACTCAGGCTGTAGTGTACACGGCCAGGTTAATTTTAGGAGCACAATAATGCTCTCTGCAATAAGAAATGTCAACACCAAATCATGACACATAATTATAATGGCATAGACCACAACATGTGACAGCCTTTGTTTTTATCATAGCCAGAGGGTTTGTTGATTCTGAGCAAAGTTGTGGACGGCCCACAACAGGTGCAACCTGCAGGCCTCTCCCTTTCTAGTTCTATTTCATTCCACTTATCTTCATATAATTGTTTCTCAATAATGCTTACTATAGGACAGAAGCATTTTGGTTTACTTGCTCATCTCAGAGGAAGGGCACTGATTGATATCTTAAAGATTCTGTTTTTATTTTTGGTGAATATAAGAAAATGGCTTCTATTTCAGCGCACTAACTTTCAAGGAAGAGCTAGCATTACTTTAGCTTGTTATCCCGATCAATTATGTCATTGTTAAATGAAGATAAGGTTTAAAATGTGGCACAATCCTCTAAAACAATCATTGTCTATTCAGAGTTTAAGCACACAGCATGGGTTAATTAAATTTAGCATTTCTTGACATTTGACATCTGAATGTACCTGAATAACCGAGTCAGTGTAGACTAAAGGCCTTTGCATGGTTAATACGTCATGGGAGGGGTTTGTGCTGGGATATTTTTTGCTTCACTGAAGCACAAGGGACAAGTGACATTCCAGACTCAAGGAAGTAATTATGAACACTTGTTGCACTGCTTGTTCCTTGTTTCACCCCCCCAAGTATCCCCGTTGTACGCTTTTATTGACACAAATCTCTCACTCTCTCTCACACACATACACAACACACCATAACGCATACACACACACACACACACACACACACACACACACACACACACACACACACACACACACACACACACACACACACAGTATGATACTTTTTATATGAGGCGTCCTGTAGACAAAGACAGGTCGCCTGTGGAATTTGTTTTATAAAGACACTCCCTCCCTTGCTGTCGTCTGACGAGAGCTACAACTACACTGTCTGTGTGTGAGCTACTTCTCATCTCAGTAGATATGTGTTTTTCTTCCTGGAAAAAATAAACCCATGGGTTTCCGAGGCTTGTAGTTGTATGCGAGTTATTGTTTTTGTATTGTATCGTAGGATCGATTAATTTAAACCTCCAGAAGTCGTGTTCGGGGGGTTGGATTTATCCTTCTCAACCTCCGTCTCAAACGTTTGTTGCTGGACTTAGTTGTGCTTTAGGTTGAAGGTACACATTAAATCACAGGTCTGTGACCCTAACAGGACAGAGGACATGAACAGTAGCCAGCTGGCTGAAATGGAAGAGGACATGCAACAGCAACTTTCCATACTAGAAGAAAGGGTGAGAGAAGAGGTGAGTTGAATATATTGCTGTTGAAAACATTGTACTCTCCAAAAGGACCTGTTTTCTTCTATTTGTTCACTGTCAGTGTTAATTTAACTATGATGGTCCTGTGTAGTGTGTAGCAGTCATTAGCTGTTTTTATTAATTCTTGTTTTGCCAGGGATTTTTTCATAATAAAGACACTAGAGTGCCAAGCAGATGAGGCAGATTTTACTTTGAAAAGCTCTCCCCAAAACGGGGACGCATTATCTTGGCTTAGTTTACTTGATTTACTTTGTGCTGTCACATCTAAAGTCTCTTTAGAAGCATTTGATTTATATTCCAAACAAAATCGCTGAAGAAGGAACAGCCAAAAGAATTAAATAAAAAAGATATTGAATTACACCCATCTCACTTGATATAATTTAAAAAGCACCTAAAGATTTGTATGCATGTCCAAGTCCCTGCACAGTTTGATTAGTAAATACACATCCTTATCCTAATTAGTGTTAAGAAAATTACATTTTAACATGTATAAAATAACAATGGCAGTTGTACATTAAAGTGTTTTTTGAGTGTATTTTGACGAAACACCCTTGTTTTTTCCCAAAGTGAAAGGAGGGCCACGTAATTACTCTGCAGCATTCTTCCCTGCTTCTTTACCTACTGTAGTTACCTAGACATTAGTGGTGCAGGACACAGCAGCTGGTTCCGTTTCTCACAAAGGTCCTCTTTGTGAAGGCAGATGAAAGCCCCCGTTCTGAGCTTGTGTCAGTGGGCAATTCCATCTCCTTGGGTTTCATGTTTGTAGGAGCGTAAGAGAGTGGAGGGAATCATGGCCACCATGCAGAGGAAACATGAAAATGAGGTTTCGGACTTACATACTGCTTTGGACAGAGTGTTAAAGGTAAGTGTTCATTTTGTTCTTTTCCAGACAAAACAAACTTTTCTTTGCCTTCTCTTAAGCTCAAAGTAATAATTTCAGATGACATAATGATTCTGAAAAGATGCTATGTTGTTTTCCAGCATTTAGCAAAACAGTAGCCTAATCCATAATGCTGATTTTAATAATGTGGTCATTGAAATGCTTATACTCAAGAGCCAAGAAGAATCTAAACTCAACCGCTCGAGAGAGGATGCTGACAGCTTGAACAAACATGTCTCTGAGCTTACACTGGTAGGTAATGTTGGAGACTAATTACTTTAGTTTAGACTATGAAATTCTACTGAATGAATAATGCACACGCTGTACAGTACTGTAGTGTAGAGAGCAACATTCAAGTTATTTCTGCTGTCGCTTTCCTCAGGAAAATGAGCAGTTACGGAGCTCTCTGATCAAAGCGCATACAAACATCTCCATTCTGCACGCAGAGCTGGATAAGCTGAAGAATATGTATGCAGATCAAAAAGTTCAGCATGAAAGGTAATGTGTCATACTCCCTCAAGTCTATTCGCATAGTAGACTCCATTGCTTCTGGGCATTTACTGTAATATACAGTAAATTCAACTGTGAAAGACATTGAGAGACCACTCCACGTTTCTCTTAAATCAGCATGTAGCCATCAGCCATGTCATTCCATAGTGAGTGGTGCTGTATATACTGTAACTGTGTTATTTAAAATCCTGATGGAGTTGCGTATATAATATATATAATAATATAAATATAACAGAAATAAAATCATAGTCTTTGATATTATTTTGCAGAGAGAGCGATGACCTGAAGAAGCTGGTGTTGGAATCACAGTCTTACTCTAGACAGGTTGAAATGCTGCAGTAAGTCTTTGTCTTTAAGAGTACAGATATTTTTCTTCTGTTTCACCTTCTTACGAATGTAATCTTGAATATACAGACCTGATGTCTATTAATGTTAATAGACATTGAGAGAGATATGTAATCTAACCACAGTCTACTGTATAGCCTACAGACCACACCCTCTGTATGACAGTAAACACGTTTGTACAGTGAAGTTCCCCAGATCACCAACTTATATTTTTCTATTTCCTGAAACGTCTTGACAGGGAAATGAACAAAACACTATATGACAGCAATGATGGCCTCCGTTCTGCCTTAGCCAGTGAAACGATGGCAACCAAAAGGAGGGTAAGTCTGGTTGTTTTTAGGTCATCACTTTAATAATACACTACATGCATACAAATCAAACTTTATTTATAAAGAACATTTAGAAAGACCAGCTGTCAGTCAAAGTGGTGCATGGTCAGATAATAAATACAAACAATCAGAGAATGAGAGAAATACCACAGTATGACAATACAACAAACAACAGCAATTACATAATTTAATTGTTGCTGTGCATAAGCCAAACAAAATGCAATCCAAGCTGGGACAGATTTAAAAGGCAGGGAGGGAGAAGATATAAATTGTAAGAGAAGACTTGAAAGCCACAAAGGAGCAAGCAGATTAATCTGTAGAATGTTCCAGAGGTTGAGGCCGGCCACTGAAAAAGCTCTGTCACCTCTGGACATGTAACTAATTTAAAGTGCAGTCAGCAGGAGCCGGTCAGCTGACCTCAAATCCCTGGCTGGGGTGTATGGATAATGACTGATTTAGAGCTTTAAAAACAATAAAACATTAAATGTAATTGATTGGGTGTAACATGATGGCATGTTGTCTACCAACAGTTATCTCCTCAAAATGAAATTCCATCCAGAAGAATGAAGCCCCTCCGAGAAAGTACAGTCATCCACAGCAGGTAGCTATCTGCTGTATGAACATGTTCCCTTCTGTCTCTTAAAGGGATGTTTTAACAGTTTTTGCAAAAAAGTATATATTCCAGACTTGGTGGTCTTTGTCTATACTCTTATAATACCAGAGGGACAAACAACAAACCACCACTGTCAAAGGCCACCTATGGACAACTACAATTCAAAAAAAGATCCGTAAAGATATACTGTATGAGGAGCAAAGAAAGGGGGAGGGTGGGGGCGTCCCCCCACCCTCTCGTATGCAATGAGAGAGCCGCTCTTTAGTTTAAGCTGTAGGTCCTAAAACATGATATGGTACATTACTGCAATTGTTTACATTTATTAGTTATTTGTCTGTTTATTATTTTCAAGCAGTGTTGGCTGGTGGTGGTCCAGGGGACCATCATTTCTAGATCCGTCTATGTGGATAGGGGAGGGCTTTGTTATTGAAACATCCCTGAGGACATTATAATATTCATTCACGGTGCTTATTTGTGTAACTTCCGGTGTGAGGTTTTAACTCTGATGAAGGTGTAATGGTACAGCTCATGACATTTCCTTCTGAACAAAAGCATCCTTGTTGTAGTCCAGGAAGTAGTGTCAATGACCTTAGAGATGCTGGGCTTACTGCTAAAATCTAAAATATCTAAAAAAAAAACCACACACATAAAGACCAACAGGAAAGTGTTTTAAATCTTCTAAATGTCATCATAATTCTTTTGCAAAAACGGTGAAATGTGGTTCTTTGATCTTGTGAATTGGATTGGCAGATTCACAAATGGTGTAATTGATGTGCGTTTCTGTGCTGTGTGCAGTTCGCAGATGGCTGATGATAAAGCAGGCTACTCCGTGGCCAGCTGGGCAGATAGGTATCTAGCGGACAGCGGAATTAACATACCGATGGACACTGATGAAAACTCAGGCAGCGACTATGACAGCGATGACAGTAGAGAATCAGTGGAAACAGTTCACCACAGCTATTCGTGTGTCCCCTCTGATGTGGAGGTCAGGCAGGCCAACCACCAACCATGCTTAATCTTAACTCATGTACTGTACAATGACGTGGTCTGGAGTTTGATGTTCTATAACCTCACTGTCTGATAGGTATCCGATGTGAAATCAGAAGCTGCCGTGTCAGTGGCTCCAAGCAAAGCAAGCTCTTTTGCATCATCGATAAGAAGACGTTTGTCTGCTTTCTCATCCATCAAGGTAAAGTAGCAGTGGTCACTGACCATGGGCTTTTTGGTGTCTTATAGTCATAATATAGTCATAATGAATACATTTGCTGAATGTATTTTGGATGCACTTTTCTTTGATAATAGACTTTTCTGTTGTGAGGTCATTGCACATGATACTGCTATTTGAAGTGGATTAATTTGATTCTGAATATGATGACATTGAACATCTACTCTTGTCTTAATACCGTTGTATCCTTGCTACAAAGACAAGTGAAGCAGACCTTGAAGAGAATGAGGGAGTGGAGGAACCCACCCCGATGTACCGCCTGGTTTTAGCTGGAGATGCAGGGGCCGGCAAGTCCAGCTTCCTGCTAAGGTTGACCCTCAATGAGTTCAGAGGAGATATGCAGACAACACTGGGTGAGTGAAATGTGCATTGGATTACATGCATAACTTTGGAAGCAAATTCAACTCCTGCCAGGCATTTAATAGGAGGCGCTGTCATTGGACAGAGAGTGCTGATTTGTGGCACGATTTGTAGTTTCATAAAACAGTGACATTTTCTTTTACTGTAACGGTACGTGTGTGTTCTGTGTTGTGCATGTACTGTATAATTGGAGTGCGAGTGAAGACCAGGGTACCAACCTGGCAGATGTGGCATCTAAATCTAAATGTAAAAGTAACATTTTAAGTGCTTAGGATGAGGATGAGGCGGATTCTCCCGGCTCAAGAGTACCTGGGTGTTTGTGGGAACGTTCTGTGAATACTGCCTGATTGTATCTGTTGTATCTATCTGTTTCTCAGGCGTTGATTTCCAAATCAAGAAGATGCTGGTGGATGGAGAAAAAACAACCCTGCAGATATGGGATACAGCTGGTCAAGAGAGGTAATGTTTTTTTTTTTTTTGTCTTATGGGATATTATGGAAGAAACGATTAACAACATTAAGGTATTGCTGATCAGTGTTATCTATATCTATAGATGTAACCATGTGATGTCATGTTGTGTTGTTGTTGGTTGTTGTTTTCATGGTACTGTAGGTTCCGCAGCATTGCCCGCTCGTATTTCCGTAAAGCTCATGGTGTCTTACTGCTCTACGATGTTACTTCAGAGAGCAGTTTCCTCAATGTCAGAGCATGGGTGGATCAGATCCAGGTAATAGTGTGGTGGTGACTGTGAACACTAAATAAAAGTGATTTATTTTTTTAAATGACTCTTTTTAGGTCATGATACCAATTTCCCCTGGTTCATGTAGGTTTTTCCTCTACGGAGGAGATCGTTTACAACCATCACTGACTGATGTCAGTTATATTATTATGTCAGTTAAATTATGTTATATTATGAATTCAGTAGTGGTAACATTTTCTCTCGGTCAGTTGATTCTTTATCCATACTGAAACACCTGGGTGATTTGTTTACTTATCAAATACAGTTCTTATGAGGCGATCTAAAAATTTCCCTATGGGGATTACAATGCAAATAATAAGTACATGAACCGATATTGACACCAGCCTTTGCTCTAGAGCTCTATAGAGAACAGAACTCATTCGGGATACAAAGTGAAATATGAATTGATTAAACAAAATAACATGTCTGGTCAACCAGCAAAACAAGCTGATCAATGATCTATAAGGTCTCCCTCTCCTGTTTGGAAGAAGTTTGCAACACACAGTGAAAATGTGGCACTTTTATAGAATACATTTTGTTTACTTCTTTTCCTCCACATTTTGAGTGCTTCCCAGTCTACATTCCTATTGATACAAGAAGCAACCATTCACCTTTTAAGATGTTTGTATCTCCTGTAAGCACCCACTTAGTCTGCATTTTCTGTTTTATTGAAGGGCTGGAGATACATAGAATCACATGTTACTGAACAAATTCTATAACAGAAGAATTTAGTTTTAAGCCATAACGTCACCTTTTAACAGCCAACAGCACCTTTTGTTTTACAGGACTCCACGGATGAGCAAATCCCCATGTGCATCATTGGGAACAAAGTGGACCTAAGAGAAGAGTTACCAGAGGGGAGCTGTGTTAGCAGTGTGCATGGAGAGAAATTAGCGAAGGTGCATTTCTCCCTTTTCTCTTTTTAACAAAAACCTATCATTCTCGCTATCATTGTCTCGCTATCAGTGCCCGAATCATTTTGAAGGTAATCATGCATACCCGCCCTTTGTTTGCAGGCATATGGGGCTTTGTTCTGTGAGACCAGTGCCAAAGAGGGAACCAACATAGTTGAGTCTGTACTCCACCTAGCAAGGTAAGAGCCCAGTAATAAAGCTTGCCTTTTGTTATAATTGGAGATTATGCTTTTCCTTATTGTCTCTCATGTTATCGTGTCGAATGCTCATGTTAACTTAAGTCAAACGCGAGGATTATGTACGTACGTTTGAAACCCTTATTTTGAAGTGCCAGATCTCCGAAACAAGATGTACTGTATCATGGCGTAATTGTATTTCTGGCATCTTGACCATTCTGCTGTGCAAAAATATCCGGGTCATGAGTCCCGGATGTACCGTTGTCACCCTTTGGAAATGGCTGGTTTGCATAAAAAACAGATTTTTTTTTTCGTTGCCCATTTTGTCCCAAATGAAATGCAACAAAACGCAAACAGGCAAACGAAACGTTCGGATCAAAAGATGGATTAAAGAATGGAATCAATTAATCGTCGCATTCTTCAAGTTTGGCGCAGGGGACAGCGAATAGGGTCGGTTGATCTATTAAAGAGGACGGGCTAAAACTGCCAAGTTCCAGAGTCACACTGGAATTAGGTAGTGTGATTCTGCCTGCAGGCGACAGCAGTGAGTTCCTCCTCCTGCTCCCATCTGGTCTTACTTGGGCAGAGAAGATGTACTGTTCAGAGGGATATGAGACTCAATACTGACACAATGTGGCAGAGTGAGGTTAAAAATTAGTATATATTATGTATAAAATATCCTACATAAGATAAGTAAACAGTTTTCCTTTAAACCGTAAATCATGAAAAGCTTACTAAAGTGGATAAGTACCAGAATATTAGGTCAACTTTAAATTCACTATAATAAAACAATATTCTTTCATACCGCAGAGAAGTGAAGAAAAATGTCAAAGTGAGACGTGAGTCCAACTCGCAGGTCAAGTTGAGTCCAAATAATTCAAAGAAGGCTCTGAATGGATGCTGTGGATAATGGGCACGCATGTCAACAAACACAACTGTCTGGAACGGAGCAAAGAATGAACACGGTCTTAAGTGCATTACAATGTTAATAGTTCAACCCATTGTCATGGTTGTTTTCTACAGGCCTACATATATTATTATTACTATTCTAGATTTTTTTATACTTTTCTCTGGGATATTTTAGATTAATTTGTTGAACAAATGGATTTAGCAGATCAAAAATATTTTAATTTCTTCTTTTAAATTATTTTTAACTATCATTTTTGTCATTATTTTAATAAAAATGTTCAAGATTTGATGCAATTGAGATGCCATCATTCCTTATTTCCACCATCAATACTAGTATGACCAACATGTAGCCTTCGATGAACAGAAACAGTTGCAGATATTATACGTTCCATTTCTCTGTTTCTACCTCCTAGGTCTCCATCAGGCAAATTTGTCTATAGTATCGGCTCAAAACACCATTAAATATAATGTTTTGAGAGCTACAAACCAGTGTGCAGATGTTTTACCTTCTCTGTGATTCTTGTTTAGATGTCCTGCCCAGCACATGGCCTTAGCACAAATACAAGATGTATTGTGGACACAAAACTGTGCCTTAGACAAAGTACACACAAGTACGTTTCCATCTTTCTTATTATTTTTATTCCACAAATTTGCAGTGACACATTACATAAAAATACAATTACCAGTGGGTACATTTCATGTTAGTCAATGCTTTCTTGTGGATTTTGAATATATTTTTAAAATCTCCTAAATATAACCTACCCACCCGTAAAAAGAAAAAAAGCCAAAAAGGAGTAGAAAGAGAATTAAAAATGAATGCAAGATTGGGTATTGTAGACAATAGAAAGAGAGTGGAAACAGCTTTTCCACTGTTTATGTTTCTTATGGTGTTCTTTTCCTGTATATACTAACATTGACAGGATGAGCATAATTCACTGATGCTTTCTGTGCATGTGACACATCGTAAATATAATAAGGCCTTTAGAAAAAAAGTACCTCAGTCCCCGAAAGCAAAAGAACATTTGAGCAAGCCTACCTAAATACACAATTTCAAGCCTGTAAGTTTAGCCTCCATAAAGCTGCCTCTACCTGATCACCTCCAGCCAACAACCAGCACAGTTCAGTAGAAGACAGGCACAAGCAAATGCCATGGGGCCATCGCACAACTTAAACCATTAATATACTGTATATACGGTGTACATGTACATTATATTATTCTTTTCAATATACAACAAATCTCTAAAATAGCCCATCTACAAGCTCACTACGCACTGCAACGCGAAGCAGAAATGTCCATTTACTTGTGAGGAAATTGTGAGGACGAATTATGACAAGTTTTATCAATCAATCTTTGATTGAGCGTCACTGTAAGCAATAAGGCATTACAGCTGCAACACATTCTTTCTGTTGAACACTTTCCCTGCTGTTTTAGATTCTTCTGGCCTTATGAGCTACAGTGAAATGGCAGATGGTGGAAAGAATTTGCAATTTATTTTGCCATATGGTTTTTATCAGATTAGTTAATGCATTAGTGTAGTTTTTTTCTGGGATCATGTGGGAAAAGTGATTGTAGTGTTTGAGAAATTTTAACTATTTTTCCCCAGTAAACTAATTAGTATATACTGTATTTATCTCAGTTTGTTTTCAGTTTTAAACACGTTTTCCAGAAAATATTGCACAACCAAACTTCTTTTTTTAGAAATGGAAGCCCATATACAAATCACATGCACAATTCTCTAACATAAACCAAAAAACCCTAAGATTATTCTCTCCTGGGTCAACCTGCTGATTCTGTAAATGTGTATGCTGCTGTACTGTCTCGATTGTTTGACGAGCATCTGATACATTGAAAACAACCTTGTAATGAAGCACATCACTTCTACTACACTTTATTGCTCTCACATTAAACAGAATGGGACATCAGCTCCGCCGTGGCTTTTGTGCATGTCTTTCTTCAGTTATTTTATTGCATAACCTGGAGGTGAAGATGATACCTCATTTTTGTTGCTGATGTCAGTTTCTTGCTGTCAGAATGACTGATGCCACTAAGCTGCCCAAGGCCACCACCAAAGCTCCAAGAAGAAGCGTCCATGACATTCCCTAAAACACCAAACAACAATCTATATATAAACAACTGGTTTATTTATCTTTTAAACTGAACTGAATGTAAGGCAATTCTTACTCGGATAAAGCTATGAATGGCTTACAGGTGGCTTCTTTTTGGATGGGAACAGGATTGGTGTAATATCCTCTCCAAGAAACTGGGCAGGTTTTTTCCAATTCTCTGTTTCATAGCCTCCGGATTGCTTTTTGACGAGTTTTGACAACTCAACGTGGATTGCCTTAGGGGAAAACAACAAAACATCTAAAAAACAAGTGATAGTAAAAGCACTTTTGTCTAAATACCTTCATCTCATTACTGTGTACTGTATGTAAAACAGAATCTTTACATGTGAGACTGTAATATTGATGGTGTCCAGTAGATGGAAGCAGAAGTCTATTATAAACACATGGATAATTCTTAGGTAGTCCAAATTATTGAATACTAAAAACAAGCTTCAGCAATCAAAAAAGAAACATATATTATTCTTCATATATTTATTTATTTATTTTTCTATCAATCTCTTAAAATTGTTATGCAAAGAAAAAGCTCCACACTGACACACTCGCGCCCACATGCACGTGCACCCCAACACCCCCCCACACACGCACACACACACACACACACACACATAAAAACATACACACACGTATCATCAACTGAGGCAATATTTTGTTTGTGGTTTGTTATTAGACATGTGTCGATTCTGTTTTCATTATTCATACCGTAGAGTAGACCAGTACCTTCTCACAGTGCAGCTAAATTAGGTTTTTAGAAGGGATTTTATCCGCCATCAAGAGAAGGGTGTAATTACCAAGCCAGCAGATATTTTAGTTTTGTCTAGACTAGACGAGACTAGACTTATTCAGAGCAGAGGCAACAGTGGCTTGCCTGGAGTTAATGCCATGGTTTTGTGTTCTGTATTGTGTTTGTAAATGATCTTGTATGTCACAATGTAAGGCTATTTCACCCAACAGTGGGTTTGATCACGTTACCCAGCGAATAATATTGTGTTGAGTAAAAACATCTGAGGGTATTGTTAGAACTGTAGTTCCATGTCCATAGTAGCACGGTAAGATGAGTACTGTGCATTAGGCAATGTAGAGTAGCCTATAAACTGTCGTACCGACAGCCGTAATGTGTTCTGTTTGTTATCGCCTTCTTTGCAGTATACTGTATGAGACTGCAGCAGGCCTTCTATTGACTGGTGGGGACATTATTCTGTTGATGTCTGGGTCGTGCGAGGCGCAGGGCTTTCCAGACAACTCTAATCAGTGTGGTCAGGTGGTGGAGTATCTGGCAGACTCCACTACCCACACAAGCAAGACGGAACAGGTCCTCAAAGGAGCCAGAGTAGTAATGCACTAAGATCATAGGAATTGCCGGCGTGATGAATGTGTTTATATGGGTTTGTGAGTTGTCCAAATCTCTATGAACTACTAGCTCTGGGCGGTCATACTTGGTACACAGTTCAGGGCTTCTTGTTGGTTAGCATTCAAAGCATCTTCATGCTGAATTGGTTGAGATGAAAACAAATGAGTCTCTCACCATTAATTTGGGGTGTGTCAGGAGACGGGCCTCACTATTGACTTAAGAGAGCTATTTTTGATGACCTTTGCTCTGTGCGTGAGTGTGGGTATCGTTGGGTTTCACAGGCAGTCTTTGGAAGGCAAGCACAGGTGGCAATGAAATGCCATAGCCTACATGATCATGAGTCTTACCTTAGTGGCAGGCTCCAGTTTCAAGGCCTTTTTAAGTAGCTCCATTGCCTCTCGATTCTGATTCTTGTCAGACAGGATCTGAGAAAGAGATGGCAAATACACACCTCACAATCTTTGGGAGCGTCAGTGAAGTGCCACTGCAACAATAAAAGTAACCTTACAGTGCGAGTAATTTACAGCATGACTCTTCCGTCATTGGAAACCCAAGAATTAAAGCTCTTCCTGTGCCATACATTCAGAGAAAATGGCAGATCTACCAGCTTACATGCGTTTTATTATAGTCGTCACAATACGGTATATTTTTCTGGACAAATTTTGTGTATAGGGAAATACTGGTGTACTTAGTGCCCCAGAGGAGCCCAGCCAACGAAGCATATAAGGTTAAAGTGCTTAATTAAAGGTAGGGGAAGTGATTTGAAATTCATGGTGTAGTACCAGCCTGGTGCACTAGGGGCCCCCAAAAGTAGCTACACTATGTGAACCTGCTGCTCTCTCCTGATTGGAGGAGAATTGTGGTGACCTGGGGAACTTTTATTAGCTCCTCTGCTAACGTGGGGGAGGGGGAAACTCCATGTGGTTTCCACACCTTATAATAGAGCATTTTAACAGAATTTTTTTTTTGGGTGATATCTGACAAAAGTGAAATCACTTCCCCTACCTTTAAATCTCATGAACCGAAACCATAAACTTTTTTTTTTTATTATTATTATTATTATTATTATTATTATTATTATTATTATTATTATTATTATTATTTTCTTTTTTTTTTATTAGTTTCACCACCAATAGGAAATCCAAAGGGAAGTGGTCTCACCTTTCCTGTCCTGTACAAGGCCTTGACATTGTTAGGCTCCAGCAGCAGAACATCCCGGCTGGTGTTCAGCGCATCGTCGTACTGTTCTAGTTTGAGCTGAGCGGCGGCCAGGTTGTTCAGATTCTTCACCCTGTACTCCTTTACCTCCTCCTCCTCTGCCCCCACCAGCCCACCGTCACCGTCGCTGCCTGCTGCGCAACAACAACACATCAGGTTCAGACCTGGGAAAAGTAGGGCCTAACAGGGCAAGATGTAGGCATGGGCATGGGGCGGCAATGGCCCCCTCTAAATGCCCTGACTGCCCCGCCAAACATGATGGCATGCAAAATAACCCAAATTTCATAGATATTTCCAAATTAAAGTACTTATAATTGAAATGATTTGAAACTATGCTACTAACTACAATTGTCGGCACACCACTAAACCAACAGCATTTCATCATTCAAAACAGAAAACTCTGTGAGTGAGACCTTTAGCTTAATGCAGTGGTCTCAAACTGCCGGCCCGCGGGCCATTTCCGGCCCCCGAGATGATATTTTGTGGCCCCCACCTTAATATGAACGTTTAATATTAATAGTGGAGCGGGTTAGCAAAACTATTGTTCACTTTTTGAGAAAAGCGTGAAAATTGGTACACGCATAGCCAAAGACATTCTAAAAATATTTGGATGTGGAGGCATCTTGAATTCCAAGATGGCGGCCCCCAAAATCCAAGATGTCTGCCCAGAAATGTGGTTTTTCTGTCATAACTTGAAATGCATTGATTTTACGCCCATAGATGTATTGAACGTTAATACAAAGTTGGCCATTACGGACGATTTGGTACCAAGTACGTGTCTGTATATCCTACGGTTCTTGAGATACAGCATATAGGCACTTTCACAGATTGAGGAGAGCAAGACATTTGTAACATTGATTCTTAAGTCAATCAAATGGTCATACAGACATGAAAATTGGTACACACACTCTGCAAACCCCACTATTTCTAAAAGTACTGCATGCCCTGCAAAATTCCAAGATGGCAGCCCCCAAAATCCAAGATGTCTGTCCAAAAATGTGGTTTTTCCTTCATAACTCGAAATACGAAGATCTTAAGCCCCATAGATGTATTGAACGTTAATATAAAGTTGGGCATTACGGACATTTTGATACCAAGTACATGTCTCTATGTACTACGGTTCTTGAGTTACAACATATCCGTATTCATGAGGCACCAAAAGTGTAACATTTTGGCACATTTCACTATTTAACTCAAAGATCCCTTCATCACTTTCAGGAATCATTTTCAGGAAATGGACCTACATGTATCTGCTATCATAAACCACTTCAAGTTTCTCAATTGATGAAACGGGTCGGGAGTTATTAAACCGATCGTAAAGGGCTGTTTCAGTGCTAAATTTGCTGCGTATAGTTAGCGAACATAAGCCACCCAGAAATGTCTGTCTGTGCATCCCTCCTTCACAATAAGTGTATATCTGAAGCGGACGCACCAAGTGCAGCATGTGTCCTAGTATAATGGTATAATATGCTAATAGGCGTAATAGTGTAATATATGCAATAGTGTAATAGGGCTAATAGTGTAATCTATGCAATAGCGGTATACTGTAATAGGGAATATATGTAATAGTGTCATAGTGTAACATGTGTAATAGTGTATTAGGGTAATATGTGTAATAGTATAATAGGGCAATATGTGTAATAGTGTCATAGTGTAACATGTGTAATAGTGTAATAGTGTAACATGTGTAATAGTGTCATAGTGTAACATGTGTAATAGTGTAATATGTGTAATAGTGTCATAGTGTAACATGTGTAATAGTGTAATAGGATAATATGTGTAATAGTGTCATAGGGTAATATGTGTAATAGTGTCATAGTGTAATAGGGCAATATGTGTAATAGTGTAATGGTGTAACATGTGTAATAGTGTAATAGGGTAATATGTGTAATAGTGTCTTAATGTAACATGTGTAATAGTGCAATAGGGTAATATATGTAATAGTGTCATAGTGTAACATGTGTAAGAGCGTAATAGGGTAATGTGTAATAGCGTCATAGTGCAACATGTGTAATAGGGCAATATGTGTAATAGTGTCATAGTGTAACATGTGTAATAGGGTAATAGGTTAATATGTGTAATAGTGTAATATATGTGCATTAAGGTAAGAGTGTGGTATATGAAATAGCTGTATAGTGTAATTGCCCTATTACACTATTGCACATATATTACACTATTACACGTATTAGCCTATTACACATATTACACTATTACACATATTGCACTATTACACATGTTGCACTATTACACCATTACACATGTTATACTATGACACTATTACACATATTACCCTATTACGCTATTACACATGTTACACTATGACACTATTTCACATATTACCCTATTACACTATCACACATGTTACACCATGACACTATTACACATGCCCTATTACACTATTACACGTGTTACACTATGACACTATTACACATATTACCCTATGACACTATTACACATATTATCCTATTACACTATTACACATATTACACTATGACACTATTACACATATTATCCTATTACACATGTTACACTATGACACTATTACATATATTACCCTATTACACTATTACACATGTTACACTATGACACTATTACCCTATTACACATGTTACAATATGACACTATTACACATATTGCCCTATTACACTATTACACATATTACCCTAATGCACTATTACACATGTTACACTATGACACTATTACATATATTACCCTATTACAGTATACCGCTATTGCATATATTACACTATTAGCCCTATTACACTATTACGCCTATTAGCATATTATACCATTATACTACGACACATGCTGCACTTGGTGCGTCCGCTTCAGATATACACTTATTGTGAAGGGCAGATGCACAGACAGACATTTCTGGGTGGCTTATGTTCGCTAACTATACGCAGCAAATTTAGCACTGAAACAGCCCTTTACGATCGGTTTAATAACTCCTGACCCGTTTCATCAATTGAGAAACTTGAAGTGGTTTATGATAGCAGATACATGTAGGTCCATTTCCTGAAAATGATTCCTGAAAGTGATTAAGGGATCTTTGAGTTAAATAGTGAAATGTGCCAAAATGTTACACTTTTGGTGCCTCATGAATATGGATATGTTGTAACTCAAGAACCGTAGTACATAGAGACATGTCCTTGGTATCAAAATGTCCGTAATGCCCAACTTTATATTAACGTTCAATACATCTATGGGGCTTAAGATCTTCGTATTTCGAGTTATGAAGGAAAAACCACTTTTTTGGACAGACATCTTGGATTTTGGGGGCTGCCATCTTGGAATTTTGCAGGGCATGCAGTACTTTTAGAAATAGTGGGGTTTGCAGAGTGTGTGTACCAATTTTCATGTCTGTATGACCATTGGATTGACTTAAGAATCAATGTTACAAATGTCTTGCTCTCCTCGATCTGTGAAAGTACCTATATGCTGTATCTCAAGAACCGTAGGAGATACAGACATGTACTTGGTACCAAATAGTCCGTAATGGCCAACTTTGTATTAACGTTCAATACATCTATGGGCGTAAAATCAATGCATTTCAAGTTATGAAGGAAAAACCACATTTCTGGGCAGACATCTTGGATTTTGGGGCCGCCATCTTGGAATTCAAGATGCCTCCACATCCAAATATTTTTTAAATGTCTTTGGCTATGTGTGTACCAATTTTCACGCTTTTCTCAAAAAGTGAACAATCTGCCCTAATAAGAGAGCTAAACCACTATAATGCGGCCCGCGACGGCCGCGAGTTCCCCCGTCAAATTCCGACCAGGCAGCCCAAAGCATTTGCGGGAGAACAGTCTGTTACTATTGACTGCTCATTACTGAGATCCTGTTTAAAGCCCGCCTACTGGCTTTGCTATTTGCACAGAATAGCAAAGAGGAACCGGATCTGCACCCTGAAACACGCCCCTCCCCCCGTGCAGTTTAGTTCATTCTGTCGCTGAACTGTCAATCTGAGGAAATGCAATGACGCCATTGGCTGCAGTACGGGCGAGATCCTGTCATGGCGTCTCTCTATCCACCGCTCCGTGTTTACAAACACACGTAGGGAAAAGAAAACTTTGCCTTTTTACCAAGGACTGCGTTCGGTTTGGTAAATAATGACAGCGTAGCAGTTTTCTAAAGCCCGATACGGGCGGATGCATGGCTTATAAAGCAGCACGCTGAGCTAAGGTGAGTAGCCTAAAACGAGCTGTTGTGTCCCCCTTGCCCGTAGTGAACGGTGTTGTCGTTGCTCCAGGGCAGGCTTACATCTGCGCTGGATAGAATCATAGCCATCTAGTAGAAAAGTTGCGACATTGTGGGGTCAGAAACCGAAAGTGCTGAATTATTTTCAAAGCCCCATTGCGCGACCACTGCAGACAGCATTGCCAGCAAAGATGAGACGTCGCGCAACTGGGATATAGTTTTCAAAGAGGCTAGCGCAAATAAATAAAAGCCTATTTAGGCACGTGTAAAACATGACAACTATTGGGAAACCAATGCTGCTAGTTGGGCTTCTGATGGTCTACTCTAGTGTCATGTTTGCAAGACTAGTTTTTGAGTGACACTGACAAACTATATTTTTGATTTTATTTATTTTATGGCGCTGCTTTGTAGTGGCTGTATAAGTTCAAAAAAGCTGTAGTTGGCTTTGTTAGGAATATAAATTGATAGCTAAAGTAAAGATTTTGTTACTGCTTCCTTATTGGTTGTAATTCATGCCATCACAATCAAATCAGAGCCACTTTGTTGATGGGTTGGCTGGTCCGGTTATTTTGTATTGTTTGTAGGTTCTATTGTCCAGTAAATAGTTCATTTAATATTGTTCAGTTATAGTTATTATCATAATCCTATTATGTGCTACTGAATGAAACAGATAGCACAGTGGTATATCCAAGGAAGGAAGGAATAGAAATAGAAAGGAATAGAAATATTATTATAGAAATGTTATTTTTGTTTTTTGTGCGACACAACACCACCTATGCACACACTCTTTATCCCACATTGGTGAGTCTGAATCTACTTAAATTTAAGTGAAATGAAGGCGAAAATGGCAAAAAAACGTTTGTCCATGTGACGCGCTGTGGCTGCGGCCCGGCCTCAACCAGGCTCTGCTTCTAGTGGCCCCAAGGCAAATTGAGTTTGAGACCCCTGGCTTAATGCGTGCTGCGTGTCTGTTGCAACTTCATCAACAACTGATGTTGTTGTTCATGCTTACTTGCCTAATATAGGTCCTGTAACTGAAAATGGTATGGATTCATCGCCCGTGTTGCTTCGCGCCACGGACGATGAATCCATATCATACCAATCTGCCCCCATACCATTTTCATCTGCCCCCCCAATTGGGAAATGTTAAATCTGGGCCTGGGGCCTACTAACTTATTTCAAGGGCACGTTTGCGTTCGTCCCCACAATGAACAGCCAGTTTTGAGAGTTTGTGTAAACACCAACATTGAAGACAGAAAGTGAGGGCGCAAATTGTGATTGGCCAGAATGAGGTGATTGAGAGTCCCTCACTTCACACAGGTGTGACTGTTTAGTACAAAGGTATCGCCGTCAAACGTAGCCTATAGGCTAATCATTTTGTAGATGAATTGTCCCAGGTTTTCAGATATATGCAATTAGAAATTTAAAAATAGAGGGTCGACATTGCACTGCAGCATTGTAGTAACTCTACCAACTCAAAACTACAAATACCCCAAATGTTTACTTAACTACATAGTTACTTTCCAGCACTGCACACCTGCCACTTTGTCACAGATATTTCCTGTCCTACTTTGTCCTCTCTATACAGTAGCTTTTCAGTGACTGAGGCGTAAGGTTGACAGAAAACAGTTGAAAGCAAGTTGGGTGGATCTGGTATTTGATGTATTGTAGGGGAGGAGGGAAGGAAGGCTGTGTGCTCTTGTTTTGCTTGTGTTAAACTGTATTCTGTTACGGATGTGCCGCCTTCAATTGCTCCTCTGGGATGGTTTTGAGAAACACAGTCAACAACAACACCTAAAGCGTGAGTCATTTAGTTTTGTGTGTCGGAGAAGGAAATGCTGCTTGCTGATGTCCCTTTTATAAAGGGAGATAGATATAACCAAGGGTGCACATAAGTGGTGCTCCGGTGCTCAGGAGCACCAAAAATCCTACAATGAGCTGTCAGTCCAGGGGTGGAAAGCTCCTTTGAGCACCACACAGCTGGGGCTGATAATGACTGCCCAACTGGGCCAGTAAAAAAGCAGCAGGGGCGAAATCCAAAAGCGACCTCGCCCGCGGGCGCCCGCTTTCACAAAAACGGGCGCCCGTTTTTGTGAAACCGGGCGCCCGCTTTTGAAAACGGGCGCCCGTTTTCAAAAGCGGGCGCCCGTTTTCACAAACGGGCGCCCTTTTCAAAAGGTTATGGTTAGGGTTAGGTTAGGTTTAGGCATAGGTTTACTGAGGTTAAGTTTAGGGTTAGAGTTAGGTTTAGGCATAGCCTAGTTTGTGAAAACGGGCGCCCGCTTTTGAAAACGGGCGCCCGTTTTTGTGAAACGGGCGCCCGTTTTTGTGAAACCGGGCGCCCGTTTTTGTGAAAGCGGGCGCCCGCTTTTGAAACCGGGCGCCCGCGGGCGAGGTCGCTTTTGGATTTCGCTGGCTCTCTAAAAAAGCCTTGAAAATGAAATAATTCCAACTAATTCTGACCTCTAAGTCTAAAATACTACTAGTATTTTTAATGGATGTAGAATGCAGGTAGTAGTACTACTGCACTGTACTGTAATACTGTACATTGATCGGTACTCAGGGCCCGATGATGCGGGTTGCCGCATTTTGGGAGCACCAAGTAACATCCCCAGGTGCTCCTCTGAGTACTGGACCAAAATAGTTATGTGCACCCCTGGATATAACCTAGTTCCGGTCCAGAGCTCCACTGCTGCTATGAGTCTGCCTTGCATTGGAGCTCTGTAACGTACAATGCAATCTGCCATTACTCGACCTTGGTCTACTCACCAAAACAAACACAGCATGTGTGAGTGAGTAGAAAGTCTACTTTCCTTACTCCGAGCACCCCACCACATGGATAAAATGGACTTTTTGGGCAGAATGCGGTTGTTTGTCACCGAAGGAAAAAATATTCCCTATGAAGGTTTTCGCTTGGCAATATCGGTAGGGGGCGCAAATGCTGGTTGTTTTTCCGAAACACGTTCTGGCCAAATTGTCAATTTTATACATGCGGTGTGGGAGGCCTTGAGTGTTTCCACTAAGAAAAGTATGCTTTCTAATCACACACGCCGTGTTTGTTTTGAAAGAGAGGCTGGTTGGGTCGGGTAATGGCAGATTGCATTGTATGTTACAGAGCTCCAATGCAATGCAGACTCATAAGCAGTGAGTGGAGCTCTGGACCAGAGCTAGATGGGCGCGATGAAGCCGCCCCCATATCATTTAACCCCCCCAATTGGGAATGGTTACATCCGGGCCTGAAGTCATTCTAGAAGATAGTTTAAGTCCACTGTAACAGTTTCCTTGGCAACGGCTGTCCTATTCGGTTTATAAGGAAGTTTGCAACTATTGCAACTTGGCTGGCCTTCAGCCCGGTCTCAATACCTATTGATTATAATATAATAATAGATCAGTGCCCAGGGGGTCTCTACAGCGGTGGATGTTGAGCACTGGCATACTTGGAACGATGCAAGTTGGAAATGCATTACCCCACCCAGATATTATAGGTTTGGCACTGGCCTACTTGGAACGATGCAAGTCGGAATGATAGGATGGCTCCATATATTGACACTGGGCAGGGGCACTGTCCAGGCAGAGGCCTTTTGGGGAGGTTCTGGACAAATGTGGATCCGACCGAGTTGACGCCGGGCACTCTAGAGTTACATGCAGACGCACAGACAGATGTACTGTACAGACAGAGACTTGGTGCATTTATAGATAGATGTAAAATATAATATGCAACAGACCTGAAAGCAGGAGTCGCATGTTACTGTCCGTGCTGCTGAATGATTCCTTGCCAGTCGCCCAGTCCCCTCTATCACCCACCCACTTAAACACATGAACCTGATGGCCCTAGTCTCATCTTCCCTCTTAAGTCCCAGCGAATGTTCAGCCGCTGGTCTCCATCATCATTGACACATTATGAAGCCGGTCCATGCTCCACTCCGACACACTCCCCTCTTGGGGTGACAGTGCCATCTCCTTAATTAAAGTAATTAATGAGGTGGAAATAATATGAAGGCTGATTAGCTTTGATTTTCATTAGAATTATGCTAAAACATTCGTGGCAGCTGCCACCCCGCACTGAGCGACGTGGCGCTGCATTGTGGCAGCGTGATTAGTTAATGTCAGGGAGAGGGGGGGGCTTGTTATGATAGAATGTCAGAGCTGAGAAAGTTTCATAAAAAGTGTGTGTGTGTGTGTGTGTGTGCACACGCGCATGCCCAACCTATACCTGTTGTTGACAATGTTGATACTATTAACAGAAATACTGTGGCATTGTCGGAGGAGAAAAGCCTGGTCCCGACCAGGGAATCAAACTTCCAACTTCAAATTTATGTTGGCTCGCTTTTGTAGAAGTAGGCCACACTGCACCGACCGTTTTTCGCAGCAGGTCGATAGATTCTAGCGCCGCTTGCCGTCCATATTCCCTTATCGACGCATCTGAACTCATTGAACAAGAATTGCCCGCCCGTTGTTAGTCGTTGTTGCGAGTGACAACGCTCAAACAGCTGTGCTACGTCGCATCATTTGGGGCAACGCCCACCCAGAAGGGTTGACTCCCACTTCTAGGCCACAGTGGTTAACAATTTATTCCTGGCTTTCCCTTTTCACACAACGTGGACTGAAATGAAAGCCTGGGTATCAAGCCTAGGTCTCACCCACTTCACTTAGACAACAATATGCATAAATAAAACAATGTTTTTGTCATCTGACCTCATCGGATATCACATGCCAACTACTGTTGACAGAAATGTGTTTTTTGAGGGAAGTACCCATAGTTCCAAAGCCCCGCTAGTGTGAAACAGGATCTGCACCCATGGTGGTGGTTATGTTCGGGATAGAGATGGGATTATTACAACGTAATTTCGGAACAATGAACCTTTGGACTAATGTAATGCCACCACTTTTGATGGGCACTAAGCCGCTAGACGCTCCAATGCATGACTTTTGAGCCAAGTCTATACGATGTGAGGATATTTCAATATTTCTGTTTTAGAATCTGTACGATGTAAATTGTTTGCCAGCCACGTCTATGGACTTGAATGTTTATTATGTCACTAAATTCTGATGTAAGACATCCCGTAGATGATATCAATACAGTGGGTGCCCCTCACCTTGCACAGTGTCAGTGAGCTAGCTGATCCTAAATCCAGGTTTAAAGGGTTTGTTTTAAAAATGCCATTGACAATGAGAGAGAGAAAATTAAGTTTGTTTTTGCGCGAACACAAAGATGCTGTTATCGATTATTAATGTTTGGCACATTTTCTATGGTCAAGCTACCTTTAGTGCATGTGACTAGCACATCCAGAGCCATGCAATAGGCTCTCGCAGCCATGCTGTACTCTTCCCTCTGAAAATAAAAGTTCCCTCGCTCTCGCTTCTCGTTGCCAATGCGGATGCGGTCGGCTATAGGCAGAGTCCAGGGGTCTGGTTTGTCTCTGATGTCCAGGAGCTGGAGCTGGTAGAGTAGCGGTGCCCAGGGTGGAATATCAGGCTCCCTGCCAAACACACATAACACACACTCATACAGGGCTAATAACATCATGGGAAAGCTGAGGGATAATGGCTAAAGACATATTTAAATATCAGCATTAGGAGTTCACTTCACGTTGTATAATTAAGCCGGAGAGGCTGCCAGGTGCACTTATTATATTATTCATCATACAAGAGCAACATGAGGGACAGGTGAGCTTTAGATGTTTAAAATTCTCAGAATGCATGAAAGACACAAAGGCCATGATATGTTTGTTTCTAATGGAAGAAGAAGAAGAAAGCAGGCAAGTAATTGCATTTAAATAAAATAACACTTAAATGGTAAAGTAATACTGAGGATTTTGCAGATTTGAGCAATTTTGGTCAAAATGTACCAATACTGAACTTTGGAAGGCAATCTTAGCCAATGAGACTGCAATATGGGGAAGTGGCAGGTCTGTGTTGATCACATGACCATGGTATAGTGTAGAGATGTGTGGTAAATATGGACGAAATTTGGATGAGTAATGTATGTGTTTTGCTAAAATGGTGACGCTATAACAGCCTTTGGCTTCGGCTTGGAGGAGAATAAATGAAGGAGTGATTATAAGGCACTAAAGGCTTTGTGGCTTGTGAACTTAAAGGTAGGGTAAGTGATTTGAAATTCATTGTGTAGTACCAGCCTGGTGCACTAGGGGCCCCCAAGAGTAGCTACACCATGTGAACCTGCTGCTTGATCCTGATTGGAGGAGAATTCACCCTCCACCCGGGGAACTTTTATTAGCTCCTCTGCTAACGTGGGGGAGGGGGAAACTCCATATATGGTCTGCACACCTTTATAATAGAGCATTTTAACAGATTTTTTTTCTGACAAAAGTGAAATCACTTCCCCTACCTTTAAATGTTATTCAACTATATTTTAGCAGGCAAGACATGTGAAGTGTTGTACCTGTGAGACATGAACAGCCTCAGCTTTACTCAAGACTCACTGAGAAGGAAAGTTAATTTAGTTTCCAAGCATCGGGCCTCTGTGACCAATCCACATGACACACAATGGGGCATTATCAGCACAGCCTCTGCGGCGGCTCTTATTCCAGGTGTATGTATGTATGCATGCGTGCGTGCGGAATGTGCGTGTCTGTTGGTGGGAGGAAGAGGTAACAATCTTCAATTTGCATCAGTTAAACTCTACTTTACCATTATGCTAGAATTGTACAACCAAACAAATGCTGGATAGTACAAACAAACATTAAAATCGACCAATCCGGATGCAGCCGCTCGACGCCCCCGTTCCATTTCATGCCAGTGCCAGTCTGCTGCAAGGTGATAGCAGCTACGGTGAGTTGTGTCAGATCATGAATTATTCAACCTGGTTGTGTCAATGACAATTTTTGTCTGTGTAACAGAATTAGTGTAGCCTAGCCCTGCAGCCAGCCGGTGGGAGGCTAGTGTCAGCAGGTGGAATCAGGTTACCCTTTCACCTCTCCTTCCCAAGCCAGGGACTGCATCCGCTGGACCACTCAAAGCAAAGTCCACATCAGAGTTGCATTCTAGTTGTATACAACTATGTTTATGCAGTTGTGTTTCTCATTCAATTAATCAATTCTAGTATTCATCCATATACCCCACCAACACACACACACACACACACACACACACACACACACACACACACACACACACACACACACACACACACACACACACACACACACACACACACACACACACACTTCCAAGAAAGTGATTCATCTTGATTAGCCAGCTCCCATACACTGGCTCCATCACTCCTTTTTCGCTTTAACTAATTTTTTACAAAATCCACTTTATTGGAACAATAATGAATTCACCTCACAAGAGTCACCAATCAGCCAAATGCACACCCATGCAGCAGACGCTCAAATCTAATGGGATACAGCAAAGGACTAAGACAGAGTTACCTAATACCTACACTGTCTGTAACTGTAATGCAATTACTGTAATCACTTAGTGCCTCGAGACTATAGTTGCTGGGGAAGGTAATGAACGAATCAGGACTGCACTGGCTTACAGAAACAGGCCCTTATTTGATAACTGTCACAACTATTTGTGACACTGGCAGAGTTATAGCTTGGTTGTGTAATGGGTGAGCAATGAGCATACTTCCACCATAGAAGACCGCCGTCCGTCTACGACACTTGGTCTGGGATATGTTGGGTAACATGATGAGTCTTTCTATAGAGGGCCGTGTGTAATGATGAGAGACTAATCCTGTTTCTTCCTCCTCGGGAAAATTTCCCAGGTCATGACATTGCATGCAATGTGAATGAATACTCAAGTGGTTTGCTTTGCTCACTTGTTGTTATTCTTTTCTTTGCCGCTGTTATCTGACAGTATTTCACAATATTCCAAAGGCTGTGCGTTATGTAACCCGGTGTGTTCCATCTAACAACAATGCATACAGTATGTATATGCTGTCATTCTACTGGTTGAGGCCAGGTCCAGCCACTCCCAGTGCCTATGGGGATTCCATTGGCCCGTTTCTGAATGAGGTCTCCCATCAGTCAGCCCTGAGGAAATCACTTTGCTGCATTTCTGCGTGGTGCAAGCACAGTGTGTCGATCGGCCCCTCGCTTCACAGGCGAGTGTGATTTTTAGAAACCATTGCCAATGTACTGTACAGTACAAGGCAAGGTCTGTCTCACAGCGCAACATGTTGTGAGCTTGCAAATCTGCTTACAGGGCTTGTATGTCTATGTTCACCATCATGATCATTGTCTTTTTGTTCTACCGGATCTCTATTCGTCTAGTTTTCATGTGTTGCCGAAGTTATCAATATATTCAGTCTCTGATTTAGTCATCATAGCTTAGTTTTTATTTTGTTCTCCTTGTGAAATTTGTCGTCGTTGTTTTAGTTGCAGAGATCAACGTCATCAAGGGACATGGTGAATCAATTGTGAGACACACTTTTTTATTGAGACTGATGGTGCTATCCCAGCAGCTGTTATGTAAGGAAACACATGCTCTGCATGTCAGCGATGCCACTCCGATGTTACCATGGCTGCTGTATATGTCCCTATGACAGCTTACATGGATCGTCAGAGCACTTTCACTTCACTTCATTTATTTCATGATGGACCATTACGGAACGATAGAAAGCTGTGCCTCAAAAGCAAATATCTTACATACTATACCTTAGTTTAACATGTGCCTATAATAAACCTCGGAAATTGTTTATTTTTTACTGGTAAAATATCACAGAGCCATAAAACAAAAGGTACAAATCGTGCATGTGATTTAATGATAAAATTGTCTTCCTCCTCTGATTAAGTAACAATTTCTTTTTAAGCCCAAAGAAAATAAAGGCGAGGTATGCAATGGCTAATGTAGGTATAGTATTACGCGGAAGCGGGGATTGAACCCGGGACTCCCACTCGCCAGTCCAATGCACAACAAGTCGCGCCAATAGGGCTGAGCCCGATTGGCGGGGTTGTTGTCGCTGGCTCATGGCTGGGTGCTACATTCACCCCCTTGATCTTTTGGAGCGCGTCCTCGCGCTTCACACTTCACACCACGGACCCCCGTACGTGATGTCCCTCATGTGGACCCGCAAGGACGTATACGGGTATATTGGGGATAACACCCGCACTCCAAATCCTGCCGACTACGCCAGATTGTAGTATTACGCGGAAGCGGGGATTGAACCCGGGACTCCCACTCGCCAGTCCAACGCACAACAAGTCGCGCCAATAGGGCTGAGCCCGATTGGCGGGGTTGTTGTCGCTGGCTCATGGCTGGGTGCTACATAGGCATTAAAGTACACCTGGTGTACTTTCATGTAAGACATGAAAGTACACCAGGTCTCAGAATGAAAATATACACACTTTAAAAAGCCATGTTGCCCTTAGATGTTTTTTTTATTTCATAGCACTGGACATGGAGAGGCCATGGCTTCACGCTTCCACTTTGCGGGCCATGAGTCATATCGGAATACATTAAATGAGCAGTGATGATGATGGGCCATTTCTTATTCAGGTACAGCAACATCGAGGCTAGCAATTATGGCCAGATGGGGAACATTCAATCAATTCAAAATCATTGATGTGTTCTCAAATAAAAGTAATTAACGTCACAAGCAAGCGTGGACGCGCATGTGCGTGTGCACACACACACACACACACACACACACACACACACACACACACACACACACATGCACAAACTTAAGGTTGAGGTCATGTCTGGTTCAAAGTGATGTCTCACAAGAGCATGCAAGCAATCATCTTCTTGCAGTATTGAACAGGTAACCTTTGCATAGCATTATCATTAAGCTGAGCTTGGTGCATGGATGCAAAGCATGCCACTGCACACACTAACTGTGATTCCTTGATATTGAACACAATACATGCTTACTTATTACGTATTATATTTTTGTATTCATGGACATCATTTATGGGCCCTTTATGCCGAGCGGATGTGCCATTGTCTGAGGAAAAACAGGTATCCTTGGAGTTGCTGTTGAGTGTAATTTGAGAGCGCATTGTGCTGACAGATCTATATGGTTTAAGGCGTCAATAAGGTCATTAGTGATTGGCACCACATGGAAACACTTGGCAACAAGCCCAGCCAATGAGCCCCCAGGGTCTGATTAATGCAGACAGGAAACACACAGCCAGACTGATCAGTGGGACAAAGTCATGTCCACCTAGTGAAACCTGAATCTGGAACCTCTAATAATGTCCAAAAACTAGGCTTAACTGCCCCCCTCTGTCTATTTATCTAGTGCCCAGACGCTCTCTGTCTCTCATTTCTCTCTGTAGTTGTCCTCTCCCTCTTTTAAAATAACTGTTATGTTCTTTCACTCAATGGTGGTCTGTGAAGGCATTGACCTGATGACCTATGATGACCGTCCACTGACAAGAGGTGGAGGTTAAGAATCTCATGAGGTAGAAGTGCACCGGATTGTCTGAGTCATTACTATTACGAAATAATTAGTATAGTCCGTGGACCATTAGTTGGAAAACAGTGGGACGTCTCCACATGGGATGCATAGTAAGTGTTATAAAAGCATTAAAAGGAAAAAATGACACAAATATGGATAATACATTATACGTGCCCTCTATATCTAGAATTGAACATTTAAAACACATAGAATAAGCTCTTTAGTTTAAAAATAGTTAATGTTTTTATCCCATGAGGGCCGCCATTTTACTGTGCCTGTCACATGACCTGTCAGTGATGACATCACAGGAGATCCGTTGTATAGAACATAGTATGGAACATTCCATGATTAGCCAGCAATGCAACGTAAAACATCGATGTATATCACTGCTCTGTTTATGACAATTGCGACCCCCGCTGGTGAAATAAAGGACTGCAAAACAGACGGGAATTAACTATACTGTAAGTGGAGATAATATAGTTGTTTGACCCATTCCATTAGTTGTACTGTGGAGTGATCTGTGACTTCATCACTATGACAGGTCATGTGACAGGCACAGTAAAAAGGCGGCCCCCATGGGATAGAAATAAAAACATGAACTATTTTTAAACTAAAGAGCTTATACTATGTGTTTTAAATGTTTAATTCTAGTTAGGGGGCAAGTATAATATATTATCCATATTTGTCTCATTAGCCAGGGTTACTTTTAATTTTTCTTACCCACCCAACAAGAGTGGTCAGGGTGTTGGTCCCTCGTTCACAATCCTTCAAAAACCCTCATTGTACTATCAAAATATACAGCTTTTTAATGTCTATTTGAATAAAATCAGTTGCCAGTAAGTCACTTGAAGGCAAGAAGCATGCGTTCGTGTGGGCGACAGTAGAACGCTAGGCATGGGGTGGTCAGATCAACATATAGAATGACTTCTGTGCTGGCCATATATGGAGTCATTGGAGTGTGCCTTGATTGTACAGGGTTTGAAGAGGTGAGATCAACATATAGAATGTCAGAACAGGTCAGCTCCATGCATGGAGATCTCCAGAGAGGCTTATGGGAAATGCACAAATTCATAGTAAATGTGACCTGTGGTCGCAAAAATAGATATTAAATCATCCATTGTTTTACTGATAATCAAAGCTTTATTACAAGTTTAGATGTTATAGCTAATTTGGAGGCCGTTGGAATAATGCAAGTTCGAAATGCAAGCCCCACACAGATATTATTTACGTGTTGAAATATGGAATCTGCCAGCTTGACTTCTTGATCAGGCATGCACAAAAGTATAATTTCTCGGGTCAGACAATTGAGCGCATTTTGCTATCTAGAGCCATGCATCTTGCGCCATGCTTATCCCTAAACTTATTTGCCATTGGTCACTAATCTGGAAAACATAAAATAATTGGTGGAAGGGACGGAGAGAGGCATTGAACCATAATGGGAGGAGGTGGGGACTGGGATGGTCCATGGGGACCAATGACTTAAAGTGTGGAGGCAAAGATAAAGGGGGAGGACTATTTAAATTGGTCTCTTTAATAACATCACTATAAGAGAAGAGTCTGAGAGTGCCCATTCAGATGCACACAGAAAACCACATATTTCTCAATGAAGGTCTGACTGTTAAAAATAACATTTTTGGGAGGTGTGTAAAATAGACTGATGGGGAACCTAAAACATCCTGAATAATCATGAAAAATCATGGTGGAATCTCTTTAAATCATTATGCGTATGTTTGAATTTCTTGTGGACACTGGGCAGTCTACTAGGAAGATTGCATCTATGACCATTCTATGACCTATGACTCCATATTTGATTCAGTAAATAAAGATGTCTGTTGCCCCCCTACCTCCTCTCCTCTCCCCCAATGTGGCATGTATGGCATGAAGGCTATTCATGGCTGACCAATCTGACTCACGCACTGCTGAAAAGCAAACTTCCTCATTAATGTTTACAGCACTCACACAGCAGATGAGTCACTTTTTGTTATCTGTCATGAGGACACCTTTACCGCTCTGAATGGAAGGAAAAAGAACCTCAGACGCAGGGGGAAAAAACGTAGAACGCCTTTGACGTCATTACTCTTCATTTTATCACAACCCCCTAAGTGATGGAGAGGCCCTGCAGTACAGTGCGTACCTCATAGCAGTTGCTATGGCGATATAACCGGGCCAGCATGTCGGTGATAAATGCGAATTGTATGCTAATAGACAGAGCGGGAAGATTTGTTCATCGGTTTGTTGTCCTTATACTGCGGCGATAAACAGATCAACCGCTTTGTCGGGTTGGTTGTCTGTGTTTTCATTTGGGTGGACACACCAATGCAGCCACACAAAAGGAGCTTAGCTTTAATCCTTGCCTCAGTGAATCGTCACAGCTGTTTTTCCTCTCCTTATGCCACACCGTTAATGTGTTGCAAAAAAAATAAATAATAAAAGGAAGGAGGGAAAAAACACCCCAGGTAGTGCTTATGATTTAGGACCAAACAGCCTGTTGGTTGTATTCTGCCGCAGAACTCAGTTTGTGTTTACTGTTTGTGTGGGTTGTTGGGGTGTGGGGCCCAGTGGGAGGGTTCCAGCAGGGATCAAGGGTAGCCACTGACTGCCTACTACATGCCTGGGGGTTAGAGCTCTTCAAACGTTCCCCATAATCTTCAGCAGGCTTCCTCAAGACTGTTAAAATGAATCCAATCACAGCCCTTGTACCTACAGTATCTTCTGACTCCGATGTGTGGACAGTCTAGTAAGGCTAGCCCGCTCCACTGGGACTAGTGAAGATCATTTGAACTACAACCAATATCTTGGTGCAGGTTAAATGTTGGGTTGTACTAGATATAGGACAAGGGTGCATACGTTGGATTCTATAACAGGTTGTATTGAAGAACTAATCTGATTGGTTGAAACATGTCACATGCCGTTACTTGAACCATGGCTGTTGTAAAATGGCATTAGTCAGACAACACCTACTGTAGCTCCCGACATGCACAACTAACCTGTCTGTTGTAAAACTAACCTGTGTTGTTACGAATGCCTAAACTACTAACCCTACTTGTCCTCAAAATGTTATACGGAATGTCAAGGAAAGGTGGAACAATGGCACTCTAATGGAAAGCTATTATGAGAGCCATCATCAGTGTCAACCTTATCTCACTGCATCTCAGCTCGTTATCAATTAGTTTGCACAAGTTGAAGTCTCTGAGGAATGAATGCAGGCTGTAGTCACAGGTTAAGTAGCCCTAGCGCACTTCAAGAGACTCTTTTAAGGGTTCAATGGTACAACTGCAGTTAAACGGCAATGACAGCCAGGCTCCTTCCTTGCATAGAATGTTACGTGTTATGGTCATACAAATGGCGGTTTTGGCTTTCAGTTTTGGACTTCAAAGCCTTGTGTTACAACACACAGGCCTGGAAGCCAAAAGCTAGAATCTTTGAAAGATGAAAGTCGCCCTTAATTAACTTTTTAGGTAACAACAAACTTCAATGGAAAAGAAATATAGCAGGATATGATTATAAAGGTGTCAGTATCAATACACTGACTGTGAAGTGATTTTGTAGTTTGTAGCCTACTACAGTATATTCATATACATGACATAATCAATTTAGATGGATGAATGGATGAATTAAAGGAGAATTGCACACCAAAACACATT
>CM076969.1:40794437-40796937 GCA_039105355.1 Benthosema pterotum
GCCACAACCTGATCTGGCCTGGTGGAGACCTGTGCCACGAGGGGCACTGATCTAGTAATAGAAATGTTATCTAGGCCTTATGGATGATTTTCAACTTGGCTGAAATTTTTAGTTATTATCAGAATATGTGACAATATCTTTAACATCCTATATAAGCTACAATTCATCATTGTTTAAGTATCAAATTAGAAAACGTGCCTTTCTGGGCACAGATCTCCACCTGGTGGCCTCCTGGTGGCGCTATAGGCCAATATGAAAAGGGTCCCATTCTGGCCATAGCTATGTGCCCAAATGTGCTGACATAATCACATTTGTGTTGACAGCTAAGGCCATTTTATATACAAAAATAATACTTGGAATGGATTCACCATCATCAAACCCTCCTAGTTTCATAGGTCACTTTGCTGTTTAAACAATGCTGACTTTTTCATTATTTGTTTGCGTTATATTGGATGTTAATATGGTATGGTCACATATTATCCTAGTAAATCAAATTGCTCAACATGCAACTTTTAGCAGCCAAGCTTGAATGCATTAAACAAACAACATTTCTGTGTCTAACATGGGCCCTATGGGGGCTTCTAGTAGACAGGCTAGTGCTATGGGGGACAGAACAGAAATCCCTGAACAATGTGCGATTGTCCCTCTATGACCCTCTATGTTCTGTCACAAACAGCTTGATTTCGGATGGGAATTTGTGACCCAGGAGAGGGTGCATGGGGGTGGGCTGGGGTGACTGGCAGAGGTCTAGGGGGGTCGGTTTGTTGATGTTTGCGACAACATCAGCCTCGTGGACCTAGCTGGAACCCACCAGGAGATTATTGTTTATCTATTTTTTGGCAGTTTCAAAACGGCTTAAAGGTTAATCCTGCTGATATGATTGAGCCTAAAGCGATTTCTGTAATGTTAGCGAGGATGATGAAATTGCGAGACATGATCTCTCCTTTCATATTGTTGCATTACCTTGTGTCGTCACTCCTTATGTCACTTCGTTCTTTTTTCATAAATGAATGTGATTGGATTCAGGTTACCCCCACTTATAGGTGTTACTTACAAATATTTAAATCAATAAAAGGTATTACCAATAGCTTGTGACTATTTACTCTTGTCTATTGAGAGAGAGAGAGCGAGAGAGAGAGAGAGAGAGAGAGAGAGAGAGAGAGAGAGAGAGAGAGAGAGAGAGAGTGTGTGTGGGGGGGGGGTGTATGCAAACATGGGGCTAAATGTGTTTTATTTATTATTTTCTAAATATAGCATTTCTTTATATTACTTACTATAGTCCTACTACACCCCTCAAAGAAAAAAAAAAAAAAACTAAAGTTGTCCTTTTTTCACTGGGTTTAAAATGAATGAAAACCAGTGCCACAACAGTGTTTTTCTACAGAGAGCTAGTTGTTTTGCCACTTAGTCACACTGTGAGGGTGGAGGACATGCCCCCACCTGCACACCACTGGATCCACTGGAACACCTGCTGTGTCAGAGCCTGTGGCTAGACATGGATTCACAGATTTAAGTTTGCAATAGAAAAAGAAAATGCAAAGGCAATTAAGCCATGGTCCACTCAAGGAATATGGGGGCTGGATGGCCTGTCAGTCAATCTTAATTGACCAACAGGTTTTCATCCACCAATGCCACGCCTCCATACATGGTATGCCTCATGAAATTACACCTGTGACATTATGCCTCCATATATGGTCACCTTGTGACACATCACACTTGCTCTAGTACTGACCCCCCACAAGGCAAATGCGTTCAGATGTGTTCATGTACACAACCTCGTCCTAAAGGCCAAAATCGCTCAAGAACTGGTATAGAGGTTTTGATGAAACATGTGTTAGTTTTATGCACCATTTAGTTTTAGGGGGATTGAGTCATACTGTACGTTTCTCTGGGTGTGTCGCACATGATATATCCTACCATACACTCATGTTCCAAGTATGCCATACTGTATGCAGACAAAATAAATGTACTGTACCAGGAGCACTACCACTATATAGTGTGCCGTTCCTTGCAAACAGTCAACTAAAAAAGCACTATTGGCTAGTGTTAGGCCAACGGGAAAGCCAATGTTGTAACTTCATTACTCAATCAGTTAAAAACAAGTGCATTGTGCTAACCTGCTGGTCCAGCCAAAAATACAAAAGCAGAAGTTCACATTGAGGGTAGTGCCATATTACAGCCGGGGGCCCCGGCTGTGTTGACTGCAGAGATAAGCCTGCAAAAGGTAAACATCCATGCAGACTTTGCAGAGATTAGTTGAGGCTCATGCACTGGTCAGATACTCAAACTGAGAGGCAAATATGTACAAAAATCTTAGAGTGACATTAAATCTAGTAATCTAAAGTATCTAAAATATACTATTATTTTCCTTCGCTTGATTCATATACTATATCTCAGCGTAAATGCTCTGTGAACATGTTTGACAGAGTCAGCTGTAGCAGCACGACAGAACACATGCTGGGGAGCCAGTGTTGTGATCCTTATCTCTAATGTGTGTGTC
>CM076969.1:40799437-41042106 GCA_039105355.1 Benthosema pterotum
ATTGAACAATTCGACACATCCCAGTGGCCTAGTAAACAGCACTCCAGCATGCGTCACTGAGGAGGTTCATGTCTCTGCCAAGAACAGAAGTCTTGGCCAAAACTGATAGCAGTGCAGTGACTTATTCGCTGTGAGCAAGGCTGTGAACGGCTGTTTATACGTAAAGGCCTGCCATGTTATATATATGCCATAAAAGTCTATAATTTTGTATAGTATCTTCTTCAGAAGAGGCAAAATCATTTTGTGACCGCGACCATTGGTCGTGACCAATATAAAACGGTCACGCCTGTTGGGGCAACGGTCGGGGGCTAAGGTTAGGTTTAAGTATAGGTTTTAGTGAGATTATGTTTAGGGTTAGGGTTAGATTTAGTAGCGACCGGTGAAGAATTGCGAGCGGTAGTAAAAACGTTCACGACGTTCACGTTTTCATCGGTCGCAACTTATTTATAGCGGTCGCAACTGATTTACAGCGGTTGTGCGACCGTTGGCCACCAATGGTCGCATTTGCAAAATGATTTCGCTTTCTCTCATCTTTTATGCACCATCAAGATGACACGAAAAACAAGAAAAAATCTAAAACCTCAGAAATGGACTGACAGCAACACATATTCAGCAGAATCCAAATTAAAAACTGGTTCAACACAGTTACCAAAGTGTTTGCTGTTTAAACGCAAACCTGAGTCTGTGAAAAAGCTTACAGTCAACAGCAGTGACTTTGATTGAAAGGCCTACTGAGAAAATACAGCATGATGAAGGTGTCCAATCAATTATTCAAATATAAAATGTTGCTTGGCTAATTGTCTGCTGCGATAATTGCCTGATCATGCAAACACTTCCATAACACCACATATTTTGTTGTTTTTTTTATACTGTATTACTGCTCAGTGCATCTTCTTAATTATTTGTAGCATATATGTGCCAACATCCTTTACAAAAATGAAAGTTACCCGATTTCATGCAGAGCTGCTGTGGCTGCCAAGCAGGCAATGCTGGTAGATCTATGCAATTCAATGTGACATACTGTACATTTGATCTTTTTCATCTATTTAGTTTGTTTTTTCTTCAATCAAATGGAATTCTTATTGTTTCTGCCAGGACAAAATAATAAGACGCTTTGCACCAGGTCCAACTGTCCATCCTTTTGTCTGTATATGTGTCTGTCCATCCTTCTGTCTGTGGATAAATCTCTCTGCTCCAGGTCCAATCAGTGTGAAAACCATGAGTAGCTCTCAGTTTGTGTGCCCCCACACTCCATGGATTCCAGGACAGAACCTCTTCCCCAAACATTTCTTATCGGCCAATGCATTTCAATGTTGAATGGAGTGGTTTGCTACAATTTGAGGATTTCACCAAAAATACACCCCAGGCCCTTTGAAATGCATTGACAGAATCTGCCCTCGGGGTATGATGAAAGTGCAGTGTGATTGTGCACTTGCTTCGGCAAAATAGAAGAAAGGGGAACCTGACTTGGAAGTATAATGTTAGGTTTATGTCAGTCAAAAAATAGTATTAGGTTTATACTGTCATACGTGGAGGCCATGCACTGAAAATAACCTAATCTATAAGGTCTCAGCATGTCATTATCTACAGCTCAAATTTATGTTGTCTATTTGTGCTGGTTGGCTTGCCAACTGAAGAGAATTTGGTCCTTCTGCTTGTAGACCTATCTCAGACTTTATGGGTGTGACACATGCTTGAAGCATTCTTCTTGTATGTGTTGATACTGTACATATCCGTTGGGTCTTGCGACATTCAGTGCAAACTGACAATAATAAACTAATATCATATCTTGTGTGAAGAAACAGACATGTTTCATTGGTTGCACCAGTTCACATTGCTGGGACATAGAAAGGCAGCATTTCTCATTGTCATTGCCACCAGTTCTGACTGACAGAACGTGTTTCCTTGCAGCTCAACTTTGTGAAATGCAAAACATCACACTTGTGTGATTTGAGCTCTTACATCACACAGAAACATACCTCCTCCTACTCAAGCCAATCAAATTTTGGGTCTTAAACTTATGCCCTCACCTTTGAATCCTCAATAAGTATTACTTTGCAAGGACAATCAAATCACCGCTATTGATGATTGATCAATAGCGATGATTCAGCTGATGTAATCAACCAATTACACAAACACACACAACTGAGCATATGAGGGACCACTCCCCGCAAACAGACCATGATCATCATCCTCATACATCACAGTCCATGCTCATAAATTAAATTGTTTCTATGGGGTACACACAGACGCACAAAGCTGGGCATAGGAGTGACTACCGTCCCTCAAAAACAAAAATGATTATTATAGAAAAGAACCCCTCAACCCCTCCAAACATAACTATAACTAAATGCATTCGAAAATAAATGAAAAACATTACATTGTAGCAAAGCAAGCGCAATGCAAACATCACAGACCAAATCAAATTATTTTTGTGATCTTTATCATGTATTTCGTTAGACATTGTTTTGAAAAAGGTTTTAATTATTATGGAACACAAACAACCTTGGTACTGTATATGTACAGCCTACCTTATAAAGGGAAAGGTTAAATGTGAGTGTACGGTATACCACCCTAAACAACTACATCAAAACAGTCATTAACTGAGCTCCTGCTCTCTCTCTCTCCCTCTCCCTCTCTCTCCCCTTTTCTCTCTCTACACACCAAAGACTACACAGTTACGCACCACAAGGCCACAGAGATTTCTTATATACTCGCACCTCCCACGGCCACCCAAAAATCACCCATCAGCATCTCTCTCACTGCCATGTCCCTCCCCCCATACACACAAACACACCACCACTGCCACATGATGCGCATGAGCACGCACACGCACACAGACACGCACACAGACACGCTCCCAACAACTTTAGCAACCACTGTGGCCACCTCTCTGGAGAACCATATGACAAACAAGACCTCACATGCACATTGCATGCATGCATGGCACGCTACAGGCCAGACAGACACGAAGACCACGAAGAACCACACACGTCACATTGACCTTGAAGAAGTGCACTTATGACATATGCGCTGCCTTGAGGCATGAGATGTTGTATACATTCCAAGATGTAAAAGTATGACTTCTAAAGTTAGTGCTGGGGAACTATGCTTTCATCTTGCACACACAAGCATGCAGTCTAATTCATACTTTCTCCTACCATGAAAAAAAAACATTTTCAGGCGAACATAATCAACATCATGCATCAGTTATTTTTGGTGAGTTAAAAAGTATGAATAAGGACTAAAGTGGCATAAAAGCTTCTACCTTGGAAAGAGCGACATTTTATTGCCGTCTCTGTGAATTCTATACACAGGAGAACCACCCTGTGGTTGCTACCAAGCAGTTGATTGGCATCTCATTTCCCTCACTTGTGGTCAAATAAAACTCCTTTTATAGCACACAAGTTCAACAAATCACTCCATGTTATGATCTTGCAGATCATAGCACACAAGTTTAATAAATCGCGCCATGTTATGACCTTGCAGATAAGATATTTTTTTATACTTTTGCATGACACTATCATACAGAAAAGACACGACAAGAAGATGAAATATAGATGTAGATGTTTTCTGTCTGACAGCAACAATATTCTGTATGTCTGGGTGCAAGTGACTTGGCTTTCTTTTCTGTATCTCTCCATGCTACAGATGTCCAGACTCCAGATGTAATTGTTTATGATGCATCAGATGCTCCGGAAATATGTGACAGAACCGTGCACTTGTCCTCAAAGGACCAGTCTTTAGTGCTTTGTCCTGGCACATTTTAAATAACAAAATCCCATGTAATAAATGGATAATATCCGTGGTATAAAATGGAGAGACAGCGAGATCCAGTAGCGACCAACGACCCGGTTGCAACCAGGTCACGACTAATTTGTTACTCATCTCAACCAAGTTCTTACTAGATGCAATTAGATTCTGGTCCTGACAGTTGCTTATGGCCGCGGCTAGTACGCAACTAGTTGCAAACTGGTTGTGACTAGTTGCGTTTATAGTTGCAATATACCCTAACCAAACCCTTACCCTAACCATAACCTTAACCAAACGCGTACAATAACCCCCTAACAAATCCCTTACCCCAACCCTCGAAACTATTCGCAACCAGATTACAACCAGGTTGCAACCAGGTTGCTACTAGCAACTGGTCACGACCAGAAGGTAGATTGCGACTTGGTCACAACTAGTATAAGCAACTAGTCATGACTTTGGTCGTTGATTCAGTAGACTTGGTCTACTGGATCTCGTCCTGATAAAATGTATGATCAAAACATCAGAACTGCATGTGGCATATGGCATTCCCGAAAAAACAAGGCGACCGATTACATACGGCGGAAAACTGAAATCTCATTCCTCATGTTATCTCCAAGTAAGCACAAACTGGACAAACACGAGAACACATTTTTGGGTAGTAACGACGAACCAGGCTCCTTTCTGTTTACACTGCCCCTTTTAATGGCACCGGCCGGCATTATAAACCTAAGCCATTGGCTGTAATATGAGCACTGTCCTCCCTTAGGCTGGGAGGCGTTGGCCCCTGGCCACCTCTGAATGGCGTTAGGGGGAGGCCATCTGCTCCTGTTTATGGTTCATTAACCCTGCTACTGAAGATAACCAAGCTACCCCGACAGCAACAGGTACAAAAATCCCAGGGCCTCTTATACAGTCATGATAGAAGATATAGATACTTTTTAAAATCAGAGTGATAGATGAGTAAATCTGGAATTCTGATTTAAAGGTATTATTAGCCAAAATCAAAACATATACATAGCTATATATATATATTTTTTTTTGCCATTTTCCCGTCTACATCGCTTCTACTTTGATGCTGCAGCCTGCAGCTGTTTCTCTGTAGACAGGCACTTGCTTTGCGCTGCAGAACTTTATCCAGAACTTTATTGTTGTCAACAAACAATTGACGTTGGGCCCATAGCAAGGCAGTGCTAGTGTGTGGGGATGTGGGGGGGGGGGGGGGGGGGGGGGGTGAGGAGGTGTTTTAGCCAATTACAGCGCAGTAGCAGTCTCCAGCAGTTTCATAATGAGCCAATAGAGTGGAGGTAAGGTTCAAATCTGTTTACAAACACAAAGTTTGTACACCCTAAAGTTGCTGTTGTAACTTTAAGCATCCTCCTCGGGCTTGCAGGTACTAGAATCATAAAGAGATTTACAAACTGCTCATGACAAAGCCGCTGTTGCTTCATGGATGGTTCCATGCTCATGTGTGCAGGGTTATGTGAAGGAAGTGTGGCAGGATGCCTACCTTCCAAAGTGTCCATAAGCGAACTGTGAATCTGCCAGAAGTAATGCAATCTCATCCCTCTGCATGGTCATGGCACACTCCTCCAGGGCCTGCAGGTTTCAAACAGCATGGCATCACTCACTACTAAGTGGATGTGGATTTGCACACAGTTATTCTTGAACAGCTGTCTCATATTCTCTAAAATGGTGCATTTTTCTATACTACTATAAACTGTAGAAATGTAAAAGTTGCATTTCTTATATAGTGCCTTTATTCAAGGCGCTTTGCATAGTGCATTACATTCACCCATTCATACACCAATTGCGGCAGAAAATATGCAGGCAAGGCACAACTTCAACATGTAGACATGAGGAGCTGGGATTCAACTACTATGAGCTATTAATTATTCACATCATTTGTCAACTTAATTTGTCAACTTAACTACAGTATATACGGCTTTCATTGTAGTTAATGGCGCAAACAGAGCGAGCAAGCACAAGTAAAGTGATTGGTTTGCAGTCGTCGAACGTCTGCCAAAGTTCTCCGATTGGCTGGTTTAGGTGATGATGTAATTAAGAGATTCCTAAGTATTGTCAGGGTACTTGCTCTCTGGTCGCTCTCTCTGCTCACGCACAAGTAGTCCATGGCCTTGTGCACAATACACAAGTTGGCACCCTCTGAGTGCTCTGAGTGCAGATCTAGGAACAAGCTCTTGCAGTATATTAATGCCTGTATTAAAATATCACATCGACAAAAATGCTTTCAAACCACTTTCAAGCTGAAATCCCAATTTTGATCATGTTATTATAGGCTTGTACTTTCACTATTATTTGTTTTTTCGCCCATGACAATGACGACAGGCAGAGGAAATAATTCCCTATTCATTTCCCCATGAATGGTGAAAGTGAAAGTATGTCTAGAAGAGCAAATCAGCTATCTTCATCCTACACAAGGATTCAATTCCCATTGACAAAATGAATAGATAATTTACTGTATGTCACATACTGTATGTGTCTGTGCAAATTGATTCTACCCATGACAATGTACGAGGATTGGACATCATGCACGGTTTCCGCCGTGAATGTGACGGTACTCACTAAGGTTGTATACCCAGACACAGGTGAAATGGAGGAACCTGCTCAGCTGTTCATGAGGGTTGAGAGGTTAAAAACCCTCACCTGGTTCGCGTCGCCCTCTCCTATGACAAAGACCATCTTGCAGTCTCTCTCCACCACGGTGCGGTCTGCCAGGACTCCTTGCATCTTCACCGTGACCTCCTGACCCCAGGCAGGGTGCAAGGCATCTGGAAGGCCAGGCTTCAGCAGCTTCTTCCTTAACACCCGCTCATCTGAATGAGGAGGAGGAAAGTTAGGTAAACAATGTTAAATCTCACCTGTCATTTGTCAGTCTCATCTGTGCTACTGTAAAATAGAGACATTTAGCCTCTTATAAGCCCCGTATATACAATATACATGCTCACAGTGTGTCAAGTTAATCTGCATGCCGCTTTTTCTGTTTTACAGATTTTACAAAAGTTTCTTGAAATTTTTGGCACATTTGTTTTTGTTGTTTTTTGGGGGCGGCTGTGGCTCATTGCTCAATGGCTCAATGATCCAAGGGTTCGAATCCTGGCTACTTCTGTTGACATGTCACCTCACCTGCAGTGGTTGCCTGATGTGGGAATTGAGGATGCTGGCGTTGACTGTTCGCCACTTCACCTCCCAATGTACCAGTATGAATGAATTGTAAGTGCTTTGAGTATGTAGGCTAGCGCATAAAAAAGTGCTATAAATATGCATAATTGCATGCACCCTGTTTGTTGAAAACTCAAATAAGGTTCTGATCATAAAAGTGAAAACATCAAAAAAGGGTTTCCCGCCTAGAATGGAGGTATCCTGACTCCAGGTACAATGTGCTTAAATGAAATAATATATGCCTTATATGTGTGTATAATCCTGTATGTATAATCCTATTTGTGTATCACAGTCTTACCATGGAGGTCCTCCCAGTTTTCTGACACGAACAGTTCCTCGAATGTAGAGGACTTCCACTCTTCTGTCTCATACTCCGGGAAAAGGCTCTCTGCAGAACTGTCCCTTTCCTTCTCTGCCTCTGTTATGCATGGGTCAACAAATCGGACGTGTCGAAGTGTCTTCCCGTCTTCGCACTTTATCTGCGTGCTCTCCTCCTCAGAAAGGCCAACGGAGGTCTTTTCCCCAGTGCATTCACTCCCTCCACATTGGCTCTCAGGTTCGTTGTTCCCATGTGCCTGCCCCTCCTCATGCTCCTCTACGGACTCATCAATGTGCTCTTTCTCAGCATTGTGGTCTCTGTCCATAGGCCCAGAAATGGCCTCTGTAGACTCGGTGAAGGGCTCCGTAGTTTCTTCACTACATGTGTCGCTCTCCATTTCACCATAGGGAGCCAGAGGTATCAGCAGAGCCTTCAAGAGGGATGATCTCTTCCAAGCGCTCCCTTACGAACGTGTCGGTTTGTAGTTTGGTTGTAAATGAAACCGTTACACCTGTGGTTTAATTAGCAAAACCTATCTTCTTCCATAAAGGACACCTTGTGTTATTAATGAAATAAAAATGAGCATCCACGTGGTTTTTGATTAAATCTACCCTTACAAATCCATCCCTAAATACTAGCTTCATCTGACCAATGGACAGAAATTGCACGGCGCGACGAGGCACTCTCAGTCAGCACAAGCTTGTGGGGTAATCTTCAGGATTAGAAGAGCAAAACCGAAACTGCCTGTAAGCTTCTTAAATGAGTTCATCACTGACCCATAATGCAGTTTCACTGAGGGCAGTCTACCAATAAGATCTCAGGAGCTGCAGTCTCTATTGCTTAATTATTATGCTGTTTTAGTCGTTGTTGTGTTGTTTTTTTATTGTTGTTGTTGTGTTTTATTTGTTTGTTTTAGTTTGAGTTTATGCCAGAACAATTCTGGTGGCTTGTTGACCTCTGAGTTCTCATGCACGAGAATGTGCACGAGAATGTGCATAAATGTTCAACACACAACTTCAACTGAGACCTGGAAGCCTGGCATACATTCTATCTCGAACTTATTATTCGCCTAATTTGTCCTGCTCAAATCAGATCGTTGTGCTGACTGGAAGAGTCCCTTTAACCTTAGAACATGAGTGATTTTCACCAGGGCGATTATATTTTAGCAATTTTCATAATGTTGCCCATGTCTGAGGTGGTGGGTCTTTCAGTAGCTTCATTATGCTCAGTGACATCATAATGTTGCTGATGTCTGAGGTGGTGGGCCTTTCAGTAGCTTAATGGCACTCAGTGACATCATAATGTTGCTGATGTGTAAGGTGGAGGGTGTTTCAGTAGCTTTGTGATGCTCAGTGACATAATAGAGATGCGCAGTGACGTCACCGCCCCGGTTCCGGAAGTCTTTTCCCCATTCATTTTTCTCATAGACTTTTCGAAAATAATTTATATCAAGACGATTACGCCGCGGCCAAAGCCAACTCAGGTCGTGACAAATCATGACAACAAACACAATATCGTCATATAATATATAATTAGGAAGAAGTAGAAAACGGCATGATACAAGACTTTTTGTTTCGTTTTTCATCTTAGAAATTATTTTATTGTCCCAAAAGTTTGTGTGTGTCATCATGATTCGTCACGACTCGAGTTGGCTTTGTCCGCGGCGTAATCGTCTTGATATAAATTATTTTCGAAAAGTCTATGAGAAAAATGAATTGGGAAAAGACTTCCGGAACAGGGGCGGTGACGTCACTGCGCATCTCTATAGAAGGCAGGTTTGTTTCCCTTGACACAGGGCAGGTTTGTTTCCGTTTTTTTTTTCCTACAGGCAGGTGGATTTGTGTTTAAGTGATTGTGATTGTCCTATTCACCCACAATGAACTTTTTTATTTTTTCATTTTTATTCAATGGACCAAGATATTTATGTAATATTTTACAAATATTACATAATGGGTAAAATATGCCCATGGTCAGTTCAGTGAGGGTTATAAATGAAATGTTAAGTGTTAACATTTATTAACACTTTGAAGAGGATTTTAGTAGAAGCAAAAGCAATGTACTTTAATTCGCATAATCCCTTTGGATGTAAAAAGCAACATGCAAACATGTACAATTTACAATTTAGGCATTCAGCAGACGCTCTTAATCCAGAGTGATTTACATCAAGTGGAGACATGTAAAAACAACAGCAGATGTTGAAGATTGTATATTATGCATGATTTACACAGCATGCATCTAATTGGATAATTAGATCATATATTCCAACAAACAGGTTTGTCAAGGCTTGCGACATATTGGCTGGTTGGGAGTGGTGACAGCAGGCAGGCCTCAGTCTGTTTGTGGTTTCTTGCTGTTAGCTGTGAATATTTCATTGAAAGATTTAGAACAAACAACAAAGAATGCTTCAAGGCCCTCAATAAACACCTTTTGGAATGTTTTGTAACCCACTTGTTTGTGAACTAAAATCAAATTAATTGTAGCCAGTATTTTGTTTACTGCTTACAAACCTGAAAGTGCAAGTGTTTTGTTATATGCAGATAATTTATCTTGTTGTAGTTGCAGATACGACAAGTTGCTTCTACAACGTTGTACGAACAGTTAACTATCATAGTCAATATTACAGTTTCGTTTTAACATTTTCTACAGAATAAAAATCAGTACATCAGGACTGCAAGAAAATTTGAAATCCAAATTAAACATATACTGTAGAATCATACAATCGAAGGTTCTAATTCAGTGTTCAATTAAATACTCCCTGATATAGATTAAACTACTTGAAAATATATATGTATAAATTAATTTCCACTCCCCCAGCCCCACCTGATGGAGGGGAAAGAAACCGATCATCCATATTATCAGAACTAAAGAAGTGCCTTGGACTCCTCATGCAATGAAGAGGTCAGCTCATTGTTCTCCCCAGGTTGTAGCCCCTAGGATTACATTAGACCAATGTACATACGTTTTCAACTGATTGTGAACCACCACCCAAGAATCAACCTGGGGACCACCACGGTTACCCTTATTCCATTATTATCCAACCCCCATTAAAACCCCCATTAAAACTTAAGTAGAGAATGAATGATGACTTATTCAGGGATATATTTTTTAGATTCCCTCCCTTTTCTGTGGAATTCTTTCATCTCGATCAGACTTCTCCGTAACTGACAGTGACACGCAACATTGCACAAAGCTTTAGTGTGAACCTGAACATTGCAAAATGCATGTTCAGGTACGACATGGAATAACTTCAAGGAACACCTGTTGATAACCCATTCATTGTTACCCAAGTAACAATGAACAGTAATCATTACTGTACATTGCACAAATTGAGCAAAGGCACACCGGCGCAAGTTAAGCAATAGGTGCTGTACGGTCATCGACAATTGGTACTTCGATTGGCCTGTTTTGGTGATGACGTAATGGTGGTGTCAGTAATAGTCATCTTGTGTGCAACACGCACGTTTGCATTCTACCGAGTGCTGATACACTAATATGAAGAATATGGTCTCCACGTTGTCCCTCGGTGATTCTTAAGACCAAGCTTAATTTGGTCTGAAGCACAGGAACTCCTGAACAGAGTGGAGTTAGAGCGTGCCAAGGTTGGCTTAGGGCTGAATGCCAAGAAAATTGAGGTTATCGCCTAACATCTCACCGCAACATCCACCCTGGGCAACAACAGGAGGCACTGGGTGCCCAAGGAAGTCGAGGACTTCAAGTACTCATGGGTCATCTGAAAGTGAGGAATTCAGGCACTTGCATGCAGTGCCCTGAAAGGCACGACCAGTGTATACTCCAACCTCCCCTTCAAACTAGGATGTCCATGCACAGATCCAAACTGTTCATTTGAGAGACAGGACAGAAGTATTGCATGTGTGGGACAAAAAAACAATACAGGATTTCAATTCAATGATAGCAACAATTAAACAACTTTCCACCATTTATCTGGGGACCACCTGGAACCCTCTCAAGGACCTCTGGCGGCCCCCGGACCACTGGTTTAAAACCACTTAATGCTTGACAAAGCTGTCTGGATTGGGTGCTGGGCACCATACTGCACTAACTGAGTACACATTTTCTGATTAAATCACCTGAATAAATAATCATGCATACATAATTAAGGACTTACAAGGCATTGTAAAGAGTAAAGACACCAGTTTCTAATCAATGTCAGAATGAATTGTGTCACTGCCAATGGGGACAACTTCATAATAAGATTGAAAATAAGAGTTGTATTTGAACACAAAAGTTCAAAAGCTTAGGTTTTCACCTTGAGCAGAACAAAGTTAAGAACTGGATGGTGTATTATCTCAATGAATTATGAATAATTGCCTGAGGCAATAAAAAATAATTGGTGGGGCATACTTTGTTGTGTTCAAGGGCTACTATGTTCAACTTCAAATGAAGATTCGCAGTCCTAAGAATGATTCATCACATCAATGATTCATGACTCATATGTTTTTTTATTAAGCATTTTCAATGCTTTAAATAAAGGGTTGTGCTTAAACTGTATAGCAATTCTCCAAACGGTTAATACATAGTTCAATCAATCAATCAATCAATCAATCAATCAATCAATCAATCAATCAATCAATCAATCAATCAATCAATCAATCAATCAATCCTCATACAAATTGTAACTTAACTGTATACATTTTTCACAGATTAATTGTTTTTTGCTAACATTTGTCTGAGTTTTGTATTCACATATTATATTATATTATATTATATTATATTATATTATATTATATTATATTATATTATATTATATTATATTATATTATATTATATTATATTATCAAATGCTATAACAAGTAACATGTGTTTTCATTTCGAAACAATATGATTATTGGCCAAATCTCTGTGCAATTTACACCACAGTTATTCATCATGTTGTCATAATATTAAAACTCTACATGAGACAGACAGCTCTATAATGCACAGCCAAAGCATCTTGTCTGCGAGGGATTAGGACTTAATTAACCCACATTTTGTTTCATCCACTTCATCTGTTTAAACATTTCTAATCCTTCCGTTTCAAATTTGCTATTACATATCTCTTAGTCTGGAATGTTTCTTTTTCACCATAATTGGATGTCAAATGGCACAAATGCTCATTGTGCTTGCGTGCTTGCGTATGCGTGCGTCGAGTGTGCGCGGATTGATTGATTGAAATGTGTCAACAGTTTCCAGAAAAAGCACAAAGCAGCAGAGCGAGAAAAGTTCAATACAAGGTCTCAAGAGGATAGAACCCTGAAAAACAGGCCCTGTTCCATTCCATTTTCAATTCATTATAGGCAATACTATCTAACAATACATTTAATATTCGTGTAAAATAAGACACATTTCATGAAATCAACTATTTTGTCTATAAGCATTTTGACTTTGCTGCGTGTTACTCCCTACATATCTATGGTCACTCAGATTCACTCCTCATCCCTCTCCCCTTTCTTGTCTAATAATGAATAAAGCCAAAAAACGACCATGAGAAATGCAAAAAGTTGTGGCTGCAGGAATACTTCAGCTGTGAGTGTGCGTGCGTGCGTGCGTGTGGGGGGCGCACGCGCGCCATAGTGTGCGCGTGTGTGCGTGACGCGCTTCGTACACGCGTGCCGGGCGTGCGTCGGCACTTATAACAGTCAGTCGTGCTGCATGCGTGTGACTGTGACGTGTCGGACGTGTCAAAAAAACAACAACGCTGTGCGCGCGCGCGCGCGCGTGCAAAACCACGCACGCATGTGTACGGCAGGGGCAGCCAGCAGCAGCAGCAGGATAACTGTGTAAACTCCGCCCAGCACGTTGTCTCTCTCTCTCTCTCTCTCTCTCTCTCTCTCTCTCTCTCTCTCTCTCTCTCTCTCTCTCTCTCTCTCTCTCTCTCTCTCTCTCTCTCTCTCTCTCTCTCTCTCTCTCTCTCTCTCTCTCTCTCTCTCTCTCTCTCTCTCTCTCTCTCTCTCTCTCTCTCTCTCTCTTTCTCTCTCTCTCTCTCCAGAGCCTTGGAAATAGACAGAGTTACGCCAACTTCGTTCACTTCATGGGGCCAAATGGCCAATCCATCTACATCAGGGGTTTTCAACAGGTGATCCGGGGACCACCAGTGGTCCTTGAGAGGGTTCCAGGTGGTCCCCAGGCTAAATGATGGAAAGCTTATGTACCAGATGTAACTCTTGGATTAGCACCACTTAATTAAGAAGTCTAGCCTACACTGTTCTGTTTGCAAAATCAGGCCAGGAATTGTGGACAAAACCAAAAGAATTATTTAGTTTTAGGTCTTTTGTGTGAAAATGTAATCAAATGGTGGTCCTCCGTGGCTCAAATGCTGAATAAACGGTGGTCCCTGTTGTCAAAAAGGTTGAAAAACCACTGATCTACTTCTGTAGGATAGTGACATGAATAGTGACAGCCGGGAAGTTAATGAATGCATTGAAGTCTATGGGCTCGCGCGAGTACACGACCCACGTGACCAGTCTGTTTTATGACCCCTCAATGTCGCAACTCTTTTACTAGATGGCTCTGAGCAGGGGCAGCCAGCAGCAGCAGGATAACTGTGTGTAAACTCCGCCCAGCACGTCGTCTCTGCTCTCTCCCCGATCAGTGACGCTTCTCCGTAGAATGTCGCCAATAATATCCCCCTTTTTGCTTCAGTTGTAGAAATGGCAGCGCTGAGGCAGGAGCATCGCTATGGGCTCTCCTCCTCCTGTGGGAAAATAAGCAACATCAATAAAAACACCAGTAATACCCCGAATAAAACCCTCTATCACGTCAAGCTCACTGACACTGCCATCCGGACGCTGGAAGCTTATCAGAACCTTAAGGTAAGGAGAAAAAGTCAAGAGAGACCACAGTTAGAATGATGGGACTTCAATTCATGTGCGTTTTCGCATTGTGAAGAAGACTTTGTTTTTAGATAAGAATCTATGATTGTGTGAGGAGGCGATAAGAACTTGGCACGCATCTCGAAAAGTTCCGAGTAAACTAGTTCAGGGGTTTTCAACCTTTTTCCTACCAGGGCCCACTATTTATTCTGCATTTTAGCCACGCACCACCATTTGATGTGGAGTTTAGTCTCTCGGACCCAAAAACTACAACAACTCAGTAGAGAGAAACTGTTTCTCCTACATTTTCTAATTTTGTAGATTCTTGAAAATTAAGTAGTTCAGGTCGGTGTTTAAATATAATTTAACTCTTGAGAGTGTAAAATGAAACCAATTGGGCCCTTGGTTTCATTTTAACACTCGCAAGAGATAGGTCTACAGATCTATAAGAGTCCATTTGGTTACAGCTGGCCATTTAGCTGGGGGCCACCTGGAATCCTGTGGTCCCCGGACCACCGATTGAAAACCACTGGGGCTAGTTGATAGCCTACAATTACTGCTCGGAACTGACAGCAGCGAATCCGCGAATCTCGTTCTATCTGTACTCAACTAAAAAAAACTGTCATCAAGAATAGCGTGGTCTGGTGGTCATCATGTTATATTCGTTACATTCTGAGACACATTGTAGTTACATTGTATCCAGGACGGGGCGACCATCGGAGTTGATGTGTTATTATGTATCATAATACCGGTAGTCATACACTTTGCGACGTGCAGCAGCAGCACGCGCACGAGCTTTGATTTGAGCTAACAATCCAGTCGACTTCATGTACTGTATGTATATTTTTAAACGTATGATATTAAAGTTAAAGGGGAAATCCACCCATTTTCAACGTTTTAATATGTCATTCATCATTCATTCATTCCTTAGAGATGTTGTGTGGTCATGATAAAAAAGTTCCCCCAATTCTGTATTTCCTAAAAATGGAGGTCTGAAAAAAATCAGACACCATTAACATAGTGAAATACATCTGATGACATCATCAAGATGTATTTCACCATGTTAATGATTTTTTAGACCCCCTTTTCCTAGGAGGGTCAATTTGGTTCAAATTTGTATCCTCTCAGGAAAATTTTGAAAATGGGTGGAATTCCCCTTTAAAGTTAACTTTTTTCTCTCTCAACACGCCTAAAAAACAACTACTCGTGATGCTTACAGTAGTTTGAAAGCTATATCGGGAATGTCAGTCTTACATACATTATGCAGCAGTTGAATGAATGCGCATTGGTCTGTTATCAGTGTGAACTCACTTTGAATATTCTAATCAGTTTTTCTCGGCAGTGTCAGATTACTTAACTCCCACGATTTGATTATTTCGTTAATAGCCTACTTTTGGGGAATCTTCTGACTCTACATGCCCTATGCTACAGTTTGTATTTGCTTAAATGTCAGCAGCTGAGTGAGTATCACTGTGTGGACGTGCAGGGTTCGGTAGTTTACAGACAGAACGCTCTTGCTTATTGGGTGGTAGGCGGTGTTGCCACATTGTGTTAGAGAAACAAGCAATCAGGTATATGAAAACAAGCCCAAAAGAAGCTTGCACAGCTATACAAGCTTGCAACGCAGTGTGATTGTGATGCATTGTGAGCCTGTAGATCTGCTATTTCCAAAACAATCATGGGAAGACAAAATCTGGAATATTCTTTTAAATAGTTTAAAAACACTGATCTTCTATGTGGATTGGAGGTTCTTGGCACAGACTATTTCTAGATGTACAGGCTCCTTAGTTGGACAAATGCACTCAAATGCACTTTCGCGACTTTAATATTATAGCCTACCTTATAGTTGTGTGTGGAAATGATGGATATGGGAAAAAAGTTCCCCAATTCTATGATGTCTAGAACTGGATGTCTGAAAAATCATTAACATTGTGAAGTGCATCTTGATGACGTCATCAACAAAGAGATGATGTTAATTTTAAAGAGTTAGTGTTTTTCTAGCCCCAATACGTTCCCTCACTCTACGCTCACTCTGTAGCTCCGAGATGAGGTCACAAGTCGGGCTTCGAAATCGCCGTTCAGACACGGCGCATGGTTTCCACAATACACGATTCTTACCTGTTTATGCACATGTAATGCAAACAGTGAAGGACCCTACGCAGTACGCACGTATAACATTATGTACGGCCGAGAAAATCCAACTCTGTTCAAGTTGCGAGTTGGATTTTCTCGGCCGTATATAATGTTAACCTAGTTATACGTGCGTAGGGTCCTTCACTGTTTGCATTACATGTGCATAAACAGGTAAGAATCGTGTATTGTGGAAACCATGCGCCGTGTCTGAACGAAGTGAATCTGGACTCCATCATTGACATGAATATGTGTGTGAATCACTGGTTTGAACAACACTTGGAAACAAGTCCAAATAAGGAACTACGCAGCCCCAAAAAACAACTTTACTACTACCAACTTTACAGGAAAAAAACAAACAAACCCCCAAAAGCTTTTAAATGTAAGCCGACATGGCAACACTGGTAAGGCACAGCACTGAGCACAGCAGCAAGTTGTTGCTGGGCTCTTGTGCATTGTTTTTGCCCTAGCTCTATCGGGAGCCCGCCCTGTTCCAAAGCTCATTGGTCCGCCAGGCAGGGCAAACTTCTGTGCTTGTTTGCTCCAACCAGAGTGCTGGACAACTTCCTCCAGGCCAAAAAACACAGGATAGCTTACGCCACTGAATTATTCAGGCATGTCAGTCAGGCAAACCCAGTTGGGAACAATTGTCAAGGGTTACCAAATAAGTTAAGTTATCAGCATGAATGATTCTGTTTCATCGAAAAGATTTCCACCACAAACATGCCTTGAAAAGTGCAAATTGATCCAAATTCATTAGGAAATATGTCCATCACTGGTGCCCCTTGCAGAACACAGGCCGATCTCTCAACCACTATTTTTTAAAGCTATCTTCAAAGAAATGTGTCCTTTCGATTTCGTTGTCAAACAAGGCAAACCAAGCTGCCAGTTTGCCACTGTTTAAGTGTTATATAAGGAATTTGGTATTTTCAGTTCGGCTTTACAAAGGGAACACAGGTTTCAACCAGCCATGGACTGTACAGGGCTTATAGAAAGTACTTGTTTACACAGATATAATTGGTCCTAGAATAATTAGCTTAGGGTTAGGCTGCCCTTTGGTAACTGTTGCAACCTTTACAGGAAACACACACACACACACACACACACACACACACACACACACACACACACACATGCACGTGCACACACACTTAGAACTGACAACATGGTTTCCTGGTAAGTCAATTTCTCAGATCAATCCACTGAACATCCACTGAATATTGATGCTCAAAATCCTTGACGTCAAAATTATGAACTATGACACTGAGCCGTTATGGCAATGTTTGAATGAAAATGCCAGTTAATGTGATGTGCTTGCGGGGTAGTGCACTGAGCTGGTATTGTCCTAATAAACCCTGTTGTGCTTACTTTACAGCCTATAGGACTCTTATTTTATCAAATGTATTCTCAATTAAATGATGTCTACAACATATTAACTGCCTATCTTATTGTCAAACCTCTTCTACCAACTGCAAAACCAAATCCATTTATGTTAAATGTTATCCAATTTCTCTCTCTCCCTCTCTCCCCGCAGGGATCACTACAGAATCAGCCAGCAATTTGCTTCAAGGGGAGCCAGGGGGTAAGATGAATGTGTTTTGCATGCCCTTCCCAAGGCTTCAGAAATTGAATGCTTTAATTAGTTCTGATTTACTGCACAGAGCACTCATGACCGTCCCTCTACATTTTTCATTTGATTTCCTAAGGCATCTGATATCATAGGCCAGTATATGTGATGTTGAGCCCTTGAGGCTTGTGCAGACTGCAAATGTTGTGATATGGCGGAGTTCTTCTCGTGTTTTGCTATAGAAGTGCGAAGTCTCAATAATCCACACAGGGGAATGTTGGCTATTGTAAGTGCACGTGTGATTATTTTCTCAGTACCCTCAACCATGTGAGGTAGAGACACTATAGTGCATAGTTTCTCAACCTGAATGCTTACATCAAATATCCATGACTGTGAACTCGAGGAGCAGGACATAAATCTACAACAGTGGTTCTCAACCAGTGGTCCGAGTACCACCAGTGGTCCTTGATAGAGTTCCAGGTGGTCCCCAGCTAAATGATGGAAAGTTTGTTAACCAGGTGTAACTCTTTGAGAGTGTAAAAATGACACCAAATGGACCTGCAAGTTTCATTTTTACACTCAAGAGTTAAAATATTCGTCATGCGAATTAGCCCAAGCCTGCACAACTAGAGGATGTAGAAGATTAAGGGTAATTTTTGATCTGTAAGTTTGCCTGTTTTGTTTCCCAAATCCAGCCTGGAATTGTGGACAAAAGCAAAAAGAATCTTTAGTTTTGGGTTTGTGGGGCTAAAATGTCATCAAATGGTGGTCCGTAGCTCAACTGCTGAATAAATAGTGGGCCCTGGTATCAAAAGGGTTGAAAACCACTCATCTGCAAAAACACTTGGCAGCCAAATTGAGAGGACATTCCTCTGAATCGAAGTGAAGAAAGATGGCTGTGTCCAGTCAGATTACTACACCCTTCCCGGCTCAAGCCCTGCTAGGCTATCGCACATTTGCCACACAATCGGCCCCTTCTAAAAGGAGCTGCTCTAATCCCCGCAAGAGCCGATTGCATTTGACGAAAGTGACTTTGCGCTGTGCAAAAGTGTGGGCTAACATGGGCCCTGGAAGCCCCTGGCAGCCAGGGTACATTATACCCCCAGGCCACGCACCAGGTTACTGGGTCAGGCTTGCAACTGGGCCGGCTTTGTTCAGAGAGGGGGAGGTGTGGTGGTTCGTGAGGTGGCGACCACTGGGATCTACCATGTCGCTGTGTGCATATTGTCTGCGCAGACAAGAAATATCTGAAACACAGGAAATTATGTGTTTGTTTAGCCCACATATCTTAACAGTGCTGATGAGCATGCAGGAACCAAAATATGTTCCAAACAATCGGGGCTATTGCGAAATGGGCAATACATATTATGCTTATCAACGTTCGCAGGCATCCAGTCAAACAACATTACGTCTGTGCAATTTAGGTGTGCTTTAATCATTGAATAGGATTTGGTGATCATATCTTGGCTGGCACATTACATATTCAAATGGCTGTGTGGAATTCAAGCATACCCCCTCCCTCACATATGAACACAACCACCCACCCCCCGTGTGTGACAATGGCTGGACGACTGGGCTTTAATGAGATAGTTGCAGGCAGCCGTTGGTGGTGGGGGGGGCAGGGTGTGGGGGGGGGGGGGGGGGTTGGAAGATTTAGCCGTTAGTTGGGGGAGGATGCTGGTGAACATGGTAGTATAGGCCGTGAGCAACTGACGTTAACAGACATCAAGCCTGTACTTGTGTCCAAGTTGGAGGGCCTGAGGACTGAAAACAACTGGAGGCATTCCCTGGCATTTTATTTTCAGGAAATTCTGAATTACCTATCTGTTAAAATAACAAAGTTGTTGGTGGGGGGGGTCCTGCAGTCCCATTAGTACAGTATATATATAGGTCAAATAAGTAGCGGGTGTATGGCCGACAATAAACGGCGTCATAAAAGCCACACTCGGGTTCTCTGATCCAGATTTTTTTTGCCAGCTCACATCACATTTCCTGTGTGGAGGCACCTTCGGAGCCATGAAGGCAATGGCGTCCCTCAAACTACTCTCTTGGCACTGCTCCAGGACTCAGCGTTGTCAGCGCTCCGATCAAGAAATAGCATACTGAGGTTTTCAACTGTTGTTTTTTTTGTCTCGGAACCTGCAATTCATGCTGCTCCTGTAAATTGTCTTCCTGGGTTTGTAATCAAAAACTAAAGGCATTGCCCTCTGGCCTCCCACTGGAACCAATGTTGAAGGAGAAGTGTAAAGGAAAAGTCACACAAACTAAATACAACAACATAGTTGTACTCAGTTGTAGCATACGTACAGTCTGTCATGAGGCAGGCGAAAGATGAATTCAAGGTCTGCATCTTTACACTGCAAAGAATATCTTTGGGTAGAAGAACATTCTTTGAAGCCAAGGGTTGTATACATTAAAAAAAAAACCTGTGAATAGGACAACCGATCCGGGGTCTCTTGGCAGGCCACGTGATTACATTTTAACTTAATTTGGACTTTCACATGACTCAGTCACTGACAATCATGAAAGAAATTCGTACAACTTGGATAGTGTTTATATCAGTGGTTCTCAACCCTTTGAGCCTGTGACATAAACTGTGACCCAAACTAGATCAGCACTTGGTAGAGTGCAAACTTGGCTGTGGCTTACTTGTGCGTAAGCGGAGCGAGTGAGCAGAGAGCATGTACCCTGACACCTCCAGGAGTTAATACTCTTGACAATACTTATAAAGACCTCTTAATTATATCACTGTTGTGTCATCACCTAAACCTGCCAATCGGAGTACTTTGAGTGATGAACCAATCGCTTAACTTGTGCCCACTCCGCTCACGCAAGTAACTACTGAAAATAGCTGATCTACAAGCTCCCAACGAGTTGCTTTGCATTGCATTGTTGGAGGCTTGTAGATTGTCTGTATTCACTACTACCAGTATTAAATATTTATTTTCTAACTGAATTCCTTAGATTTTTCTTTTGTTTTTGAGAACCAGTGGCATATACTATTCATTCTTGCACGCATGTGCCTGCTCGGGCACACACACACACACACACACACGCGCGCGTGCACACACACACGCACGCGCCCGCACAGGCGCACACACACACACACACACACACACACACACACACACACACACACACACACACACACACACACACACACACACACACACACACACACACACACACGCTTACTAATTTAACCAGAATATTGGATTCAAAAGGACATTGGAGAATAGCGATCATTAATTAGTTAGGCTAGGCTGCACAGGCACTCCCTGTGGTACTAGTTGAAAGTGGGAAAGGGTGATGCAACTGTAAAGAAATAAAAGTAGGAAAGATAAATCATTTCCACTATTCATAAAAGCTGCCAGTTGGGGGGAGAAAAATCAGGTCTGCATTACTTTTAAATAATCACTAGCAGGAACTGAGAAATATATTCGGTGCAGGTTTAGAGTTCCCATGGCCAGGAATTTCACATGCTGCTGCTTATTTTCCTTGAGGGCTGACATCGCATAGTCCTTGCTGGCATGTTCTATATCCATTTAGTAGAACATTTATTCCATAGTACTATTAGAACCAAGCATGAAAAACCTTTATGAACATTAAAATATCCAGTAATGATTACTTTACACCCCCCCCTTATTATAGGCCGCTCAGTGGCCTATATTAAAGGGGATGGGCTAAAGTAATATAATATAATATAACTGACAATATATACAGTAGCCGCTACTGCACATATTGTCCATATTGTTATATTATCCCGTTTTAGGGGATATTTTACCTGTAAATACAGTTGTTTATGACTTAACAGAAAAAAATCTGTAAAATATGTATTTCAGTTATTGACTATTACGACATCTTTCCTTGAAATAATCACAAAATAACAAGCAACTTTCGTTTGTGGCGGTCTTAAGGGATAGTGTTTTTGTTTGTTTGTTTGTTTTATTTGCTGCTACACGTGTTATTGATTCAATATAGCCACTTCTTCCTCCATTTGTCAATAGTGGAGGATAGCACGGTTCCAGACCATTGAAAGGATGTTGCTCTCTGTCTGTGGCCTTGTCTATATTTATGCACACAGCTGCTGGGTTAAAGCAGTGGTGCTCTCAGAGACGGGGGAATGTAGCAGCCCTCTCAGAGATTATTCTCATGAGGACGGTGAAGGCTCGGCTTCCCGTACCCCCCACCCCCCCACCCCCTGTCTGCCCCCTCCCCCTGATTATTGTGCCATTTCACCCTGTGCCTTGGCTGAATCCTTGGGAGACATCAGGACCTCTATCTTACACATGGCTGCTTTTGGTCGAAACCCCCCACCATCACAGCGCTTTGCCCCCCACTGAAAATAAGCTTTTGCCAATGCCCGTGTGAGGTGTGCATGCATGCACACACGTGTGTGTGTGTGTGTGTGTGTGTGTGTGTGTGTGTGTGTGTGTGTGTGTGTGTGTATGCACATGCACACCCACCATGGGATGGGATTCTTTTTTTTCCTTCTTATGGAAGCTTATTAGAATAACAATAAAAGGAATGCGGTCAGAGAGCAGTCGTCTTCCAGTGTGTGTGTGTGTGTGTGTGAGTTGTCCCACGTGTGTCTGAAAGGGCACACGCCACTCTATTCATCCAGATGTGTCAAGCGAGGCAAAAAGTCCCGGTGTGCCCTGCCCATCTGAGGCCCACTGTTTTTCACGGAAGGGCAGTTTTTTGGCTGCAGGATTTTTTAGATCGTCTTATTTTTGGAACAGACCTCTTGGGATCCTGAAGCCGGGGTAAAAAGTGCTCTGAAGGCAGCTCCTCTGTCATTATGGCATGACTGTAGTTTCAAACAAGGACTCGCCATGGATATTATTGCGACGACCAGACCACTTACTGTAAAGCCAAGGTTACAGTTGCAGGAAGTGTTAGCTGCGTTTATAGACAAAGCAAAGTGTTGTAGATTATTAGAATTAAAAATAGTCTATAATGTGTTTAAGAAGGCGTTCATAGAGGTTGTATTGTTAGGACTGCCGGTATAATTGTCATCCCCCGTTCTGTCTGCGAACCAAGATGTTGAGACCTTAAAACATTGGGGTATTTTTTAGGACATTTAGTAAACAACCTGTGATACTAAACTAGGCTTATGTTGTCATTCAGTGGAAGGTGCCTGAGAGTGAGCCCTTAAAGAATGTGTGCAAATATGTTTGGCTGGCCGGTAGCTCTGAAGAAGTCTTCCTACAAGACTAAAAGCTCAGCATAACAGGATACAAGCAACATTGCACTGCAAATAAACATGAGTATATGGACAGTTTGGACATGTGGTCAGAGGGCAGTCCTGGTCCTGTTGGGTAGTTGTTAGTTTTAGTTTACTTAAAGCCTTTCAACTGGAGATCAACACCAGAGAGCTGTTTCTTACCTTTAACCTATGGGGGGGGATAACAAGCCTATGTAATTCTTTGCACTGTTATGGTCAAATACATAAGAAGATTGATAAGATAAGAGAGTTGTTTGTAGCTAGACAGGTTAGACAACTAGACATGCTTGATGGATCCAATTCTCATTCTATCATTGCATTTTGATTAAAGCCCCCTGCCTACTCTTTCTCAGCCAATAGGTGTATAAGAGTTCAGAGTTTATTGAACAGAGTTTATCTCCTTCCTCAGTGTACACTGGACATACACGTTACTGGCACAGACGAGGCGGCTTTGGGGCCGTCCGCTCCAGCGTCAGTCCGTCCGTCTGTGTGTTACCTTCTGTCTATGATCAGCTACTCTCTATTGTTGGCTTGATGGCAGCAGAACTGTGCACAGACCCCACACATGCCAGAGTTGAACCTCTGGACCAAATGTTTCCCATGGGGCTGTTATAGCGCCACCAGGAGACACATTTTTGTTGTTGTTGTTTTTTTGGCAGTACTCCTACTGATTTTATCCTGGAAATATTTTGTACACAACATCTCTATAATCTCTCTCATTAAATGAAACAGTTGATTCATGTTTTTGAGCGGTGCCTTTGTTCCGTTATGCAGCTGTGTGTGTCCCCTATGTATGTACAGTGTGTGCAGAAAGCCGCAACACTAACTCGCATTTCTCAGCCTAGAAAGTGTGTGGTTGTTGTCATGCGAATTACACGCTGCATTCATGACTTTAGGCATCTTGTTGAAAACCAGAAGTCAGTGTTAGAATATCGGGGATGGAATATGACTACCAGTAAGACTAGTAAGGCGTCTCTCATGTCACCCCCGGGTGAAGGGAGGACCGATCTTATCATGGTACATCATCTCATTCCGGCCAATCATTTTGTCTGGGGGGGTCCTAGAACACTGTAGGACACAGTTCGTGTTAGCACATTCACTAAAGGCTTGGCATAGGAGGAGCTTGCATTTTATGTAAACATAGCATATACATTTCATTATATAGATGAAATATAGATTCATTATATAGACGAAAAAAGTTCCACTGTTACGTTCATGACTCGTACTTCATATACATTCGACGTATCGCCATGCTTTTTGTTCTGACTTATTTTAAGTCGCTCTGGATTAAGAGTGTCTGCTAAATGCCTAAATTGTAAAAATGTCATATGACATATTTTTTTAAAAACATGCATTGGTGGGGCACCACTCCTAAAAAAAATTTCCTTTGGGTTTCAGATTGGCATGTCTCCGTTTAAAATGGAGATCCTCAGACTCACATGTTCCTTTTCTCTCAATATACTGTTACTAATGCTTTGCAAATGACAACAGAAGAGTTCTTTGCTTTAGTCTTTCCGGATGTAAGGATTTTCCCACACATGCATTGATTTTGATGGCAGTTTCTGAAAGGGCTTTGCATTGTTGAGATGGGAGAAAGGCACAGGTTCATACTGCGCTGCTCTATCATTTGTTGTTTTAACATGGGGACATTTAAAGCACGGCCAGCAAGTGGTGTCCCCATGTTCAGCAGAGAGGGAGACACCCGTAGGAGGGACGGGGCGGTGGGGGAGGCTATAGAGAGTGTTTGTGGAGGTTGACAGATTAGCCCCGGCTCCTTGGAGAAGACTGATCTCGCTTGGCATGAGAGGCAATACCTTGGGGGATGCTCGGCAATTGCCCATCCCCACATCCCCACACTGCTCCCGTCAGACATACCCAACCCCCCGCCTCTGTTTCCCCTGTCTCCCAGTCCCAACCCCCATCAGCGGTTCGGAGAGACTTTATCACATCCACCCTCACTAAAAGCATGATTGAGAGCCAAAGAGGCGATTTCACATGTGTTCCCAACAAATGAGTCACTGTGGAATCATAGATCACGTTGTAAACAGTGGTGAGGATAATGAATAGCCATAATTAATGTAGCCGTGTGTTTCCCTGAGGCAATGCTTGTCGACATCACGTTCATCTGCCCGCGTCACTTTAATGTTGCCTTCCTTTCAATTGACACTTGTGTGCTTTTTATTGACAGAATAATGGCGCTGTGTGTGAGTCCATTAGAAACATTACAGCATGACATCCTTCTGTGCTTTGCCGCGGTGACTTTCCCACTATGAAAATAGCATAACACTTAACAGCACTGTTATATTAAATAACATAACAGCATGTTAGCACACCACCGCCACTGCTCAGGCGTGGAGAAGTGTAAAGGCTCAATCATACTCCAGGGTGAAGTGTGTTTAGGTGATGAGTTTTCACCGCGGTGTAGTTTTTAAGGTTTCACCCTGGAGTACAGTACTGTATGTATGAGCCAGGGTGAAGCCTTAAATAAACTACACCGCTTGTCCTTGAGCAAGACTGTGCACCTGATGTGCAGGTTGGTTGCCTTCATGGTTTCTTCCATCATCGGTGTATGAATGAGTGTGTGATTGGGTGAATGAATTTGGTGCACAATCTATGCAAAGCGCCTTGGATAAAAGCTGTATATACAGTAAATGCACCATTTACCATGTTTTGGGTATATACGGTAGACACATAGGCTGCCCCCCGGCCTCCCCCTCTGCCTTGCAATGCTGAGTCCCTTAGCAATGTTTAGCACATTCCAGGGAGAGGATTGTGAAGGGGCTATCCCTCCCTCATGCACCGGCTTGAGGGAGGCATTAACGCCCCATCACCCCACCCCCACCCAATCAACACGCTGCCACTGCCACCACACTGTTCATGAATAATCCAGGCGGGCCGATAGACCTGCTGCGCTCAGCTCTGCGGGGGGAAAGACACTAGAAACAAAAGATGGACATCACACAGCCAGCGCTGTGCTGTGCTGTGCTGTGCTGTGCTGTGCTGTGCTGTGCTGTGCTGTGCTGTGCTGTGCTGTGCTGTGCTGTGCTGGGCTGGGCTGGGCTGGGCTGGGCTGGGCTGGGCTGGGCTGGGCTGGGCTGGGCTGGGCTGGGCTGGGCTGTGCTGGGCTGAGTTGGGAAGACAATGGTAGCTGCACTGTAAAAGCCAGAGGAATTATTTTAACTCTTGATATTGTAGAAATGGATTGGTTTTATGGTCTTTTTTTTGCAGGCTCGGTGTTAAATTAACAGTCAGAATTCTTTGCAGTGCAGTGCCAGTACAGACACACACAGCCCTCAGAGTAAATCACATATCCAGGCAGGCGCCTGCTCCCATTGCAGAGCTGCCACGCCAAATACCAGAGCTGGGAACTCTGCCTCCTCACTCACGTTTGCAGAGCAAAAGAAATGCAGAGGGAAAAAAAGAGTGAGATAGACACGCCTGTCACACACTCATCTTTTCTGGCAAAATCTTTTTTGCCGACCTGCTGCTGCAGTAGAAAAGAATTGTTGCTCTACTAAAAGAGTAAATGAAAATCATGAGTCATAACAAAGTGTCGTTTCAGTCCATCAAAGACGAGTAGATGCAGGGCTTTGCTAGCGGGAGTTGGACACGAACCAGTTCAGTTTTCCATAGACCTCACCGAAAGTCCCTTTTGTCCAATGTCCATGTCCCACTGTGGAAGCCCCCCCCCCCCGCTGCGATTTTTCCTGTTCCAGTCCAGTTCACACCTTACAACAGGCTGAAAGTATTTGACATCTCCAAACACACACACAGGGCTGTGGGCAGCAGATGTGGCTGGGAGCGGGCCACAGAGGTGGTTATTGTACCTACCCTGGCGCTCTGTGGGGGGCAGTCAGTGCAGCCAGCTGCAGACCATTGCCATTTGACTGGCATGAGTTGTACAAATGCATGACACGACGGCACGTTCCAGGGTGCAATGATTATTGCAATGCTTTGTCATTTTTAATTTACTGTGGGTGTTTACTGCTACTTGCTTTTAGACCTCTCAGTAAGGCCAGGTCTGGTTAAAGCCATACCGAACCAGCTCCACCCCAAACTTCTATGGATATTGCAGATAAGCATAACATAGATGATATGATAGACAAACCTCTCCACTAATAGTTCTCCTATATGATAACACATACGCCGGCAGTGGAGCAGCCTTCATTTAACCTGACTGCACCAGCCGGGGCAGTAGGGAGTACAGTACACTGCTCTGTGATCTGCACCCCGTCTGGGAACTCACAAACAGAGAAGATGAACCAGAGCCAGTAGTGGTTTGAATCAATCAGTGGCGGTCTTGCCATGATCCTGCTGCTACTAATTGGTCAGAACCACTACTGGTTCTCATTCATCTGTTGCAGTAGTGCCTCGTCTGGTGGGTGATTTAAAAAGGGAAAATTCCATGTGCTGGTTGCGATGCTGGTGCACAGTGTGCATGGAGCCCCAGCATTAGACAGTTCATTGACCATATTCATACTAGTGAACCTGGTAACCAATATACTCTTGCATGATACATCATGACTTTTCATATCCTTATTAGTTGATCCTTTCTTTCTTAAGGATCACTCATGCTCAATTTAGCCTTGTCTGATGTGACAACATATAAAGCAGGCTACATAGAACTCATTACACTCACAGTAACACACACACGCTGTAGGCCTACATAAGTCATGGCTAGTTGTATTTTGTAAATATTTAATCCTATCTGAAGAGTAAATAAAACGTGAGCTTGAGTCAGGTCATTGGTCTGGAAGTATAACATCAGTGTTATGACGTTTACTACTAATACTTACCACTAACACTTACTAATTGCAAACACTGCAATTGTAAAGCTGCATAGTTAATAGTTTTTTACGCTATAATAAGCTATACTTTAGCACTATTGATAGTGTCTCAATAGTTGCTTTACATTTATTATAGTAAACATGCTTATTTAATGACTTTTGGAAATAAAATAAAAAATTGTTATAACCATGCATCATTTATTGTTATAATTTGCCCTATTTATTTATCTACCCTGTAATATAATATATATACCCATGAGTGATGGTACTGATTTGATAACAACATACAGTAGTTGGTTGGTGTTGGTTGGTTGGTCCTGTGGTCCAGCTGTGCTTTGCCTTTGGAGATGTCACTGCATGTGACCTGTTGGAGTCAAATTGGGAGATGAAAAAAGGCTCTTTAGGCCCAAGCACCCCCTGGGCCCTAGGGAGAGCAGTCCCAGACTGGAACCTCTATGTGTCGTGAGTCTATGGAAATTCACAGCGCCTCTCTGGCTATAGCTTCTAGATCGCTTCTAGACTTTGTCACCCAGTTGTAGGTGATGGACCAACAATTGGTCCCTATGCTTTGGTTTCCTACATGTTATTTTTTAATTATGAAAACAGATTTTTTAACAAAGTAGTTAAAATAGCCAGTCTACAGCACAAAGCGACAGACCCCCCTGTGAGCTTGTAGATCAGCCATCTTCACAAGTTTGTGTACCAGGTAAACATCTACTGTAAATCCTCCTTTGAGTCTTGAGTTGAAATGTTTGAGAACCTCGGCCCTATAGAAGCTGACTCAACGGTTAGCTTGTTTTAAGAGGAGGGGTTGGGGTTCAGACACAACTGAGAGAGCCAGGAGCAATAGATTTCATCAGGTTGGGGAGAGATGGTCATATGGCTCACTGTGGATTAAGTCACTTGACATGACAAGTCATGGTAACTTCCTGCAACGGTTGCACATTGCACTAATGACTTGTCACATGAAAATGCAGAACCCCATTGCATTGCGTGAACTGATTGCGAGTTTTCAACAAGTCCATACTAGCCCTTCAAATGGTACTTTTAACTCAACAAGGCTTTTTAGCCTTTACCTCAGTCTTAACAAGATACCTTTCAATCTGCTCTTTAAAACAACAACAACAACAACAACAAACAGCTGTAGTGCATCTACAGTTCTGAGGGGAGACCAGCTCTCTCCTGTTAAGAGCAGAGAGCTGGGAATTAGTGTGTTAAGTGACATATGGTTATGAAGATGGAAAAGCCGGCTGTGCATAAAACGGGGCCAAACCCTGAACGGTCTGACCTGAGTGACATTGATTAGAATTAGAATGTGAAGTGTGCAGAGTGGCCATGGATGGGGGTGACAGGCAAATCTAACGCTTGACTGGAGTGGGGGTGGGTGTCTCACTGCAGGCGCACCGACGGGAGGGGTGTCATGGCAATATGGGAGGGGAGGGAGGCGTGGGGTTGGGGGGTATGTTTATGTTTGCCTTTTGGGGGGGTGTACCACAATTGCAGCGCTAAAGACAGTAAATCCTTGAATTGCAGCAGTGTTGCCGGTGGGCCAAGCCGGTGTTTATTTAACAGTAGTGTATTTTCATTTAAAAGACAAGAGGGGGAAAATAATGTATTGTCTGATGCAATGCCGCATGCCTTGACCTACTTCCGCAAACCTCTGTTTCTGTTTTTTTTTTTTTCCCGACTTGTTGCTTCAAATTCTGTTCAAGGCAGCCACCACTTAAGACACTGTCTTGAAGTAATGGGTCTCAAGGACGTGACTCGTCTGTCGGTCTGGTCCCGTACACGTTGATGGTTTTTAGCTTGATTGTGGTTAATTAGCGGAAAGGGCAAGCAGACATGTACGCAGCTCTGCGTTTGCTACGTCATGTGACCGGCTAGACATAAATAGGTCATGTATATATACAGTGTGTGTGTGTGTGTGTGTGTGTATATATATATATATATATATATATATATATATATATATATATATATATATATATATATATATATATATATATATATATATATATATATATATATATATATATATATATATATATATATATATATATATATATATATATATATATATATATATATATGCCCAGACTAGTAGCCAGTTTAATGTCCATGGCCTTGTGGATTGCCTAAAGGCTTACAGATTTGTGTTGATATAGGTGGGCTAGCCTACATGTTAGGCAAGAGATGGGTTCAGAGCTGATGGGGGTAGGGTGCGAGGCAGGCTATCTTGGTTTCAGTAAGAGGAGGAGGAGTGTAGAGCGAGGAATTGTTCATTGGCTCCACGCTGCAAAAAAAAAAAGAGAATTATTTCTTTCCTGCATGACTGGGCATTTGTGACATCTAGAGTCCTGCCCGGCCACATCTGCCAGGGGCGCTCTGCTCGCTGCCAAACAGCCACTAATCCATCACTTAGCACCACTAACTCAAGAAGTCGTTTCAATTCCCGTCGAACGGCATTTGCTTGTCTTGGTACACATGCAGTTAATAATAAAGAGGGAAAAAAGACAACTTGTGTAACCTGGCTTAACCTTACCCTGTTCTCTGTGGCAACAGAAATGACAGAAGAAGCAGATTATTTGCATCTGCAACCAAAGCACTGAAAATTGAGGGATACCTGTCATCCCGCAGAGAATCCAACTAGTCTTGACGAAGGTAGAGAGAGCTAATGCAATTAACAATCTGCACAGTGGTGTGGATTGCCTGTATCCTGCATCCAAAAATGCAATTTATAGATTTTGGATGCATTGACCAGTATAGTACATCCTGTGGACGCATTACTGTACTATGCATCATGTACAGTCAAAATAATCCACCATGCAAAAACAATTGTGAAGGAACAAATGCAAGTAGTTTGGCCGCTGCTAGTACAGCAGAAGCAAAACACGCTGTTCTGTTTGCAAAAAAAAAAAAAAAAAAAAGTTTGCAGATGTGGAATTGTCAATTTGCACCCTGGGACTCATTAGACTGAAAACCTATTTACATTACTGAAGATCCTCAGTTCATGTCGAAATGGCGCAAATTATTTTGTGTAAATAAATAGTAAGTAATGATAAAAAGGTTAGTAGCGATTTGTCCATTAGGAACAGTGTTATTTTTTGAAGGAGTTCAACAGAATAATTGACTTGTTTACTCTCTTGATCTAACATTCCTACTCCAAGAAGCTGCAAACAACTATATGCTTGATAACTCAATTCTGTGGGATTAAAAAAAATAAAAAAATAAGATGGCTTAAGAAGTAAAACAAAAATGCACTAAATCACAGCAAGTTGTATTTTCAACATACCACATAGAGTATAGAGTGATACACAGTGCTACTTGTCACCTTTGTTTTGAAGGGATTGGTGGTAATTAATTACTATTGCACTGCCCTGAATCTAGGACATGGTCTCAACAAAAGGTATCCCACCGTCTGTCCGTTCTCAACAGCGGCAGCGTCTGTGAGAGAGAGAGAGAGGACTGTTTACCAATTATTTTAAAGGACGTGATTTACTTGCTAGTTAATGACTTTCTATGTTGAAATGGCATTCTAGTGGAACTAGGTTTTCAGGTCATTTTATGTAACACAGCTAGGGTTTGGGACACAGATAGACGTCACGCCCCTTATCCAGCTTTTCTTGTCGCTGTGGAAGCACCAGCATGTATCATGTGTGCCCAATGTGAGGCATTGCATTGAGCTGTATTATGACTATGGTGGCCGGTGGGCCTATCTATCAGCATTGCTCCACGCACGGCTGTCTGTAGGTCATCATCTCTGACCCTGCCATGCCCCACGTGGTCTCTGTGATTGGCTTAACCTGGAGTCTTTTTTAGTTGGGGAAAGTAGAGAGGACAATCAGTCAAGCAAGCTTCCTTTGGTTTCAAACGAGGAGAAGTTTGTTCACTTTATCCAGTGTGATTTATTGATTTTGTTTTCCTTCAGCCTCAGTGAGATCAGGCTATATCTGGGAAGATAAAATTGTGCACACTAGTGTGTAATTCACCAATCAGAGCAATAACACTTAGAGAGACAACACTGGCAGATAGATGGACACAGTATCTACTTTGTATGTCAAAGGGTGGTATAGAGAATACTGATTAATAATTACCTGGAGCGGCAAATTGTCTTTTTTTCCCACAGTAATTAGTCTTAATTGTAACTTGTAAGGATGTAACTTGTGAGGAATTGATTTGTTTTAGTGTGTCATATTTGTATTATTTGGTGACAGTCCATGTCTCTGACAGTTTAAATGGAACAATTGAATGTTGTGTATGGACACCAGCGTTGAACAAATCAAGACTGGACTTGCGGGTTTTTGTTGAGCTATCTCAAGGGAAAAGAAAACAGAATTCTGTTCCTGGACGTGTGTGTGTGCGTCATTGTTTCTCCCAGGATGTTTATTCGAGCACAGTGTAATTCAACAAACGAGATTAATTCAGAGAAGGGACGGACATATCGTTCAGCTTGGAATCAGCAGAAGAACATTGACTGAACTGGACACAGTGTAACAGTAAAGCACAGTTGAATGTGCCCTTTTATAGTCACTCCACTGTAACAGGGTAAAAATGGATACATAATTACATTGCTTAAACTTAACGTGTTCAGAATACTGTTCCACCGACAGTTTTGTAATCAGCTTAATCATTCAGTCGCTTGTTAATCACAAATGATTGTACTATTGATTTGAAGTCACATATCACATACGCGTAACCATTAAATGTATATGATATGTGACTGTAACATGTCATGTAAAAAATAGATTTGAGTTAGCCTGAGCTAGCCTCGACACCCAGGCTTTCATTTTCATTCGCGTTGCACGAAAACGGAAAGCCTGGACTAACGCACGTTGGAAAGTGGCCTTGAGGGGGGTGTCAACCTTCCGGGGTGGGCGTCGCTCTAAATGATGTGACGTAGAACAGCAGTGGACGGGAGGGGGAGGGGCCGGAGATGACGACACGTTAGTGAGATCAAATCAGAGCGCAGCACTTCCGCCGTGTGGATCCCACGACACCCCCGCCCCCAAGGCCAAAATCATTGAGGGCTAGACTTGAGTTAGCCTGAGCTAACGTGGGGAGGTTGCCCTGAATGGAGGCCACCATGGCTAATAATTTAGTCCAGGCTTTCACTTTCTGAGCAGCGCAGACAAACATGAAAGTCTGGCTATCGAGGCTAGGTTTGAGTTCAAAAGAAGAGGACGCACCTTGCAATTCGCCAAATGTACTGTATCTTAAAGGGGAACTCCACCCATTTTCATTTTTTTCCTGAGAGGGTACAAATGGAACCAAATGGACCCGCTAGGGTCCATTTGGTCCAGTCTCAGAAAAAAGGGGTCTGAAAGAAAAATCATTAACATGGTGAAATACATCTTGATGATGTCATCAGATGTATTTCACCATGTTAATGATTTTTTTCAGACCTCCATTGTTAGAAAATACAGAATTGAGGGAACTTTTTTTATCATGTCCACACAACATCTCTAAGGTATATTAATGGCATATTAAAATGTTGAAAATGGGCGGAGTTCCCCTTTAACAATGTTATGCTCTTTGCTTTCTCCCCCTCCTGACAGTACGTTAAGATCCCAGCACCGTCCCCCGAGGCTCCCGACGCACTGCGGGTCTTCTCCTTCTACTTGTCCAGCGACAGCAAAGACAAACCTCAGGCCAGCTTCGACTGCATTCACCAATATGTCTCAGGGTGAGCGGCAGCGCACCTCTCTGTTTTCACTGTCGCCCGTGGATGGAATTCACGGCAACTTTTAGGGGTGTCAGATTCAGACTGCAGGGCCTCCTAAACAGTGGCCTCTCTCTTTGATACACTCCCAATTGCCAATTCAAGCAACCCCCACACCCCCCACGTCCCATGTGACCTGAAGCAACAACCAAAAGTATATTACCCAACTATTTTTATTACATCCTGCCACTAGTTGACTCTTGTTTGTGGAGCATGTTAGTGTTCTCAGCAGTGGTGGAAAGTATATTTACTCAAGTACTGTTACTTAAGACATTTGCTGTAATTGAGTATTTTCTTACTCCACCCGACTACATATCATAGGCAATGATTCTACTAGCATGGGATTCATTTGACAGCTTTATTACTACTTAATTTGCAGATTGTTAAAGCATGTCTACAAAATATGCATTAAGCATTACCAATTGACACATTTCAAAGTAAAGTATTTTTTACTTTGGTTGTACTTTGAAGACAAAACATTGAAAGGTTAAAGTATCTTTGTCCTTGTGGATTTGCTACTAAATACTGCTATGTAAATCTTGAGTTATTTCTTCCACGGCTGGTTGTGAATTAGGCATTTCACAACGTCCTCTAATACGCAGCGGCTGACTAGCCAGCCACGCTGCACCTGACCTCAGACGTGTGTGCAGAAAATAAGTGAGAACAGTGAGGTAGTATTTGTGGTGATGCATTGCAGAGGTCAAAGGGTTTGCTGCGGGGTTACATTAGTGCTGCTTTATTTGGCCTGCTGCTGCTACTCAGAAGAGTCTTTTAGCCCTCACAATGGCTCACTTATACAACGCCGTTGGTTCTCATGCTTCACATTCTATATACCCCAGCATACAGCTGGGACGCTCCATATAGGCGCTATGTCAGGTCATGTAGAAATAGCGCCTGAGCCACCACACAATATAACAAATGAATGAAAACGTTATGCCAGTGACCCCCATCCCAGATCAACCCTATCTGAAAAATATTTTGTGCCAGGCACCCCCAGAAGAGAGCATCTGCGTTTAAAGTAAATAAATATTTGTTGATCGGTGTACAAGCTGTGAGCTTTTATGCAGTGTCTTCTATTTTTGTAGAGCCAACGTACCTTACACAACATAGATGAAGGGGTTAAGATGACTTTGAAGTTGTATTAGTTGTCTTGAAATGATAACCACTGCGGACCACAGCACTGAGGCACTGATATAGACGTATGTTTTAAGTGGCTAGTTTCTCAAGGGGTGGGCCAATAAGTAGGCCTGTCACAATTATACATAATCATCATAATGGCTTCCATGTTGAAGGTCTTTCATATTTTTCCAAATATCTTCCAAAAACTTACTTAGCCCATCTAGAAGCTTAGAACATCAATGTGGAAGGGCAGTGCTTAAAATCCCAAGACCCCTAGGAAATCCTGATAATGTATGTAGCATGTAGTTTTCATGATGCTGAACTGAATCCAATCCAAGCATTAGTTTTGCAAAACAACACACTTATTTGGCTGAAAACGGCATAGCACTTGCCCAAAGGTGCTGACTAAGCACACATGTATGTCTGTTTTCTAAGGAATGTTTTCTGACCAAAACTAATGCTTGGAATGAATTGAGCATCATGAAGACCCCATAGTTAGAAATATCCTCCCTGTGTCCCTGACGGTAGGTACCCTCACAAAAACATGCAGTAATCCTAGTCTTTAGACTGCCTCCCACTGGCCAGCTGGGGATCATGTTGGAGGGAACATGTACTGTTTGGAATAATGTGTTCCATTAGGTAATTGTCACTGGGTGAAAAAAGTGGTTACAAAATCCTAGCATAAAAAAAGAAAAAATCCATAAACATTCACAAGTTGTCAGCGTGCTGCACCGTTATGATGTGCAGTGAGACTGATCTTGTCGCTTGTGTTCTTTTCCATTGTCAGGGAGGGTAGGGAGCACCTGGAGGGCCAGGGCAGCATTCAGGACAAGATCACGGTTTGTGCCACGGATGACTCCTACCAGATGACACGGGAGAGAATGTCGCAGGTGGAGAAAGATATCTGGAGCCGTTCGGCCATCGAGATCAAGCCAGGGCCAAGTACGCTTTTAACCACTACTTCAATACTACTAGATCTATGCTGTCGAGCAGAAGTGTTGCGAGCTTGTAGAACACCTCTTTTTTTTCTAATTTTAACTTACAACAATGTTGACTTAACATTGTGTCTGTATCAAATCAGGAGACCAGGTTGGAGACCAGGTCTGTTTGTAATTTGTATAAATATCTTTTTTTATTTTTTAAATTGAACGATGAGCCTTTTACCACACATGCAGTGCTTCTCACCATTTCATACTGCTGATAATTGCCATATGGTGTGGAAATTATCACATGATTAATCAAAATGTCGTTCTGCAATTATTCATGCAGGAGGGATGCCCCTATTTCTTTCCTGGTAATTTTACCTTCATTTTGACCATACTGATCCGGCATTGTGCCAGATTTCCTGCCAGGACCATTAATGTGATTGAGTTTGCCAGAAGTATGCAATAACAAGTCTCATGCTGAGTAGATGACGTTTTGCCTAAGAGTTTATTTACTTCAGCAGGGATTCAATTATATTTGATTTCTTGAAATTTTGCTTTTTACATATAACGTTTGTACTTAACTTTGGTTACTGGGTTAGACCTGAGAGTTCTGATAAAATTGTTTTTTCTCACTGCTAACCGCTTTTTATCCCATGGTTTTAGCGTAATTATCTTTTGAGTGGAACACACTATCTTTTTTTCTAAATGATTTAGGCTGGAAGATTCATGACATTTATATCTCCCTTGTGAAGTGGCATGTTTGTGTAGGTCATATATTATGCATGACAACATGCTGCGCAGAAAGTCATGGCATTGTAACAGTAATACACTGTAGTAATTGCTGCATGAGTCAAATTATGCAGATCTTGAAACCAGTTTCTCCAATGTACAGTACTTACCATTCTCTGTTCCTCAAATTACTTGCTCAAGCTCTATCTCGATGTCTGCTAACTGTTTGAAAGAGAAATGACAGAGACTGGTTAGAAACATGCTAACAAACATGGCCTTTACGTTAACAGACATCTGGACCGTCTTATGTACAGACACTGAGGCCTGTGGGTACTAAAGAGAGGTGAACTGCAAGGCTGTTGCAAGGACAACACCTCAGTTGTGACTGACACTCTTCCTTTGTTATAAGAATGCCATATTGACAATATAAATGTTTTCTTGGTGGAGTATGTAAGCATGTTGACAGAGAAAAGCATTTCATTCAAGAGAAAATAGAGTCTTTAGTTTAGTCACTGACATACAGTATGGGATTTTGGACACATATCTTTGGATCAAGGTCCTGGTAAACACTGGACCTTCCTAGATATTTGTTTTATAATAGAGTTAATTATTCACACACATTAACCTCAATGCCATCTCCTGTTTTCTTTTTCATTACTCAAAGAATAATGTACTCTCACTAACAGTAAGAACCCCCTCAATTATCTAAAGTACTTTAGGCCTCCAATGTCATGGCAAATATTGGTGTAAAGATACCTTGGCAGTCTAATCCCTACTAAAGTTGCAATATTCAACTTTCAACAATGTCTCTAGTTGATGCATGTTTCAAACTCAAAGTAATCCAAAGTAGATGTCAGTACAAGCTCCTGAAAGTTTCATATATTTGACTGTCAATCAGGGATGGCTGCAAATAGGTATTTAGATCTGGATTTAGATAAAATGTATACAAGGCTTCTAATATGACGGGCCTTACAAAGTCGGGATTTGTCATGCCTCACATGCAAACTTCACACTTTCCTGAACAAAAAACAACTATACAGTATATACAGTGTGTGTGTGTGTGTGTGTGTGTGTGTGTGTGTGTGTGTGTGTGTGTGTGTATATATATATATATATATATATATATATATATATATATATATATATAGTCTAAAAAGAACACAGATCGCGAACAATGTATGTACCCTAAGGCTATAATTGTGCAATACAGCTACAACTACTACAGTTTATAGATGCTTGCATTCCGTTGTGCGAAGCAGCAGCTATCTGATACTACATCCTCCCCGTAAAGAGACTCTGCTCCTATGGCAACCTTCAAAGTATGGCTTAAAGTTATAATGAGATTAAGGTCGGCAGATAGCTATATGCACCGTGGTGCCCTGCCTGTCTGGGTCCGGCAGAATTAGCACGGCAGTGGGAAGAAAGGGCCTCTCTGTGTTCGCTGCTTTGGTTTCCATGCTCCTCTGTTTACTCAGCAGTAAGCTTACCCTACTGTCAACCCCTTTCACAGTGTTCCACTCACGGTAACACAGCCTCGACACGCCAGCACTCAAGTGCATGAGCACACTGGGTTGTTGCAGCTCTCGCCAAATGTGTGCGTTTTAAACACTTAAACATCCCTATTTTGGTAGTAGCTACAGAAAAAAGCATAGCATCAAATATTTTTTGTTTCACTGTATCTGCAAGGATGTTCCATGCATGTCTCTGTTACGGTATCTGAAGATGGAGAGATAATGGTGAAGCTGAAAGTGTGTTGCCTTCTTTTTTTCCTGTCCATGAGTTAATCTTCCAAAATCCAAGCGCTGGTGTGTATAAGTGGCCTGGGAACACAGGATTGCTTATCAGACATATGATCCCTGTGTTCCTCCTCAAGCGTGTGTGTGTGCGTGCGTGCGTGCGTGCGTGTGTGTGTGTGTGTGTGTGTGTGTGTGTGTGTGTGTGTGTGTGTGTGTGTGTGTGTGTGTGTGTGTGTGTGTGTGTATTCAAGAAATATGTTACATTATGTTCTGTGTCTTTGACGTCTTATGTTCATGTGCTGCATGTACGAATAAACTTGCCTTGTCAATCTCAGGTAAATGTGTGAAGGTGCAGAGGAAGCATGGCCCGGCGCTGAGCGTGGACGGCACTAACAAGCACTCCCCCAGCCATAAGAGGAGCACGGCGCCCAGCCCCAGCCCCGTGGCCCACAGGACGCTGAGGGAACGCATCATTCACCTTCTGGCCTTAAAACCCTACAGGAAACCTGAGCTGCTACTGTGGTTGGAGAGGGAAAAGGCCAGTCTAAAGGACAAGGCTGACCTGACCTCAGTTCTGGACGAGGTGAGACATCTGGCACATTGCTGTGTAGTCATCGCAGCTGGCTAGTGTTTAACTGCTTAAGCCCTCAATACTTCGTAAAAACCTGACCCGAGTGGGCTCTATGCTCGATTCACTCTTTTCCCCTCTGCACAGAACCTCTTTGCAGAAAGTGAAAAGCTCACAGTGCTTGTAGACTAGGGATGCTAGGGTTCAAATGTTTAAATGAGGAGAATTTGGGAGTACCAGTGGAAACACAGAATTATGTGTAATTCTGTAGTTATATTTTATAATCACCTAACCCTAACCCATCAAATAGTCACTTACTGCCACAAGCGACAAATCTCTAAATGGCTGATCCGAGTAAGTTTATCTGAGGTGTATTTCCTGTGCTACTCGGTTAGGTTTGAAAGTAAAGCACCACCACCGCAGCCATCAAGGGGAGATTGTGCCGACGCTGGTAGCTGTAATTAGGGCTGTGCTTTAATTATCTTTTGAGCAGAAGATTGTGTTTTGACAGGAGAGAGGGGTGGGAAGTCTCCAGCTGCTGGACTGACTGTTCTAGGAAAAAGAGATGGTTGCGGGACGTATTCTGGGTAGTTTTGGTTCAGCGTGTGATAAATTCACTTTCACATAAAATATATATATATTAGTACAGTAGATACGAAGGGCTTTGGTTTTACATGTCTATGGAGTTCTTACGGCCACAAAAAAACATACGTGTTGTTTTATGTGTTTAAGATGGGGTCAAGGCATCTTAAACACATAAAAAGGCATTACTATGGTAATTCCCACTTAACTATTGGTTGTGTTCAGCTAAACACCATGGAGCCATTCTTTTCCAGGTCGCTAAATTGAGCCCTAAGGACCAAAGCTTCACTCTAAAGGATGAGTTCTACAGGCACGTCCAGAAGGATTGGCCTGGCTATCTAGAGGAGGAGAAGCAACTCATCCACAGGCTGCTGGCCAGGTTCGTTATATTTCTGTTCTCTATCATCTCTCCAGCGACCATACTCATGTGGATTGTGCATTTTCAGTTTATTTAACTTGTTATGACGTGGTGGTGAGTGATTGTTTCTGATCGGTACAGTGTAGAGAAACAGGAAACACAGACAGTCTGGTCTGGTCTGGCTGGCTGGGAATCGAATTGAGATCTCGCTGTCAAGCATTAGAGCCCACGTGGTTTGAGCGCTAACCACTCGGCTATGGGATCGCCCCAGTATGGTGGTGTTTCATGTGGTAAATTTGGATACAAAAAAAGTTTCTTTCACGCTTTCTTTGACACTGCAGATATCTGTGAGGAGGAAGAGGATTGATGCACTTTGACAATGTGCTGGCATTAATATGGCCAGGTGACTGGATTAATTTAGGAGTCCAGTGGGATCACAGTGCAAAGGCGAGCTACTAAATGACCACTTCTTTGCACTGATGAATCTGTTAATAGCCACATCAAAGCAGGGGCAAAATATGCACCGCATGCTGTTGCCAAATAGCATTAGCACAGACAGGAGGCTCAGAGTAGTAGGGGCTGAGCTGTTTTCAGGATGAAAGCCGTCCCTCTATTCTGTACTGCATGTGTGCTTGTGCTCTAGCTGGCTCTAACAGTCTGGTCGCGTGCTTTATAAAAAAAAATTGAAAGTACTGCAAACCCAGCTGATTGCGCACCCTTTTCATTTTACAAACCACTCTCAGATACAAAAAAAGAAAATAGGGGCTCGAAAATGGATGTTATCAAAAGGTTCTGCTACCGGATACATAATACATAGTGTGGAACATTTCTTCCTGTACCTGATTGTAAAGGACAGAATATATTTTATCTTTTTTGACCAGATCCTTATAATTTCTAGCTGTCTGCAAGAGTCATTAAGCTTTAGATCAGTGGTTTTTAAACAGCGCTCCAGAGACCACCAGTGGTCCTTGAGACAGTTTCAGGTGGTCCCCAGGCTAAATGATGGACAGTTGGTTAACCAGCTGTAAGTCTTTGACAGCGTAATAAAAATGAAACCAAGTGGACCCTTGCAGGTCCATTTGTCTACACAACTAGAGAATGTAGAAGCTTAATGGTCATTTATGATTGCAAAATAAATCTTTGGGGGTCTGTGGGGGTTAAAATGTCCTCAAATGTTGGTCCCTGGCTCAAATGTTGAATATATAGTGGGCCCTGGTATGAAAAAGGCTGAAACCCCCCTGCTTTTTATCAACAATATCCTGAACATACAGGAGCTTAGAGCAGATTCCATTGATCATGCGGTTGAAAGCGTTGTTTGAGTCCACTGGGAGTAAGCACTAGTCTCGGGGTCTAGCGAGGTCTGGGTGAGGAAGGAGCTGTAGGAAGCAGATTGCCAGAGGAGAGGGTTTGGCCTGCAGAGCCTGCATCTGTTACTATTGTTCTGCTCAGTGCACTGGATACCACTCAGCCTTTATGGCTGCAATGGGATTGAACGCCTTTGACTGCTATTTTAGTTTTTATTTGGTATGCCAAAAGAAAATGTGTTGTGTCGGTTTCAAAACATTTTTTAACTGAGCCAGGGGCTCTCTGGAAGGCGATGTCACCGCGATGGATAATTTGCTGCTTACTCGTAAAATGCACACAACTGTCAGAATGAACTTCGTGGCCCATATAAATTGCTGCTCATCTTTTTACAGCTTTTCTTTCTGCAGTAGGAGTTGGGTCTAACATAGGCCTATGAATAAATAAGAAAGGATAACTGGCTCACCGAAGGCGACGTGTTCTTGATGTTTCTGCAGGAAACTTCAGCCTCTCCACAGTAGCCAATTGAAGAGTCTCCAGTCCAACCATTCATTCCAGAAAACCCCTGGGGATTCGCCTTCACAACTTAGCCCTGCCAAGAGTCTCTCTGCGGTAAATATTCACCTCAAATGAATTATACCTTCAAGTTCTGCCTCACTTATTGCTTTGGCACAAAACAAAGAATTGTCTGTAGCTTTCCCCTGCTGATATGGACTGCTTTAGTTTAGAGTTATATCTGATTGATATTTCAATAATGAATGTGATCACATCCAGCAGCATGTGACTAAATACACTTCTGCGTTAGTTAGAAAAGAGTGTTTATTGGTGTGGCACCATCTGTTTTGTATTTATTGAAGTGCTAGGGGCAGTGAAGACTCTTCTACTTGAGAAATACAGCTGTAACAGTTCTTTGTAAAATAACATCTTAGGTTACAGCTTGTGAGCCTCTGACTTAAAAAGAAAATCCTTTTTTCCCGAAAGTGAATAATCACCTGCTTTATTTTGTAGAAACGCCCAGTGCCCGCTGACCCTTCCACTTGTCAGACCCCTAAGAAACAAAGACTACTAGACCAGAGTTTACCTCTGCAGTCTCCTTCCAGTGGAGACCATGGCCCCAATGGGACTCGTACCCCCTCCAGTCAAGGAAACACTAGTGTACAGACAAAAACTGAGTTTGAAAGAACCCACAACCACATCCATGGGAGCCCGAATGACCTCTATTTGAGGCACAAAGTCCATGGCTCATCAAATATTCCCAAACTGGAGAGAATGGAGCCCACCCCTGCAGCCCCAAGTCCCAAGCCTCCACAGTCTGAGACCTCCGTGTGCACTGACCAGCAGCTCGCCAATGGCCAACATAAAAAGAAGAGGTCGAAAAAGCACAAGGAGAAGGAACGAGAGCGCTTAAAACCAGACTGGATCGAGACCAGCCCGGATCTGAAGCAAAACCAGGAAAATCTCAACGGTAAATACAAAAACAAACAAAAAAAAAGGATAATTAAAAAGTTAATTAATTAAAAGTTAAGTTTGTCTCGAAGCTTATTGGACCATAAAACATCCCTAAAACGGTAAACGGCCGCGACCGTTTGTCTCAACCGGGGAGCATCACAACCGTTATGACAGTTGACCATTGATCGTGACCATTCCTTACTAAACCTAGCCCTAGCCTCTAACCCTAATCATAACCTCAGTAAAACCTATGCCTAATGTTATGCCTATGCCTCGACTGTAATGCAAAACAGTCACAACGTATGCCGCGGTCGCGAAATTATGTCACAGAAGTTGAAAAATAAATCAATTTGTTGCAACTGTTTTGGCCATTGGTCGTGACCATTGGCCACGTACGTCACGGTTGCAAATCGATTTTGCCCCTCATGCCTAAAACAAATAAAAATACATATGAAATGTTATAATGACATAGTTGAACCAGACCACAGATTTAGTATTTACTATGGTGTGAGAAATGTAAATGCCACTCCTCTCTTTTAATGCCATACCCAAAGACAGCGTTGCATTTTCTGAAGACTTGAAACGCAGCATTTTGCGTTGCACGACTATGAAATGCTTCAAAATCCATGCATACACCACATCTCCACTAGCTAAAGACTGCTCGGCTGCAGCCGAACAATAGTCATTGTGATGAGAGCTTGTAGACGTTCTATTTTCACTATTTTTGTCCAAAACGTACCCTCTGACAGGATCTCCACACGTGCCCTTCTGGCACTCTCTAGTCTGCACGTCCCTGAGTTGAACTGCAGTGAAATGTTTTTCACATTGCAGCATGTTGTTCGTACTCTTACGTTGTACTTTTCTTCTCTGCTCTGTTGATGATTGACTGTAGGACAGCTGGGTGACCTCTGGTCCAGCAAGTCAGCACGCTGTGTTGCCTCTCACTCCGGGGCCTCTGGCGTCACCACTTTCCCCGGAACAGCTATCTTATCAGGGACTGTGATAAACGAATCCATCAGCCTTGATATGATGGTAGTTTTATCACGTTTGTATTGCTTTGCCAATTACTTTACCCCCGCCCCTTTGTGTGTGTTTATTCACAGACCCAGACAAGGCTAAAACACCTGTCACTTGCACATCCGCTGAGGAGCTGCCTGACTATTTGATGTAAGTATAAAACACACACACACACACACACACACACACACACACACACACACACACACACACACACACACACCTAATTACCAAGTGACATGTCTGCAACGTGCTGTGAACTTGCAGTATAAATCGGGTTTAAGATTCTCAGATCGAGGAGCCATTTCTCAAACCTGCTCGCTTTCTGATGAACTCGTTATTTTTTAACTCTATTTGATTGCCGGGATGTTTCAGCTCAGCGACCACATACTCGTAACATATTTTTGTCAAGACAGGGATTGGCACAAAGCGCTTTAGTAGATTTTATATTCAGGAAAGTTGCATACATTGAGAAAATGGAAGAAAAACAAATGTCTAAAAGGGCCATCACACATAGTAATAACAAAGCTTCACCGAGAATGACTCAGAAAACAAATGATCTAATGTCTTAACATTTTTACATCTGGACAACACATCACAATGTTGAATCCTTGACGTGTCAATGTTTTCATGCCACCACTCTGTGTTGCCATCTACTGGACAGACTAGCAAAGAGCACTGCCTTGTGAATTTCTGGTCCCATGCCTTCAAGAGACAAACACTGAGACTTACGACAAGTAGAGTTATTGGGAGTGTTTTCACCATTTCGTGAATGGTTCATGTTTTTTTCCCCCTCAGAAAATACAATGCCATAACAGCACTAGAGCAACGTCAACAGTATAAGGAGGACTTCTGTGCAGAGTACGATGAGTACAGATCTCTTCATGACCGGATTGGTACTATCACAGAGATGTTTGTACAGCTGGGCTCAAAGATCAACACTTTGTCTCCGGGGACAGAAGAGTACAAGGTACTGACGGGGCCAGACAACTGATGCCAGCTCTATTTTTTGGATTCTTAACAGATTTCTGACCTGAGGTGTTTTGTTGTTGTTGCTAACTTCATTTTCTTGTCTACAGATTATGGAGGACCAAATATTACAAAAGTACAGAAAATATAAGAAAGTAAGAATATTTTGTACTACTTATCCTAAAACACTATCCTACATGTTGATTGTTTAGTTTTTACAACTAACTTGATTCTCTTTTGTCTTTTGTAGAAGTTTCCTGGGTATCGGGAAGAGAAGAAGAGATGTGAGTACCTGCATCTGAAACTGTCACATATCAAAGGCCTGATCATGGACTATGACCGGACACAGGCACCGTCCTCACCCTCACCAGGGTGGAATGTGATTGGACCAAAAGCTTCTACAACACGGACCAAATGACTTGGCCAGCTGGAGTGTTAAGGACTTTGCATACAAGCTGAAACACTATTCACTTTACTCCTCTTGAGTGTTCATGGAATCAAGGAGCAAGGTTCTCTTTTCAAAAGTGGGCCCAGACCACCAACTCGTGATCAAATGACGCCCTTTAATACAATAGTTTTTAAAAATTGTTGTTATTGTAATGGCTGGACATTGTTCTGCTGTAAAATAGTGAGAGGATGCAGTGAAAGCCAAATCCTTCTTTTTTTATTCTAAAAATCGAAAATGCTAAATATATGTAAATTCTCCTGCCCACATACTTTGTAAGTATGTCTTTTGTCAGGACCAAAAAGGAGCATATGGATTTGATGGTACAATCATAGCAGAAAACAAATGTTACAAAAGTCTTTATATTTACGTACAAAGTACGTTGGTTATTCGTTGTTTTTCATGGTACAAACACAAATAATGACATAATACTGTAATTCGCCACAGTAAGTTTTAAGTCAATATAATACAAAATAATAATAAATCCCATCAAACACGATTATATCAGCTCTGACCATGCAATAACAGCCTGGGGAAATGGCACTTATTTTCCTTTAACATTACACCTGGGACATCTGGAGGCTACTAGAAAATGATGTCCATTCTATAAAAATAAAAGACAAAATCATTCTAATTTAGTGACATTCACAGTGCACAACGTGCAGAATCTGATGAGAATCACTTTCACAGGGATGGTGATGGGCGAGTTGTGAATGTAGTCCAGAAAACTGCCATTTCAAGTAGTTTCAGGATAGAAATGTAGCTAAACATAGTAGTGCTATTTTCAACACCAACACCTAGCCTTTCTGGAATTGCCTTTGCATGATGTAATGGAAAAATACTGGATTATTTTCTTGCTTAAAAAAATAAATAAATAACACCTATGTCGTGGCACATGTGAGGTCACTGACATACTAGCTGTCCAGACAAAGTGTCAGGTTAATAAGCATCATGCTGACATGTGCACTGACAGTCACCAGAGGGCAGTGTCTGTCAGCAGAATGCTCAGGCGGTTTGGTGATAAATTGGATGTGCCACAGGAAGATGCTCAGTTTGTTTAATTCTCAATTGAATAAAGAATGGTTTCACCTGCAATAGGGCTAGGAAGTTAACAGAACATAATTATACCAAACCTAATACTTGTATTCTTTTTATATCAACGAAATAAAACAAAACCGATAGATTGTAAGTATAAAATGGAATACAAACATAACCCTGTGTTATATGTGAGTATACAAAGGTACAAAAAATGTCCAATCTGTGACTGCTATACTATTGTTAAAAAGTTTGAAATAATGGTGAAATTGCCCTAACATGCATGACCATTTCCATCACTTGAAGTGCCTGTGCCAAGCAGACAATGGCCTCACACATTGAGTTGCGCTGGACAGAATAGGGTTTTGCCTGTTTTGGAAGCTGCATTCATGCAGGAAGTGAAGCAAAATGAGCACTCCCCTGTCCCTGACACAACCAAATTCTTCTCTCTTAGTCACACATGAATCAAAAGCACTGTCTTTTGTCATCGATTCCAATATCCGTAAGTTAGATATTTTATCTGGCTGCTGGTTGTGGTTGTGGAAATGCCTTTCAAAGAAATGGAGTTGTCTATCTTTCACCATGGGATGTACATCCAAACATTCATTTCACTTAAGCTGCTGCGGCTTGAAGGAACATATATATATATATATATATATATATATATATATATATATATATATATATATATATATATATATATATATATATATATATATATATATATATATATATATATATATATATATATATATATATATATATATATATATATATATATATATATATATATATATGGACCAGATTCAGTTATCCTTTCAATCAAACACAACTTTTGTCTTATTGGTTGATATGGATTAATGAAGCTATGCCTTAATATGCCTGATACATTACATACACATTTCTTTGACTCAGATACCCATGTTCTGAAATGTACCTAATCTCAATTTTGTTCATCTGCACAGTCAAAGTGTTTAAGAGTATTTTTAAATGTCTTTCGAAGGAAATGCTGAATTTAAGTTAATGGATTGTTTTTGTACTGCAAATGTTATCTCACCTGTGTTGACTGTATTGTTTTTCATGTAAGTCTTAATCATTTTGTGTCATAGATGCATTTTATTTCTTAATGTAACATAATCTGTTAGATAATCATGAGCAGAAATTGAAAATGAATTTATTTGACATGATTTCACAGTCCTATCAAACACCACTATCTATCTAAAGCCGGGATTATTTCATTGTTTTATACATAAGAAACATGCTGGACAGCACAACAGATCCTGTTCTTATATATTTATTTTCTCTTCTTGACCAAATTGCATGTTTGCAACTGTGGTACTGGCTGTTTTTGTTTGAGACATATTCGTGAAGAGTACCGATTAGGTCGGGCATTGATATAATGCATATATCAGAACCATTTGAGGTTAACAATATAAAAGAAAAAGGTAATTTATAAGTGTTATTATCGAGAGAGATTCTTGGAGAACATAGTGTCACGGTCGGGCAGAAATCTCAGAAATGGAAAGAAATTTACCTCTCTGTATTTTAAGTTATTTGTCACAAGCACTCTAATTTACTGCTTAAATATTTATAGAACCCAAAGACATCCATAATCACATTCAACCTGGTGTCCCTATTTTGGCACTTTATGGCATTATAGGTGAACATTTTCAACCATTTCAAAAGTACTTAGTATGATCATATACCAAAGTATCACAAATGAAATAGGGCATTTGTTTATTCATTGGGGAGATACAGCACACAGTTTGTGCCCAACTGTGACAATACGCTTACTGTTCCCTTGTGTGCGGTATTGGACTGGGCTGGGTTTCCAGAAAGCATCTTATGAGGATGACAAAGCAATACTATGCTTGTGTGGTTAATTAAGTGCTATGATATGTGATAAACGTGTTTCCTGTTGTTACAACTACTGTAGGTTCCTTTTAGAAATGAAAGCTACCTGGAGTTTACCCATCATTGTTTTTTCCTGGAAAATCCATGGGTCTACAGTATTACCCAACATCACCCTTCATGCCATAAAGTAGTATTGGTAGTGTTCGCAGAACACTGTCACGATTCACAACTCATTCAGCCTCATTTCATATTAATGTTCAGTATTTTCCCATTTCTTGTGTTATTTTGGCAGTGCCTCTCTCAACAGCTCTGGTCCATAGCCTTAATGCTCGAGTATTAAGGCATTACAATTGTGGATCAGAGCTATTTTTCCAGGGTGTCCAGGTATCACAAGGTATCCTACCTCCACCACTATGGAGGCAGGTGTTTGGTTCTGTCAGAAAACAAATAAAAACTAAAGAGGTAATTGTTTTGATGAGTATACCCGTACATAGTATTTCCAATTTTCAATCCCTTCTTTCATATTGTAATTTCATTCTGGTGCGCTTACATTATGTTTTGGTACCAGGAAAGCACTCACTAGAAATGTGAAATGAAATGTTGTGTCTAGTTTAACTAAGTCACTGCAATTGATCTACCTAGAACAACAAATTTCTGTAACTATTTATTGCTTTTTACTATGTGTTTGTTCTTTTTGGGGGATTCTTTCTTTGCACAGTTTATTCTTTTCATGAGCAAAACTCGAAGTATGGTGAAAGGGAAATGGAATATATTTTTGCAGTTTTTAATGGTGGATGCTTTGTAACAAATCCACCCTCTTGAGAAATGCTTAAATGCAAAAAGTGTTTTCTTGTCTCAGTAAAATATTGACAAATAAAAGCTCTTTTACATGTATGATATTTACAGTGTAGCTACATTGTTTCCACAAGAGGGCAGTGTGATTAGAGCCTTGGTTCCCAAAGTGGGGTCCAGGGCCCCTTAGTGATCTTTGAGAGAGTTCCAGGGGTCCCTAGCCTCGACACCCAGGCTTTCATTTTCGTTCGCGTTGCGCGAAAACGGAAAGCCTGGACTAACTTGTTACACGAAGTGGCCTTGAGGGGGGAGTCAACCTTCCGGGGTGGGCGTCGCTCTTAATGATGTGACGTAGAACAGCAGTGGACGGGCGTGGGAGGGGCCGGGGATGACGACACGTTCGTGAGATCAAATCAAATCAGCTGTACCTGCCGTGTGGATCCCACGCACCCCGCCCCCCCAAGGCCAAAATCAGGGGGTCCCAAGCTAAATGATGATTAGTAACCAAATTCACCCTCATGGTTCTGTAACGCTGTAACGTTGGAATCAAATGGATTTGGTTCTATTTGTACACTAGCAGTGTTATATGAACATTAATTTACCAGAGGGAAATGACATTAATGGACTACTTTGTTTTTGTTTTTTTCATATTTTCATATTTGTTCATATTTTAGGTAAGGCTAATGGAGAAATTTAAAGATGAGTGTTTTGGTTGGCTTTTTTTTTTTCTTTTTTAGGATTTTTTTTTTTTTTTTTTTATATGTATATAGGACCATGTTCAAATGCCTCCACCCCCTTATCAAAAAACACTTTGGTAAAAAAAAAAAAAAAAAACTAAAACTTAGGAAAGCAACAAATAAAACAAATACCCACTTTTTTAATTTCTCTAATAACCTAAAACATTAACCTTGGTTGAAAAAAAAGACAAAGTTGTCCTTTAAATTGCTGTCCGTAACCCAATTCATGTCAAACCTGGGGGTCATGGAAATGAAAATCACTGCCAGTGACGGTAAAAAAATCTTCTCTTATGGAGCTTCTTGGGCATTATTTTTGAAAGGGGTTCACAGGTTAATGAGTGTCAATTTGGGGTTGGGGGTTCCTTGATATGAAAAGGTTTGGGAACCACTACATTAAACAACATTGAACTCACTTTGTACCTAACTTTATGTAGGTGCATACCCTCTATTGAAGGGCAAAGTTGCAACCTATACTTGCAAAAAAAAAAAAAAAGGTATAAAAATGGTGCAAAACATACACTCTTTGGCAGAGAAAATAAAATATATAAACATACATAGAAGATACAATATATTAAGACTTTATTTCAAAATACTCTTCACACACATCATACATGTATTAGGGCTCTTTAATTTATTAACACGATTTGCATAGATTTTAATGTTGCAGGATTGTGAACCTTTTTCCATCATACTTTCTTCATTAATAATCCATTCTATTAAAACATTTTATCCAATCGGTATGGCAGATTATGCTAATACAATATTACTGTCATATCTGCAGTGGTTAGAGTCCCTATCCAATATTTCCCCTGGCCAAGTAGGAATTCTCTCTTGGATGAAACCTACCACCTGGGTCTCGCCCAAGAGAGAAAAGAAAAGCGAAAAAGAATATACATACATTTTTTCTTTCCCATGCTGTGTAGACTACAGCTGTTTACACCCATATTCTGGGTGTAAATGAATTTTCCAAGCTTCACACATAAGTGGTCTGACTCAGTAATCCTCTTGTCTGTGAATATTGAATAAGGCTGGTCTTTCTCAAGTCTGTTTGGATGCAGACTTGCATTAGTCCAAAGCTTGCAGTATGCAATTAAAATTCCTTACACTAATAATCAAGGCTACAAATAAGGGTGTACACAACTTGAAGTGAATCAGGCCCAATGGCAGTAGTAGAGGCTGAAAAAACAAAAGTAAAGGTACATCAGCCTAGTGATTCTTTTCATTTTTGTACTTGTATCAACAGCAGTACCATGAAAATAATAAACATGTCCTTTACTAGGCCTAATTTCAAAGTTGTTTTGGCTTGTAGATTTTTGCAGCACTTGATTCATGTTACTGTAGAACAGTCGATAAAGAAATGCAATACATGTAAAAGTAGGCACAGTGTAAACTGGTTATAACAAGTGATTTAGTAAGCAGCCCCAGACGACTGCTATTAATTTAGTCCCACTCTTCTCGTATATAACATCCATGTCACACGCAGAAAGAGCTCACAGTGCATTATGACAGTGCTGCTCAACTAAGTATAAGTTAAATTACTGTAAATATTAACAGTGCAAAGCCTCTGTAGAAAATAGAAATTTGAGGCCTGGACTCTGGTCCAGGCACCCTGGCTGGAAATCCTGCACTGGCAGTGTCCGTGGGTTCGACTGCCCATCCCGATGGCCTTTGCAGCAGGTCTCTCTCCACATTACCTGACAGCCTACAGCCTGTCTCTAGAAAGGCGCAAAAAATACATTTAAAAAGAAAATAGAACTTTAAATGGCTTTTTTGGACAAATATACTGTATGTCCCCATTCATTTGATCAGATCCCTAAATCATAGTCAAAAATACAGTACAAAGTTTAGACATTCCAAACACTGTTGTACGAAAACAACTGACTCATTAAAGAAGTGAGTGGAAAACTAACACATGTTGGGCTATTTCGGTGCAAGTTAGTTGCCAAGATCTTAGACTAGTTGGTAGAACTGCTGGTAATGTCCTCCCATTCTGCATGAATACATACTGTACATACAGTGAGTACATGATCCAAAGTCATGTGTTCTAACGAAACTTTTAAAACTGGTGATCATGGTTTGATTTTTAACTTTGGCTGCATGAGGGTTATTATCCCTAGTAGTGAAGACATCAGACCACAAAAGCCCACCACTCCTGCATTCGACTGGAATATACCCAACTTGTCCAATGGAATGAACAGATCACAAATATTCTTCAACGTGTCCAAAGCAATGGCAGGGTGGCTTTTGAGGCTCTCCAACAGCACAAAAAGAAAAGCATCCAGCGGTGGAAAAATCACCTCCGCGACCTCAGGACTGTCACTGAGGTGCCGGTCGATTCTCTGCTGAAAGCGTTTGTCCCTCGCCCTCTGCACCATCAACTGGGAGATCACATAAACATCTCTTGTCAAGTTCATAACTAGAGAGATGAAGTAGCAGCGAGTAGCGTTGAGGCTCCAGCGGCCCTTGTCGATATCACGGATGAGACCGACATTTCTGGCCCAAAGTAGATTGTCACAGATGAAGTAGAGGGCACGGTTAACATTGGCCACCGTGAGGCACAGGCACAGCACTGGGTCAGAGAGTTGCACGGTTCGCTTGGCAGCCTCAATGGAGTGTACTGTGTTGGCCAGCCTGAACACTAAAACAAAAGCACAGGACATCAGAGCAATTAAAGTTTAAGATTACGAGTTAGTAACAGTAAATAAGCAAACAAACAACTCACAACAAAATTGTATTTGGATTTTGGTCTGTATTCTTATTTTGTTTACACACTTCATGTAAAAGATCTCCTTTGTATTTTGAAAATGTTATTCAGTAACTTTGTCTTTCTATTTTCCTAACATTTTTCCCTTGCATGAGGCATCGACCAACTTGACAACAGATACAGGTCAACTGGTCACCTTTGACAAAGGACGTTGGTGAGATCCAGTCAGATCTACCGAACCGTCTGAGTCGGTCCCCACATCTCTAGGCCAAAAAGCTTTCAGTTTAGCTTAGACTACATTGAAGTACCCCAGAACCCAGATGTCCAAGGAGGGCACCTTGCACCAACTGTAGGACAAAGCCTACCACATTGTCTGGTAGCTTGCCCCTTTAGGGATTGCAATAGTACCTGAACAATGGGGCTCTGCACTTGTTCTACCTCTACAATTGTGCCATGTTTGTTTACTGTTGACTATATGACAAGCATGTCATAAAATTATTAGATTAAATCATAACAAAATAGTTCCAGTATTTTATCAATTTGTAACTCATTCACACTCTCAATGAACACACACACACACACACACACACACACACACACACACACACACACACACACACACACACACACACACACACACACACACACACGTAGTGTGTGTGTGTGTGTGTGTGTGTGTGTGTGTGTGTGTGTGTGTGTGTGTGTGTGTGTGTGTGTGTGTGTGTGTGTGTGTGTGTGTGTGTGTGTGTGTGTAGGGCCTATACAGATAAACTGGGAACACGAGTACCCTGCACAGGTTTTCTCTTTATTGTCCATTGGGTTTCATTCTGATTTTTGGCTCCTGGCTCTCCTGCAGTGCTGGTGATCCTCTTGATTGAGTGGAGGAATGTACCAAGTGCTATATAGCAGGTGGGCTGTCAGTTTGTGTTCTATCGCTCTTGTGTTTATGTCCTATATATTTTTATGTTGTGGCGAATCTGAAATGTATTAATATTGTTTTACCAAAACCTTGTATTAACACACGGGTTGTAGTTAGCATTATGTGAAGTTTAGTAGGTTGCCAATTACAGAACTGTTTGGTATGGTCTTGTCTACTATAAGAGGGAGGCTGTAGGAGCAGTGGTTTGTTCAGTTGGGCTTGAAGCAAATAGACGATAACTCCCAGGGAGAGCTAATAGGGGGCCCCCATGATAAAAGGGATTATAGCTTGATACTGTCTGAAGTTCTGAGTTTGTGTGTCATTTTGTCTTCAGTGTTTTGTTTGTTAGGTCTGTGTGAAACAGCTGACTTGTCTACACTGGGAAAAATGAAACCCTTAAGGTATTTCTGGATTTTTGTCACTTTTTGCAGCCTTGGCCGTTTGGGCAACCTTACACAATCAAAACTCACATTTCCGTCCAGAACTCATGTGTGATTCCAGGCTGTGAAGTTTGCTCGCCAGCTCCTTTCTCTCTGCATTGTTCCGGAGTAAATATTTTGACAATGCGCAAGCATACTGGGTAGCCCTGGGGGAAAATGTACAATACATTCAACAACATTTCTTTTTCCTCTTTAGTAGCTAACTATGTTAGCACGACACCATTACAGCACCTATAGACAACATAGCCTGGTCCAGTGCTTAGAGCGAGTCTCTCACTACCGCCCTGTCGTTGGCCCATTCGTAGCTGTGTAGTGTCTTTACTCTTGCCCTGCATGGTTGTTTTGGACGGCGAAAATAAACAAAACGACGCAACTCCTCACCGAAACAAAGCATTCTAGACCTCGATAAAGGTCTATTCGTGAAGGTGGGAAGGAACTCGGGTCTCCAGCTTCTCTCTAAAAGGCACTATTTTTGTCTTGAAATAAAATGCATCCAAATGGATCGGCGCTCGGTCAACCCGGAAATGCCATATTAGAAATGGGACTCTGTCCCTTACATTAGTTTACTAGAATGTCACAAAAGTGGATTTTAGAGATACGCTGGGACCCCGAGACCCTTCCCAGCTTCGAGAATAGACCTTTAACAAGGTCTAAATGCTCTTGTTTCGGTGAGTAGAGCTGCGGACTCCTGACAGGGTGTCAGCGAGTCTCGCTGTAAGCACTGGACCAGCGCTAAACCCAACACACAGCAGCACACACTGTGAAGTTAGAGGGGGAAAACGCTGCTATATCAAAGATATCGATAAACAGACACTTAAAGTAACGTTACCTGAATATACGGTCCCGCCCTTGACTTTGATTTGAGAATTTAATAAAGGCGTCCATGGTGAAATTCCTTTGAGAACAAGTTGTTCTGGTTTGGGGAGCAGTGAGGATACTGCTCTACGGTGGAGCAACAACTTTAAACTGACACCACAAGGCAGCAAGTACAGTAACTCAGTGGCACAACATGAACAGCCAAATAATAAATCAGCGAGAAGTAACCCCCAGGTCCAGTTCGTGTGTCCTAGTTCCAATCCCGACTGGCTTTACAATGCGCGAACCCTTAGGAACAGCTAAGTACGGATCCTCCACAGGAGGACAATAGTTGTACATTGGGCAGCTGGCTCGTTTCTCCACGGAATGTTTAGCGGACGGACCAGTGCGCATGCTTGCTTTTAAAGGGACACTTCACCTTATGCACTTTAGTCAGAGAAGTGTTACAAAATAGGCTGAGTTGTGCATAGATATATATGTCTAATGGACTGCAGAAAGCGTGATAATTTGCAGCTGGGGGTATTTTTGGGTGCTGAATTAAAAAATTAACGGATCCAAGAGTTCTGACCAAAGGGTTACACCCCAAATCCAACATTTTTGGGGTAACCAAAGGGGTTTCATGCATAACTTGAAATGCATCTTTTTTGTACATTTATTTGTACTAAGTAGGCCTACATGTCTGTATCTCCCACGCTTCTTGAGATACAGCATTTTAGGTACTTTCACAGATTGAGGAGAGCAAGACATTTGTAGCATTGATTCTTAAGTCAATCAAATGGTGATACAGGCGTGAAAATTGGTACACACACACTCTTCAAACACCACTATTTCCAAAAGTACTGCGTAGCTGCAAAATTCCAAGTTGGCAGCCCCCAAAATCAATTCTCATGCCTGTATCACCATTTGGTTGACTTAAGAATCAGTGTTACAAATGTCTAAGTCTTGCTCTCCTCAATCTGTGAAAGTACCTACTGTATATCAAGAACCCTAGAAGATACAAACATGTACTTGGTACCAAATCGTTTTTTTGCATTTTTATAGGGCTTTTCTATGCACTGTGTATACTCAAAGCTCTTACAATGGTGCATTCATACATTGGGAAATCGTCCGTAGTGCCCAACTTTATATTAACGTTCAATATGGAGCGTGATAGGCCTATGCATTTCAAGTTATAAATGAAGAACAATAGAACCGTATGGTAGGCGCGCTCTACTCAAAGTCCACCTTGTATTCTCAAGTGGCTGATGGGTGCAGATTCTTGAATCAATGTAAAGAGGAAATATCCGCACTCGCATATAGTTCATGAGTTTTCTTTTATTTAGTTTCACAGCAGCATAGTCTACCTAGAGAAACGAACGCGTTTCGGCGCTCACGCCTTCATCAGCGTTTCAAATTCAAACTTTGAAACGCTGATGAAGGCGTGAGCGCCGAAACGCGTTCGTTTCTCTAGGTAGACTATGCTGCTGTGAAACTAAATAAAAGAAAAGTTATAAATGAAAAACCTTTGGTTACCCCCAAAATCTTGGTTTTTGGGGGTAACCCTTTGGTCAGAACTCTTGGATCCGTTCATTTTTTAATTCAGCACCCAAAATTATCCCCAAGTGCAAATTTTCACGCTTTCTGACGGAAGTGCACACCTATTTCACATAATTTTCTAACTGCTTCATCCTTGCATTTTATTGATTTATCGATTGATTGAAAGTGGTATGGAGATTGTTGGTAGGTCATTCCACATTTTGGAGCAAAAAGAAGTCCCTTTCAAAAGAATTTGTTACATTTACAACACTTCCCGAGTGTCTTTATATGTAGGTTTTAGATATTTGGGCTACATGTTCTTCTCCAGCACGAAAGCCCTGATTCCTGTTCAATGGTGTCCAAGAGGGCAATAGCAATTAGCCCTTCACTAATAGTCCCTACTCAATCCATCTTTTCCCAATGGGCATGTTAGCAGAGCGGGGACAAGACAAGGAACTTTTCAGGACATAAAAGTTGCTAAACTATTTGGATTGTCATTGGACAGTGGTTAACTGGCAAGTCTGGGTAACTGGAGGCAGGGAGTCAGGTCAGCGTGCTGCAAACCATGGACTTGTGTGTGAGAACCGAGTGGGCATATCACCATCGTGACATTACAACCTGTGATGGTCAGCAACATGTTTGCGGTAAATCCTCCATCAGCATTGCTGGTTGGCCACCTTGTTTTAAGCCCTGTGTCCACGCAGCTGACGGGATAAAGATGGGGTTAATGATTTCGAACCAGCTTGTACTGTCAAATACTGTGTGTGTGTGTGTGTGTGTGTGTGTGTGTGTGTGTGTGTGTGTGTGTGTGTGTGTGTGTGTGTGTGTGTGTGTGTGTGTGTGTGTGTGTGTGTGTGTGTGTGTGTGTGTGTGTGTGTGTGTGTGTGTGTGTGTGTGTGTGTGTGTGTGTGTGTGTGTGTGCGTGTGTGTATAGTTTTTATTTAGATTTTTGGCCCAAAAAATGGTAAACTGTCCCTTTAGCATGGATCAGCCTGGGGTTAGAGGTCCAGAATCGACCTGTCATACTGGTTCACTCTTGTCTTGTCCATATGGATGCCCTGAGAAGTATGACCTTTGACTAAGACACTTATCTAAGAGATACGGTATAGGCTACATGCTTCAGTCACTCACAGACTAGCAGCTCAGTGTGGCAGCTAGTCGACAATAAAATATAATACAAACTTGTTTCTTTCTTTTAAAAGTGTCAAGACTGTGTATGGCCGACTGTAGTTCCAGGGACCCTCCCAAAAGCAAAATATTTGAACATGTTTGCTGTGACAGAATATTCAAAGATTTGTGCCACATTTCCTTGATGTATTTTTTAAAAACAGACCTACAATCTCATAGCGCACCACTGAGTGACGCACCCCCCTCCCCCCTCCACGGTACGTACGTACATACATACATACATACATACATACATACATACATACATACATACATACATACATACATACATACAGGTACATATACATACATAAAACAGCCATTGGTAAACCCTTTGAACATTTGATCACTGACTGTGTGGGTCCATTCACTAGCTTAAAATCTGGTGTAGTACATCTTCCCACTGTAATGTGTCAAACTACTTGTTATCCTGCAGGATACCCACACTTACAGATAGGTCAGTTGTGAGGGCATTGTCACAGTTCATTTCTATTTTTGGCATTCCCAAGGTCATCCAGAGTGAAATGGGAAGCAATTTCACCTCTCTTCTTTTCTCACAGGTACCACAAACACTAAAAAAAAGAGTTGCTGCGTTTTCTTGGTCTAGTAGGTTATTACAGATGTTTCTGGTGTAATTTCTTGATTGTTGTGGCTCCCCTAACTAATCTACTTAAGTCCAGTGTTGGGTACATTTGGTCTGACAAATGTCAAAAAGCCCTCCTCAAATTACCAAAACGGTCGGGTTATGGCAATGCATACATACAGTACTTATTGTAGGATGTATTTACAACGTAGATTATACAGTATATAGGCAGGAATGTGAGATGGTCAGATGGTGGAATCCGGGTAGGCCTATTGACAACTATGATTTGAGATCTTATCTTATTTTGACAAGAACGTTTTTGGAGCACACACACACACACACACACACACACACACACACACACACACACACACACACACACACACACACACACACACACACACACACACACACACACACACGCACACACACACGTGCGTGTGTGTGTGTGTATGTTCTATTCAGAGGGAAGATACTTACTGACGTTCTGGTATTTAGATTGTGAAATACATTTAGATGACCCTGGAGGGAAGAGCCACATGAGGGCACTCCTGCCTCTCTGCCCCCAGCCCCTTTTTATTCATTTATCTTATCTCATAATAATAACTAATAATAATAAAATCCAACCAGAAGAGAGGGTCTTAAACTGCAAAGGTGTCACAGCAGGGGTCCTTCCTCCCAGGTGCTACTGTGTTTATCCCAACGACTAACACAACATGTTTTAGGCAGTGGTGCTTATGATAAACAGTAAACACCACTGGGAGATTATGCTTTCTATTAATAGGTTCCTGTGGAAAGAATGGACAATTCCTTCCTCACCTCGATGGTGGCATGAACAAAACACATTGTATGGATGCACATGGGGTGCGTCTTCTTCAGTAGTGAATGATGTATCCCAAATTCCCAATATCATCAGGTTTTCAGCTCAACATCTGTTTTTCCCTGGGCATTGGCTATTCTTCCAGCAAAAGGTGTATGGGAAGAATAACAGATGGCACGTTTAACCTTATGATCTGCTGCTCTGCAGAGGCAAGTGCTGTGACGAATGAAGCATCAGGTGCATTACAGATTGCAGTGAAGAGCAGATAAATGAGGTACGGTACGTGGTCTGCATTTCTACAGTAATGGTAAGGTAATTGGCTAGTCAAACTTTGGTAATTATTTTCTGCACCTTAATAATACCAGTTGTTATTGTTTCTCATATTGTATTAATCGATCAGTCACGTTAATTGATCAGTCACGTTTACAACAAAGTATGCCGTGTAGGGATCAGACATTCATAGAATGAGTAACAGTGCTAAACGTGTTGGTTGCATCTCTAAATATATTGCCTAGAGTTCAATACAACAAATAATTTATTGTATTCAACTCTTGCTTTGAGGGCGTAGGTAAAACTTGTTCTTAAGTTTTGAAATGGTGCAGGGCTGACATACAGTAAAATGATTCTGCCACTCTGTATGTTGGAACACCAGCTTCCAATTGCCTGAGTGCACAGGCCTTATCCTGAAGGGACAAAAGTGGCATCTTTATTTCCACCAGTGTTGTAGCCACTTGGAGCATAAACAAATTCAAGAAAGTGACAGGACCCATGCTTATGTGCCTGGCACACACCTGTGACTGTCATACACAGTGCCAGTGCTTGAAGTTGAAAACAAGGATGAATGCCAAAAGAAGAACATCTCATTCTGGCCTTTTCTGAGAGAGCACGTATGGCAGTGGCAGCTGCTGAGGATGAGCCAGTGGAGCGGGTTAGTTGGCTTAGGCTACCATGTTATTTGATGGAGGCCATATGGATTTTGGACTCTCATGAATTTCCCCCGCATTTTTACGATTTACATGGGGCTCAAATTGTTTTTTTAATCTTCATAGATGATATCTATGAAGCGTTTTAACCGTCAACCCAAACTCATAATCTTAACCAAAACCTTACCCTACCCATACCCCAAGCATGGCACAATGTGGAACCGCTGCGGCAGGTACCGGTCCTGTTGGCACCATGCTGTTGGCACCATGCTGGTCCCACCGGCTGGGAGGGGGGACTAGCAATGCAACGCCAGTGATTTCATATGCTATTTTTACGCTATTTTGAGGGTGCAACATACAGGTTTAGCAGGGTTACTCATTCCAGGAATATCTGATCTGTACACGCCATGCCTTGTTGTAAAGGTGACTAATCAACAATTAAAACGATAATAATTCCCAAAGCCAGGTTTCCAAACCTAGATATCACACAGACTAGATATAACACAGATTGGTCACCGTTTCACTGTTTTCAATGGACCCCTGTACTGTTCCATCCACCTGGAAGGACTCCATTATAATCACTATAATGAATCCCTGTTGCCAAAAAGGCATGTTGCAAGGAAAATAATGATTTCTGCCAAGTCGCCTTGACTTCAGTAGTAATGTGTTTAGAAGGCAGTGGTTGGCTGTTCAATGGATGAGTTCCACTTTGCAATAGAGGATTTAGTTTTGGCCTTGGGCTATTTTCTGTTGAAACACCTGGACAATAACAAACCTTATGCTAGCCTTCTTCTGCAATACAGTCACATCTTTTAATTAAGCGGTTGGGACATTATGTAATTACAAAGCTCTCATGTCTCACGCACTGAGCGTGTGACACACTCTTCAGAGTGTATTCACACGCACACACGCCACACATGCGTCTTCACACGCACGTCAAAATAACTCGCCAAATAGTGCAGCGGTTAAGCAAACCAATTGTGCACTTTATGACTAAAGCATGAAACTTTCCACAGTGTTTCTACACACCATGAAGTTTGTTTTGAGATGTGGAAACACTTCTGAGCATGAATGTTTCTATATGCCAGAGGCTGTACAAATACCGGGTTGTCAAAAACATGTATTTTTTACTTTTCTGCAGACACATTGATAAGATATCAACAACAAGAGTTCTGGAACCCACTAATTATCATCAAATTTCTTCAATGGGTTATATCACCAGTATAAGATGTGTCATTTGTGTTTCAGGGTCCATTAGGTCACACAAACTTACCTCACATGACCAAAGACAAAAAACGGATTTTCAACAATTTGTGTTAAATTGGATTGAGCATTTCACATCTCTTCTAGACATTTCCTAGTTAGAGTAAAGTGTCTCCTAGTTGCAATAAAGAGTGTCTATAATGCAATGACACTGTTAGTGAGGCCTAACAGTCTCCTGAGTAGGGATGACACGGTATGAGATTTTGGAAACCTATACCTCAGTGTTTCATGATTTTTGAAAATGAATAAATACATACTAATATAGTATGTATTTATTAATTTTTAAATACCATAGGTATGTGCTATAACCTACAGCAGAACTGCACTGTGCATGTTCAGAACGGCATGCCCGGAACTGTTAACACTGTCAGACTGACATCTGGAGACCTTGAGTCACCGAGAGTCATTGACTTCAGAATTGCTTTCTGACATGTGCCAGTCTCCATTAAATGGAGGTTTTGTTCTAAGGAATCACAACAGCAATACAATATAGAAAAAACATAATTGACAGGTGCTCTTCATACAAGACACCCTGGGGAACCCTGTATCACCCAGCATCGGGGCATTACTGCACGTAGAAGATAGCAGTACAGAGGATGAGATTAGCTGGACACTGACACCGATACTAAGAACAACCAACCAAAGGTACTGTGTTCCAGGACTCTTCTTATTGATATACTGTCTGTATGCCTGCAAAAAGTGAAAAATCCATGTTTTTGACCACCTTACATTTGTACAGCCTCTAACACATGAAAGCACTTCAACTGAGAAGTGTTTCCACACCTGAAAATAAACTTCATGGTGTATAGAAACACTATAGAAAGTTTCATGCTTTAGTCATAAAATGCACAATACCTTCCATTTAATGAGCTTAACCGCTGCACTAAAAGTCATTTTTTGCCCCTGGCAGCTTTCTAGAGTTTGCTAAGGGTGTAGGTAGACCCCTGCAGGCCCTGGCGTGCAAGACACGTTTAAAATCTAAGTTGAATGCATTAACCTAGAGGTGTTGTGCGCCCTTTCATAACAATGGTGACAACTCTTTAAAATATAAATAAACCCATCCACCCCAACATCGCAATCATAAACTGTTCAAAATAATATCCCCAGTATATTTACACCCACAGTACATTATTAAACATTCACAAACACACTTTAAAACCATAAACAGTAATAATTTATAGAATTTACACCCATTCAAAATGTGTGCATTTAGTTTATTAAAAAAGAAAGAATTCACTTCTTTGTCCATGTGTTCATATATCTGTATGTCGTGCAGTATTTCACTGGAAATATAATAATTAATGAAGAAATGTCAGTGCCAGCACCCATCTTTTGCATGGGCCTTTGGGTTTCTCAAGCTAACTTGGTTGTTTTGAAAGGCAATATATAAAATTATTATTATTATTATTATTACCCCTAACACACACAAAATAGTCAACATATTTTCGTTTTCTTTACTAGATGGAACAAATGTCTTAACTAGGCCTATTAGTGCTACTCTGTTATTGTTGTTGTGATAACCAGCCGATGGGCCGGTTCGGTGGTGCCCCCCCGGCCCCCCCGGCGCCCCCGACCCATCCAATCTCACACTCCCAACAAACTTCAAAAGTTGAGAGCCCTGATGTAATTAGGTGGCATTCTCTTCATTTTTAACTAACCAAATGCAAAGTGTCAGTATGACTGCCACTAAAGAGTTTAAGATGGCTCACACAAATGATTCAGTCCTCGATATATAAGCCTTGTGGGTGTCGGAGCCTGGCCGATGGCAAAACACCTCTTTTGGCATCTTGTTAACAACGTAGATGGGAGGTTCACTGCAGAGGTGCGTCACTATGGAAACCAGAGATGCCAGTGGAAGCTGTTAACCCCAACGGTGTGGCCTGTTTGTGAACGCAGTGAGCCACTTACTACATTATGTAAACCAGGCCTGTCTGTACGTCTGTGCACACACTCCATAGTGGCTGTGCATCACACACTCCATATCTGGTTGTGCAAACACCAGCTGTCCCTTTGATCTTTCGGTCCCTTTTAAAGGTGACCAGTGATCTGCTTCGAGTGAAGAGGCATTCCACACATGTGTGGCAGTGCTTTGAAAGGGGAATTGTCCATATTTGTTCTGAAAATGGGTGGCGGACCAGATCATTATTTACGCCTCCTCTACTGTTATGTCTGTGGTAGCCTGGCCTAACCTGAAATGATTTTGAAGCGGGGATCGAACCCGGGACTCCCACTCGCCAGTCCAACGCACAGCAAGTCGCGCCAATAGGGCTGAGCCCGATTGGCGGGGCTGTTGTGGCTGGCTCATGGCTGGGTGCTACACGTAGATAAGCTGATCTGATTTGATCTCACCAATGTGCCGTCCTCCACTGCAGTGCTATATCACATCATTTGGAGTGTGCCCACCACGAAAAGTTGACTCCCATTTGTAGGCCACCGTGGCAAATTAGTCCAGGCTTTCTGTTTTCGTTCAGCCCGAATGAAAATGAAAGAGTTGCTCTGATGGCAAAGAGCTAGGGTACAGTAGATCTGCCTTTACTATCTTGAATGCTAGAAACTAGTTGATTGACTGCCTTATACACTGAGCCATCCCATGCGATCAAAATGGGTCAAACAGATTTTGGCTCTAGGCCCTGGCAAAAGTCTGACTTGTTTGTTTTGGGAGGTCTGGAGTTTATTTTTATGTGACAATGAGATGTTGGAGAACCAGCTGATCACTGTGCTTATGTAACAGTGTTAAACTTTTAACAGTGGTTTACTTTATTATACGGTGGGAAGTGGCCGTCTAGAAGGCCGAGTTAGTAAATTCATGCAGATACTATATGTAGGCGGCCCAATTTTTTTTTATTTTGTACATTAATTGGTTATAAACACAATATCTAATGTTTCCAGTCGCACAAAGTGCGCAATATTAATATTTTTTAAGAAAATGACAAGAAAATCCTCAAACTGTGTCAAAGTAAAACGAACGCCCTAAGCCAATCACAGCTCGCCATGGGCCAGAGTCGCAATTGAGCTGGCCAATCGCGTTCTTCGGTACTCCCTGTCCCTGATGTAAACAGGAAGAATCCCGAGACTTCTAGTGGCAGCAGCAACAGAACTTCAACGGCGGCAGAGGTAATAATTAATATAATTAGAATAATTATGATTCGGTTTTACACATTCTAATAGTTTGATTCAATGGATGCATAGATATAGACTGCATGCGCCATACTTAGTGATACTATATTGATAGTATAATATTGTACGAAATAAAGTTTAGTAATTTACGACGAGGCCGTTGAGCCTCTCTCGGGCTGGCCCTCATAGCGACCAAACTATGTTGTGCGCATTGATCGATCACTAATCAATGGATTCATATTTGCAGCTGTTCCACGGCTGCTGATAGCAATCGAAACGGTCACGGGGAGTTTGTATCGTGCCACAGTATAGTATCGTGCCACATTAAATCCAGGCTCAACCTCAAGTTGGTGTTTGCAATGTGTTACTGTAAGTTTCAATTCGTGTTTTAGTTTGAGATACGGTTATTTGTTCTATTTCTCAAATTCGAGTTTGCACAGGTTTGGTTGACGTTATGTGTTGGCTTACAGATTATTTTTGTTTGCAGTGCATATGTCATAATCATATTTATCATATATTCATTATATTGTCGATGCTTTATTAAGCTTGTGCACCACGCACAATTGAGCATTCATCACAATTTTAGGTAATTAAAATGACTGAAAGCTTAACATGTTAACATGTGACCAATCAATTGCTATGATTGTTTGCTATGATTTGCTCTACTACAGTTTTTTAATTTCAGTTCATAACGGTGGCAGAGGCAGAGTGTGATGGGTAAGTGAAGCTACAGAAGAACAGGTTAGTTTATCAAACATAGGTCATTAACAAAGATTGCATTAGATTCATCAGAGGTCTCTCTTCCCCAGTGCCGGTATCATCATGTTGACTGGGACAGGTGACCAACAATCATTATTGAATATCATGTTTAAAATAATTGCAGGGTCCATTATAAGAGGAATTTATTTAAGATAGTGTAAAGACATTGATATGAAACACCATTCCCCACAGTCACTAACAAGCCGGCCAGAGATAATTAGAAAAATTGTGTATTCAGATGAGTCTGTGTACATTGTCCCCATTTGTCTCTAGGAGGCTGCCCTGTGACAGCCATATCCCTAATTTGAACAGATCATCTGAGATTAACGTTCTGGTATATTTTTAACACTGGATGTCTGTGTGTTTCAGGCAAGTTGCAGAGGAGCAGGCAGTGACACACCGCCGATTGTGGATGAAGAACAGATTCAATGCAGTCAACTATTTATTTTCACTAGGATGGCATTCCCCTGTCCTGTTTTTTTTTAGTTCCATGTAGAATGCCATACTGACTTAAGATGGAGAACAAAAACAGGGTCATATTAATGGCATCGTATTTGACATTCAACATTCCTTTCCCTCAAATTATTCTGGAGAAATGGTGGTAGCCTTATAATAAGTCATCTTATATTTGGGACAAATTATGCTCAAAGACCAGCTCTGCAGTTCTGCTAATGCTGTGTCAAATGTTGCAGTTACTTTGTGTGGTTGCACTTCTAAGGTTGCAGAAAAAACTATTGAAAGATTGGCCAGAACCATATCCTATCCTATCTAGTACAACAGTGGTTTAACATATCTTTGAAACTGACTGTAGTGTCCGTCCTAAACTGGACACCACTGGTTGCTGTAAGTTTAAAGATCTAGTTTTGATGTGTGCAGTAAAAAAAAAATGATGTCCAAACATTGATGTTTATTTACTGTCACTTAGCAGGATAAAGGCCCACAACAGTGAGCTTGATACAACTGCAGTTCTTTGTTCCTCTGACAAGCACAGCCAACAAACTGTTTGGCTCGCATTTTATTCAGCAACACCTGAGTACAGGTAGATCACTTCCTCATATAGACTAGTCACCTGACCACTTTGCCCTTGGCTGAACCTACCATCACGTCATCATACAGAAATATAATGAATGAACAGAAATGGCTCTCACACTAAGAGCCACCCCACTAATCTCTCACACTAAGAGCCACCCCACTAATCTGTGGGTTGGGTCCATCACAGACACATATTGACCAACTTTTATGGGAGAAGCATATGCATATTAATGTTTTTGTAACCTTAATTTACAGGTTGTATACGGTAGTCATACTATGGTGATAAACTGAATATAGCCATGTTGGTCTATGCATTTTGCCACCTGTTAATGTACAGATGTTTAGTAGAATACTTTATGTGGGTGTTCAAATTATGCTTGAAATGTACAATATTTAACTCAGTATTAGAAAATTGGTTTTCTCTTACATGCCATTTGAATGTGTTCCATTTTGTAAAAAGCATGTAGCACTGCCTGTGATAGCCCACATTGTTGGGTATTTCAGGAACATGGTCTGCTGTTATATTAAAAGTTATATTAAAAGTTTCAATTGCCTTTTCAGCAATAACACTTTCTTCAGTGTCTAATGCTATCCATTGTTGTGCACATTGCACACATTTTGACCAACTTTTGTCTGAAAAACATTGTTTGTTTGTAACCGACGCTAGATGCATACAGCACTTCAATATTGCATGCTTGTTGATGGTACAGTGGGGTCACCCCAGGACAGGTCGGATGTTGAGGGGCCTTCCTACCGTGTTTGCTGGTGCATAGGTATAGGTCAGGGGTTTTCAACCTTTTTGACACCAGGGACCACCATTTATTCAGCATTTGAGCCACGGACCACCATTTGGTTACATTTTAGCCCCAAAGACCTACAACTAAAGATTTCTTTTGGTTTTGTCCACAATTCCAGGATGGACTTTGCAAACATAACAGTGTAAACTTCTTAATTAAACAGTGCAAATTCAGATGATGAATATTTTAACTCTTGAGAGTGTAAAAATGAAACCAAATGGACCCACAAGGGTCCATTTGGTTTCATTTTTACATTCTCAAGAGTTACATCTGCCTAACCAACTTTCCATCATTTAGCCTGGGGACCACCTGGAACCTTCTCAAGGACCACTAGTGGTCCCCGGACCACCTGTTGAAAACCCCTGGTATAGGTAATGAGATCTCCTGACGTAAGAATAGTATGCTGACCTCCAGTGGCGCAATAATGAATAACCTTTGACATCAATGGACGATTGCTTTTTATTCTGCAGTTCGGGAGATTTATTACATCACAGTTGATCAATCAATTGTAGGTAAGACAATGATAAAAAGCAACCATGTACGAATTGTACTGCTTCAGTGTAAATACCAGAATTTACGTCAATGTTCCAAAATACAAGAATGTATTGAGACTGAACAATATAACAAAAATAGCGTGATTTTTTAAAGGTAATCTGCAACAAAGTACTGGCACAATGTGAGTAATTTAGTAGCCTAAATGACACTTGTATAATCAAATAACGTATGCATTAGTAGTCTTAACTTTGGCGTTGTGGTATAGCTATAGATGAGACAGACAAGCTGGAAATGTTGTAGCCCTACTTCATTTTATTTGAACAACCATTTGGCATCGTAGGTAAGACAATTGATGAATGTGGGCTATCCATATAAGATCTGTACTGTTGTAGTACAATTTTCCAAAGTGATGAAATTCTTTTGTACAATTACATGGTCAGCTAGATAATGATCAAAGGTGAGTGGTATGATGATCTGTGCTTTCTTAAGGATTATTCCCAAATCCAAACGCTTACTACATAGCTGATCTACAGAATATGAGCTTTCATGTGGGGGTGATTAACATAAAAACGTCGTGGGAACAAGTGGTTTATACTAGGGTATAATTACATTGACGGGCAATGCACGTGATTTTCTATAAGGATGCAGATGCAGCGCAGAGCTTGCTACGGATTTGTTTACGTGAATACACGCGCAGACCTGGCAGTTTTCTGGAAAGGTTGCCGGGTTTGTCTGATAGTAACCCTCTTTTAGTAACGCTAAAATTCATTTTTAAAATCGGTTCGTTCTCGTTACGACGCAAAAATTCGAGCTGGAAACATTAATTACAGTACTTATAAGACTTTTATCTACCCACTGAGAAAAAAAAACGTAGACTACATCGTGCGACTTGGGTGATAACCGCTCCCAAGCCCCCAGCCCACGGCCTAAACTTTTAACAGTGGTTTACTTTATTATACATTTAATCAATTAGGTCAATTATGTTAAACTTGGGACACAGCCAGCTATTTTGTATCCGATGCTTTTATTTTGAAGACATTGTGTTGCATTGTGGGTAACCCTCATCAGAAACTCAATGCTGAAGGTAGATGGCCTCCTGTTTGCTAAGAGACAAGCAAATGAATTATAAATATCTGTGCTTCATGTGCACTCATGTTGTCACGATGTCATGGAACACTCATTTTTATATTTCATGGTATGGTGTTGCTTATTTCACAGTTTAAAAACATTTATGTTAGTAGTACTCTGCTAATGTGTTGTGTTACAAACGCACTGACATGGAGCATTGTGTCTAACAGGAGATGACCACTATAGATGTACTGTTTCTGGACTTTGGTTTTGTGTCCCACCGTATTTCTCAAGGTATGTCCTCTGTGTATGTGAGTAAAACTATTTCGTTGTGTTTTTATTTTTGGACAGTATGCAAACTTGGCTACTTGCAATTTAGCATTTATTTCAGCAGGTGGCACTAAGGTTCATGTTGATCTCTTATTACCGGTATGTAAAAATTGAGCTTTAGAGAGCAATATTATATAGAAACATAACAACTATATGATCACTATGTGAGTAGACAGATGGTGAGGGAGATGACCACTGTTTCTGAGCTGTGGTCCCACTTTATTTCTCGAGAGAGAGAGAGAGAGAGAGAGAGAGAGAGAGAGAGAGAGAGAGAGAGAGAGAGAGAGAGAGAGAGAGAGAGAGGATTCTGATAGTTTACTGTGATGTTTGATAATTTCTCAGTGGCACTGAGAAACAATGTCTGCTTTTAATTATTTTATCCATTGTCTTAGAGTATTGTGCCTGTATAATTTGAATACTGTAAACAGTACTTGGCTTTGTTAGGAGGAAGATACATTGATAAGTACACATTTCTTATTATTGGTTGTAAACCCTTCACAATCAAATCAGAACTCCGGTGGGTCCTGTCCCCCTCAAATATATGTGTGTGTGTGTGTGTGTGTGTGTGTGTGTGTGTGTGTGTGTGTGTGTGTGTGTGTGTGTGTGTGTGCGTGTGCGCGTCTGTCTGTCTGTCTGTCTGTCTGTGTGTGTGTGTGTGTGTGTGTGTGTGTGTGTGTGTGTGTGTGTGTGTTCGTCCACGATGAACCTCTGACAAAAATCTTTCACAACAGCCTGTATCGCGCCACCAGTACTGTAGGCCAGTTTAAAAAAATGGTCAAAATGTGTGTATGTGTCTGTCTGTGCACAGCTTATCTCTGGCACCTTACACATTTTTTCTTATACCATCCAAATTCTGTCTTAAAATCCTGCGATTCCTTGGAACGATTTACACTTGTACCGGTATGCACTCTCCCTAGAGGACAACACAACTTTGACCTGTATTTTTCATTTCAGTCGATTTTTGTAAAACACATTTTTTTTCTTATAACTCATCCACATTCGGTTTGAAAATCCCACAATTTGTTACACAGTATCTCTACAGTCATGTGCTCATGACAGCTCTGTCCCATAGGCCTATTTTGTATTCCACCCTAATTGCCTATTCACTTTCAAATGATGAACACAGTAGACAATTTACACAACATCTTTAACACACTTTCCTAATAAGCTCAGAAAACACATTTTTTTGTATAAAATGCCCCAAATAATCCAATGCAAAGTCATAAGAAGAAATGCCCCCCTTTTAACATTTGCCTATTATAGCACCTTCGGGAGGCCGAAGAAGACGTGGAGGCAGACAGCCGAGGAGGACTGCAGAGAGATGGGTGTCAGCTGGCATGGAGCAAGAAGGGTCGCCAGGGACCGGAGCAAATGGAGGAGCCTCGTCGCCCAATGTTCCAATAGGAACGGGAGGAACTAAGTCTAAGTAAGTATTATAGCACCACTAGCCACAACCTGACCTGACCTGGTGGAGACCTGTGCCCAGAAAGGCACTTTTCTAGTTATTATTATAGCATTTTTCATAAAACTCCTGGTCTAATGGGCCACCTCACATGAGAAACCCTTTCTCAAGATTATTTCTCTTATTCCTGGACATTATTTAGGTAGTAGCACACATTTTGGATGCCTTCGGCAGAGTTCAAATGTGCCATTTTAATCATGGTGGTTAAATGTGATTAACTCCAGGATAGCATTTGTGATTATCGTGACTAAGAAGATTAATCGGTGCCCACCATTAATTATAAAAACATATAAACATTTTCCCCTAAGCTAACTGCACTATCCACATATTTTACACATACGTTTTAAGTATTTTCTGTATCATACTGTGGAATTAACCAATGTTGTAACGCGATATGATACGTATTTTCATGCGTTTCATATCGCTGTTAAAATGTATCGTTACACCCCTAGTCATAAGTGATTTTCCTCCTTGCCTTCTCATTGACATTTTGTTTGTCACCTTATGTCCTTGGATTTCGTATCATTTCTCCTCTATGATGTTTTGGTTTTGTACGAGCCAGTCATGCTTTTCACTTACAGCCCATACAAAAGTTTCTAGTCTATTCACAACGACCTTGTTTGCCTCTATCTCCACACCTCTCTTCAGCAGTCTGTAAACCAGGGGCGGATATAATAACATTTCCAAATGGGGGGGGTATAGGAGCAATCATGTTGCACCCATACATTTTCGGTTACGGGACTTTTATTAGGCAAGTAAAATATCAATAATAACATCAGTTGTTGAAGTTGTAACAGACACGCAGCATGCATAAAGCTAAAGTTCTGACTCAAGAGTTTTCTGTTATAAATGATGAAAAGCTGTTGGTTTAGTGGTGCAACAATTGTAGTTAGGCAGTAGCAGTAGTAGGCTAGTGTTTCAAATCATTTTAAATACTGTATAAGCACTTTATGCCCCCCCATGCCCATGCCTAGATCCACCCCCGCTGTAAACTACATCTTAGAAGTACATTTCCCCTCAAGTCTTTAAAGGTAGGGGAAGTGATTTCAGTTTTGTCAGATACCACCCAATTTTTTTTCTGTTAAAATGCTCTATTATAAGGTGTGCAGACCATATATGGAGTTTCCCCCACGTTAGCAGAGGAGCTAATAAAAGTTTCCCAGGTGGAGGGTGAATTCTCCTCCAATCAGGATCGAGCAGCAGGTTCACATAGTGTAGCTACTCTTGGGCGCCCCTAGTGCACCAGGCTGGTACTACACCATGAATTTCAAATCACTTACCCTACCTTTAAGGAATGTTATTGTATCAGATTTCTGCCGCCAGAGAAGTGGATAACTGCTTTGGAATGTGTTAAGAGGCAAGTTGTCATAAATCGCGGCACTCACGGCTGCGACGTATGATTAATAAAGGATATTCTAACTTTGTCACCATGACAACGATGAAACTTTACCACATTCTGTCCAACCTATGTGATATGATATGATATGGCACTTATTGTTGTTTTTCACTGAAATTTGTCTTTTTAAAGCAATAGTCATTTTATGCAGAAACACATTTGGCAGCACAACAGTAAACAATATTCCATAAAGACATGAAGACAGATCATGGCTAATCTTTGAGGTAATATTCCTTGTAACCATAGGATGCTGTTATCATACGTGGATGTGCAGTATACATTTTCTGGAGTGGTGGTTCAACAATCTTTGAACAAATGTTCAGTTGTTGCAGTGGTTGTGGCTGCAGACCACAGCCACTGCAACCAGGTGGTACTACAGTGCTGATAAACACTCTTAATAACAGAACAGAAGTGGCTCACTTCTATAAGGCCATCATTGAGAGTGTTCTCACCTTCTCCATGATTGTCTGGTTTTAATGGTCACACAACCGGTCAGGCCAAGACCAAGCTCAAAAGACTGCGACGTGCATCTAAAATCATTGGATGTAGCCTCCCTTCCTTTACTTCGCTCTTTTCCACTAGAATAATCAGAAAGGCGAATAAAATCCTAGTTGATAACTCTCATCCCGCATACCACCTCTTCAATTTCCTCCCATCAGACAGGAGGTAGGCAGAAGAATTAATTGCTCAACATCTAGTTTGAGATATAGCACTTACCCTGTAGCTATTATTAGACATTTGAACTTGTCTCACTAGTTTGCAATTGTAATAATGCATGTACAGGTATGTAGCAATATGCAATGCATATAGTACTTATTCAACCATATGTAATTTCTATGCTGCTGGTATTTGCACTGTACTGCCTTGTTGTTGTCTTCTTGCATGTACAGTATACAGTATTGTCTGTATATGTTGAGTATGAACCAAGACAAATTCCTATCAATGACCTGTTGACATGGCAATAAAGTTCTTAAATCTTGAACCTGAAAGACGAATCTGTATACTAAGGATTTGCTTTGATTTCTTACACACTGATTCAATCTGACCCCAATCTTTCCATGACAACAGATGGTCTATTGCTACCCCTGAAATGTTTCATCACAGGGCTATTCGCTTTCCTTGTGTTATTCCACTGGAACACTTTCGTTACAACTTCTTCAGTGATAGTAATTCTGTCAGAGGGGGCAGGTGTTACAGCTTCAGTATTTCAGTGCACCTTGAATCTAGCGAAAAAGGTATTCAGATCATTAGCAAAGCCGCAGTTCATTATCGGTCATAATATGATTTGAGGGGGTTGACATTCTGGTCATGGCTTTTATAGTATTCCATGACTTTTTGTGTTTATTGGCATTAACACATCCTCCTGACATTTTATATATGCCTCATTTTGTTTTTTGAATTTTGTACTGACAATTGAAGTGCATCAAAATCTTTATAAATGTCTTTTCCTTTCATTTCTTACATTTTTATATCCTATTCCTTTGTCACTTATAATTTTGTTTGGATATATTTTTATTTCCACGAACATTAATATAATAATTTGTAATAATTATAATAATAATTTGTAACTGCCATTCCATAGCTATTCCATTTATCCATGAATTTGAATCTTTGGAACTTTTTTTTTATCAGATGGGTTAGTCAAACCCCTAAAGGTAACACTTTTAATCCTAACAAACGCACAGTGTCTTACTTGTTTCTAAACCATTTTGTGCTTTTGTTGCGACTGGGATAGATGTTTGTATTTATATGTATTGGTGCAAAGAACGAAGCTTATAGGCGAATTAGCTCTTTGCTAAGTCCCTCCGCAATCCAGCCTTGTCCAATAGGCACATTAGAAGAGGAAGGCCTGACCAGGAAAGCTTGACCTGGATTGCAACGGTTGCTAATGTATTCGGATTGGCATTGGACAGTGAACAAAACAAACCCCGCCCCCAAAGGGTGGGGTTTTGAGAATGGCTCATTGCGGACTGCAGAGAAACTGAATAATGCATTGAGTGTGCACAGTGCATAACAATTCTTTCTCATAGCCATATTAAACTATTAATTCTTCTGCATAAAGCAGGTGCGTATTCACAATCTATCTGGCTCTAATTTATTCATTTATTTAATTCAATATGACAGGCCTATGTATTTGGCACCATAATAGTAAAGCAAATAGCCTACAATTGACACAGATCACATATCACATATCTACAGGGACATGCGGACAGGGTAAGATATTGTACCTCTGTTTTTAAAGAATTGTTCATGGCTGATCATCTGAGGTGTTAGTTAATTATATTAATAATGTAAAGATAAAAATATCAAATCAAAACACTTGAAATTATATACCTAAAGAACCACTTGTGATGCCCATATAGCCTATGCACAGAATCAGCCAGTACTCTAGTCAGTAGTCACAATTGGGCATATACCGTATACAGAATATGAATAAAATAATCAAGACATGTTACAAGAACAATTTCAAGTCATTTTCTTCATTTAGACCATGAGGGGCTATAGTATTAAAGGTAGGGGAAGTGATTTGAAATTCTTGGTGTAGTACCAGCCTGGTGCACTAGGGGCCCCCAACAGTAGCTACACTATGTGAACCTGCTGCTCGCTCCTGATTGGAGGAGAATTGTGGTGACCTGGGGAACTTTTATTAGCTCCTCTGCTAACGTGGGGGAGGGGGAAACTCCATATGTGGTTTCCACACCTTATAATAGAGCATTTTAACAGAAAAAAATATTTTTTGGGTGATATCTGACAAAAGTGAAATCACTTCCCCTACCTTTAAGGAAATTAATGTAATAGATTTCTCTTTGTAAGAGAAGGCGTTCCAGATTGCTACCTCTAGGGCGCTTCTCCAGCTTTTCAATTCCCCAATGTTTGATGGACCTGATGTTATGGTCAGCCTGTTTGAAATGGACCGCTATGGGATTTCTTTCATCCCTGCATCTTATATTAGAGCGGTGCTTGCTGATCCGGGGGCATAAAGCTCTGTTGGTTTTACCCACATACCCAAGGAGACAGGGAAATCTAATCAGGTATACCACATGAGTAGAACTACAAGTGATAACGCATCAGATCTTGATTGGCTTGCCATTATGAAGGCGCGTAAAGGTTTTCCTTGCCCTGGTTGTGTAGCCACAGTGGGCACAATTGCCACATTTGTATAAATTCCATTGTGGATATCATGTAAAAAGGTCCCTGTTTTTCTGCAAGTGTATGGAACCTCACTAGCTGGTCCTGTAAATTGGGCGGATATTTAAAAACCAAAGTTGGAGCATCAGACCACTTTCGATCTTGGGTCTGATTGGACAATGTGAATATTGGCCTTCTGAGGTCTAGTTTTAGGAACAAAACACTTCTCTGCAGTGCTGGGGAAGTTACTGTTAAAAAGTAAGGAGTTATAGTTATTTATCTGAAAAAGTAGCATATTACTTTACTTGTTACTCAATTACAAAAAGTAACTACTTAAAAAATACATTATACATTAAATTGATTTCAATGAAAACATATTTTCCTAATAGCGCTGTTCCACTTTTTTAAGCTCTACTTGTCAGGAGGAAAAAATGAGCACTTATGACAATAGTACAATATCTGCCGGCTGCCCCCTCCGATCTCTGATAAAGTGCCCACTGGACAAGGAAGGATTGGGGAGGGACTTAGTGAAGCGCTAATTTGGAGCTATTCATGGGGTCCCAGTGTCTGAAATGATCTGTGTGGACCCGAGACCTGTCGCACCTGAGGCTGCGTTTTATCAAACACTCGGGCAGGGTCGGAATTGAACGTATCCCCCTCAGAACTCTGGCCTGTCAATCATTGTGTGTAAAACCTGTATTCGAGAAGTACTGTGTGTTGCTCTGTCTGCACTTTTTTGTTGTTGCAAATGTTAATAAAATATTCAGTGTGTGATGGTATGTCAGTCTGAGCTCCACACCTGAGCAAGAAAGACAATAGCAAACCGATAGCTTACCTTGCACAGGCTCTGCTCGCGCAAGTCGAGAATTATAACAGCAAATGAAAAAGCACAGCCCTCACGTATTAGGACGACAATATCAGTCACCAGAAAGATGGATGTTTTTGATGAATTCATCATGGCTAAAGTGGAGTTTTAGGATGGGGAGGCTAAAATTAATAGAAAATATTGTGCAACTTTAAGCTTCACATGAGCTCGAGTTTATTTGTTGAAATATCCCTTTAACATTGTAGGAGAGAATAAGGCAGAGAGAGAGACGTCCAAGGGTGGCAGGCCGCGGGGTGTTGACTGATGCCTGGCGGCATCAGAGTCATTCAGTCATTCAGAGCTCAGGGGACCCCCTGGCAGTGGAGGCCTATTTCAATTGAAGTAGTTGAAACAGCCTAGGCTGCATGTGTGGATCACAGCAAGTGTTTTGGATAAAGACATTATAGAAATGCAGTGCACGCTCCGTACACCATTGATCTGACCGGTATTCGTAATTCATTGAAGCAGCAGGTCTGCTTCAATCGTCACAGCACTTGTAGAGCAGGAAATCATGAGGGTAATGCCATCTGTTGCTTTCCATAGAGCTATGTTGCAGGAATAGCCATTGCCTGTGCTTAAAATATTGCATTGTGTTCAATTTGATGGTATAATATGGTCACAGTTCAATGCTACAGTATGTGCATTATTATTTTTGCATTATTGTTTCTTTCAATGGCAGTGTATGTTGGTGATGTGCTACAGAAATTGTCATTTAACCTCTGCTGACTGTAAATATTTTCTTTATTTATTGTTATATTCAAACACTGTTTGTTCTGTTCAGAACACTGTTTGTTCTATTTTCACATTTTACCATATTTGACTTTCATGGCCCTATTTTTCATTGAATCAAAATAGGGATCCAAATGTGATAGAATCTGGTGCTTTGGTCCTCATGTCTCCCAATGCCATTTTCCTTTTAGAGCTATCTAAAGTATTTTTTTTGTTGCTAAAATCTTTAGTAATAGTAAGATCAAAGTTCCTACTTTTTAATATGACTAAAAATGATTTTAGCCAAAAAACAAAAAAACAAAAAACTTTAGATGGCTCTAAAAGGAAAACGGCCTTGGGAGACATGAGGACCAAAGCACCAGATTCTATCACAAATGTGAACATCCCTAAAACCTAATAGATGATTGATTTTAGAGTCACCTCCTTAAAAAAGGGAGGTGGGTCGCACGACAGGTTGCAGGAGAGTTGTAGTTTATTGCTTTCTGCTTACATTTCTTTGTACTTTGCAGTAGATGCTCATCTACTGCAAAGTACAAAGAAATGTAAGCAGAAAGCAATAAACTACAACTCTCCTGCAACCTGTCGTGCGACCCACCTCCCTTTTTTGATGTGATACACTTGTTTGGATAACGCACCAGCCAACGTTGTGACGCGGTGGTAATAGAAGAATTTGTTTATGTTAGAGTCACCTCCTTCAAATTCATAGGCATAACCATCTATGAGTCATGGGAATTAAACAGCAGTCTAATAATAAGCAAATCCCATCAGTGTCTGTATTTACCACAGCAGTAGTTTAAAGTCAGCCAAGCAGCGATGACTCACTATATAGGGCCTTCTCAAAAAATTAGCATATTGTGTAAAAGTTCATTTTCTTCTATAATATAATACAAAAAGTTAAGATATCATATATTCTCAATCAATTGTGCATTAACTGAACTATTTAAAAACTTTTTTTGATTTAATCCTGATGATTATGGTGTACAGCTCAGGAAAACCCCAAAATGCCGTCTCAATGAATTAGCATATTTTTACAAAACCACAAAAAAAAATATGTTTTAAACAAGAAATGTTGCCTATCTGAAAAGTATGTTAATGTATGCAGTTAATACTTCATCTGGACTACTTTTGAACACATTATTTCATCAATGGGGCGTGGCATAGAGGTGATCAACCTGTGCCACTGTTGAGGTGTTATGGAAGACCAGTTTTGCTTTGATAACGGCCATAAATGAATTTGTATTGTTCAGCCTTGTGTCTCACACCTTCCTCTTGACAATACAACCCAGATTCTCTGTTGGGTTAAAATCAGGACAGTTGGCTGGTCAGTTAAGTGCAGTAATACCATGGTCAGTACAGCAGTTACTAGTAATTTTGGCTCTGTGGGCAGGTGCCAAATCGAGCTGGAAGGGGAAATAAGCTTCTCCATGAAGGTTATCAACATACTAAAGCACAAGGTACTCTAAACGGATGGCTGTGTTGAAACCACTGACTGTTTTCACTGTTAGTGGTTTAACACCAGCCGATAACATGGCGTGGAGTCTGGACATGGCATAACACATGGTTTAGGCCATGTTATTGGCTGAAAACTGAAAACACAGCCATCCTTCTAGAGTACCTTGTGCTTATGTTGATAAGCTTCATAGAGATGCAAAATTTCCTTTCCAGCTCGATTTGGCACCTGCCCACAGAGCTAAAACTACCAGTAGCTGCTGTCCTGACCATGGTATTACTGCGCTTAACTGACCAGGCAACTGCCCTGACTTTAACCCCACAGAGAATCAGGATTGTATTGTCAAGAGGAAGGTGTGAGACATAAGACTGAACAATACAAATTAATTTACGACCATTATCAAAGCAAAACTGGTCTTCCATAACTCCTCAACAGTGCCACAGGTTGATCACCTCTATGCCACGCCCCATTGATGAAATAATTTGTTCAAACGTAGTCCAGACCAAGTATTAACTGCATACATTAACATACTTTTCAGAAGGTCAACATTTCTTGTTTAAAACATATTTTTTTAGTGTTCTCGCCAAAATATGCTAATTCATTGGGATAGGATTTTGGGGTTTTCATGAGCTGTACACCATAATCATCAGGTTTAAAACAAAACAAGTTTTTAAATACTTCACTTAATGCACAATTGATTGAGAATATATGAAAGTTTCACTTTTTGTATTATATTGTGGAAGAAAATGAACTTTTACACAATATGCTAATTTTTTGAGAAGGACTCACTATATAGTGAGGGCCACTATTGAAACCTCACCTTCTCCAAGTGTGTCTGGTTCAGTCGCAACCTCTCAGGATAAAGCCAAGCTGAAAACAGGATGACACACATCTAAAATCATTAGATGTAACCTCCCAGTCCCTACACTTGCCTTACTGTTTTAGAAAGGTAAATAAAATCATAACTGATGACTCCCACCCCGCCACACACGGTCTCTTCAATCCCCTCCCATCAGGCAGGAGGTACAGAAGTATTAATTGCTCAACATCTGGCTTCAGAGATAGCATTTACCCTGTAGTGATACAACATTTGAACTTGACTTGTTAGTTTACAGTTGTAATGATGCATGCATGCAGCAATATGCAAAGCATATAGCACTTTAAACAACCAAATATATCTTCTATGCTGCTGGTTATTTGCACTGTATTGTCTTGTGGTTGTCTTACTTAGTTAATAATATGTAGATAAATATACTATATATTGTACACTACAGTATCTGTGCTGTATATGAAACCAGCTCACTCAAACAATAAAAGAAATGTATTTATCAGGAAATGAAGAAAAATATATTTTAAATACAAAGCAATATTACATCAAAGCTAAAAATTGAGAGGTGCTGTGAGTTTGTAGATCAGCTATTTTGAGTCATTCCAAGTGCTCGTCATGGATATTGGGTAGGGTCCCCTATTCAAAATGTCATTATTTTAGGGCTCATGGCTTAAAAAGGTTGAGAACCTCTGTATTAGCAGGATATGATTACCATTAGTCATCTTGTATTCTGCATTGTGCCCAGGTCTGAGAAGTATTATATGAAGGGGATATGTGGGTTTTAGAGAATTGGTCAGTTCTCTGAGGACCTTTTTATTGATCCTGCAAAGGTATGTGTAGGCAGGCATGAGAGAGGCTGTGTCAGAGAGAGGAGTGAATGCAAAAAATGGATGATAAAATAATAATAAAAATTGAAATATGTACAGTATGTTCCTCTTGTTCTTCCTTGAGTTCGATCCTATAAGGGAAATTCAGTTCTTGAAAGGGAATAAAGTCTGCAACGCTGGTTCTTTCTCGCTCTTAACTTCTGCAGAAGTAAAAAATGATCAAAATATTGAGTGGAGCTTTGAAATCATACAAACATTTGTTTATACTTGACACTATTAAAGGTTATTGCTCACAGATTTGTCAGCGATATTACTCTTACTTAAATACAGTAATACATATATCCCTGATGGAGGCTTAACCACCAAAACGTTGGATCTGTTTTAACCTGCTGCGTCCTAAATAATGGCACTTTGGCCATCGGTGTGCGCGGTCACGTTCTTGCTTTACCAATAGTTATTCTGCGGTGTCTTAAACTTCCGAATTAAGGATGTCAGCAGCTTGAAGAAATAAAGATAAATTAACTTTAACAAAAAATTCAGACAACCAGTGAATTTTAGGTTGATATCATTTTGTATGGATAGTTTTATTATATTTAAGAGCCTGCTCAAGGATTACAAATGATCATGGTATCCTGTACTGTTTTATTACTCTTGGTGCTTTTTTGCTGTTTAATCAGTGGAGTTTTTTTTTTTTTTTAGATTTGTGTGTGTTTCCCCATAGCTCAGAGCAGTAGTCCAGATTTGTGTGTGTTTCCCCATAGCTCAGAGCAGTAGTCCAGGTAGGGTAGGGTCATTGTACAGTACAGGGTGTGTAATGGCGTTGGTGTTGAGTAGATGTGCTCTGTTCTCTTTGCCATCTTGTTCCTCACGTCTATATGGACTTTCCAGCATAGCCTATTTTCATATACTTTGTATATTATTTATTATTATTGCACATCTGTTTGTATCTTGCGGTAATTTTGTTTTAGTTAGATTTAGATTTCAGACATTTCTTTTTATCAAACTGCTGCTAGATTTCCACCATGTAGAGAACATGTTTGTACCATCAGCAAATAGTACACACTTCAGTGCAATTGACGCAGAAGTGTGTAAAGTTGAAGAAATGGAAATTACGAGGATGTGAAAACTGATGTGTTGATTAATGAGCAATGAGAATCATCACAGAGCAGCTGCTGGAACAGCCTAGCCTATACCTAAACGCAAAACCCACGCGAATGTGTCATGCCTGCAACCAAACCGTTATGGGGCATATTTATTTTTAGCCCATTAAAGAGAGAGTGAAAAAAAACAAATAAATAAATAAACAAAAATGTATGTTTTTTTTATTGGGTGGGCAGCATCTTCAGGGAAATTAAACCCATCCGAACACTGTTTGCCATCAGTACTGTGACCGAAATTGGGTTACTTTCGGTCAAAGGAGGAGTAGATACCGGTAAATGGATAGATAAACTGATGTGAGGATGCAGGCCTGGCCAACCCGCGGCTTGTAAGCCTCATTAAAGGGCTTTCACATGACAAGCGTCAAATGCTTGGCCTGGCACAGCCATTCATTCCCTATTATGATTATAACATCGCTATAACTATGTTGTATAACTCGTTTTCCACCGTGGATCTCTTCCTCACTTACTCAAAGCTGACAGCAGCAGGAGTCATGTCTGTAGTATTGGCTATATTGTCGGGGGAACGTTTGTATCAGCTCTCCGTCTCTACAATATTAGTGTTTACATATACAGTAATGCATACGACAATGTCCTCCTCCGCGTAATTTCTCATTCCTGTCTCTATGGGGCAGAAATAGTAGCCTATACATGGTTCTGAGTTGTAGGCCTACAGAAGAGGAAGCAAAAGCATGTGCTGGAGATCATTTGAGTAAAAGATTGTGTCAAGTTCGCCATTGAGTTCTGGAAAAGCGTTCCAATGGAAAAATACCCCAATGTTAAATGGGCTGTGCTTAAGAAGACACACAATGTTAATTGTTGAAAATAACTGGCTTATACTCCCTCCATCCATTTTCAACTGATTATCTGTAGTCGGGTCGTGGGGGCTAGGAGTCAACTTCTGTCATTATCATGTTGCTGTTTGATATTTACAATAAATCTGGCTGAGCAGAGGTGTGTGTGTGTGTGTGCGTGTGTGTGTGTGTGTGTTCGCGTGTGCGTGCGTGCAAGGAAAGAATGGGGTGACGTTCATATGTGCCCATGTGTATGATGTGGCTCTTTGCAGTAACACAGTAAAAAACCACTCTCTTTTGACTGGTTGGCCGCCCCTGAGTGTTTTTCTGTCCAATTTGGGGGTTTATGGGGATTTGATTTGACCTCAAGAAAATTGCAGCCCCCCTGCAATAAATAAATTGGTTTCACAAGCTTCCTTTGGCCACGTTGTTTGCAAGCCCAAGTTATTTCAGCATGGTGGCCACCATTGTAAAAAAAAGAAAGTAGCATTACTTAACTGTGGTGTCCACTCACAGTTGGACAGTCTTGTATTCAGTTGTGCTTGAAATGTACTGTAAATCTTCAAGCATTTACTGTAAATCAATTCAAAGCACGTAATGATCACATGAAGCAATTCACCTGCCGAATCGAAATCAAAGCGCCATGAACCAGAAAAATCCTGTGAATTGTAATGTAAATCGTTCCATTATACTGAAGCTTAAGCAATAGATAGAGTATTCTCATGCCTATGGGCAAAATGCCTCACTGATAACAGCAACCAGTTACTGCTGGCTTCCTTCTGTGGCTATAATCTGTCATATAGGACTTCTATAGCTACACAAAAAATGATGGCGATCTCTTGTTGCCTCTGTATAAAAAGGTTCCATGGCATGTATGTTTTCTCTGTGTTGCTAGGAAACAGCTGTATCTGCACTAACGGGTCACTTCTATTCATGTTTGTATATAAAAACAACTTCACAATCTGATTGTGGCATCCAATTTATTTCAGATGTTAGATTAATGAGTCTCATGACCTTTGTTAGCAATTAACAGTACTGTCAACTGAATTACCACAGGGGATTAGATGGACCATTATATCTATCCATTGTCTGCACAGTGTACATCTTTAACAAAATAATGTCTTGTCATATAAATATGTATACACACACACACACACACACACACACACACACACACACACACACACACACACACACACACACACACACACACACACACACACACACACTACTGCACATGTGACACACCACATGTGGATATAATTTAACAGAAGGAACTATATAAACACAGCACCTTTAATGCTTGGATTATAATTCTGGGGCTCTGGAAAGCCAGCTCATTGAGTGTTTTCATCAAATACGCAAATATATGCACCTCCTCTTTCATGGAGGTTATTATTAGGTTATTTAAATGTAGTGACTTGCTCTCAGGGAAATTTAAGGAAAGCAATTAACTCCCCTACTCTTCCTCCTCAGGTTAATGATAAGAATAATGTTTGAATTTCAGATCCTTTGGAAGTTTCTTCTCCTTTTAATTTGCTCATTTCTGATTTAATTGAACACCTTTTTACATAAGGTGGGGATACCATCTATATAATTACGTAACAATATCTATATTACCATGTCTTGCCAAGATTTGGAATCTATCATAAGGGCTAGGTTTAGAACTTTTATAAATATTTAAACCAATATGCACATCCCAGTAATTCAAGACGGTGCTGGACCTAGTTATTAATCAATTGAATAAAAGAATGGAATGTCTGCACACAATGCTCATCTGCTCCCCATCGTTTTATTGTAGATGTCTAGATGATACCATTTAGGCCATATTCCAGTTCTGACATGCTAAGACAAGGGGATTTCAAATCACTTAAATCAGGCAGCAAAATACGCAACAAACACTTTATTTGGTTCATGTTTAGTTTGTGGTAACAGCATGCACAATAACGGATATTAGGCTACTGCATTATCATGCACTTTACATACAGTACAATAAAGGATATTTAGCTTAATTGTCTCTCTTGACATGGCCAGTATCGAATGGTCTTTCTGGAATACTGTTATGCAAAAAGTTTTCAATATACACTGTATGGACAAATTAAATATCAAATCAGTTGAGCATTTTCGCACAAACGTCTGTCTCCAGCGGATATTGTAATTTTTTACTGCATTGCAATGCATTACTGTACATATGACACTAGATATAATTTATAATTTAAGGCAATAAAAGACTGACTGTAATTATCAACACAACACAAGGAATGCTGAATAAAAAAAAGTTCACAAAACGGTATACAGTACAGTCCCCTTCAATAAAAGCCAAAAATTGTGCAATGTCTTTGCTACATAAAACATCACACCCAATTTCTTCAGATAATAATCGTCTCTGAACGGTGGGGGGAAATGTCCCTCGCAGCAGATGCACAAATGTAAAAAGGCTAAATTCTATAGACTATAGCCTTTTTGGGTAAGTGTTTCAAGGAATACAGGTCAATTCACAGATCCCCCCCCCTTTTCCCCTGTGACTTTGAGCTTTGAGCTTTTCCTGACAGAAAAGCTCAAGTCAACTCGTGCAAATTTTTCCCGACCACACGAGAGAGTATAAATAGATTGTGAGTTAAGCTGTTATTGCCTTTCCGTGTAGAATGTTCATTAGGTGTATTATATTGTTGAAATAAACACTTACAAGATGAACCGCGTTCATCTTGTAATACAGCTATCAGTGGTTCTTTGTTTTCCAAAACAACACTTTAGCTCCTTGATCATTACTTTACCACCTCTCCTCCATTAGTATCTGCTGGTTCTGGCATTACAGAAGTGAATCTATAGTCTTTATTATAAATGACTTGATGAATTGTAAAGAAATGTAAGCTTGGCAGGACACACACACACACGCCATGCTGTTCAACGCATGTAGAGAGAGGGAGAGAGAGAGAGATATTCTGTCTAGTGTTTCACCGTTTCCTCCTGGAACAAAACAAATTCATAAAAATGTGGAGCAAATACTAAACAATAAGAATGCCAACTCACAGAGATGCTGAAGTGAAGTCACATATTCTGTGAGTTGACATGAGCTTTTTTGTGAGATGACTGCAGAAACGACTTACGCAAGATCAAAATCTGTGAGTTGACCTGTTACTGTTTCAAGGCATTAGTAGCATTTCAATATCAGTTTGTTGGAGAGCAAACAACATTTATCACAGGCAGCATAAGGCCAAGCTTTTCAAGCATAAATAATGAAAGAAATGCCTCAGGTTATATTATCCTAACTGGGTGTCCGTGTGCGGCCCAGCGTTAGCGGCCCTCATCATGGGGTTGGATAGACAGCGGACTAGAGCAATAGCCCCACCCCCTCGCTATTTATTTCAATAGAAGTTGCTCCGTGAAGCACTTGGAAGACTGCCAGAAGTATATTATAAGTCAACGGGACGAGCGAGCGGAGGAGTTCCCTCGGACCTCAATTTTGAGATCTGGAATAACATCACGTGCGTCACGTGTGTCCATTGACTTCCATTATAGTGCTGCACTTCCACATTTCGCCACTAGGGCCCCGCAGCTTCACTGGAGAGCTTTACTGTGTGCTTGAGTTGAAGTCCTTGGAGAGTTTTCTGGGGTTCACAATGTAATCGATTCTTAGGAAGTTAGGAACCACTTGGATATGTTATCGGTTGGCAAAAAACTGCCTGTCAGCAGATAGGTCTGGAATAGCTCAATTGTATGGCCATTTCCTACTCCAGAAAATCAGGGCGTGGATATATTGTGTCGGGTGTTTTAACGTGCAATCTTAGTATACTAGTCTCACATTAAAAACAAAACTGCGGATATTACACGGTACATCAGGGTCTCAAAGATTCTTTGCTCTCCTCTATGTGTGCACTGGTACTTCTGGTGGCAGCCTGCCTCTGAGGAGAGAGCCGTGTCATTTCTAAGGTGGAGCGCCTCAAAGGGCTCGAAAGGCATGTGTTGTTTTCCAATGCTATTCGCATTGCTCTATTTTGAAATCGGCCCCTAAGGTTGTGGCGAACGTGAATGGTGAACAGGCCATACGTTATGGGGTCTAAGCATGCACTGAAGAGACCAAAGATAAATAGCATATGAGTGAGAGAATGAGACACGGTCTCTTCCATTTCTTCGGGGAATAACCAATACCACAGACCCAGAAGATAGTACGGGGTCCAGCAGATGATGAACGACATCACAATGACGATACTCATCTTCAGAGTTCTCATGCGAGCTTTGGGGATAATGTTGCGTGAGCACCGGAGATGAATCTCCCTGGAAAGAACTGGACAAAGGACATGAATATTGTCTTCACCACAGGAATGTAGCAGTTTGTAAAATGCTCCACTTGACAAAATCTATACATGAATATTCAGTGGTTTCTCTCTTTTCTGAACCTTTGTGAATAATGCTAAAAAGCACGTCTGTCTGAACAGCAGATTCCTAGGTCACAAACCACCAAATATGGTTTGAAAATATGGTTTGAATACTTACTTATTACATTGAATAAATACACCTCTATTTAAATAGCGTTTTTCATTTTTCTTTTTTCACAGAATCAAAGGTGTTATGGTCACGATTCACCAGGATCCTGCATGGCTTGAAAGGCCCTTTCAGCCAACCCCTACTCGGGTATGAGCTTAATATATTTTTATATCTCTATGGGATAAAGGAAAGGCAGATGTCCAGAAAACCATGCCCACTGCTATAATGCCCTATAGCAGGGGTTTTCAAACTTTTTCATACCATGGCCCACTATTTATTCAGAATTTGAGACGCGGACCACCATCTGAGGACATTTTAGCCCCACAGACCCCCAAAACTAAAGATGCAAATGATCATTAATCTTCTACATTCTCTAGTTGTGTAGACTTGGGCTAATTCAGATGATGAATATTTTAACTCTTGAGTGTAAACATGAAACCAAATCTCAAAGCGTTACATCTGGTTAACCAACGTCCCGTCGTTTAGCCTGAGGACCACCTGGAACCCTTTCACAGACCACTGGTGGTCCCTGGACCACCGGTTGAAAACCACTGCCCTATATACGCAAATGTATACAACCGTTGACACTGCAGATTACAAATGATAAGATACGTACGGTTGCGCCTGGATATCTCCACCAAAATGCGCGTGTAGCAGCTGATCATGATGACCAGAGGAAGCAGAAAAAGGCAGACAAACGTGAACATGTTATAGACGGTCTCCTGCCAGCGGCTGACGAAACTTCCATGGGTGGTGCACTGGGTGAAGTTCTCAGGAACTGTGATCGTCACAATGTGAAATATGAACATCTGCATGAAGACACAAGTATGATTATTCTTAACACTGACTCTGAAATACATCAACAATCATCCGTTAATTTATGGATTTTACAATTGAGCTTATTACTGTGCTAGCAGTGTAGTGTTCATTCTAGGGCCAAATGGGGATGAAATACATTTTTTTATTTATTTGTTCACAAAGAGCCTCATCATGAGCTACCGGTAGCAGAGGCACGTATTGTGATAGCTCAAGCCTCTATAAATAGCATGATAGTAAGGTGGATGACAATAGTACAGCCTTGCTGTCAAAGGCTTATTTTTATGAACTGAAGTGTTCAAATCTTTTCTTTATTTGTTATTCATTATTATCTTAATTTATTGATGCCTACAGTGAAGATAGACGGGAAAGGGTGGCAGATTTATCTTCTGTCTTCATGAATATAAGAATTCATGAGCCTTGCCTACCCATCGTTTGCTAAATTTGGAAGGCAGTCCAAGCCAATTGGAACGGGAAATGGAAAAATGAAAAAAATATGTACATAAGGAGTAGTAGCCAAGAAATTGTTTATAAGATAACCCAAATCATGTCTGACACAAATGGCCAGTGCAGGATCTACATGTATATTCAGAGTTGTGTTTAATTCAAGAAATCCAGAGGGAAACTTTGTGGTATGATGTATGATTGAAGAATTAAGCCTATGCATCTGGCTGTTATATTATAGTGGCTTCAGCTTTACATTTTTGGCTAACACAAGTAAATGTATCTTTTGTTGATAAGGAAACCATAATTTTACTGCATTTATGGTAGTACCAATTGACAGTTGGACACAGTTAATAAAGGAGACTTTGCATACATCTAATAATTTTTCTACCTACAAAAGAGATTCATGGGGAGAACAACATTTCCAAATCTGTGAAATAATAAGTGCATAAGAAAGACTGCTTCAGTTAGTGCTGCCATTAGGCTGACCATACAGTACGTCCCCTGTTCCCCAGTCAACTTTTTGGGTCTGTCCCGACTGTCCTGGGTTGGGAGGGGGGGATTATAAATTCCTTCAAATGTCAAAGAGGGACATTTGAAGGAACACTCCAGAGGGACACTCAAATGTCAGGGCTTTTGCGGATATATGTACAATTCACGTTCATTGGTTGTTTGGAAAAACACTCTGAGAGGTGAACTTCCATCCCTATAACCCCAGAATGTGTATTACTCATAGTTGAACCCTTCCCTGCTCCTTGCGACCAGCAGATCAAAGCATTGAAAATCAAAGATTCACTGCTCTGCGGCTGCACTGAAATGAGCTCTTCTCTTGAAAGAATGAATGAAATGCCAAACACACGAATGAAATGCCAAACCCATAAAGTAGACCAGGGCTATTGAACTAAATTGTTCAGGTGGCCAAATTGCCAAAAACACAAGGGGCCGGGGGCGGGACTGCTACAGCGTCTCCACCGCGCTATGAATATGTGTACACAAGCAACCACAGTGAAACTATACAAATGTGTTTAACTACTAGCTTACATAGTAAAAGTATTTTTCTATGTAAAGCATTTTTCAAAATGCTTACTTGATATGAAAAGTGCAATCTGCATCTGGTCTTTCTAACATGCATCGTAGCCTACTCAAATCACACCTTTATAGTGCAGCTTGTGAAAAAGTTCTTCATACAGCAGCAAATCACAGAATCTCAAGGCATACTTATTTTGCCTTCTCTTTAATTCTCAAATGGGGACAGGACTAGCCTACATGCAGGCCTAGATTACATACTAATGAGAGTGATGGCATTTCTTTGACTGGCCCCTCCACCATGTTCATCAAGACAAAGGTGTACAAATAATATACTAGCCGCTTCGACCTCTATCCATCTTGAATAGAGCATAATCACGAGTAATCACACGATCGAATACGAGTAGATGCAGATAACAGATACCCGCCGGGCAAGTAGATATTTTGTATTCATTGCATCGGGTGATCATGGCTACTACTAGTAGGGCGGGCGAAGCATAGTTTTACTGAAGTTATGTTTAGGGTTAGTTACCGCATAAAGCACCGTCTAACCCTAACCCTAGCCTAACCCTAAACCCTAAACTTAACCTCAGTAACTTATGACTAAACCTAACCATAACCTCAGTAAAACTTCCTTCGCCCCGCCCTACTAGTAATAGCCATGATCACCCAATGCAATGAATACAAAATATCTACTTGCTTTTCAAAGGCCGTCCCAGATGTCGGCTGCCTCCAGATCAAGTAAGACTTGATGGCACCAGGTTTGACTGATAATTTGAGGCGGGTAAACTCACTCAGGTCTCTGTTTGTGAAATCAGGGATGATAGGTTGTGGCTACCTGTATTGCTGTTCCATGGTGAGGGGTAGGCCTACAATGGCTGGTGTTTTTTCCATGTGGGATAATGATAGGTCGGGGACATTTGATTTGGTATTGCACTGAAATGGTTGACACAACATGCCCCCGAGGATCTGCTAGAGCATAAACTGTGCCCAGACCTTCTCCAATTAGCTGGCTGTTTGGATGCTGTGTAATGCTACAGAATATCAATAGATAGGCAATTAGACATGGCCGCTTAGTATTGTTATGTTTATGCGATTTTATAAGTTAAGTTATACGTTCTGTGCAGTTCTCTCTCTCTCTCTTTCTCTCTCTGTTTCACTTTCAAGAGTTCACATGTCAAATCTTTCCATATGGGTGCTCGACCATTGCTTTGCACAACCTGTTATCATGCTTCATGGCGGGTGCATGTGAAGGTGCATTTGGGTGACCGGATCTCGTGTAAATGGAATTCATGTATGTAACCATAATACTCAGCAGCCATGCCTATCAATCTATCGATGTTTTGTAGCATTACACAGCGTGGAAACAGCCAGCCAATTGGAGAAGGTCTTGGCACAGTTTACACTCTATAGGAGAGCCAACCATCATGCAGAGCTGCTTAGCCAGCTGGTCTGAGTAAGAGTACACAGACTTCTGTTCTGACCTCAATGGGGTACTGATGACTCAGGAGCACAGCTTTGTGAGCTGGAAGTGGGACAGATGAGGAGCACATGGAGTACACCAGCTATTGTGGACTCACTTGACACTCGTATGTCACATATACAGTACTGCATCGATATTACACATGGTGGTTTTGCTATTCTCTAACATGTTATAACGACTTGTCACCAGCCATTGCACACCCATCCCTTTCTGAACATGTTGACTGGTTATTCTAATTGGTTGGCAAATAATTTCAAGAAGACTGTAGAGTGCTGTAGCCCTTTTTGAAAACTGCCTCCTCGTCACTCGTCCTACCAGTACATCCTTACACTTGGTATGCACATTCGCGTGAGGATGCTACATATTAAGTGTCGCCCAAAACCAAGCAGCGTAATGGCTTATAAAGCCCTCAAGAGTGAGCCTATGTCGAAACTTGATTGATCTGTGCAGCCCCCTTCACATAGCCGTAATAGAAAGTGTGACATATACAGTAAATCAGCTCAGTGACCTTGTGGTTAGAGTGTCTGCACTGAGACTGGGAGGTCGGGGTTCGATTCCTGGCCGGGTCATACCAAAGACTCTAAAAATGGGACCCAATTCCTCCCTGCTTGGCACTCAGCATCAAGGGTTTGATTGGGGTAAGTCCCTGCGACATACAGTACTAGCGTCATGTCCAGGGGGTGTACTTGTACCAAGTATCATGCTGCCTCATGCTACAGAAACCGGAGATACCAGTAGGCTCCTCCTGACCTATATGGGCCTCGTGGCTCAGCCGGGCCTCATGACCTCATGGCCCGGCAAGATTACAGATGTACTACGTCTTTTGGAGTGATTCATTTACAACCGTTGTCTGTCACTCCAAAAGTCCAAAAGCCGCAGAGAACTCATCACACACTTTAATTGACAAATAAATATAAAATTGAATAACTTTAAATGCAATTATCTCTGGAAATAGTAAAATGTCAAAATAAAGGCAGTTTTGCCAAATATATTTAAAAAAAAACCTGGAACATACTGTATAACAAAGTCATTTTTTTCCCCCTTAAGATGGACACAGCTGTTCTAAAAATGATTTCATTAGTAACAGGAACAGTAATGGGAACAAGCATAATCACCTACTCAGCTTACTGTCAATCTGTCATTAAGTGGCCACCACAAATTAATTACCTTTGCATTGTGTATAACTGCTCCTAAATTAATGCTCCAACTGATGTTCATACTTATCCCACCTTGAAAAACTGTCCGACATATCATAGGACTGACAGTTCGGTTGAGGCGTCAACCCCCTGTGAGGTGAGAGTTGATGTTAGGGTTAGGCATCGGCCCGATGGTTAGGTTTAGGTGCATCGGACCAGTGATATGCCGGACAGAACGCATACGCCCATGAAACCACACAAACAAAACACCCTTTAACACAATGATTTATACCCTGATTTACACCCTGGAATATTTACGAAATGTCCATTACATATTAATGAAATCCACATGTCTAGTGTTGCCAACTACCAACATCCAAAATGCACTAGAGGCACTTCAAAATGCACTAGAATGCGCTAGAGCAGTGGTTTTCAACCATTTTCATACCAGGACCCACCATCTATTCTGTAACTCTCAAGAGTTACAGATTTATAAGGGTCCATTTGGTTACCAATTTCTAGGAAGGAAGGAGGACTCTGAAAATGGTGCAAAATGAGGGTTTTATCTCTGGCACCTGTCAACCAATTTTGCCCCAACTCACACAGCAAAAAAGCACCAGATTTTCCGCCAGGAGTTTCTCACTAATTTTGGTGCTAGAGGGGTCTGGAAAAAAGCTAAATATAGCAACAAATGCGCCAAGTTGGCAACACTGTGTCATACAAACAAATACATGATGCAAAGCAATAAAACTGTACAAACAAATGACGGTATAACCATGGCAATGAATGGTGTTTCCCGTTTCTGCACACAAGCCAAGCATGTAGGGTGGATGTGTTTAAAAGGTTTTTATGCCCTAATCAAGGGAAATTGATTCAGCTGGAGGGGCACTTCTTGATGAGGGAACCTCCCAAGAGCACTTAAAGGAAGGAGCGGTTTCAAAAATGGGTAATTCTCCTATAAATCAGTTAATAACTTAATCACTGCCATAGCCATGCGTTGGTGGTGAAAATAGCCAATGTGCTGAAAATAGCCAATGTTCTACGTGCTTACAACACATCACAATGGGACACATTAGCCACGTTTCCATAAGCCCTATTTTTGCGAAAAAACGGCTCTTGCGAAGAGAATGTTGAATGGAAACACTTCAAAATGCGAATAAGTTTCCATTTTGCGCAAAAATATTTTCTCGCCCTAAGGTGCCGTATTTTGGAGCGTATCGAAAGAGTCTAATGCGCAAATGAGGGATGGAAACGGCTTGCGAAAAGACTGGACATGCATTATAGCGCATTTGAAGTTAAGTTAAGTTCAAACCTTTTCTCCTCGCATATGTCGCGCTGCAGATAACATGGTGTAGTCTACAATATCACAAAGTAGACACCAAATCAGTAGGCTACCGAGTCTCACAAGCGCTCCGGATCAGGAATACAGTGAGTTGTGTAGGTTATGTATTAGGATTGTAGGATGTATTAACTATTGTTTTTGCTACAGCAGAGCCAGAACAGCCTCTGCACAGCACAACGGACCTATAGGTCAATAGGAATAAAGCAGGCAGTCCGTGTGTAAAGCCTCAAATAACTTAAAAAGTAAAAATATATGTAAAATAACCATACGTATCACGTTACCAGCAAAACTGTGCCACCTATTGCTTGTTTCATGAACCTATTTTGTTTTCCCTGGACTCCCATAAGTCGCATTTCATCAGTAAATGGAAACAGCGGACAATTCGCTCTTCTTTTTTCGACTTAATTAACATACTCTTCCTATTTTCGCAAATGTTTTATGGAAACGTGGCTATTGGCTATTTTTCCCTACATTGTGACAGACAGTGACGCAATATTACTATTACATATTAATTAAATATGCTTCATCATTATTAATTAAATATTGATAAAATGATAAAATAGAGCAAGGCCAATTAAATACATTTTACATCACAACTGAAAAAAATAGGGCAAACACCAAACCTGAGAACTAGTAGACAGCAAATTTGCCCTCAATCACCTACTAGAATGCAAATGCATGCCTTTCAGCCCTGGTATTCATCTGGCAGGCAGGACGACACATCTGGCCTGACCGAAATATGTCACTTCTGAAAACACCTCATCCTACTCACCTATGGACAGTTAACACGGGAGTTAAATGGATTACTTGAATTCATGGAAGCCAATAAATAATTTGGCCACTTATAGAAAATGGTCAATTATAGAAAAATGAGAAATTATGGAACTTCTTCAGTTCTCGGATAATGCCACAGATAAAGACACCAATTTTGTTAGTCCAATTTTCGACCAACAAACCAACCAATTTCGAAGAACACCCTGAGAGAATATGAAAAATAATAATGTGAGTGGTTGTGTTGTATATGAAGGTATTTAAGTATTACATTGTATTCAATTGATTTTAAATTCATGATGGAGCTCCTTTAATGGATTTGAAAAAGCAATATGTCATCATCTCCATGAATGTGTCTCTAAATAAGAGCCAGAAATGAGTCAATAAAAACATACAGTATTGCGTGGCATCTGTGAAGCCACCTTTATTAACTGTGTCCATGGACATGCTGATGAATACAGCCAAGAAATTATAGCCTGGCTAAAGCCAGACGGAATCAGCTGTTGGCAAAAAAGGCTGTTAGCAGATAGCTCTGGATTAGCTCAATAACAACCTAAACGTGATTCTTGGTTGAAAAAAACAACAAAGTCCTTTAAGTAGGTGGCCTACAAATGCACCTTGCTTATTTTGGAGTTTTTTAATTAATTTACCCAAAGGGGAACTTTTGAGTTGTTTTTCCGACTATTTTGTTAAATGTTTCAACATGCGTTTGTGCTGAATGTCCTAATTGCACAGAATTGTTCAAAAGAGTGAAAATGGCCAAGCCATAAAATTATGCACATCCATTGCACATGCCTTTTCATACATTAGCCTATGTGTAAATGTAATACCCGGAATTCGAACTCCAGTCTCCTGCATGAAAATCCAACATCTTAACCACCAGACCAAAGAGTCATCCCCTTGGTCCGAGGGCAGATACTAGACTTTGGAGGCCATCATGACAGAGGCTGTAGCCACCTGCTACACTCGCGTCTTTTTTTACCTCACAGCACCACTTGCTGTGACCTCACAGCACCACTGTAACGCCCAGGATTCGAACTCGGCTCTCCCGCACGAAAGTCCAACATCTTAAAGACCAGACCAAAGGGACATCCCCTTGGTCCGGGGGCAGATACTTTAGAGGCCATCACAACAGAGGCTGTAGCCACCTGCTACATAAAAAAAAAGCAAAATGTATCAGTAATGTTGTAATCAAACGGCACCTGTAGCCTTGTCATTGTAGCCCACTGGTTACTGGCCATTTTGGAAAATGGCTGTCATTATCACCACAGGACATATAGTTTTTTAAGGGTTATACAACTACAACATGGCAAGTCATTTCACTCTGGGGCTTTCATCACGTTCACTGATTGGTCTAGGAAAGTGGCGGGCTCAAAAGCGCAGCAGGTCAAGATGACAGCTGATGACAGATGATGACAGCGACAGAAAGCAAATGCAAGCAAAACAGTTAAAATAGAATAATAAAACAGAAAGAAGAGGATATAGGCAGTAGACTAACCATTAGTCAAGGCTTCGCGTTTCCATGCACCATGGACAAAAAAGACGGGATGTGAAGCTAATGTCAAACTACTTCAAAAGGGTTCATAGCAACAGAGGAAGCTCCACTGATGTCATTCCCTCCAGATTCGGCACAAACATCGGGATGAATACATTCTACTATTATGTCATCAAAATGTGGAGTGCACTATACTACCAGCCACACAGACAGACAGTCTCTCTGAATGTGTGTGTTCAGCCTGGCTTTCATAGTAAGGGCTCACTGCGTCAAAAATTAAAGGGAAATCTGAAAGAAACCTCTGCAGTCAATTAAGGTTGAAATAGAAACAGTCTGGCCATGGAGATCAACAATTCGAAATGTGCATGTCTATGGCAAAACAAATATTATAGTCTGTGTAATCATTATGCATATTAATTAGGCACGAATGTCAACAAACAGTATAGTGTTTTATCTCTGTTCTCAAAGGGAGACGGAATGGAAGATTAGTACCTATGTATTTCATAGAAAATAAGGCATAGATGAGAAATTAAATGAGCAAAGTAAATGAATATCTAAATGCAAATATTACAACACCTATCACACATGTAAGTGGTAAAGTACAGTATATACAGTATTTATAGAATGTATATATTACAAATTACAATACAAAAAAACAAACAATTACAATCAACAATTATGTATAAATGGACCAAGCGGAGATGCGCAGGAAAACATACAGGTAGGCTGCCTGCAAGTAGCCTACGCAAATGTTTTACGAAGTAAGGCTTACAAAGTAACCTATAATTTCCGAAAATATGCAAATTAATTCTATGCATGTATATGATTGCATATTTCTGTATTCTTGGTCTTGTCCTTGAATGTATTCATTGACCTTGTGGAAAATCCCTTGTGGATAATGAAGACATCAAATCTAATCTCCCCCTATAACACCCCCTTTCTTCTCTCCCAAACATCATTAAAACAAGATGTTTGCAAAAGGCGTGAAGTGTCCCTTAAATTGGTTTTTATACAGAGAACCTGACACAAGTAATGAGGGGATTGTGAAAAGGAAATGAGAAAGCCCCAAAAATACCGCTGGTCGGTGTCCCTCTATTCAACATTAATCAGTGGTGGAATGTTAAGTCTCTATAAAACTCTCTCTATAAAACTGTTAAATAGATAGCCGTCTTTCTGAGAAAAGGGGTAAGCACTTGTATTGTTTGCTCCTGCATTGTGTTGTGTTGTGGTCCTGTCTCCAAGACAAATTTCTCCTTCGGGAGACAAAATAAAATGAAACTTGAACTTGAAGTAGCCTACAGTAATACATTTACATACCATTTATGTAGCCGTTTGAGCTATGTGTACTTTCTTTACTTGAGTCGATATCCTAATACTGTATCGGTACTTTTACTTCTACTCCACTACATCTCCACTACAAAATATTGTTCTCTTTTGTACTTAATAGTAGTTTTGATTGGTATTGGATTGGTATTGGACAGTGGCTAATCCCCACTACAAAGGGTGGAGTTTGAGAAGGGCTTTTATTGTAATATGCAAGTGTAGTATTACGCGGAAGCGGGGATCGAACCCGGGACGCCCACTCGCCAGTCCAACGCACAACAAGGCGTGCCAATAGGGCTGAGCCCGATTGGCGGGGCTGTTGTGGCTGGCTCATGGTTGGGTGCTACATTCACCCCCTTGATCTTTTGGAGAGCGTCCTCGTGCTTCACACTGCGGACCGCCGTACACGATGTCCTTCATGTGGACCCGCAAGGACGTATACGGGTATATTGGGAATAACACCCGCACTCCAAATCCTGCTGACTACGCCAGATTGTAGTATTACGCGGAAGCGGGGATCGAACCCGGGGGTCCACTCGCCAGTCCAACGCACAACCAGACGCGGCAATAGGGCTGAGCCCGATTGGCGGGGCTGTTTTGGCTGGCTCATGGCTGGGTGCTACACAAGCACTATACTATATAGTGCTTGCACTATATGTATAGTATAGTTTATGTTTTTTACATGAACTTTCACACCAAAGGTACTCCCTGCAACTCCTTCCATCCAAATGGACGCTTAAACGGCCTTGTCTCTTTGGTGTGCTATTGTCCATTGACTTAATGCATTGAATTGCATCGGAAAACGTGTGTTAACACGTGTCAATGTGCAACAAGTCATATTACATAGGAGGTCAAGGCTAGGGCAAATGCTACTGTAAGTGCTATATGGCCATACTTTTGTGTATTGAAGCTAATGTGTTTTGGAGAAAGGAGACAGATCGAAGTCAACTACTCCAGTTTAACTATAGCACAAGCATACCAATTTCCTTCGGGGGTAATTCACCCCCAGAACTAGCCGACTGTTGGCATTTTTGCACCTCGTTAGGCTATTCATTCAGATTCTCAGAAGAAACGTTTCAGCTCAATGGCCCATCAAAGAGACAATCATTAGGCTACATGGGGCGGTTATAAGAGCATTTCCCTCCAGATTCGGCACACAGATTCGGGATGAATTAATTCTATTATGTCATAAAATGCCCCATCACCAGCCATCAAAGCATGTGACTCCATACCAAAACCACAAACTCTGTTCAAAACCACTATAAACGAGCAGTGAGCACATGTATGCAAGCCTGCATGTAAGACAGGTTTCTGAACTGCCCACAGCCCTCTAGTGAGTGTATTTTATTGTGTATATTAGTGAAGACCTATTACTGTATATGAAGATACGTTGTCCACATTTACTGGTATGTCACAGATTCATTTTGGGGGTCAGAACCTTTTTTTGACCAGTGAGGACTGAAGAGCTCTACAGTATGATAAATGGTGCATGTATATAGTGCCTTTATCCAATGTGCTTTACATAGATTGTGCATCACATTCACACATTCACACCAACATTCATACAGTATGGCGGTGGAAACCATGCAAGGCACATCATCAACTAGTGTCTGTGTTACCAGACTGACGTTGTGATTTTCCTAATGCTCTAAACGGGTCTAAAAGCCTATTTAGGCACGTGTAAAACATGACAACTATTGGGAAACCAATGCTGCTAGTTGGGCCTAAGTGGCAATCTACTCTAGTGTCATGTTTGCAAGACTAGTTTCTCAGTGACACTGACAAACTATATTTTTGATTTTATTTATTTCATGGCGCTGCTTTGTAGTGGCTGTATAAGTTCAAAATTGCTGTAGTTGGCTTTGTTAGGAGGAATATAAATTGATAGCTAAAGTAAACATTTTGTTACTGCTTCCTTATTGGTTGTAATTCATACCATCACAATCAAATCAGGGCCACTTTGTTGATGGGTTGGCTGGTCCAGTTATTTTGTCCGGGTGTATTGTTTGTAGGTTCTATTGTGCAGTAAATAGTTCGTTTAATAGTGTTCAATTATAGTTATTATCATCATAATACTATTATGTGCTACTGAATGAAACAGATAGCACAGTGGTATATCAAAAGGAAGGAAGGAATAGAAATATTATTATAGAAATGTTATTTTTGTTTTTTGTGCGACACAACACCACATATGCACACACTCTTTATCCCACATTGGTGAATTTGAATCTACTTAAATTTAAGTGAAATGAGGGCGAAAATGGCGAAAAAATAGGCTTGAAATGGCAAAAAAACGTTTGTCGATGTGACACGATGTGACACGCTGTGGCTGCGGCCCGGCCTCAACCAGGCTCTGCTTCTAGTGGCCCCAAGGCAAATTGAGTTTGAGACCCCTGCTTTAAACACTCTTGGCCAACGAAAGTCTCCTCATGAGTATGCTAATTTTGCACAAAAAAGATGTGACAATTTGCCTGGTGTATGAATGGATTATTTGTATGTAATGATATGGAAATTATGTTGGATGTGGTGGTGCAGAGACCCCAAGAAGAGTAGTGCTGGCAAGTGCAGTAAGCTAGTAGAGGGTCTAACAAATAAACACAAGCGTAAACATAAGCCTAAATTGGTGCGGCCGCCAAAACTTGTTGTCAATATCGTCCATTATGCTTTTCTCTATTTGCAAAAAACACAAATCTACAGCTTACTTGTATCATCCTATTATTCTGCTTGCTTCCATTTCCAAGGGCACTACAGTTTTGTGAGCACTGTGTTGTGATTCCCACATAGAAAGAAAATATATGTACATATATACCAATATACGCAGCATATATGTTGCATATATGCAATAATCGGGTACATATGTCCGCATATACTGTATGTGTATACAGTATATATAGGACATATACTGTATGTGTCATATATAACCACATAAAGTATATGACACAGTCAGGTTCATATACTGTATATGCAATAATATGTATATATTTTCTTTCCCTGTGATTTGGTCCAAGACTAGTGTTTGCAATCACTGGAGTGAGCCCACAATGATGTGTGAAGTGCTGAATTATGTATGTAGCAGCACAGTAACAGGCTGTATAATGATGCAGAATGGCAATAGCTTGAAATGTTTCAGCCCACGGCTCAATGCTGGTCCTTCTTCCCTGGACATAGTCAAATAAATGAATAGAAAAGAGTAGGCCTAACTAAAACTGTGCTGCAGCACTGTAATAATATGTACATATATCACAATAGAGCACATAATGTTCACATTTTTTAAACTGTGTGAAGTACTTGCTATTAATATAGTGGTTGCACATGTGGTGGGAGTTTTGCTCTGGTTTTGGTGAATATTAAGTAGTTCCAGTCAATTTGTGTTAAAAGTCCACAAAACATTTGATTTTGACTCCTCTCATATGGAACTATTTTTTGGACTAATTGAATTGATATGGACACAAAAGCATAGTTCCATGTCATAGGGATGTCAATGATTTGGACACACAGAGCATAGTTCCATGTGACAGAGATGTCACAAATAAGTGCACATTGTGCTAATATTTTAGAAATAGGTCAACAATACAAAATATGTTGTGAATTAACATACATTTAAAGCTAGGCCCCAGACCTCCTGCCACAGGGAATCAGTTAATACCCCACAACATTAATGGCAAATTACCATTATATTAATGGCAAGTACTATAACTTAATAAAAAAAATAAGAATAAAAAAGTTAACTATAGTTGTAAAATTTATTTAATTTCATTTTAGTACAGCCCAGCACTATTCTTACTATAAGCCTACTATATGTATGCATAATGTATGCTCGTGAGGGGGTGGCTGCCATGCTGCCTGTCTGTGCACCACCTGTATGAGTCACAGTGAGTGACACATCATGAACTCTCCCTGATGGATATTGACATACAGTACATGTACTGTAGTGTACAGTATCAACACAGCATTAATATACTTGTAGTAGAGGCAATTAGGGAAACCAGTGCTGCAAGAACATGCTGCTCAGAAACTGGCCTGATTTGTATGCAGCCTTCAATTTCATTCACTATTTGGTATTCCCCATTCCCATCCCACTTCTTTGGAGAGAAAAGGCTAGATATGAGCTTGTTATTTTTGAAAAATCATGAAAATGTGACACAGATCCTTCAATTGCCTGTAGTAAAGAATATACTGTATATTGCTGCTCCATTTTTTGACGAAGTGTCACTCTTATAGACTCTTGCAGCCATGTGGTCACACAACATCCAATCAAACCCAAATTGTTGAGATCAATCTATTTAAAGAGACTTTGCATAGGAAACTCTACAGATTTGAACTATTCATAACATACAGTATGTTGTAGAAACACTATTTCCACTCTTCAGGTCTTGACTGGTGCTACGTTGCAACATATGGCCTATGTAGTCAATCTGCAGATATTCATCCTTTCATTATGACTGTTGAATATATATTTTTTAAATCAGAATAATCACAGCTTCAAAATTAATGTAATCATTATGATCAATCACCATTTGAACTATGTCCAAAATATGCTATGGTTTCCTGTACAGGATTTGAACATTTAAAAAAGAAAAAGAATCAGAGAAAAGTTCAGTTTATTTTAAAATATTTATCAACATAGGTGATCTACAAGCCCCCAGTGCTTGTAGATCCCTTGAGCTATACTGTATGGCTCTGTTTAAGGAAGACACACAGCTATATGTCTCCATAAAACCATACTCTACTGATTTTTCTCAATGAGAAAATGCTCAGTGGGTTGAGACAGTGCACATGCGTTAATTGCATTAAAAAAAATGAATCAGATTAATCAACAAAATTAATTAATGCCATTTGTTATTTTCGACAGCCTTACAATGAACACAACGTCCTTTGCAAGTAATATCAGATCAAGAAAAGGCTGGTGCCTACTAGATTTTGAATATTTGCATTAAGTTATTAACGTAATAATTTTGAATAATGTTTGGGATTATGGTCATTGTTTGCATGCTTCAATGTGTTCTCAAAACCAAATTGATGACTCATATGTGTGAGCCATTTGTGACTCTCAGGTGGGATAAATTGAACTGTCGCACTGATGGTTGATTTGGAGCTCTTTAAAAGTGTCTGTGTTTGTCATAATAAGCCTTAAAAGGCCTTCACACCTAAACGTTGGCATTTTGTAATGTGCACTTTGTGCACCGAGCACTTAATATGAGCAAATAAAAGAAGAGATGATTTAATGTCTCGCCATACAGTGAGCAGTGAGTCTTTTGCTGTCAGGTTTCCCCATGAATGGCCTGTCTGCATTTTTCTGTGCCCTGAGAGCTTTGGCATTTAGCTTGGAGTCCTTGGAGAGAACCCAACACCACTTTTACTTACCTGGGGGAGAGAAAGAATGATGCTCATTGTCCAAGCCACAGACAACATGACTTTGCTTCTCCTCTTGGCCTCGCTGATGCCCAGTGGGTTTATGATAGCAGACTGTCTATCTAAGCTAATGACCACTGTTACAAAGGCACAGGAGTACATTGCCACCAACTTCAAGAACATCAGCACCCTGCAGGCTGCGTCTCCCCCTTGCCACTGCACAGTGATGTTCCAGACGGCATCCACTGGCATTACAATGAACGTAACCAGCAGATCGGCCACTGTAAGATGCATGATGAGTATCCTGACATGAGATTTGCGCTTTCCGCCATGACCAGCAGCGTACAGCACAGCCAAGTTGCAGACAGCTGACACGGCACAGAGAACAAAGGTGATAATCACTCTGACTTTGGCCGCTGTGGAGAATGTCGGAAGCTGCTGCTCCTGTCCGCTTGTGCTCCTGTTGCAGAGTGAGCTGGGTCTCTCACAGCTGCCATTGACTGTTTGCTCCATCATTTGGTGAAACATAATGAATCCGTGGAATTTGGAGGCTTACATCCTGGCAGCACACAACTTGTGGTGGTAATTACACTGTAATTGTTCCTCATCAGAGTTGACAATGGAACATCATTTTTGCAGAAGGAAAAATAGGCACTGCAAGAGAAACAAATTGAATCATTAAATTGACAAATTGTTGTAGTTTTGTCAAATAGAATCAACTGTGACATTATTGTAAGTGACATCACTTACAATTGGCTTGGCTTCATCTGTAATGATGTTTATAGATTTTCTGATAACACTTTATAATACAGATCATGAACTAATGCTTAGCAATAGCATTAGATAATGATTAGTTAGTTCATCATAAATTAATCAGGACTCATGATGATGATTCATCAAATCATCATTAATTAGTGATGAGTTTGTAGATGATTTACAGATGCTTAGTTCATGATCTGTATTTTAAACTGTTTTTGCAGCACTGAAAAGAAAATCTTGGCACAAGTGTGTTTAGTTTCAAATCGTACAGATGATATACAGTATGAGCATGGAGTGCAAGCATTGTTCTCTGTTGATGTTTTCTTTAGGTATAATCACCTGTAGACAGACATTGGCTTTGGTTGTGTTACATGTTCTTATGGGAATGGCAGTTGTAAATGGTTGTTTTCTCTCCTCTGGGGGACCTAACAACTAAACAGTGACTAATCAGGGGGTGTTACTGGGTAAAATGGCTAGTGAATACACTAAACATGCATGATGCATGTTGATAATCACATCACTTGGCTTCACATTGCATTTTGACATGAAAGGTGATATCTGACAAACCAAGGTACATACATGCATACAGTAACACCCCCCCACACACACACACACACACACACATTAAACAATACAATTTTTAAAATTGCTACAAAATCCCTATATGTGTGCGTGTGTGTGTCTAAAATAGCACAATACGTTGACTTGCCACGTCTTCTTTTAGTACCCACTCTTAGATTGTATGAATGAATGAATGAATGAATGAATGAATGAATGAATGAATGAATGAATGAATGAAATTAACAGCTTGGAGATTTACAGTACAAATCAAGTAAACTACAAAATGGCCTTAGAAAATATAATTTATTATTATTATCATTATATAGGTAGTAGTAGTACAAAATAACCTATCCATCACTCATGCAGCATCATGCACTAGGCAAGTGCAATACCACAACCTGCTGTGAATAATAGCCTACTAAATAAACCACTAAGCAGAAATGCTTTAAAGGAAAAGGAAATAACTATTCACACACAAAACCTCTATAACCTAATCCTCAAAAATGTCGGCATTTCCAGGCTGAAGAGTTTAAATTGCTGGACTAAATTATTTGAAAATAAATTAAGACATCAACAGAGTTTCCTCTGTATAAGAATTGCTCCATTGTTTATTAAATCAAAGGATTGTGACAAAGATGAGTTTGGCTACTTTATTTAACCTGCACTGAAGTGGAGCAATTATCCATGTGAAAACATCAGTAGTTACCTGAACACATGGTTGGGTAAGCGCAAAGCGTGTCTCCAGCGAAGCATCCCTGCAGCTGCTGTTGAGCTGTTGCTCCTCTCCTCCCTTCATCCCTGATCTGCGACGCAAGCTGCAAAAATAGCGGCAGTCCCATATATCAGCGGCTTCCCCCGCAAAGCAGTGAAGCAGAAAAATGATGCATGCCGTGAAGAGGATGCTGGAGGATCAACTTCAAGAGGCTAGCAAGCCGGGACTAATATAAGTGCCCCACACATGCAGCACAGGTGGTTGGTCTCCTCCCCCATAAGGCTTTTAACATAAGCCATTGTGTCCACCAGGCTGAATAGTAGGGCTGTGAATTTTTTGGTGTCCTTTGATTCTATTTGATTCCGATTCTTGGGGTCACGATTCGACTATTATTTTTTTCTTTGATTATCTATTCAAAAAAGTTAATTCAAAATGACATGATATGATATTTAAACTTCTGACTGAGGCAGACACTCTACCTTTTCTCACTCAGTTACAATAGGTTTACGTAAAAATTGCTGTAAAATGAATTCAATATACTTTTCGGTAAGCTCCTACCCAAACTGCTACAGTCCAGTCACAGCTAAGCATAAAATGTGATAGACAAACCTCTCCATCAATACTTTTCCTATATGACAAAACATTGTTTTAAAAACTAAAGGTCACACACATATTTTTTTAATATATTTTTTTTTACTGCATAGGGCATGCATTGTCTTGACTGGAAGAGATTTTGAAGGTCTGGTTCTGAAAATGTAATGTGTAATGTCCATTATATTTACATTGGAATGAATGAGCCTGGCTGGAAAGTGTCTGGGGCATGACAAGGCTACTGCAGGTGTATTGGTAAACTTAGGCTAGTTGGTCATAAAAATGTGCCCCATAGAGTAACTAGATCAGCACTCGGTAGAGTGCTAACTTGCATGAATGAGTGGAGTGAGCTAATACTCATGCCATTAGCTATAAAGGTCTCTTATTTACGTCACCATTACATCATCGTTTAAACTGGCCAAATTCCATTATACGGGCTGTACTTCCAATATTTGCCACCAGGGCCCTGCAGCTTCGACACTGGAGAGCTCCACTGGGGGCTTACCCCCGACGCCCAGGCTTTTATTGTCTCCACCGTAGGTGGTGACTATAAAACGCCCTCTGTCCGTGCACGCAGCCCGTCTGTGCCCTCGATCTGTCCGTCTGTGCCCGTCTGTGCCCTCGATCTGTCCATCCTCCCGACTATAAAACGCCCTCTGTCCGTGCACGTAGCCCGTCTGTGCCCTCGATCTGTCTGTCCTCCCGACTATGACGTCATGATGACGTCATAGTTGACACACTAGTACTAGTACACGTTCAAACCTGAGCCCAGACGGTGGAGACCTGTGCCCCGTAGCGGCACAACTCTTGTTTTCATCTGCGTTGCACCTAGACATGGTGGCCTAGAAGTGGGAGTCAAGCTTTCTGGGTGGGCATCGCTCCAAATGATGTGACAGGACACAAGTCACGTTGGTGAGGTCAAATCAAGTCTACCCGATCTGCGCTGGTCCCCACCCCTCTAGGCCAAAATCCTTTCAGGTTAGGCCAGGCTAGGTTAGTTTAGGTCAGGCTACTGAGGGCTTGATGCTCACACGCAAAGTATGCAGAAACCCATAGTGTATTGCGCAGGTTGAACTCAATCACAACACTGACAGTATTCTACGGATTTTGTCCACAAGCAGAGCACAGCAAGTACTGCAACAAACTAATGGCTATTACAAATGCTGTTTTAAATACCAACCTCGAAGCGTACCTGTTACACCACCATCAAGAGCCAATTGAGGGACCACCGTTCTTACCCTGACATGCATACCCAGCATACCCAGACATGCATACCCAGCTGATCAACATATACCTTAGTTACGCCATCAAATAGGTGCCTACAGTATATTGGGGGATTTACAGCACCCCCTAGTCAAATTTTTTTTATAGGATTTTAGAAAAGTCCAATAGAAAAATCCTATCAGATTTTGGAACAAATCCTATTGGATTTCCAATAGGAATCCAATAGGAGGAAACCTATATGATCTTATAGGATCTTACAGGAATCCTATGAGAAAATCCTATATCACCTACTATATCTTGCAAGTCTGATCACCCTGCAAGCCCTCCAGGGCACTCAGATCAGCCAACGCAAGTACTGGAAGCTGCTGAAATACACACAATGGACCTCATGCGCCAAACGTTCTTAAGAGGAAATTTGTTGTTAGGCCCACTTAAGAACTTTTTGGGATGCCTCAACGTTTTCGTAGCTGTGATTTGTTCGTAGATAAGAACAAAATCTACGCACACTGTAGAGGATCCGTGTATGTTTTGATCGTTTGATTTTGGATTGGATCTTAACCACAAAACGAGATACCACCACTTCCGTTCTGGCTTTTCCATTTTTTGTTTGCATTAACAAATTGAAAAACGAGAATACGACTGGAATTAAACTGTTCTCTTTAGAACTGACAATCAAAAAAACACATTAACTACAACGCCAGAACCGCTGATCATCCGTCAATATTTCGTTCTGGTTATTCCGTTTTTGGTTTGCATTAACAAAACTGAAAACGAAAATACAGGTCGAATTACACTCTTCTGTTTAACTTGGTGAGACCAAAATAGATATTGACATCAACCGCAAAATGCCCCGCGTTCTGTTCTGGTAAATCCGCATAGAGTAATAAAATATAGAGAACGGACTCGAGCGATAGCCCCGCCCCCTTGCCGTTCATTTCAATATAAGTTGCTCAGTGGCGTTTTGAAGCACCCGGAAGACTGCCGGAAGTTCCCATTGGAATAACATTGTAGGCAACTTCCGGACACCAAATTTTGGTGGTCACCTGTGTGCCGCCATGGCACCTGTGACGTCATGAAGCCCGTTCACTTCCATTATGCACTTCCACTTTTCGCCACCAGGGCCCGTTGCTTCAAGCCTGGAGGCGCTGTCGGTGGATGTGTAAATCCGTTTATCTTTTGTCTTCTTCTTCTTGGGTTTATTGGCGGTTGGCAGATCATGCTGCATTACCGCCACCTACTGGTGTCTCATTTCTGTCTCTACATTTGGCAACTAACAATAGCAATAATAATAAAACCCCCACCCATTTCACCCACATTTATCAACCCACCCAAGTGATCCCCTCCTTGCGACCTGTGCTATAGTCCGCTCTACCCAGACCCAGTAGTCTGGGAGGGTGCAAACCCTTCTCTCAGGGTACTGTCAAGGTCCTCTCCACTAATATCCTCTATATCCAAAAATCTCCTGGCCGCGTCCAACACCATTTTGATTCTTTCCGACTTTCCCTGTATCTCGACAGCACAGTTGATCACCATGCCGATAAATGCGAGGAACTTTCTTTTGTCCATACATATTGTATTTTCATTCACTCTGTCACACACGCATCATCCCCTTCCCTTCACTGCTTGAGCGTAAGTTACCCCCTTGTTTCCTCCGAGCCTCCTTGCTTTCTCCTCCTCCTGTATCCTTCTAGGACACTTTGCTCCCCCTGCAAAATGATTTCCCCTGCACTGAATGAATGCACACCGGCTATTTCTCCTGCGAGATACAAGACCCATCGCAATCCTCCTCTCCACACCTCCCACACTTCCTACCTGAATCTTTGATCAAAATGCATAACAATGACCTACACATGAACTTTGGAGCCATACAAACATGGAATGGGTGTGAATCATGTTTTTAGTGAAAAAAATGATGTTTTTATGAGCCAATGAAAATTGCTCGTTTGTGAAAATTCTTCTATTGCCCCTAAGCTACACATGCAACGTAATCTGCTTCTGAGATTTTACAGTTTTGTAGAGGAGGATGCCAAATAGCACTAAAACCAGTCTTACACAAATTGCTCAAATGGGGGCGCTATAGCAATTCTTTTAAACTGAAACATTTGAACAAGCATAACTCGGGCCTCGTTCGGCCAAAAATGATGGGACTTGTTTCTACATGTTCCTTGATTCACGTGGAACACATCTGTAACTTTGACCGGTAAGCTCCACCCCCAGAGTGTCCGCCATTTTAAGCAGTTTGAAAAATGCTCATGCCTGATTTTCTGCCTGGCTTTTGATCAATTTGCATGACACCTACTACATGAGAACTTTGGCCCCATCCGGACAAAAGTTCAGAAGCAAATTTGTTTTCATCTAAAAATGGCGTTTTTATAAGCCACTGAAAATTCCTGCTTTGTGAACAGTCTTCTTCTGCTTGTTTCTATCTGGCAACACTGGAGCAAGTACATTGTGCCAGATTGTGTGAGAGGAATAAGCATGTGAAACTTGTTTCCACATGCTCCTTGATTAATGAGACCACTAAGCTCCACCCTCGGATTGCTGAATTTTGCATATTGTTCATATTGCTTACTGCTTGGTGCTGTGTTGTTGGGTTGTTTCATTGATGACAACAACTAAGCAAATCATTGTGCCTGGATAGCTCAGTCGGTAGGGTGCCTGACTTCGGAACACAATATTGAGAGTTCAAGTCCCACTGCTGACAATACAAACTCAGAGTCTCCAAAAACCCTGCTGTGCTCTCTCAATCACATGATGTATTTCTTCCATGTTTATATGGCTTATTTGTGCATATTTAAGGGACCAAGCAGTCCACTGAATGTGTGTGTTGTTTCCAGTAGATCTTGTGTCTGTTGGGTAGCCTCATTGGTAGAGTGCATGACTTGGAACTGAGAGTTCCTGGGTTCAAATCCCGGCACTGACACCTAGTAATATGAATCAATCATCAATCTCATGTGGTCTTCTACTTCTAAGTTCATGGTTCTATGTGTTACCCAGGGTACAACTCAATGTAATAGTAATGGTGGTTGTCACCATTCGACCATGTTGTGTTTTGTCACTATTTGACTGTCACTATTCGGCCATGTTGTCACTAATGACAGTTCACAGCTCAGTTCACCACTGACTCACAGCTCACCAATCATTTACTTATTCACCAACTCAGTGGCCTTGTGGTTAGAGTGTCCGCCCTGAGACTGGGAGGCCGGAGTTCGATTCCCTGCCAGGTCATACCAAAGGCTATAAAAACGGGACCCAATGCCTCCCTGCTTGGCACTCAGCATCAAGGGTTGGATTGGGGGTAAGACCCTGTGTCATACTAGCGTCATGTCCAGAGGGTGTACTTGTACATCAAGCTGCCTCATGCTATAGAAACAGGAGATAGGCACCTGCCCTATGGGCCTCATGGCTGGGCAAGGCTTACTTACTTTTTTTTTAATGGTGGTTGTCACTATTCGGCCATGTTGGTTTTTGTCACTGTTTGACTGTCACTATTCGGCCATGTTGTCACTAATGACAGTTCATAGCTCAGTTCACCACTCACTCACAGCTCACCAATCATTCACTCAGTCACACCAGATTACAATGTGTGAGTCAGTCAGGGCAGGGCTCAAAAACCCTGCCCTGCTACCATAATTACCCAATGTATTTCTGAAGTTCAGGCTCCCATGTTTCTATGGCTTATTTGTGCGTATTGTTTTTACTCCTTATTGCTGCTTGCTTGGTCCCGTTTTATTGCTGCTTGCAGCTATATTATTTACTTGTTTCCCCTAAATATTAATATTTGAATAGGTTAATAGTCAAAAACTAATCACCCTGACCTAACCACCCTAACCTTGGGTGGTGGTCACTTACATCTGACTCTGGTCTAATACTCCCAAAATTGGGGAGTGGGGACCATTAGGGTAGTGGTTCCCAAAGTTCTGTCCAGGGAACCCAGGGAGGGAGGGAGTTTCATGGTGTATGACATGAGAGGCTTTATAGCTTGGAAGCTAATGGCCTGTAACTCTGAGAGTGTGTACATTGAACCAACCGGACCCTCTCAGGTCCATTTGGTTCCATTGCTATACCCTCAGACTTAAATTAACATTGGTTTTAGAATAGGCCTATACATTGGGCGTCTGTACATTGCCCCTCCCCCAGGGGTCAACCAGTGGGCTAATTAGTGTCAATTAGAAAAGGTTTGAGAACCAGGGGTCCTTGAGGACGTTCTGAGGGGTTGTGTACATACGGAACTAAACGAATTAACCATTTACTTTCATATACTCTGATTCATATTGTATTACTGTAGCCGATATGTATACTCTATTACTCCTGTTGATTATTGCAAACCCAGGGGGTGAGACTACTATATGTATCAGGCTGAATGTCTGTCTCTGTGCTTGCATGCATCACACATTCAATATTTGCCTTGTTGTGTCTTGTACATTGACCTGACCATGAGGGCCAACTTCAAAACTGCTCTCAAAGGGCACTTTTTAAGGGCCATATTATATAGTGTATAATTGAACGTCTCTAAATATTATGATGAATTGAAAGTGATTGGCCTTATTGAAAACAAGTAATGCTTCACCCACAGTTATTGTCACAGACATGCGCAGAGCAAGTTCAGTAAGGAAACCTGTTTGAAGGTGCTGCCGGTTCTTTAAAGGGCTGCCTCAGCATCACATTCACATGGCTGACTTCATCCAATCTCAGGCTGCCACAGGCTATTTAAACTGTAAGTTTGCATTGTTCTTCCTGCTTGCTTACTGCTGTTGCTGCTCACTCTGATACTGCTGCTCTGCTTTGCTTAATCATTTAGCTGCTTACCCTCCTCCACCCCAGCTACCACCTGTAGATTTGGATCTGCCGTTTGGGTACGGGGATTCGGAGTCCTTATGGTCAGGACTGTTGCGCTTTATCTGAGTACCCAAAAAGCAGATCCAATTCATCCGCCAAACCATGATAATATTCAATAAATGATATTAAACCCTTCTTGAGTTGTTACGGCTACGTGGGGACTGATCTAAGTACCGAAGTCCCATAGATCAGAACTACCATTAACCCGAAGTACCAACTGATTCTTCCACAAACTAGTACTCCTTCACCTTGTGAACCACTTGGACGTAGAAACCTGTTTTAAGTTCTGCTTGGACACCATTGTATACGTCAATATCAGAAAGGACAGTGGTACCCTCCCCCCCCCCCCCCCCCCCCCCACACACACACACACACACAAACAATATACACAACATTTGTCAGAAGACTGACAAATATATAACAAAGTGGAATGCAAAATGCACACAGACGTATAGATCTATCCTCCCCACCATACGTTGTTTAATCAATAAAACACGTACATTTGGACATGGGTGAACACTGAGCGCATACACTCTTGATAAAAAATGGTCACATCTGGCCAGCTGTGTCACTTGTCCCTCCTTGGCTTTCTCCTTTCTATCTCTCTGTTGTCCTGCTGTGTATATCAAGCAAAGAAACTTCAGTTACAATTGCTAAAGCTACTCCTTTCTAATGCAAAGATATTATTTTTGAACGGCACTAGCCCCTGCTATGCCCAGTTATGAGGCTTTGGGTGAACACAAACATTGGCTGATGAGTAACCCATAAAGGTGATTTGATTGACTGAGCAAAAGTAGATATCTATCTATAAATGTTTGCTCATGGAATTGTGTGATTGTGTGACAGACAGACATTTCTGCCTGACTTACATAGTAGTCTCGCTCACTGTGTTCGCAATAATCAACAGGAATATCGGCTACAGTAATAAAATATGAATCATGAGATAATTGAATGCCATGTCCGTTTGTCCATTTGTCTTCCTATAACTTAAAGATACATCGCATGGATGCAACTGGGACGTATCCTCAGTGATGTATCCCAAGGTCATCAGGGTTTTGGGTCTCGGTCAGTATTCCTATAACTTAGCTGAAACCCCCCAGAACGCCCTCAAGGACCCCTGGTTCTCAAACCGTCTGTAATTGACACTAATTAGCGCACTGGTTGACTCCTGGGGGAGGGGCAATGTACAGACTCCCAATGTATAGGCCTATTCTAAAATCAATGTTAATTTAAGTCTGAGGGTATAGCAATGAAACCAAATGGACCTGAGAGGGTCCGGTTGGTTCAATATACACACTCTCAGAGTTACAGGCCATTAGCTTCCAAACTATAAAGCTTCTCATGTCATGCAACTCCCTCCCTACCTGGGTTCCCTGGACACAACTTTGGGAACCACTGCCCTAATGGTCCCCACTCCCCAATTTTGGGAGTATTAGACCAGAGTCAGATGTAAGTGACCTCCACCCAAGGTTAGGGTGGTTAGGTCAGGGTGATTACTTTTCGACTATTGGCCTATTCAAATATTAATATTTAGGGGAAACAAGTAAATAAAATGTGTGTGGTTTTAAATAAGGGTCAGTAGGTGTCAGCATTTTACTCACTAATATGGCTTCTTGACGTCTAAGACTGTGAAATAACTAGTCTAAGATAGGACCTATTTCAAGATAATAATCATAAACAATAACGTATGTATGCATCCCTGCAGTGATTATAGCAAACTTTTTATGCACAAATAAAAAATATGAATTATAGTATTTGACCCATTTTTGCAAACATGAAACAACTACAAAAATTACCGCAACGTCTGGTCACGTAATGCATGACGTCACTCGTGCTGGACTGTCTGTTTTTCATTTGGTCAAAATGTCAATGACAAAAGATAAACGGATTTACCAGAACGGAACGTGGGGCATTTTGGGGTTAATGTCAAAGTTTTTGGAACATGCGCTGTCCGTGATGCGACCCGCAGGCCTTTAACCAATTCCCTTATTTTCGTCACCTTTCTTCTTCCCTTAGCCACCATTCCTTATTATGCTGCACCTTTATTTGTGACTGGAGGTGTGGTCATAGGCGTGTTTGTCACACAGTCCTTAAGTTGTTATTTTCGTCAAATAGATTCAGGAAATAGATGACGGGAACCTATGCCATGCACCCAGTTTGCCAAAACACCATTTTCATTGTGTTTAGGTAAGCTATATCTGTCTATAGTTAAAGACATTAATTAACTTGTGACACATTGCTGCTGCGGATTCAGTTTAACTTTTCACCATGTTTCAACGAATTCCCGTCAGATATGTTTCGCTTCATCCCGTTTCGTATGCATATTCTATACAGCAAATGAGAGATTGATAGTTGAGGATCGCACAGCACTTAGTTATGATTTCTAAAAAAAAACAGGTTCTCAGCAGCACCTATAATATATGATTCCCCCCAAAAAATGCAATTTGCTTTATAATACTTTGTAGACTTTGGCTAAATCCATGCCGCATACAGCAAAGGAGACATCAATATTTCGTGATCATTTAGCACTTAGAAGAATTGTAAGAATATTCGTAAGAAATGATCCAGAATTGACCGAGATATGATCTTTTGAAAGTGGTGTCGACTGTATTAATGGTTTGCCAGAGTTATGCTTTGGTTTTGGTGAATATTAAGTAGTCATTTGGTCTTCCGGTCATTTGGATCTCACAGTAAAAGTACATGAACCCAGAAGACTAACATAATTTGTATTGTTGCATTATATCTGAAATATTAGCACATCCTTCATTCAGTTTTGACACCCTTATCACATGGAACTACTTTTAGGGTGTAGTAATATGGACAGAAAATCATATTTCCCTGTGATGGAAGAGTCAAAATGAAAAAAGGATGTGATTAACTTAAAAAAAAAAACTGAACTATCTCTTTAAGAGAATGACAAATGTTGGCAGATGATTCTCTGTCTCTGTCTGGGGAAATGCTGTGGTAATACAGTACTTTTCAATCAGACTCAAATTGTCCCTATTGTTACTTTCACTGTCTCTTTCATTGTCTGTCTCTGGGTATAAGCACATCTGACTTGCCTACACTGTCTGTTTCCAAGCATGTGCTTTGCCTGCAGGCCCGTTCTTGGGGGGAAGGAATTATTTACATTTTAAACAGCTCTTTTGATTCTGCTCATGAAGGTTTCCAATGCCTACACCTGGTCTACGCTTTGTGCTCAAAGAAGCGTGTGTGCGCACACATGCACGTGCGCATGCACACACACTCAAATGTGCACACAGACAGACAGACACACACAGGGCTTTGGCATGAGAACACGTTTACATTGCCAAAGCAAAAAGTGGAACAATACAATAAAAATAATGATAATAAAAATAAAAGAAATCCAAGTCAGAATCTCAAATGAAGAAATTCTATGTAGGAAGATGACGCAGAGTGCAGGAATAAACACAATTATTAGGCTTTAGTTCCATTTGGTATGTCTTTGAGACAGCAGCTCACAAATCTTCTGTGTTTGTATTTTGTTGTACGTTGCATTTTGTTTGTCATTAGTCATGTCAAAATCTCTGTGGGTGATTGTCATCTGTGGGAAGTATACAGTCTCTGATGTCACACGACAGATGGTTAGGGAAACGTAGCTTAGTTTCCACTTAATTTTGTGGTCACAGCACAGTTGGTGCATAGTCTCCCTTCGGTCGGCTCGTATCATCGTAACTCTGCGAGTAATCCCAGAGGCTGTGTTGTGTGCTTGTACGTCTATACAGCGACCATCTGGCGGTGACGGTTTAGTTCTATTTGCTTGTGTTTGTGCTGCACGGAGCTTCAGGGCCAGCTGACTGAGGCGGCATCTCAAATCAAAACAAGCTAGTCACAAGCAATCTGTCTAATAATCAATAAACATTAGATTTGTAGAATTTGGCTTCCAATTCCAGCCCTGCAATAGTGCATTAGTACATGGAAGGCAGGAGGTTACTTCTAATTATCTCTCCACGGTTGCATAATTAATATGCTAATGGTTCATTAATAGAGTTGTATACTCCCGCTGTTTCCCGTGTGTTGATGCACAGCTAATCTGTGATATCACATGAGTGGAGCCTACCACTCTGTTTTACATGAATAAGTTGATTCCTTTTTTAGTACAGCACTGCCTGAGTCCTTATTAGCCATTCGCTTGAAAAACACAAGTACATTACAAAATAAGGTGATGAAGATCTGAAATACAGGTGCCTTTGGGCACACTAACTAAAGTTCCAACTATTCTATTTGAGTGCCCATGTAAAATGACCCTCTATGTTTCCAGTAAGCTGGACTGTGCAGAGGTTGTAGATTCAACAGGCTTCCGTGATGTGAAGGAGGTAGTGGATGTCATACCCATGAATGAATATATGAATATTAAGTAATGTGGGGCGGGTGTACCATTTTGTGGAGCCTTTTGGGCTTGCTGGTTCCGTTGTGCGATCTATGTTCACTTAATCGTGTTTTAAGGGCTCGTCCACAAGGACGCTAAATATTCCATTTGTGGATGCAACAGGTAATAGTTCTTTTGATTTTTGTAATTGCCCTGCCTGTGTGTGGGTGGTTGAAAGTACCACCTCAGAAGGCACTGTGATGTGTTCCCCCTACTCATCTGCCCTTTTGTACACACTTGGGCCTCTTTTTCTTTCATTTGCCCCCCTTTTTTGCCTATTCTTGGTACTTGAGCTTAGACACTGTCTGGGAAATCAGATTAACCTTGCCTGACATCACTTGACGCTGTTAAGGCTTGTTCTTGCATATCCTCCGAGCTCTGTGGTATTGGTTAATTGGCATTCAGGCTCCTTTCTCAGAGCTGTCGGGTAACAAGAGTCACAACATCGAAGGCTGGCGTTTCGAAAGTTGGGAATTAGAGATGGTATTGGCATATTTAGCGACCACTAAAAAACGTAACACAGGGGTGGGCAACCTTTTCAAGATGTGTCTTTATTTTCTTGGTTGTCGGTGTGCCATATCAACCTAATGTTTAATTATGACACCACAACAAAATGATATACATTTCCATCCGATTTTGATGGTACATACGCACAGCAACCTTATGTTTTCTCTTAGAAATATTCTCTTTCAGCATGTATGGTTATTAGCTTCAATTATTATTATTATTATTTGGTTGTTGTGCGTATTATTATTCTCCCTCACCCTCAACATAGCATATTGAATTGTTGAAGGCAGTGATAGAACCAGCCAATGGGACAGAAGCAGCCAGCATCTCCTCCACTGTGTGTCCCAAAGCCTCGAAAGTATTTCAAAGGGTCGCAATGAACTGCGTCCAAAAGACGCAGTTCAGAGTCTGGTGCCCTTGAGACTTCCGATCTACGGTCAGTCTCTGCCAAACAAACGGCTTTGGCCAATGGATGATGGGAAATTTTGATTTGGAAAAACTCCCTCATTGATACACTATATACATACAAAAAATGATTAATTGAGATTTAATTAATTATTATTATTAGTAGTATTATTTTTTACTGAGCCCCATCCCTAATATGTATACAGTATATACGGTACATTTGTTCTCTCTCATACTTGATCACGCTCTGAAGTGCCAGTGTTGGTGCCCGCGCCTTAGGTTGCCTCCTCCTGGTGTGACAAATACAACAAGGTCCAACCTTGAACTTTGAGGTAAAACACACATTCCCACTGCACACATATTCCCACTAGACTGGGGAAGAAATGCCACTTGACATTTTTTCCAAACAACACAATCCTGGTGCCCAGCGGTGCACTTTTTTCTAGTTATAGAGAAGTAAAATTGGATCTCTTGTCTTGGATTTTGTAGGATATGGTGGCATGGTAACCCCTGCAGATTCTCCCACACAAGCATTCATTAGCAATAGCTTGGAATCCCCAACAATTATTCATGAAATCGATTTTCACTGAACTAAAGAGTCCAAAGAGTCTGCACTTGATGTGATGTCTTGAATCTTTCATAATTCCACCAGGTTTGCTGACATAACTGTAACCCGGTGTACGGACCCAGAACTCTCTGTGGAGATTGTTTATTCTGACTAAAAACAGCAAAACAACACATCTCAGCGTATAGGTGCAGGGACGGCTCCAGGGGGGGGCAAGGGGGGTCTGTAGCCCCCTCTGGTGGAGGCTTAGCCCCCCCTAAGCCCCCCCTCCAAACAGGCCAAATTGACTGAGTTCTATGTAAATGAATATGCATTAGCCCCCCCTCGAAATCACCCCCAGTCACAATTTTCTGGAGCCGTGGCTGTATAGGTGTGGTGCATGGAGTGGACTCCTTTCTCGTTCCAGTGCAATAATAAGGGTAGTAATAATAATAATAAGGGTAATAATAATAATATTATACAGAAGTGGAGTGTAGAAATGGTCCAAGCTTCATGTGTCTCAGATCTGATTCAGGCTGGATTTGACTGCCAGTGTAATTCAGGCCTTAAAGGGAAACACCCTCTAGTCTACACCCCCTACTACATGGATGACTACAGTGAAAATGCACTCTACCAGGTAGGCTACTATGGCAACAGGGATCAATTAAGGGTGTGCGTGTTTTGGTCTGGGCTTTGCAGTTGAGGTCGGTGTGGCTGCCATGCCAGGCTGTGAAGCAACCAGTCATGCTCTTTGTGATGCATTTTAAGACTTTGGACCAGGGGCGGATGTAACATTTCCCAATTGGAGGGGCAGGAAAAAATGGTATGGGGGCGGCTTCATCGCCTGTGACGCTTCGTGCCACGGGCGACGAAGCCGCACCCTTACCATTTTCGGTTACCAGACTTTTATTAGGCAAGTAAAGCATCAATAACAACATCAGTTGTTGTTGAAGTTGCAACAGACACGCAGCATGCATAAAGCTAAAGGTCTGACTCAGAGAGTTTTCTGTTTTCAATGATGAAATGCTGTTGGTTTAGTGGTGCCAATGGCAGTTAGTAGCAGTAGTAGTGTTTCATATCATTTTAAATATAAGCAGTTTAATTTGAAATATCTTGGGTTGTTTTGCATGTTTGGTGGGGCAGACTGGGCATTTAGGGGGGCATTGCCCCCCCCATGCCCATGCCTAGATCCGCTCCTGCTTTGGACTTGTGCTTTCTTCACCAGTCAGTGTTTAAGCTCCTTTGGGTGATGGAGAGTGATAGTGACGGATGTGTTTGTCCCTACTTGTTTTGCCTCTACTAAACTAAATGAAAATTGATAGAAGAATCGGTAGAAGAAATAAGGAAATGTGGCATCTTAATCATTAGCATTCACAGGGTAGCATCAAAAGTGTTTTGAAAACCAAATATGTAATGTAAAATGAAAGAAATGGATGTATATGTTGTTTCAGCAACAGACGACTGTAGTGTTAATCTAACATCAAAGCAGTCATGTGTTTATTAATACAGAGACTAAATATTTAATGTAGATTAGCTTGATTATAGACATGGTTTGGATTTTTCATTATTCAAACAATTTAAATAATATATATAAATTGCATTTCAATAATGTCTTGTGTCGCCAGTGAGTGTGATGCTATTGTCATAACACCATAGGTTGATAATCTCACCTCTTTTGGACAAAATATGTCCTAAACATAAGTAAAACAAATGCATCCTCGATCCATATTTCTCACTTGTATAATCATTGTTTGTCTTTGAGGCATGTTGAAAGAAATGTTACTTGGCTGAAACAAGGGAGACTTTTTCCAACAAAATACCTCCAGAGTCGAGCATGCTGTATAGAATTCCAAGTGTTCTTTTGCAGATAGGAACAAAAGGTAAAGTACGCACATCTCTAGAAAAACTTTAGGGTGCTGAACTAAAAAAGTGTCAAAAGTACAAAAGGGTCCTTTCTCAGAGGACCCTTCTTCTTCAGGTCAAACCTGAAGAAGACCCACAACGGGTCGAAACGTTGTCCTAAAATAAAGTCTACAGCCTGGGAGCTACTGAAATGGTGTGCGAACTATTCTTCTCTTTTGTACTTTTGCAGATAGGACACACAGTTAAATACTTTTATATATTAACAATTGACTGATGTTTCAATTTTTCAGGCTTGTGGGTAGCGGCCGGGGTATGCCTGCTAGAGATCGACCGATCAGACTTTTGGCCGATGTTTCCGATCACCGATTAGTGGAACATCAAAAAGGCCGATAGCCGATATCAGCCGATACGATTATTATTTACTTTAATAGAATAAAAGTGCGGAAGCCGCAAAAGTGTTTCAGTTTCCCCTCCATCACATGCATCTTTTTTAATTCAAGTACAGGCACAGAGCTTCAGACATAAAAGTAAAAGAGAAAATACATTTTGGATAATTTGGATAAATCTATAAATACATGAGGTGATAGAGTCAGAGACACACAGCTATACATCTCCTTACCACCACAATCTACCGGATCTTCAATGAAAGTGGTCGATGTACCATTTTTGAACATTTATAATAAATACAAATAATCGGCTGCTCTTTTTTTGATTATTTATTTTGAGTACCGATACCGATTAGTAATAAAATAATGAATATCGAATTAGATATCTATCACTAATGCCTGCTCATTAGGGTAAATTTGAAGTTAATCGTGCTGTACATATACTTCCTCAGGGACGTTCACACATAGACATCAAAGGGCCTTGCCTTTTTACCGGTCTGTAAAACCTGCCCTTTCCAGAACGCAAATGCAGCCCTTACTATGGTTAAAGAAATTCACATGCACTATCTATCTATCTTCTACAGATTGATAGATCTGCTTGCATAGAGGGACATATTAGTGTAATGTTCTGTCTCCACTGATTGACAGCGAATGGAGAATTTATGCCATATATGGATGTGCAAATCAGCTATTTTTGTCCAACTCAAAGATTGATTTCCTTTGGACAATTATTTCTACTCCTACTCCTTGTCTTATCATGTGTCTTACTCTTGTAGCTTAGATGTATCTTTCTACCTCTATCTTTAGCTGTACCATATATTTAACAGTGCTGCTATGACAACTGTAATTTCCCTCTCTGGATCACTAAAGGTAAATTAAGAAGGTGTAATTTTCATAATGCGTTGCCATAGGCAGAAATGCTAAATGTTCACAGCATATTAGGCTAAATTAATTAGCGTCAGTCTTTCTGTGGTCCACGGTAAAAGACGGTGTCCTGCACACACTGCCCACGCAGCAGTGGATTTTCTGTGGTCTGGAGCAGAGTTGCCAACAGTCATATGAGATTCAGTGTTAGGATGTGTTCGCAGCCTGCCTAGTCTACGCAGGTTGTGTAAATCTCCCGTATTGATTGATTCTTTAATCGTCATGGGAACAGGCTAGTGTGGCGTCACTGGCGTGAGATTGTGTGACAGGCATCAAATGTGGGTGTCACATTATATACTGTATATACTGTACATTATATTTTTAAATCGGGAGGCCCCTGGTGGCTTGAGGTCCATTTCAATTGAAACGAGTGAAACATAGTCAGTGAGTGCGTTCCTGACTGACTAAGGGTGTCGTCAAGATTCCAGCAAGTGTTACCATGGAGGGGTCCCCAGGGGGCTTCTACTGTACTGTACAGCATTGTAATATAACTCATACAGTTGTATGTGTGCTAGGCTGCGCAACAGTGACACTTGGTTGTGTAAACCAACCAAAAGCTATTTCGTACTTAGACTGACAGACCCCGCCAGTGACAGAACCACCCAAGGGCGGCGGACAAACATAGCTTAAACATCAAAAATCACGGATGTGTGAAGTGAAGTGGTGCGATTGCATGTCGTGGTCTCTGGGGGTCTCCTGAACGGACGAATGCGGCCCTTACTATGGTCAAAGAAATGCACATGCACCAACATGAGAGTCATACAGCAAGAGATGCTTATCACGAATGGGCCTGCATGCAATCTATCTATATATCTATCTATCTATCTATCTATCTATAAATCTATGTAGAAGAGCATCAATTGGACTTGCCCCATGAAGTGAACAGAGTTGTTGTAACTCTGTCCACAGCCTCTGACTCTGAGTGCAACGAATGTCAGATCTTTTTTCTTTTTTCCTTTTCTCAGTTATGGACATGGGTCAGGAAACACAGGCTAGGGTCAAATACATCATTAAAAGCCTGCTGAACCTTTTACCGATTACACCGATTTACAGGATTTTCCTCACCCAACAATTGTATACCCAATAACAGAGCTGATGCACTCACAATCGTGCTGCAAAAGACCAAGGAGGCGCACCAAAGTGTGCACCTATACAAAGACAAAGGTGAAACTTTGGACTGGGCCGTCCGTATTGACAATAGCCAATCGTACAGAGTGGTAGGCATGTTGCCACATTTTGTGAGAGAAACAAGCACAAATAAATGTACAATAAAGCTACAAAAGTCCAAATTAGTTCATAATGACATATGGCAACGTGGGTGGATGTACAGCTGGCCATATTGTAGGCATGTGATGGGCATGTCGCGACATTTTGGGAGAGAAACAAGCAGCTTTATTGCTGCTTACGCTAGTCCAAAGCAAGGACATAATGGCATGGCACAATGGCAACGGTGTTAGGACAAACACATACAGTCATCAGCAGGACAAAATACATACAGTCGTCAGACATCTGATTGTCCAAAGGAAGGGTGCTATCGCACCATTTAAAAAACAAACAAAAAACAAAACATCACAACCAGACATACACACAAGCAACCATTTAGGTCAATAATGTTCCTTTGATCAGTGTTTGTAATGGCAGCAATTATTTTGTTTTCACCATGGGCTACTACTCCCCAGCACTGTGTGCTATAGAAAACATTTTAGTTGCCCATGACACATTTCTAGCTATGTCTGTGAGTTGCATGAGGGCAATTGTGTTGCATATAGTTTACTGTAGCAGCCTAGGTATTAAAGTAAAGGTAGCCTTAATGCGTAGTGGTCATCTAGGGCTCTGATTGTCATATGAAGGAACCCATATAAGTCTATATGCTATATAAATGTCATAGTTGGGGAAAAAAACACCCTTATTCTACATTGTTACATTCAAGTAAGGGAGTCTTCACTAAATGCTAACTAAATATATACTATATATATATATATATATATATATATATATACTATATATATATATATATATATATATATATATATATATATATATATATATATATATATATATATATATATATATATATATATATATATATATATACACACACACACACACACACATTAGTAGTACATAATATACTACTAGTAGTATATAATGTACTACTAATGGATAAGCCATTTTATTTGTAATCATTGGTAGATTTGTTGATCATTGGTAGATGTTATCAAGAGCCCCAAAGTAAAGTGAAGACAATTCATTAGTTAGGAATGTCTGTTAATGTAGCATTCATATTTGTTCATGTTTAACAAAAAGTTGTCAACAATGAATAGTCTTCACTTTACATTAGGGAACTTGATTATGATTTATAGATGCAATAATAATGTTTTAATATAAAGCATATGCTAATGTGGCTGGCCTCAATGTTTGTAAAACATTCCTAAAAGCTCTAGCGTTAAGTTTTGTTTTTTGTGTGTGACTTTGTTGAAGCTGCTCCTGGAAATTATCATTTTCTTTTTTCCCATTCAAGTAGCTAATTATAGTCCTATATGACTGTAGCGTTGTCCAGAATTGTCCAACTTTACTGTCTACAGGCGTATTAACCCCCAAACCGACTACGGCTAAGCGGTTGAAGTTGGATGATGATGTCAACCACACAACAGGTTATTCAAGAAAATATTATTATATCATTACTGGGGTGGCTGTGGCTCAGGAGGTAGAGCAGGTCATCTAATGATCTGTGGGTCGGCGGTTCAAGTCCTGGCTTCTCCTATCTACGTCAATGTCTATCTATGTCAAAGTATCCTTGGGCAAGACACTGAACCCCAAATTGCCTCCAGTGAGTTGGTCGTGTGAGCGTGCCACCATTGGTGTGGGAATTGAGGACATTGGCGTCAACCATTCGCCGCTTCACCTCCCAACGTATGAACCAATGGACCATTGTAAAGTGCTTTGAGCACATTGAGCACATTCCATAAAATGCAATCCATTTATTATTACTGTATTGTCCCGAATATAAGATGACTAAGACAGCCCCCATTTTCAAGACTCATTTGTGGAAAAATAACACTGAATGTCAAATAATATAGCCCCCGAATATAAGATGACCCCATTTTTATTGGGGAAAAAAATAAAATAAATATGGTATTATTTTATTCTAATGACAAGTTAATACCCTCGACTTGTTCTCTGCAAGTTTGAAGTTCCCAGTCACCTTATCTGCCAATCAGCCTGTTACCCGACTCCACCCTCATCCAATCACCATCACCTGCAGCCTATATAAGCCTCATTTCCACCTGAGCATCCCTGTTAGACGCGTACATTTACAACGGCAATACTTAAAATTGTAAGTATTGTAATTTCAAACATTAACTAAAAATAAAATAAAAAGGAGTGCAATGGCAACATAAGTCACTTTAAACATGTTATACATTAAAATATTTTCCAAGAGGTCTCTACATGGCTGTTTGGTTAGTGATATGTGAAAGTGGGGATTGAACCCAGGACTCCTACTTGCCAGTCCAATGTGCAAACCATCGTGCCAATAGGGCTGGGCTCGGTTGGCATGGCTGTTGTGACTGACTCATGGCTGGCTGGGTCCTACATTTGCAAAGGTGATTTGCAGTAGCTTGATTTTAAAGATTTTCAGTAATCAGAAGTAAAAGCCATATCGCAGGAAGTTGGGAAAAGTGGGATGAGAATTAGTGGGATAATTGTAATTGAATGTGTGTCCAAAAAATAGATGAAAGAGGTCTTGGAGAGTTTAATGATACTCCTTCCTTTCGATTAGGAGGACCAAAGTGAAGGAAAGGGGTTATTTCTGGTGTGCCACATACAGTGGACAATAGCTAGGAAGAACTCACAAGTGTTTCGTGTTTTGTGAAGTTGATGAGGTTCAGAAATTGGATGAAGGGGAAAAAAGTCCTGCTGTGTGTATTGGAAGGAGAGTTGCCAGGAAGGATGTATCTTGGATATATGTTGTATAGAGCCGGGCTAAATGAGCAAATGCCACTTTGGTGCTTCAATGCTGCTGCAGCTGTGTAAAGAAGAGCTGTAAAGGAGCAGGAAAGACTGCACTGAAAGGAAATATGCATTAGTAGAATCAAAGAAGCAAATGATAATAAGACCAGGAAAGAAAAGAGATTGACGCCCATGCTGAGGCTGTGAAGAGGCCAGATGAGAAAGAAACGATAGTACAACACCATATATGCACCTGAGAAAACCAAGTCAAACATCTACAGAGACAAAAGATTCCTAGCGTTCATATGAAAAGGACATATGAACTGTGCTATAGAAATCCCTCAGAAGTCTGGGAGGTTAAAGATGGTGCTCGAGGCAGCCAGGAGATTCCTGGGTGCGATAACATCAATGGAGACTATCTGAATGAAATATTGAGGGATTAATATGCACCAGGATCTTAGGCCTCAGGCCTAAGAAATATGGAAGGATGTTTGTAAATAATAGTAAGATTTGATGCTAAATAATGGTAATGCACATAGGTTTGCCAACCACCAATAAAACCCGAAAGAAGAAGAACTATTCTTCTCTCAATCTCATTCAATTCAGTTTGATTGTTGCCCTGTCCCTGTATCAATTTGGTCTCCGTTTGGCAAACCCGTTTTAGTTGTCTCCACCGTAAGGTGGTGACTATGGATCGTACCCTGTCATTCCGCCCGTGTCTGTCCGCCATCATGTCCGTGCATAGGATGATGTCATGATGACATCATAAATCTCATGTAAACACGTTCAAACCTGAGCCGGACGGTGGAGACCTGTGCCCCGTAGGGGCACAACTCTTGTTTATTATTGTTTCTACCCATGTAAATTCTATAGTAGCCTATATTCCCTAATTGGGATAGATAAGACAGAGGCCCCTAGGCACCACATACTGTAGGTAGAACCTATAAGCACACTATGTATTTTGAACTAAATTTTGGTTAGAGTAGGGTAATTGTAGCTTTTATTTCACTAATTATGAGGTAGTTAATTTCTTTGCACACCAATGCGTTTTCCGGGAAAGGAACCACAGTGGGAATACAGATTATACTAAAAATTATTTGTACTCACTTTATGTCTATCCCTCTTGCAGAATTTTGCATGCGTATAGAACGTTTTCAGACTATAGGGTCAATTTTATCCGGATTCCGCAGCTCAACCATGCATTATGAACGTCTGGATCTGTGGGCGTTGGGGACAGACAGCCGAGATTGTTTCATGTTCCTACTACTTCAGAGGCGAAACAAAGACGTTTCTGGAAAGCGACTTGGGCCAAAATTAGTTGAGCTGTATAGCTAGAAATCATACTCCTCATAGCGCCGAACTCGCTTGGAGCTTGTTGACATGAATGTGCCTCGACATGAAAGAGTCTCACACAGCGGGTGGTATAGTGGCCTTCTTGTGTTGCCCCCACTTTGCGCTGCATTCCACCTACTCCTCTGCGGGCATTCATTCATGTAGTTTTAATAAAAGTACATAGTCTATTTTTACATTTTGTATTACAATTTCTGTTCTATGGTCTCTAGCAAATCTTTTCAAATCCTTGACTGTTTTGACATGAAAATGTTTAGGATCCACTGGTTTAAATTGTAATTGATTGTAGCTGTCTCTGATCAGTGCACTACAAAGCCATTTATGTGTGATTGTGTTATCAGCTATACAGTTAGCCAAGCATCGCATTGCTTTACAAATTACATTTTCAGGTTCTGAAATAACAAGGAAAAAAGAAGAAAAAAAAAAAACAGTTTCCCCCACTCCCTTTTTTCTTTGCCTTTTTAGGTTTCTTATACTGTATAATGATTTTTTTATATAAGTATATAAATGTGCGTCTTTAATTGTGGTGATGAATTGGAAACGGTGGACCCTGATGTAGACAGATCTTGCACTTTTCATGGTTCTGTACACCAAGTAGCAGTTTTTGTATTGACTTTGTTTGAAATGTACCCATTTCATATAATCACTGGACACACCTGCCCCCCAGTGAGGATATGCTGTATGTAGTGTAAATAAAATCCCCTGCCTTCTGCCTGCATGGAGGGCTTTGAAAGATAAATAAACTTTAGTGATGGTTTTATAATATTGTGACACTGGTGTCAATAACCTTCTTTTCTTCATCATGGTCAGTATGTTAATCCATTGGTGAGAAAATAGATTCCAATTTTTGAATATCTAGTTACACATTGCCATGGCTCAGGGCCAGAATTTCCATCTATCATGGTTAAAGTGAGCTAGAGCATTATGTTTTATGTAACAACTAAAAATGGAGCTCTTATAACTGTTGTATAACAGTATTTGTTATGAGATGTTCAATTATCCATCTTCAACAGTTTAAGCCTAAATGCAAAAACATGCTCTATTGTACATTAATTTTCCTCTCCAGCAGCTTGCCCTAGCCATGGCTCTTTCCAGAACTAGAGGAGGAGCCTGGCTCTGCTTGTATTTTCTGCTAGGGTCAGTTTGCAGGAAAAGCTTGTTGTCGCTGAAAACAGCGACAGCTTCGACAGCGACAGCTTCTTCTTTCCATCCACCTCTAGTCAAAAAAGCAGGAAGTGACGTCACAGCTGAGCCAAAAACACAAGCTGTAGTAGAACAAATCAATTCTGGATACACCCCTTCTCTGCCTTAGGTTGTGACCAAACCTTTCTCTTCGCAGATAAGCAAGCCTGGAACTATACCCAGATCCCCACCACCTTTGCAATCGCTATATAATGGCAAGTACTGTACACATAGGCCATTTCCTACATTTCCAAAAATCGACTCGTAACTAACACTTGCGCTACAGTCTAGCTCAAGAAGGCTTGGGATCTAATATGGTGGTGCAGACCACAATGGTACCTGTTATCAGACAAATAAATCCACTTCAAACACTCTTGTGTTTGAAATGGATTTACAATGAGTACAATGTTTCATTGTGTCTTGCAGGAGGCCTCATATAAGCCTCTTGTTTTTTTCCCCCTCTGCCTAGCACTTTTACCTTTCTTATATTTGTATGTTCATTGCATAGTTTTTTATACTGTGATTCTAGAGTTGCCTCCAGATATCTATCTTGTCATGTCTGGCCAACAGAAGGATAGTGTCAGATATAGTGCCCTGGCATTGACATTACCTCTCAGAAATACAATCGATGGACTTCTTCACATTCTGCACGCATTCCCTACAACTCCCTCTCCCTCATACAGAGCTTGGATATCGGACAAAGAGATTGAAAGGTGTTGTTACACAACACTGCACAACAGAGTTGGGTCAGACTCAGAGTATGTGATATACTGTATCTGGATGGACATTTCAGAGAGGATTCAATGCTCAGCCGCTCGGGTTATCCAGTATTATGGGCAAAATCCACTGTGACAATAGCATCGCTTGATCTTGATCTTTGACATTTTGATCGACATTTTTGAGAATGAAATTACATTGCCATTTAAAGGGGGATGACTGTTTTTGCTAGAATATTGGCAAACTGTTTACATGTAGCCTACATTGGACACTGTATTGGTATGATCCCTATACAGTATATATGCTATACAGAGTTATACAGTATAACTTTGTGTGTGTGTGTGTGTGTGTGTGTGTGTGTGTGTGTGTGTGTGTGTGTGTGTGTGTGTGTGTGTGTGTGTGTGTGTGTGTGTGTGTGTGTGTGTGTGTGTGTGTGTGTGTGTGTGTGTGTGTGTGTGCGCGCGCGCAATTGAACTATGCCAGACCAATCCGCTGACAGGCTGCCGCATTTTTTGCCAACAGCTGATAGGGTCTGAAATGGCTTGATGATGGTTGGTATATGGCCTGGGCCGGTGCAGCCCTGGGCCGACCTTTCCACAGCCCTGGACCGACCTTTCCAAAGCCCTGGGCCGACCTTTCCACAGCCCATGGCCGACCTTTCCACTGCCCTGGGCAGAGATTTCCGCACTTTTGCTTGGTCCAACTTTGCGGCGGCCCGATTTTCCCGGTCCCTGACTGTAGAAGAGCCTCCATTCATGATTGGACTGGCTCCATGGAGTGAACTGAGTTATGTAGGCCTACCTCTGTCCATAGGCCTACTCTAAAAGGCTTTGGCGCAGCTGAGCCGTGCCGCGGCTGCCGAGTTGGAGCAAATCTACATGTTTAGAACGTGTTGTTGTGCGACGTGTTGTGAGCTTTTATTTTTTTGTGTTGTTATATTATGTTTTTAGGCGGCAGGCATATGCTGTATTCTAACAGTGCGTCTGTAGTGGGCTAATTAATTCAGGATACATAATATACAATTCTACATAGGAAATATTAACTTCTAGCCTATATAGGCTAGACAGCCTAAGGTGTCAGTTGTGTAGGCAATGGAGATATTGACTTCCATTTTACATTGCCTTTATTGATTTTGTCTGAATTATTGACCTCTACTGGTATAGTCTATAGTTGAAAATATATTATGATTTGCCAGCCAAATGTTCTGTTTTGTTTTAAAGTCTCTTGTTCAATGACTGCGGAACGATTTAGCAACTGCTAAATCCGGTATATTTGCATTCCACTTTATTTTGTAATGTAGACTACATCATGCACTGTCCCGTCCAAATAAACGAGTAAAATAAAGTAAATATCTATAGGCTATATGTGGAGCATGCAGACAAAATAATATGGCATAAGAATCCAGTGAAACCGTGTAGGCTACAGTAGATTAGAGAAGACAGTTGCTTTTATTCAGGTGTACTTTTGATTTTGGAGTAACGAGATACGAGACACACATTAGCCTAGTCTAGTGAGTGACAGACCCCACTCCCAAGAGAAGCACGACTATGCAGTCACTGCACACAAAATGTGGTCGAAACAGAGCTACACTTTCTAACCACCTGCCCCTTATACCAAGACATCAGAGACACAATACTTCCCACAAATCGCACACACTCAACGCGAGTTCGAAACTATGACCAACGAGGGAAAACTTCCATACCTATTGGGAGAAATACAACAATGTGCAAACACAGCAGCAAGATTTGTGCACTGTTGCGACATAAGAAGTTTGGCCAATGGAATTCAACCACCCTAAGGACTATGATCTGTACTATCCAGACTTTTCCATATGTAAACAGAGCTGCTACATTTAAACAGATAGTGAATCTGTTTGTTTTCTTCTTATTCTGCATGATCTGTCTTGAAGTAGCAATAAAAAATGTTATAAAAAAAAACAGAAAAGAGGAAAGGAAAGTTATATGCACTGTTATAATATGTTATAACCTTTTATAAAACAATGCAATGTAGCATAACTCTGTCTACAAAAATCTGTACCCCCCTCCAACTGTATATATTTGTCCCCATTTTCAACTGTTTTTATGGTATTGTTTTGTGATTCTTGCTTTGGCAATGTAAACGTCTTTTGAATTGAATTGAATTGAGTGAGTAAGTAGGCTATTCATAGACGTGAGAGTGGAATTCCCACTTGAACGTCCAAACAGAACAATGCTGCCCTCTTCTGACAGAAACTGTAATCTACAGTCAGTAGGCCTACAAATAATGTTTCAGTAAAATGATTGTCCTCTGCTTCCTCTAATGTTACAAAAGGATAAAGAGTAACGCTGAGTGACATCACATGCTCAGCCCCTCCCCTAACTCCTCCCCCTTTATCATGCAACTAAAGCTGTGGGCGTGGCTTCAGTTCAGGTGGATCTCCACCATCACCACCCACCAGGCAAACCAGGCATATTTAATGAACTGGTAGGGTGGGATCATAAAAATGACAGTTTAACAAACACTGTACACTTTTTGGGGAAAAAAATCTTACTTTTCATAAAACATTAATACCTAATGATCATGTTTTAGGGTAGAAAGAAATTCATGGCACCCCATCTTTAAGATGTTCAGCTGTTACAGTCTCAGGACCGCAGGCCTTATTGTCACTTAGCCTCATAATAGCTTCATGAATTGAACCAGGAGAAACCATCACATCATCCTCGAGTTCTGCATTGTCCACTGCATACAGTTCACTTTTCACACAATTAAACAGCTCTGAGTAGAGTTCTCAAACTCTGCCCGAACCCAACCAGGCCCGACCCAACCTGACATTTTAGGGTCGGGCTTGGGCCTAAAATGTATGCAGATCAGTAGGGCCGGGTCAGACCTAGGCTTCATGAATATATATTTAATTATTTTATTGTGATAAAATAATAGTTCTGTTCTGCCTGTCTGTGTATTTAGATGGTGCTGAGTGGTATTTTCACTTTTACTCTGTGCAGATTGCTCAAATTCTACCCAAACCCAACCAGGCACAACCCGACATTGTAGGGCCGGGTCGGTCCTAAAAACTATGGTAAGACCCACTGAGAACTATAGCTCTGAGTATTCTTTCTGCCATAGACATGATTTTCAATTATTCATATTTTTGATTTCCTTCCAAAAGTCATTAATCTTTATTATTCTTGTGCAGTTTACTTGCTAGAGAATCTGCCCTCATAGTATTTTCAGTTCTCTTGATAAAACAAAGAGCACTTTTAAAATTAGCATTAGTTCTTTTTTTCCTTTCAAACAAGGGTCCATGTCTCTCTTTGCCTGCCTTTGCACATACCGGTATATTGAAAGCATTTCTGGCCGCTAGATGGAGCTCTTCTATGTGGTCATTCCACCCTGGCCTGCCTTTTGTTTAAGGCGAATTCTGCTGGAGATGCATAGGGACTCCATAATAGATTCATACATGGTATATAATGTATTACAATGAAGTGTGTTTTTGCAGTTCATATCCCAACACATTATCACCTCTTTATATTAATATTTCCCAACAGGGCATGTGATTGGTTCAAATAATTATCAAGGTCTCTCTTGTTCAATTTAGACCAGTCTATTTTAAGAGCATTCGCGTTGTGGGTTGCAATATTGCTATGTTGCCTGTATTAACCACCATCTTACATGGAACTACTTTTTGGGCCTTGTGACAATGGACAAACGGTGTCATGTGAGAGGCAAGTCAAATTAACGTTGTGCTAATATTTTAGAAATTCAACAAAACAAATGTTTTTTGTTTTTGTTGATCCCACAAAATATTAACTCAAACCAGAGCAGAACTTCCACCACAGAACTCTGTACATTAATGCCATTGACACTATACTACTATATTAATGGAATGCATTTCATACAGCTTAAGGTAAATGACACAGCCCTGTTAAGACTATGCAATGACTTCCAAAATGTCATCCTTTAGGCCAAACTAAAGGTTTTCTTTCTTTACACCTGCCGTTTCAGAACATGAAGCTGACTGGAGATACAGACTCTACGCTGCTGTTTCCAGTACTGGGTGCTGTTGGCAGTGAAAGGTTAGTGAACCTCTTGAATCCACTGCTGGTTGCTGTTAGCAGTGAAGGTTAGTGAACTGTTTGATTCCTGCTTCCTGTGTAAGTGAGCTACATGATACCATTCCGTAGCTTTTCATTTGTGCCGGTTATAATTTTACGTCTTATTTATATGCTTAACAAAAATATAAATGCAACACTTTTGTTTTTGCTCACATTTTTCATGAGAGATTTACAGTATAGCTCTAAATTTCATTCCAGACATACAATATTACCATTTCTCTCAAACATTGTTCACAAATCTGTCTAAATGTGTGATAGTGAGCACTTTTGCTTTGCTGAGATAATCCACCCCACCTCACAGGGGTGCCACATAAAGATGCAAATGTGACATCATGGTTAATGCACACAGGTGTGCCTTAGACTGTCCACAATAAAAGGCCACCCTGAAATGTGCATTTTTTTTTTTGCTTTATTGGGGGTGTGGGGACTCCGAAACAAGCAGTATCTGGTGTGACCACCAAATGGTAATGTGGTAATGTGTTATTACCATTTCGACAGTGTGTACCAGTTCCCACTAATATCCAGCAACTTCACACAGACATCGAAGAGGAGTGGACCAACATTCCACAGGCCACAATTGACAATCTGATAAACTCTATGTGAAGCGTCACACCAGATACTGCTTGGTTCTGAGTCCCCAGACCCCCAATATATTTTTATATTTTTGTTGATTGTATAATGGCAGTACACATCACATGCCACTATGGGACCATGTGATGTTTGGGAGGCATTTGATTTATTTAACATAATATATAGTTATCACTGTATAACATACACATAACATACCCATCGCATGTCTGTTATGTTGTAGTGCCAGGTCTCCTTTCTCTTCTATTCTTTGCTTTTAATTAAGTATCTGTTTTTGTTTGTCTCAGACTCTCTTGATCGCTTTTCATTTATTCCCATTTGTAGTCTTTCTTTCTTCCTGCCTATCACACTTGTCAGGGCCGGATCTGGGCATGGGGGGCAATGCCCCCCTAAATGCCCTGAGTACCCCACCAAACATGACGGCATGCAAACAACCAACATTTCAAAGATATTTCAAATTAAAGTGCTTACATTGATTTCAAATATTACTGCTACTAACTAACTAGAATTATGGCACCACTAAACCAACACCATTTCACCATTCAAAACAAAACTCTCTGAGTCAGACCTTTAGTTTTATGCATGCTGCGTGTCTGTTGCAACTGATGTTATTATTGATGCTTACTTGCCTAATATACTGTAAGTCCTATACAAGATATATATATATACGTTGTAGAGCATAAAACTGAAAACAGTATGGGGGGCAGCTTCATTGCCTGTGGTGCAAAGCAACCAAGCCCCTCTCAGGCTGCCTTTGGCTATACATACAGAAATGATGTTGTTGGCCTGCGACTGTATAGCCAGGTAGTCGAGCAGCACCACAGAACAAACACCATCAATTAATGGTTTGATGAATCACTCATTGACTGCAACAGATTCAATTTGCCAGATCACGTGCAGAGATCTGTCCCACACACGTGAGCCCCACATGAGAGGGAAACCTACTTACGTACTTGCGTCTCCCCAACACCATCACCCATTAGGTCTGAGATCAAAGGCAGTATCAGCTCTGCCCTCAAGACAATCTGTCTATCCGTGTAATTTTTAGAAAGGGCAGCAAGGGCACTTTTAAATGTTTTTTTATTATTTGTTATTCATCGTTTTAGAAATTCGAGTCAAATATGAGCTGTCTGACTAGCTGCAATATACAGTATAGTGTACCGCCCAGATGTAGCAAGTAATACAGTATGATTTAACTCATACATTAATATATCCTCTACAAACCACAATGTCTTCACTATACCTATACCTTGAAATTTCCAGACATTTGACGTATGTCACAGTCAAATATGGACTCATCCTGCCTTGTTAATACACACTGCTATGCTGCCATTAACTCCTTGTTTTAAATGTCTTTAGATTATTCATATAGATTTTGTCCAAATGTCACGCAAATCGATATGGACATGTCCATATTCCATCCCCAATTGCTAAGAATGCCTTCCAAGGTTTGCATGATTTGTACATCTTCAACAAGATGCCTCAAAGCATTAACACAGCATGCGATTTCTGTGACATTATCCACACACATTAGGTAGAGGAAGAAATGTCACATCTGCCGGTTATAGGACCACCGTGAGGCCGATATTGGTATAAAAACACATTTCTGGCTGCACATTACACAATACACATGTATTTCATCAACACACACCCATCCATACCATACTGTACACTATATCTCCATAGTACAAATCCTGGTATAGAACCATCAACAGGTAGATTTCTGACCTAAAATCAGCCAATTAAATGAGAAATCACACCCGACGTGGATGCATGCTGCCCTGTTTTCAAGCCTGCATAAATGAGTTAAGGCAAAATGTTGGTATTCCTGTAACAGTATGTTCCTGTACCTGCTGTTTGAAAAAGAACCATGGTGAATTCTGCAAAGGATTATTAACTAGTGTTGCAAGATGCTGTTTGGGTCATTCTATACAAAAACACAGCAATTATTGGGTATAGAAAATGTCATATTGAATATAATCTGGTTTCCTTGTAATTTTCTGTAGTCTGTTATCCATTATATTAAGCACTAAAACCCGTTATAGGCTTTACAAAGTATGATAGGCCTACAGTCTGCCTGCATTCAATTCAATTCCGTTGAAGTTGGGACGTTGTGAAAAATGTCAATAAAAACGGAATGCATTGATTTGCAAATCATATTCAGTAGAATACACCACAAAGACAATATAGTTAATGTTCAAACTGAAACTTTATTGTTTTTTGAAATTATACAATCTTTTGTAATTTGATCCCTGCAACACGTACCAAAAAAGTTGGGACGGGGGCAACAAAAGACTGGGAAAGGTCATGAATGCACATATAACGCCTGTTTGGAACACTCCACAGGTAAACGGGTTAATTTTAAACAGTTTAATATCGTTATTGAGTATAACAGGACCATCCCAGTCATTCACAATCAAAGATGGGGCGAGGTTCACAACTTTGTGAACAATGAGAAAATCATCCACCAGTTTAAAAACAATGTTTCTCAACATTCAATTGCAAGGAATTTGGTGATTTCATCATCTACAGTCTACATAATATAATCAAAACATTCAAAGAATCTGAAGAACTTGCTATACTAAAGCGACATGGCTGAAAACCAACACCGAACGCTTGTGACCTTTGATCCCTCAGGTGGCTCTGCATTAAGAACTGACATCATTGTGTAAAGGATATTACTGTGTGGACTCAGGAACACTCAGAAAACCATTGTCAGTTTACATAATTTGTCGCTACACCTGCGAGTGCAAGTTAAAACTCTACCATGCAAAGCAAAGCCATACATCAGAAAGGTTGGCCTTGTCGCTTTAGTCACAGAAAGAGAATTGGCATTAAATGGGGTGTGTGTGTAGCCATATACCGATACGTTATTTGCCGATACTGATATGAACCGATATCACAAAAAAGGGCCGATCCGATACTTTTCCCAATACCGATACAGTATCGGGACATCCCTAGAAATGTTGAGAGAGAAACAAGCAGCAATAAACGTTAAAGAGTACTATTGCAAAGTACCTTTATAATGGCAACGGTGAAGTGACAGACACAACTCGCAATAGCTTTGAATGGAAACGGTGAGGTTGACCCACAGACACAACTTGCAAGTCGTTTAATGGGATGCATTGGCATGCATACTTGAATACTCCATAAACATTTCTCACACACACACACACACACACACACACACACACACACACACACACACACACACACACACACACACACACACACACACACACACACACACACACACACACAGAGAGAGTTGTGTACATGTTGTGTACAATGTTTACTGAAACCAGGCAATTGCTATGTTGGATGTGTAGCCAGTGTAGTCTGAAAAAGGGTTGTGCACACTGTCAAGCACTTGCCATAATGTTACTTTTTTATGTCAAAGTTTTGGTCACACAGACCTTCTTCAGGACAGACAATACAGGGCACACTAACCACCCAACATTTATAAATGCATGGTGGTTATTATGTGCTTGACAATGTGCAGGACCTTTTTTCATTTTGCATTGCACACTCTGCTCCTATGCACCTGTCACCAGACCTTTGGCATTTTTCTATATATCAAGTGTAGTCAGCATTTCTCTGAGATGTTGTGGTAGGTGGTTCTCACACAACCAAGCATATGCATGGGGATCAAGCCCTGTCCTCTCCCCCCATTTCTTTGTCAGAATATAACATTGCTCACTCAACTCACTGACAAACAATTCAAAGTTCAAGCAAAATGTTACAGTATAATGACAAGGAAAAGCTGATGGCTGTAACATTTATACCAATATGACAAATGTTGCCTTTGAATGTTTTTCTTTTCTTTTTCCTTTTTTTTTTTAGATTTGAGGCATGCTACTATGAAGAGTATGAATATGAACTATCACATCAAATGGAAACAAAAAGCCCAGCTGCTGTTTTGAGTGTGCCAAGCATGCACTATGCCCTGTGAGCTTCCACTGCTCTCACTACTGGGGGTGAATTATAGTTATTGTGTGCACAAAAGAGAGACATATTGGGAGAGCACTCCAGTGGAACAGCTCTGCAGGGGGTTGTTAATTCTCCACTTGGAGTTTAGGAATGAACCGGCTATGGCAAAAGGATCCAGCCCATGAAATGGCTGGCATTTTTTTAAGTTAACACATTTCAGACATTCCAGATCTCCTGCAGAGCAGTTCTAATCCTTTATTAGTAATTTGAACGTCATTGACAGTGTCATTGGTGCAATGTCACAAGGTACTATAGGTACAAACAAGAATTTTGTTCTGCTTTATTCTACAGCTTAATAATGAATTACCTTTCAAAGTGATTGTTTATTGCATGTGCATTAGGAAAGTGTACCAGAACCAGAATTTCAGTTCTTGTTCTGGTTCTGGTTCTTTTCAGATATTTCAGTTGAAATATGACAAATCTGAGGCGAGAACATAGAAACTTAATATTTTCCTTTGCATTAGACATCCAGGAGCAAATTGAAATTAAATAGTTTCCTTAATCATATTCAACAACAAGGATATCAAAGTAGTATCCCAGACATAATTCCAACAAGCTCAGTGGCCTTGTAGTTAAGAGTGTTCGCCCTGAGACTGGGAGGTAGGATTCCTGGCCGGGTCATACCAAAAACTGGGGGGGAAATAGGACCCAATGCCTCCCTGGCACTCAGCATCAAGGGATGGATGTACACCAGGGGGCGCTTGACTTGCGCTGTTGAAAGAAGATAGGCTATGTATAGGCTATTTATGCTATGGGCCCCCTGGCTAGGCCGGGCCTTGTGACATCATGGCTATCTACCTCTATCTACCTATCTACCTACCTACCTACCTACCTACCTACCTACCTACCTACCTACCTACCTACCTACCTACCTACCTACCTACCTACCTACCTACCTACCTACCTACCTACCTACCTACCGCAAAGGAATAGAGATGTTCAACACAATCTGTTTAGTGACAACTTGTCACAACTGTGATAACTTGTAGTGTAGGTCATGTGTGCAGAATGCTGCTGTGGATTAGGATCTACAAACTATAATGTATCTCTGTTATTATCTGTTGATTGTAAATCTGATCTATTTTCACATGCAACAACAAGCTAAAAAGTAACTAGGCATGTTTTGGCAGAGTAAGTTAACATATTACTTATTACACATTTTGGCAGAGTAATATCTTTACTTTACTTTTGCTGGAAAAAGTAATATTACAGTAATGTGTATAATTTAGTTACTGTCCAACACTGTATATATGTGTACTGTATTTTTAAGCTAGCCACTCCAATACTTGGCTTTGGGTGTGACATCATGTGGCAGCTAAGTTTACAGACGTTTACCACTTTTTATTCAGTATAAACTTTTCAGGACAAGTCAATGGCAAAATAATTACTGTGACGCTCTCCTTTGGATTGAAGCAATGGAAATAACTACATGTTGAAAACACATTGTTCTGAGACATGTTATAAGTTTGTAGATATCCTATTTTTTGTCCTGGGAACATTTCTATGGAATCCAAGCAACAAACCACTAATCAGTCGTGAGTCGTGACTGAGAACCCATGAGTATAACCTTTTTAGGCTTTCTGTGCCTGAAAAGTATAGTGACGTACATCATCAATCACGATAAGAAGCACTGTTCACTTCACATGTTTAATTTCATAAATAACTTAAAGAAATTGAGAGGATGAATATTTTATCTCATACCCCTGCCATGAAGCTGATGATGTTGGAACTATTTTGAGTTGATAACCAAGGGTTCTGACTGTCTTTATACAAATAACAGGGGAAATACAAATACAATTATCCAATACAAGTTTGGTCAATCTTTTTCTTTCCTCATTACTAATGTGATCCATAGCAGGTCATGTTGAACAACATGACTGTGTGAGAGAAAACATTTTTGAGAGGAACAAGTCACTCCTATGCCCAGCATTAAAGACAACAATGAAAATGCAAATTGTGACTGCCCGGAAATAATAAGATGATTTATGATAACTCTCACTTCACACTGGTGTGATTTTCTTTTCATCCAGAGTAAAGTGAACATTTTAGGTTGCGTTATGTACTGTATGTAAACAAGAAATATGTCATACACAGTGTATTGTTAATTTTCATTTGAGTTTTTCTGTCTTGACAATGGAAGAAGTCAAGAAGATGAGTATGGGCTTACAGTATATATGCTGGCAGCTAAAACTTTGTCTAGGTTAGGCAGGCGTTCGGCTGAGTCTTGCTATGTTAGACTCTGGACGTGTGGCGTCTGGGTCAGATACTCTAAAGAGCTCAAGGGGCCATAGACGGACTCCATGTTGACCCACATGCCATGTTCCTGTCGGCAACACATGAAGACCAAAGGGAGAGAGTCGAATGGGTCTGGCTGTCTGGCACCATCCAATCTGAGATGATCAAAAAGTACAGGAAAAACAATGTCCTCTTTAGCTTTGAACTTGACTGATCTAATGTTGTTTTGCGTGTGCTGAGAGACTAGGCACCAGTTTACCATAACTCTACACTGAGAATTCATATAATGTACATGTCATTGTTCAATAAAAGTCACAAAATACAGGATAAATAGGAAAGAATGTAAGTGATGAAGCAAAACAAAAAAGTACAACTATAGCACTATGAATGTGAAGCTGATAAAATAAATTCTCTCTCCTAGTTGTATAGAATTGGTACCCCGAACTGACTGTTTATTTTACTAAAGACATGGTGGGGGTCTTCAAATGTAATCAAATGGACATTACATTTGAACACTCTTGGAGTTACAAATGCGGCAATTACCACTGAGATTTTTCTTTTTGTGTAACCTCCCACTGAGATGGCCGCCGTCCAAAGAGTTGTAGAAGTGCTTGGAGGCACGAGGAGACAAAGTCCAGGGAAGAAGTGAAAGAGGAGCGGGGCATGATGTCTGCCTCCTCATTATGGAGGTCAATCCAAGTTTACTGGAGCGGGCCAGTGTCAACGATGAGGAATTCGTTCAGGGGATATGGTGTCCTAGTAGCAGAGAGGAATTTCATCTCAAAGATGGGCACAAATTTAAGAAATTCTAAAACAAGAGAGCATAACCACCAAACAATACTGGCAAAATTGCCATATTTGCACTTTATTTCTCTTTGCTTGCAAACCATAATATACATTCATTATTGAATGCAAACACTGATTAAATCACAATCAGCCATATAGAAAACGGGATATTACACATGATCTATGGGATCCCTGGATTGTATACCGTTCGTTTGAATTGCAAACACTCGATTCGATTCAGAGGCTCACAAAAATACAAAGCAATTAGGGACTGTACGTTATTTACCGGGGGGGGGGGGGCTGGTGCGCTGGAAGTCCCGTAAAAAAAAAAAATCATGCCCCCCCCCCCCCCCACCTCAATTTTTTCCCCATGGCCCTCCCCCCACTTCAATGTTGTTTTCCCATGGCCCCCCCCCTTACAGGTAACTATCAGCATTGATTTCCCAATAGTTGTCATGTTTTACACGTGTCTAAAAGAGCTTTTATTTATTCGCGCTGGCCTCTTTGAAAACTATAGCCCCGTTGTGCGATCTCTCAGCTTCGATGGCAATGAAAATACTATCCAGCACGTTCGGTTTCTGACCCCCCAATGTCGCAACTCTACTAGATGGCATGATTCTACCCAGCGCAGCCTGGGTGGAGTAGCTATGTAAGCCTGGAGTATAGACAGAGCAATACAGACACCGTTCACTTCATGGAGCAAAGGGGGACAAACAAACAACTCGTTTTAGGCTACTCACCACAGCTCGACGTGCTGCTTTATAATCCATGCATCCGCCCGTATCGGGCTTTAGAAAACGGCTCTGCTGTCATTATTTATCAAACCGAACGCAGTCCTTGGTAAAAAGGCAAAGTTTTCTTTTCCCTACGTGTGTTGTAAACAAAGCGGTGGACGCCATGACAGGATCTCGCTTAACTGCATGGAGGGAGGAGGAGGGTCCATGCTGCAGATGGACCCTCGCACACGGAAGCGGCAGTCCACCCGGAGTCACGACATTGAGGAGTCAGAAACTGAGCGCTTGAGCGCTGTTCAAATGGCCTGAATAGGGACAAACTGCAGTTGAAGTCAATGTAGAAGAATCGCCATTAGCTAGCTCTATGAGTAAACGTAACTCAGTCTATACTCTAAAGCTCCGTCTTCTTTTTTCCCCATGGCCCTCCCCCCCCAACTCATTTTTTTTCATCATGGCCTTCCCCCCCACCTCTTTTTTTTTCATCATGGCCCCCCCCCCCCCTACGCACCAGCCCCCCCCCCCGGTAAATAACGTACAGTCCCTTAACTCACTTTGAAGATTGATCTTTAGTGCCTCAACTCGAATTAATACATATTTCCATTTCCCAGTGGACAAGCTGATCTTGAACATGTTAATTACATAAAAGTATACTTTGGTGTATGAATCTGAAGGCACACTTAGTTCGTGAATAGAACAAATATGCCATCTAAATTTGAATATTATGATTATGCACAATTCTACACAGTACAAGAGAGCAAATTAAAATTGCCATTTAATTGGGATGTAGTCTACTTTATGTCTTCCCAGATTTATTTTCTCTTAAAGCACAATTACCATGAATGTTTGCATCTTGTCCATCCTTCCTGTGCATGGCTACATTGCATTTTTATGTAAATATCACAATCCAGAACAGCTTTAAGTGCAAGTGGCTCTTTGTGAAGCTTTAAAAATGGCATCATGACATCACACAGTCTGAATAACCACTCTGTTCTCTTGCACATTTGGCTTTTAGTGACACTTCACACGTCGACAGTCTGTTGCTGCCAATGCGCTGACGTTTAAAGCCACAAAGCATATCACAAGTCCCCTGTCTGCAGCACACACCGCATGAGAACGTATATATGGCCAGAACATGACATCCATTTAGTGGATTAGACACGATGGATGTGTCCTATCCATTCAGTGTAGCGTCACAGACACTTTCCCCTGAACCGCTTGTGTGATCCCGTTATAAGGAATCGGTCCGTCTCCTGCTGAACACCGCGGACATGCTTTTCATGATGCCCCTGAATCCCAGGGGCCGATTTGTGACACATTTTGAGTGGCTCGTCCTGTCCAGTGTGTCCACAAGCCCGTGGAACACCGTCAGCACGCCGTGGTAGTTCTCAGCTGCTGACACCTCGTAGAAGTGGCAGTCTGTGGCCAGCGCCAGGAGCCTGCCCTCCTCGCTTAGAACCGTCCGCCTGTGATCCAGGTCTCTCTTGTTGCCCACAATCACTATGGGCACCTTGTCTGTGTTTAGATAGCTCTTGGCGGCCTTAATAGCCTGGATGAGCTTGGTGACAGTGTTGAAACTGGTCCTGTCGCAGATGCTGTACACAAGAATAAAGCCGTCTGCCCACTGAAGCCGCTTCTCAAACAGCGATGTCTCCACAGAAATGTCCTGGAATAGAGTATAAAGTGTTAGATTTAATGGGAACTGTAAGGGTCTGTGTAATAATGGGTCCATATAATACGCCATATAAAGCCTAAACTTAAATTTGTAACAGTATTAAAAAAAAGAAAGCAGTTGTTTGCAAAGCCACTGTTACAGTATATCATCTTACTGTAGAATGAGGTGAATCCCAAATATTGAGGCCAATTTCTCTTCCATCAACATCAAAGTTGTGACTGTAGATGGATTCTGTAATAAATTGGACAGGATTGAAGATATAATGAAGCATAAATATCACAGTTGTGATTTGGGGTTAGTTGAAAGAGCAAAAATGCAGAAGGATATGTCTACTTACCAATTTCTCCATATTCTCCAATAAATCTTCGCGTTAAGAGGCGCACTGTCAGTGCTAGGGAGGTTAAAAACAATATAAATGTAATACATCTAAATACTAATTCATGACCTTAACTGCGCGCACACACACACACACACACACACACACACACACACACACACACACACACACACACACACACACACACACACACACACACAGTATATTTGTTTTTATTTACTTACCTGATTTACCAACATTTTCTGTCCCCAACACAACAATGTTGGCATCCATTTTCACCTGAAGAGCTGTCATGTTGTCTCTGCTCTGTGCTCTGTGTTGTTGGCTCAGGCTCAGTTTCTGCTGTGCTGACTCTGACCCTCTCAGGTCCATCAGGCGTATAAGCAGAGACTTTGGTACAACACACATACATAAACACTTCTGATCCCTCCTCCCTATGCCTGTGAGCTCAAGCATCGGCCTCGATCTGCCTGCCTAGTTTTTCATGACAGAGTCGACAGAACTACGCCATCTCAGTTCACATCATAGGGCCAGTCCAATAGCGGCTCCTCACAACTAGGAACTACTGTAGGCAGAAATGCAGTGTACTCTAAGGCCACAATGATCATCCCCGTGTGAAAAGCCCAATGAAAGTTCTCCTAGAACATAAACATACTGTAGAAACATGAGGAACATTCGAGTCGAGTCGTTGAAGTGAATGTATTTCTCATTCTCAAATGCAGTTCGTGTTCGTCTCTATTTTGGCTGCATGAACTTCGCGCAGTTTCTGGCCCCTCAATGTCGGTACTCTAAATGGCTCTCTTAGAGTCTACATCCCATTGCCCGGAGAACTGTAGCGTTGTAATTAGCTACTGGTTACCATAGTGGTAGTCCACCACCACAATCACATGTGAAACCCAGACACGATCTGTTCGTAGCTATTATCGGTTCCCAAAACCTGTTCCATATTTCCAAGCACCTCAAACTGACACGTAATTCAATTCAATTCAAATGGCTTAATTGGAATGAGAAAACATACGTTTACATTGCCAAAGCAAGAACACATTAAAAACAAATCCCCATGTGTAGGCTATAATATATATACGCAGTCTAAGCAAATGCCAAGGAAGCCCAAGGAAAGACCCGCTAGGTCCATAGCCTAGAGCAGGCCACATTAACATTTTGGCCAAATAAACCTACTGATTATAGGCCTATAATGCGTGGATAGAGACAGACAGCAACCAACCAGCTAAACCGTACCTGAACCAAATGGGCTTAGAAGAACAGGACTACTATCATTGTAAACACTGCATCCTCGTTTTCTACCCTAGCCGCAAATTATTGGTTGCGACATTATTGCTGACCACTAGAGGGTAGTAAAATCCAAGGAAAGAACTGATGTACGCTTTTCCACCTGTTGGAGGGTTGTTGTTTTTTTTGTCCATGATCAAGACATTGAAATTTGTAGTGTTTATTGCCTGGGAAAAGTATACCAATTGTAGTGTTTATTGACTGGAAAAAGTATACCAATTAATATAGGCATAAATGCTTTTGCACACACTCAATTCATTATACATTTTAAAGCTCTGGCACATGAACAGAACTGAACTGGAACTGAACTGGAAAGGTGACCAAAGTGGGGTTTGAGTTAGGGCACCCCGGGGCTCCTTGAGGGAGTTCCAGGGGTACCCAGCTGAATGATGGTTTGGTACAAAATGTACTCTTATGGTAGCCTGGCTTAGCCCTGAATCAGCACCTAAAAATACTACCATATTTTTCGTTGTGATTCATGAATAATGAAGTGAAACGAAATGACAATTCAGACTGGTCAGGCTACTCTTAAGGACCAGAGAGAGTGTAAGTGTATATTAGCATTTAGGAGTTCAATTTACAATGATTTTATGTCAATTGGGGTCTCAGTGGTAGAAGTGCCATTAAATGGGGTCTGTAGACTAATACATGTCAAACCAAGGGTCTAGAATGCAACGGGTTGAGAATCACTGACAGCCATAAAAAATCTTGTCTTATGGGCGTCCCTGCATGGCTTATGTTTTCAAATGGTGGTGGTGGCTGCAGGCTAATTAATGTCAATTTGCGGGTCCTTAATATGAAATGCCCTTGGAAACATTGTAGAGCAAAGGTTCCCGAGGCAAATGTCTACTTTGTAATGATGATAATAATGAACTTATTTAGCACTATACCTTTCCACAACAAAATATTTGTGTTAGTTTCTTGATGAAGATGAAGATTAAAGACAGACATCACAGATGAAGGAAAACAGGTGTGCTTCCTGGAAAATGCACTTTGGCCTTGGTTGAGGCAGTCGGTGCCCAGCTTTGAAAACAATTACCGGTAACTCATGAAGAAACTATAAAGCAGCACTCCAAAATCAAAGATGCAAGGCTGGCTCAGATACAATTTCTCATGTTTATTTGCGAACACTGACACATTTTAGCAGAGCCTACTAAAAGAAACATTTTAGTCTGCTCTGAAGTCTCTGCCAAAATAAACATGAGAAATTGCACATCTGAGCCAGTACTAGTACTAATACTTGGTGTAGATTTTTCCCTCAACTGCTACTTGCATGGATGGTGCTATTTGATTGTTATGAGGCTACAGGCGGAATTAACTGCACTTGAACAGTTCTCAGTGGTGGTAACAGTTACAGCAGAGTAACCCAGACTTACCTTAGCCTACTTCTAACTGGGGGAACCTGAGGCATTAAGGCCAGCATGGTGGAGGTATAATCTACACATCTAGTCCTTGCTCTGCACTGCAAAGTAGCCTACATAAAGTAACCATACCACTAAAATGCCATCCACACTGTCCACAGCAATCAGCAGTGTATTACTGAAATGCATTTGCCTTTATGAGGTGCCCTGCAATGTACCTACTACAAACTATACAACATCACTTTCTATGCACTTGACTTTGCTTGTACTGATCACATCCCATATTAACATGGGGAAAAGTTTCTCTTTGGTTTTCCTTCCTGCTTACATGTATACATATCTCACTAATGCACAAGCCGGGTGCATCACAGTTGCATTTCAGCACTAGTCTTCCATGCCAAATAATGAACCCTCTTTACTGTAGGTGGGTGACAACATTGTGGCACAGAAATAAGAAACTCTTACCTAAAATCTTTCTGGTGATAATGGCTACCAGCATGATCAAAAAGGCCAACAAAAGAACTAGATTCCTATACAGAATCTCCTCACTGGCAAACACAACATCCTTACCAGGAGCCCTAGTACAAGGTTTCTTTGACTGTGCCTTGGCCCTGAAAACATGTCTACAGACCTCCCAAAACTGGTCTGGCTGTTAGTTGGTCTCAATCAAGTGAGGTGAATCCTCCTTACCCCTGCCCACTTTGACAGATAGGTTATGGTTGTCAACAAAGCACGGCATCTTGAAATGGGTCTGGTCCATGAGATTCATTCAACACACTACCAAAATATGCATGTACCTGTCCAAATGCGTCTGTAATACTGACTGTCTTTCCCCTTATTAGCTCAATTATGACTTGCTGCTTCTGACTTTACAGAAGTGAATATTTGTGTTTTTAAATGTTTGATGAAATGCACAGGGTAGTATTGTATACAAGAGTGCACACTACTAACCAGTGTGTTAATTCGCAGTTATCAGTTCTGTTGTAGTTGCACTTGAAGTGTACTGAAAATCTCTAAACATAATGCCCACACTCATGGACTAAGAACCAAACAGATGTGAACTGAATTGGTCCCCAGTCAGTAGAAAGGGGACCACAGTTTGTTTGTTTGTTCGTTCAGAGCTAGAATTGGCAAGCTTTATGTCCACTGTCTCCCTCTCTAGACCGACCAATGAATAGTGACCACCTTAATGCTCCAGACAAACTTCATGCATCGCTAAAACTGCACCTGCTTTCTGTAAGCCTACATTAGTATTTGTTTCATGGTTGTTATGTATTGGACTTCAATTTAAATATCATGTTGTGAACTTGTGTAACTTGAACAGTGCATCCTTGAAAAATGAATGTTAACTAATAATAATAAGGGGGTTAATAATAACAATAATAATAATAATAATAATAATAATAATAATAATAATAATAATAATAATAATAATAATAATAATAATAATAATAATAATAACAAAACATAAACAATACAGCTTGGTTAAAAAACATTAAAATATAATAGTTGTTGTAGTTGTAGCTTATAGTATATGTATATGACTGCATGCACTGCAATTAGTTCATTTTGATATCATACTTCCTGCTGTGACCTGTTCAAAATCTGTAGCACCTCCTTGTGAAATACTACACAGATGTCAAAACGTCTTTGTGGTTCTGTCCGTGTCAGTGAAGTGCCATATTGTAACATTAAATGAACCACGTCAAGGGCAGTCAACACTACAGAAACTATGGGATTTGAGTATTCAGTAGCACTTTTTGTGTGATGTTCAAATACCGCATTTTGGCCCTGCCAAGACATTCATCTTGTTGCGTGTGCCTATAAAATTAATTTACAACACTACACAGTACCATGTCTCATGGGTGAATTATACAAACTGTTAAAAGTCTTCTGGATGACAGACATGATTTGGTGGCAGACTGAAGGTTATTGCATGGTGCATGTTTTAAACTGGTAAGGCAGTGGTGGTCACAACAAAATTCTAAAATCTAAAACTGTGCATAAAATGTTATATAGGTATAATAATACACACATTTGAGAACAAAATGACAGCATAGACTAGTACAGGGAGCCTTGATTCGTGAATTTTCACACCCTTCCAAAACATTTGACATCTCTCTGAGAATACAGAATGAGAAGACTGATACAGGATTCTGTGTCCGTCTCTCACACAAATCAACCCACATGTATGGCTGCAAGTGTAACCACTGAACAAGTTGTTTAATGGCCACTGTGTGAATGGTCAGTGTGTTTTTCTGCCTATAAATCTTTACACAAAGATTGTTCAGTAACTAATGGGTCCTTTCCATGGCTCCATTGGACCTGCATTGTTTCATGGCAAGCCAAGACAAAGTGACCCTGGTTGTGCATGTCCCCACCTAGACCTTATCCATGTCACACATGGGTTCCCATTCACAGCCATAAACCAGCTTAGCCACAGTAGTGTCCTCCTTATCCGTATTGCCGTGGTCCCATCTGTCTTGTGACATCGTGTTTCTGTCTTGCATGCACAGAAAACACTAAATAACAGGACTACATACATGGCAATACAAGCTCCAGTAGCAGGAGCTTGGTTTTTAAACTATGTACACTAGTTACATTAGAAATGTATTATTTGACCAATATTTTGACAAATATTGCAAAAGCTATAATACAAGATGTTAAAGCATGCACCATCATACTTGCATGGCAATGTTTTCCTATGGCATTCTGAGAGTTTCAAAACTTTTCTCAAAGGTTGGGTAAGTCGTCTAACAGCAGCTAGACAGGCAGGTGTCACCTCCTAAACATAACATTTTCTTTTCCTCTGGCATGGAAGTACATTGGGGTCATAGGAATAGATTTATCCAAAGATAAATCTGCAAACATGTATTCCTTACTTCCCTCAAGAGAAGATTTTGCGCCCTCTTCTCTATCTCTAACAACCCTATAGGCATGCATGCTGGCCCTTGCGTACTTGTCAGACATGCGTGGGTCAGTCTCCACAGGGCTGCCACTTGCTGCCTGGGATGAAGGGCCACTTTGAGCAATTGAGGAGCAATTAGGGAACCGTGGGCTCGTAGGCTATGACCCTGTTGGGCGAGGATGGTTGCTTTCAGCAGTGATGGAGATGGAGATGTCTCTGCGGGCTTCTGCACTTCACCGGAGAGAGTGGAGATGGCACCCAGGCAGCCGCTGGCCACCTTTCATGTGCTGCCATGCGTTCAAACAATTCTAGATAAGCTTCTATATGTCAAGAAATGCTCTGTAGGTTCCTCATCAACATCTCACATAGTTTATTACGTGGGATAATATGTATGTTAAAATAATAAATGTTCCATTACTTTGGAGGGTCATTTGCAACAAACGATTTACGTTGTACACTAATGCCACAACATAATTTATTTATGTCACTTAGTGGCTGTGGTTAACACTGAAGGCGTCCCTCATCAGCAGCCATTTATAAGCTGATGCACTCATCAGACAGCTGTGATGTGAGGCTGTAAAAGGGGGACGAGCAGGCCATTAGCATGTAATTTCACAAGCAGGAAGGAAGCTTTCAAACTGGCAGCTTTGTAAGTACAGGATGAGGACAAAATACAGCAGCACTCCATCTATATTCTCACACAAAAACATAATACTCTTGCTGAGAATTGAGGAGAAACGAGCCTAAAAAAAAGTTTTATTAGAGAAACCCAAGCTGCATCCAGCAGGTTGTTTCCTTGGGTGTCAGTGCTAAGAGCAAATAATGCAGAAATACCATTTATCATTGTTCGTTTGGGGTTTATGTTATGAACCAGTCGATGGGCTTGATATAAACGTGAAATAATGACACTCCTGCCTCCCCCTCCCAAGCAGCCACTCAAAGGGTTAATTGTACCAAAGTAATTATGTATATTTATTAAGAGAAATAACAATTAAAGGTGAGTTTCATAAAGTAAAACAATTTTAAGTCAACTGATATTGAATGTTGAAATAAATCAAAATAACTACAACTAAACGACAACTAAGCACAAGAGCTTACCTCTTTAACACAAACAGAACTCAAAAGAAACTCACAATCACTTGACCCAAACCAACAGACAGACTAAAGCAACAACTAACTGATGAAAATAATAATCCGCTCAGTGTACCAGTATATGGGAACATAATTTTCACCATTGTGACATACTGTACATGAAAGCAAAGACATTACAATAAGCTCTAAAAGAGAGAGTTGTTTAATTCAGAATACCTCATGGTTGTAAATAGATGTAAAACAACATAAATATTCTGTCCTATACAAAATCCCAGCCTAGTGGCTGTTAAGTGACACACCTGCAGCCACTGGGTGCAATCAAGGGCTGCAGCTTGCTCAGTGTAATCAGTGCTGCCTAGTCAGTTGTGAGCAGACTCCGAGAGAGCAGCAGCAAACATTTAGCTGTGCGTCATTCTTTCCTACCTTCTGTGTTTTTGTGCGTGCTTGACGCAGGTGAGCGAACTTCTGTCACAGTGGCTCTTTATTTATGAAGATGTTTTTGTTAACATGAGAATGTTTAAGTTTAAGACTGTTTATGTTTATCAAGATGCAGATGGAATTACATTGTGTTTGTCACATGTTTTGATTTCCAGTGATTCTCTGCCTGTTTTACTTACTGCCTTTTACTTACTGACTGTTTTGCCGATATTATGCCAATTGTTTGGTTGATTCGTACTGTATTGTTCGTATTACACAATACTGTATTTATGTTTGATCGAATTCCTTTTCATATCCAATTGTAAATTTGTATGCCTTTGTTTGTTTTATGTTTCCTACTCCAGATACCACAAATTCACATATCTACACAAATCCGCTTTCAACTGTACTTTGAGACCTACTGTTTAAGTAAAGTTCTATCAATCAAGATTCTCTTGCCGGAGTCTTTTGTCCATAGTTGATTACTCAACCACTGTCGTTCCGAGGCTACTTCCTCACATTTGGTCCTTCGAGCCGGATCTGAGTAATCACTATGGATGAAGCCGCAGCGTACTCACTGACCGATGAAGAGTCACGACCCGAGTCACGACCCCACCGTGATCGTCAACCACCAGGACATCTGGCCAGCTATGATGTCGGCTTTCTCCCCTCTCAGCTTCCTCTGTCCATGCCACCCCGTACCTCAGGACGGCACAGTGGACGCAGCAGGACCCACTCAGGGAAGGGCACATCAGTATCCCGGTCACACTCCAGGTACACATCACGGTCAGTAGGTGTATTCCCTAGTGACGCTCTTTCTAATGTTCAGGCTGCTATATTAGAGGAAAAGCTTAAACAAATGGAGCTTGAAGAAGTGCAGAAACAAGTACATGAGGATGCTCTTGCTGATATGGAGTGGGAAAAGCTCAATGCCCAAGCGAGGGAAGGTCAACGCCTACAGGAAGAGGCACACCGAGCCCGGGAGGCCATGTCCAAGCAACTAGACCGAAGGCGTCGGCTCCAGAAGGTGGAGAATGAACTAGCAACCGCCAAGTTAGTAACCTCCCTTCTACAGGAACCAGACGTGTCACCACCTGGTTCCGTTTTTGGTGTGGAATCCATCGACATGCCCCTCACCTCATCGGCAGCCATTCCGACCAGCCTGCAGGCGCCGACTGTTGTTGCTGGCGCCCTGGGCATGAACCCTGCAGTATCCATAGCCCCAACCATGGTCCCTGCAGCCATCACTCCAGCAGCCATCAATCCTCATCCTGTAACCCTTGCTGCTCCCTCTGCGGTCATCAACCCCCCTGCAGCTAACATTGCTGCTCCCGCTGCAGTACTCACTCCGCCTGCAGCAAACTTCGCTGCTCCTACAAGCACTATTGCTGCTCCTGCAATACACTTCGCTGCTCCGGCAGTAGCCTATGCAGCTCCTGTAACAAGTGTTGCTACCTCTGCGGCAGCCTTTGCTGCTGCAGCACCCAGGCCTACTCACTCCGCCCTGCTGAGATCTTCGCCTATCTCCGCTGCTCCAGTAATGAACCTCCCGTCTCACGCAGTCACTATGGGGCCACCGCCATTCTCAGCTGCTGCTGCAACCTTGGGGCCACTGCCGTTCCCTGCCCCTTCTACTACACAGCACCAGCCTCCCTTGATGGCAACGTCAGCCTCAAACCCTATTTGGTCTTATCAGGTCCCAGCTACCTCTGGCGCTGTGCCACCCCCTGCTGCACCTAACCCTAGACCAATGCCCTTGACTGCCAACACCAACTACCCTGGGCTGGAGAACTTGATCGCGTCATCGTATGGCATCCCGAAACCAACACTCCCCATCTTTGACAGCGGACGAGAGAGTGACTTCGCGTTGCTGAAGATGGCACTCGATAACTTGATGAGCAATCACCCACAGCTGAGTGAGCAATACAAGTATCAGGTGTTGCTCGGTCAGCTCCGGCTTCCAAGTGCACTCCATCTCGCAAGAGCCTTCATGTATGACCTACGACCATACACCTCTGCCTTATGGGCCTTGCAGGATAAATACGGGCAACCTCGACAGCTTGTGCAGTCCGAGCTCGGAGCCATACTTACTTCTCCAGCCATCAAGTCAGGAGACACTGAGGGCTTTGATGCCTTTGCGCTGTCTGTGCAATCCCTAGTAGGGATGCTCATGACCCTTGAGGGACACAGTGGATCGGAGCTCAGATGCGGATCCCACGTTGATCGTCTTCTAAGCAAGATGCCCCCAGCACTGCGTGACAGCTTCGTGGAGTACTGCTTGAACCACGGCATCCTCAGAAGTGGCACGGAACAGACCTACACTTTGCCCGACCTGGCGGCGTGGCTGCAAATGAAGGCCCAAGCTAAACGCCTGGCCAGCAGGGCAACAGCACTATATCAGGAGCACACTCCCAAGTCTCAGCCTTCGAAGCCAGGGAAGGCTGGGAAGTCTCAAAAGGAGAAGACTACAGCAGTCCTTCTTAACACAGCTGAGAATACAGACAAATCTACAGCTCCACGCTCCAAGCCTGCTCCTAAGTTCAAGGCGTATTGTCCCTACTGTGACAACAAGGAGCACTATCTGAACTCCTGCACAGAGTTCCAGAAGTTTGACACTGGCCAAGTCATCAAGTGGATAAAGGACGGACAGAGATGCTGCAAGTGTGGCCGAGCCCACAAGGTCGAGGCTTGTACTCTCAAGCGCCTCTGCAAAAGCTGTAATGAGTTACACCTCACCGTTCTCCATGATGCAGTTCAAGAGATGGCAAAGCAAGTCTTGATGGTGAGTGTTCCACGACCAAAGGCCTACCTCGACAGACCTAACCGATCACAGAAAGTCATTCTGAAGGTTGTGAAGGTCCTTATACACAATGGGCCACAAATGATGGAGACATATGCAGTGCTCGACGACGGCTCCGAAAGAACCATCATCCTGCCACAGGCTGTCCAGCAGCTTCAGCTCACCAAGCAGCCGGAGGTTCTACACCTTAGGACAGTCCAACAGGAAGTTGTGGAGCTTCACGGAGCTTCAGTGAACTTCCACATATCTTCACCATGCCAGCCTGCCGAGAAGTATAGGGTCAACCAAGCCTTCACTGCTGACTCCCTAAGCCTTGCTGAACACTCGTATCCAGTGGCTGCTATCCAGAGACACTACGAACACCTCAAGAGCGTACCTTTGCCACCCATCGACCGTGCTCGACCTCTACTGCTGATTGGGTCAGACATGCCCCATCTGCTTACACCAACCCGACCGGTGTGCGTTGGCCCTTCGGGAGCACCTGTTGCTGTCTGCACCAAACTGGGTTGGACGCTCCAAGGCCCCACTGGGCTCACTGGACAAACGCTGTCTGCAAACCAAAGATGTATGCATGTTACTTTCGTTTCACCAGCCACAGAGCTTTCTCGGCATGTAGAACGCCTCTGGCAAGCTGACACACTGCCTTACATAAGTGAGAAGGTCGCCACTCGTTCCAAGGAAGACCAGCAGGCCCTTGCCTTGCTCCAGAAGGCCTCTACAAGGGTAGAGGTTGATGGTGTTCTACGTCATGCTGCTCCTCTCCTTCGGCGAACTCCTGCAGTCACTCTGTGTGCACCAAAGGAAGCAGTTCTACCCAGCCTACGCAGCACGGAAAGGAGGCTGCTCAAAGATCCTGCCCGAGCGGAAGTGTACTGCAAAGAGATCCATAAGCTTGAAGAGGCTGGCTACGTGTCCAAAATCACAGCAGAAGCAGCCGGACTGTCGGCTGAGTCATGGTTCATTCCGCACCACATGGTGCACCACAACGGCAAGGATAGAATTGTGTTCAACTGCTCCTTCGCCTTCAAAGGTCAGGTGTTGAACGACCAACTCCTTCCAGGACCAACCTTAGGGCCGTCCTTACTTGGTGTTCTCCTAAGGTTCCGGCAACATACTGTGGCAGTCAGCGGGGACATAAAAGGTATGTTCCACCAGATCCGCTTGCTACCAGCTGATCGACCGCTACTACGCTTCCTCTGGCGAGACATGAAGAGAACGGAAGAGCCAACTATCTACGAGTGGCAGGTACTGCCTTTCGGAACCACCTGTAGTCCCTGTTGTGCCATCTATGCTCTACAGAGGCATGTCCAGGATTGCAAAGTCAACGACCCTGCCCTTGCCGGGATGGTGGAACGTTCCTTTTATGTTGACAACTGCTTGCACAGCACCAGTTCTGTGGAAGACGCCAGAGCCACCGTTGATGGACTTCGCCAGCTACTGCAGACCGGAGGGTTCGAAATACGGCAGTGGGCGAGCAACATGCCTGAAGTCATCGAACACCTCCCTCCAGAGGCGCAGTCACAGAGCAGTGAGCTGTGGCTGTCGCAAGCTAGCCAAGACCTCCAAGAGCCTGCGCTTGGGCTTCGCTGGGACTGCCTTCGTGATTCCCTGGGATACAGACCACGCCCTGTCGAACCATCCGTTCCCACTCTGCGACATGTGTACAAGGTGTTAGCCTGCCAATACGACCCCCTGGGTTACCTTATCCCATTCACTACGAGAGGCAAAGTGCTAATCCAGGACATGTGGAAGGCTGGCGGAAGTTGGGATGACCCCATACAACCTCAAAGTCTGGCAGACAAATGGTTCGCTTGGGAACAGGAGCTCCCCCACATGAGTCAGCTGGAACTGCCTAGAAGCTATGCACCACCAACTGCTGACACTCCAACCGCCACTCGAGAGATTCACATATTTTGTGATGCTTCAGAGCGAGCCTATGGTTCCGTCGCCTATATGCGGACCGTAGATGACCACCAACAAGTCCACGTGGCCTTCGTGCTTGCTCGGTCTCGGGTCGCACCGAAGAAGCAGTTATCCATCCCAAGACTTGAATTGAGTGCAGCACTCACTGGAGCTGAACTAGCCAAAGTTCTTCAGTCAGAGCTGACTATCCCCATCCAGCAGATCACACTGTGGTCCGACTCGACTACCGTCTTACACTGGATACGAGCGGAATCCTGCAGATACAAGGTTTTTGTGGGAACCCGTATCGCAGAGATCCAAACCCTGACAGACGTCGAGAACTGGCGGTACGTGGACTCCGTCAGAAACCCGGCTGATGATCTTACACGGGGCTTGCCCCTGGAGGACTTGAAGCCGCCGCATCGTTGGTGTACAGGCCCAGAGTTCCTCTACCAATCAGCAGAACATTGGCCTGACATGTTGACTTCCGATCCAGAACCTGAAGATGACGAACTCAAGAAGTCTGCCTTCATCGGGAACATCTCAGTTGACCCTGGCTCTCCACTCCCTGACGTTTCCAAGTTCACCAGCTGGAAGGAGCTTGTCCAAGCTACAGCCCGATCCCTACATGGGGCGGCCGACGGTGACACCAGCCAGCCTTGTGAAGCTGCTGATTATGTACGTGCCGAGACGCTTCTGTTCATGCAGTCACAAAGAGACTCGTTCCCCGAAGAGATGAAAGCCCTGAAGGCTGACCGTTCCATCCCACATGACAGTCGTCTTGGGTCACTGGCACCGGAGTACGACGAAGCCACCGGCTTACTGAGGGTAGGTGGTCGCCTGCGACGAGCTGAAACCCTCGAGATGGACATGATCCACCCCATCATCTTGGATCCGCACCACTCTATCACAAAACTGCTGATTCGAGACTTCGACCAGAATCTTCTACACCCAGGACCAGAACGAGTGCTGGCAGAGCTGCGCCGCAGATTCTGGATCCTACGAGGAAGGGAAGCTGTCCGACGCCAGCAACACGAGTGCTGGGAGTGTCAACGATGGCGAGCCAAGCCTGATGTTCCAAGGATGGCTGATCTTCCCCCAGCTCGGCTGCGTCTATTCAAGCCTCCATTTTACTCGACTGGCGTAGACTGTTTTGGCCCATACCAAGTTCGAATTGGTCGACGCCAGGAGAAGAGATGGGGGATCGTGTACAAGTGTATGACCACCCGATGTATACATCTGGATCTCCTCGAAAGCATGGACTCAGATGCCTTCCTGATGGCGCTAAGACGTTTCATTGCCAGACGAGGTACCCCAGCTGAACTGCTTCTGGACAACGGGACCAACTTTGTTGGCGGAGCACGGGAACTTCGAGAGGCCTTCCAAGCCATGGCTCCTCAACTGAAAGAACAACTGGCCTCGCAGAAGATTTCCTTTCATTTCAATCCACCAAGTGCTCCACACTTCGGGGGCACTTGGGAGAGGGAAGTGAAGTCTGTCAAGGCAGCGCTCAAAGTCACTCTCCAAGAACAGACAGTTCCTGAACCAGTGCTGCGAACCATGCTCATCGAGGTTGAGGGAATTCTCAACGCTAAGCCTTTGGGCTATCTATCATCGGATGCTGCCGACCCTGACCCGATAACTCCTAGCATCCTCCTCATGGGACGTCACGATGCCTCGCTACCCCAGGTGATGTATGACTCCAGTGACCTCCTGGGGAGACGACGTTGGAGGCATAGCCAAGTGCTTGCTGACCACTTCTGGTCTTCTTTCATCCGCCACTACCTGCCCAGTCTCCAGGAAAGGCAGAAGTGGAGGAAGGAGAACAAGACACTGGAGGTGGACCAAGTGGTCCTCATTGTGGACCCACAGCTTCCACGGGCGCTCTGGCCCGTTGGCAAAGTGACACATACCTACCCTGGAGCTGATGGGCGTGTGAGGACAGCTGCCGTCCAAGTCAAGGAGAAGAATTACGTTCGCCCTGTCACCCGCCTAGTTCCACTTCCGAAACTCCAGGACGAGGACACACCGGATACGGACTGCTAGGCTTTCTTCCTATGTTCTCATGTCTCCCAAGACATTCGGGGGCGGCTGTGTACAAAAGCCCAGCCTAGTGGCTGTTAAGTGACACACCTGCAGCCACTGGGTGCAATCAAGGGCTGCAGCTTGCTCAGTGTAATCAGTGCTGCCTAGTCAGTTGTGAGCAGACTCCGAGAGAGCAGCAGCAAACATTTAGCTGTGCGTCATTCTTTCCTACCTTCTGTGTTTTTGTGCGTGCTTGACGCAGGTGAGCGAACTTTTGTCACAGTGGCTCTTTATTTATGAAGATGTTTTTGTTAACATGAGAATGTTTAGGTTTAAGACTGTTTATGTTTATGAAGATGCAGATGGAATTACATTGTGTTTGTCACATGTTTTGATTTCCAGTGATTCTCTGCCTGTTTTACTTACTGCCTTTTACTTACTGACTGTTTTGCCGATATTATGCCAATTGTTTGGTTGATTGGTACTGTATTGTTTGTATTACACAATACTGTATTTATGTTTGATCGAATTCCTTTTCATATCCAATTGTAAATGTATGCCTTTGTTTGTTTTATGTTTCCTACTCCAGATACCACAAATTCACATATCTACACAAATCCGCTTTCAACTGTACTTTGAGACCTACTGTTTAAGTAAAGTTCTATCAATCAAGATTCTCTTGCCGGAGTCTTTTGTCCATAGTTGATTACTCAACCACTGTCGTTCCGAGGCTACTTCCTCACAAATATTCTGTCCTATAATCTATGCTATACAATAATGTGCCATATTATTGCACTTTGCATAAATTATTGCACTTTGCATGTGGCCTGAGAGAGACCTGCCCTAAGAGGGTTAATTTCAGCAGATACCAACCACCATTACAGTGCCACCATATTCAACTCCATAATTGAGCGGTGGCTTCCTGTTCATTTGCATATTCCTTTAGTAAATTGGTTTAAAATGGATATTGTTGACAATTCTCTGGATTTTTACTTATCTCTTTTCTGAAAGAAAGGCAGAGAAAAGAAAGACATAAAACAGCACTGCAATAGGCAAGGCAACAATTTCTCCTCCAAGTCATGCGTAACCCTGTCCCTGAGACAGATAAACATCCACTTCAAAACTGAGGTACAGAGAAACATGCTGTTTGTTGATCTTGAATGAGATCAGCTTGAATCAGTAAGGTGATCAGTAAGGTCTTCTGACAAAAATCAGAGGGTATGACATGCAGCCTCCAGTGACTGTGAGCCTTTTGGTTCCAATTTGTCATCTGTTTGGAAAGAATTAATAAAACCACACTGCACACCAAACACACAGTCATAAAAGTCACAGACTGAAATCTCTGCTCCAAAAAGTATGAGAGCTGCCAAAATAAATGTGTCCCAGAACTCATGAATAGAAGCAAACAAAAAATTCCCCTCATTGCACAATTTGTGTGGTGGCTCTAGGTAAACTACAAACATAATTTAAAAACAAAAAGTAAAACAAGCATTATTTTTTCACTATTTGATGAATACAACGGAATGTGGACTGTGGTCTATGCTGACAGAATAGTCGCCATGTGCCTACAAGAACTGTTTGATGTGTGTGAAGTACCTTTGTTGTACAAAAGTGTACAGAAACCCCCTGGGGTGATTTTGTACTATAAATAAACTGAACTGAAACTGAAACGTGTGTGTGTGTGTGTGTGTGTGTGTGTGTGTGTGTGTGTGTGTGTGTGTGTGTGTGTGTGTGTGTGTGTGTGTGTGTGTGTGTGTGTGCGTGCGTGCGTGCGTGCGTGCGTGCGTGCGTGCGCGCGCGCGTGTGCGTGCACGTGTATGCAAGCAACAAGTAAGTTGGATACAAACTACACAAGTGATATCTTGTCTTAGTCAGGCTCGCAGTTGTACAGGGACTGCTGGCCTCCCTGGCCATGGAGCAAATTCTACCATGATAATTGACCCAGTGCATGGCGGTTTTCTTTCAGGTCCAGGACATAGGCTAGCCTGAGCTAATGTGTTACATTTCTGGGCGAGAAGGGTGACTGAGATTTGCCCACTGAATGGATCCCTCCAATCTGGCTGTCTGTATGTACTCCTACTTCTAGACCAGAGCAGCCAATATGTTCCCCCAGGCTTTCTTTTTTTTACACCAACGAAAATTAATGCCTGGTTATCGAGGCTAAGGACATATTGAACTCAAGCAATTCCAATACTGCAAAAATCACAGGGTTTATCATAGTTTTCGTCAATTTGATCAGACCATTGGTAACTGATACAAATTGTGGTGTGAAAGATGCGTCTTGATCAGTCAAACTCTCTTTCAGTGTTCAGACGATTCACTAAGATAATGCACATGCAGGGACAAAGCCAAAGGGGAATCCCACAAGGAGGCAGGAAAAGCTTGGCCCTTCTGGAGAAAGGGCTAGTGGCCCAGCAATATAATATAGACCACCCTCTAACTAACAATGTGGATGTAGGCCAGGCAAGTCAGGAAACAAGAGTCTGCAACTCTTCTCTCCCGTCTGGTGGCAGTGCTGACCACACCTCACTGCCACAAGACCCTTTTTTGCCCATTTTGGGTGCTTGGGTGTCAAATCCCACCCAGTGGATAATTCCAGCCAACTCACACAATCATTACTCATTAGCTTTATGTACCCCTTTAAGTACAGGATGGCGACATTTGATTTATGCGTCTTTTGTTCCTATATTGGTGACTTCTTCCTGAGGGATAAGTACAGGGCTGCATTGAGTACGTTGCATGACCACGTCGTGTTGCGTTTGTAAGGCAACACGACGGGGCGAATAGTTGACGGCGTCCAAGTGCAACCGTCGGGCTGGCCATGCAGGGCCAACGTCTTAAAATCCACTTAACATGCTAAAAGTGATTTGGAAAAAAAGAGGACTTACACCAGACCTGACAATTGTTAGTGGGCAGCGGATTGGCCATTGCATGTACAGCGTGACCCTAAAACATTGATAGATGGCATGTACATTCTCTGTTAACTAGTAGTAAAATAGTAAAATCAACAAGAAGTTCACATTTTTAAGAAAAAATAAAACTATATGAGTTATGGTGATGCTCTAGTCCAGGGGTGGCCAACCGGTCACAGACTAAGAGCCACGTTTTTCACTGTGTTACTGCAAAGAGCCACATCAAACGGTCACAACGGTTAGAAAACCGCTGCGATGGCCGTCACGGTCGCAAATAGATTTCCCCTCTCCTGCCATAAGACACATGCATTTGTGTGCAGGTGCGCAATGCAAAGACACACTATTAAAATATATAGACAAACTGTATATTTAGAAATAGAGTTTACACTCCAAAAAAGTACATGACAAGTCAAAAAACATACACCTACACCTCCACGGTGGACTAGTAATCAGTCCTTGGCCGAGTAGTTGGGCACCACTGTATAGGGCAGGGGTTTTCAACAGATGGTCCGGGGACCACCAGTGGTCCCTGAGAATATTCCAGGTGGTCCCCAGGCTAAATGATGGAAAGTTGGTTAACCAGATGTAACTCTTTGAGAGCGTAAAAATGAAACTAAATGGACCCTTGCGGGTCCATTGGGTTTCATGTTTACGCTCTCAAGAGTTATTCATCATGTGAATTATCCCAAGTCTACACAACTAGAGAATGTGGAAGATTAATGGTCATTTTGATCTGTAGGTTTGCCTGGAATTGTTCACAAAATTAAACAAAATCTTTAGCTTTGGGGTCTGTGGGGCTAAAATGTCATCCATGGCTCAAATTCTGAATAAATGGTGGGCCCTGGTATAAAAAAAAAAAGGTTTTTGATGGTTCCATGTGGAAGCCCCTTAAGAGCCGCATCTAACCAGCTGAAGAGCCGCATGTGGCTCGCGAGCCACAGGTTGGCCACCCCTGCTCTAGTCTCTAAATCAACTTTGTTTGTGTTTGTTTATGGACTTTGAGAGCTGTTTTGTCCACATTTGGAATTACATCATGGCCACAAACACACACACACACACACACACACACACACACACACACACACACACACACACACACACACACACACACACACACACACACACACACACACACACACACACACACACACAAAGCCTGATTTGAAATCAGCCTGGACTCTAGGCTATAGTCTCGGAACAGACTAAGTTGAGAAGTGACATTTCAAATTGTATGGAATGGAGCAAGTCAGGCTGGATCGATTCTAGGCTGCCAAAAATAGCAGTAGTTATCTGTGTCACAACTTACAGTCAACTGTGTCATAATAGTGCATGTAATAAATGTACGAATTACCATTTTGTGTAGTCTCCAATCAGATAGCATAATTTTCTTTTAGTAGACGCTTTTAGTTTCATCTGGTGCTGTATAACTTGCCTGCCATGAAAAGCCTAATGGTGTTAGGTCATATGTGGATGTGTGGCTATTATGCACAAGTACATGTATGGATTATGTGACATATGCAGGCAGCCAATTTTGAATAATATGTCACATACAGTCTTGTGCAATATTATATTAGAGTAATACCTTTACTTATGACCCCTTAGAAATAGTAATATTATATTACTTGAATAAAAGAGTAATATGCTACAAATGTATGTTCATACGTTCATGTGTTCATGTATGTACTGTATGTTCATGTATGTTCATACATTTCAGCTAGGTCTGGAGGTAACAGGGGTGCATGCCATGGCCCAAAATGTTGGGCCATTGGATAATGCATGGTGTAGAGTAGAACCATTGGTCTACTCTACACCATGCATTATCAGAATATAATTAAATTGTCTGTAGTGACTGAGGAGGAGACTGAGTGATGAATGTATTTCTCTTTGGAAAATACATTTAGCATTACCTAAATTACCACTAATAGAAACAAATATTGAAGATTAGCCAGTTGTAATTGAGTGTTTATTTTTAAGTGTTTATTTATAATTTAGTGTGATTTTCAGAGTCCTGTTGAGAAGGTGTTTGAAAACATGATTTCAGTTGCAGGGAAAGGGATGCAGTCATTTTACAGTTCAATATGGTGGGATAAAATGAAGCTCTCATGGGTGTGAAATGGATTTCATGAGTCGACAAGGTTAGCTTCCCAGTTTCAATGTCTTGATGACATCAGAGACACAGTCGAAGATTATTTTGGGCAATGGTTCAGTCGTTCCCTCGCTTTGGGAGATACGTATCTATCTGCACCAAATAAATAGGGAGAAGGAGGAAACCAAGTAAGTGTCAACAGCTGGAATGTTCTATGAAAAGCTCCCCTGGGATACTCTGTTTACATGGGCTTTGTCTGGGGTGTTGCTCATCTTGTAACTTAAGACTTTATGAGCAGCTTTTCCCCATGCCATGTCAACCTGTAGTGCACAGGCAACCCAACTGGCCTTTCTGGTTTCTGTGCTTTGCATTATGTTTTCTTTCTCATTTTAAATGCAAGGTGAGCTGCCATCTCACCATGTTGTTATAATGAAGAAGGTTGGGTCTGACATCAGAAGTGACAGATTAGAGTTGAGAAATAGCATTTTGGAGTAAACAAGTAAACAGAATGCTCTCCTCCATCACCATGCAATGGGACAAAGTTTCATCTTGAAATACTGTAAACACTCCAATATAGCTTCATTTAACCATGGGAAGGAAAACCAAAGCACATGCTTTATATGTGCTATGTTTGAAACACTCTCCCCAGCAGTGCAGACCATTTTAGGTTATTTTAAAATCACTTGGTGCCCCTCTATTGATACCGGTGTAAAAATAGATGGCAAGAGCTCCAGCGATGCCATGGTTTGAAAACAACAGACCGACATACTATTTTTAGAGAGGCCATGGTCTCACAGCAAAAAAAGTGCTTGCTGACATTTTTAGTCCCATTGAAGCTGCAAATGCCATTTGACTGTCCGTAGAATCTTGCAGTATTAATGTGCCCTTAGGAACTGCAGGCCTGCCAGAAGAAACGACCCTTACTGACTGTGTCTATTTTCAGTTTTGGTCACTGTGCACTAGTAATTGCGTATGGCCTGAATGTTTCGTCATATTCTGACCATACATTACTTTCATAATATCTGCTGTAATAAAGACCGGAAACATTTTGACCTCTAACTGAGTGAGAGACGGCAGGATAGTGGTGACGGAACTAAAACTCAATCATTGCTCTTACATACAATCATACAAATATATAATATATATAATAAAAATATATAATGTACATATATTTATATAGCAATGGCTCAGTTATTCTGCTAATTACTAATTAACTAAATTTAACCGCTTCTCAGAGTGCAGGTTTGTTACTTACTGTAGGGCCCACACATTTGGAATATGTCATAGAATTGGATTGGAATATGAAACATCTGCCAGTTATACAGTACATTCACATCATCATGAAACCAATTTGAACATTTGGAGCAGAGTTTCTTCCGTCGCCACTGCCACGAGTGTGCTATACAAAGTTTTCATGCCGATTGGTCCAACAGTGGCCAAGATTGGATGTTCACAGTCTGAATCACAAACAGACAGGTCAGACATGCCGAAAGCATAATCCCTGGCCTTCGGCTGTCTGTCCGGCCTGACAGACATACAATGTTGTATGGCTGTTGAGGTGCATATACTTAAGCTTTCTGCCTTGTCAATGAGGCGAGTTAGCTTGCGTACGTGAGCCCTGACATACTCAAGGCCTCAAGGTAAAATTCCTGCTCAATGGTGGAGGGCTTGATGTGTATTGCCTGAAACCAGATTGGCCAGGCATCTGTCTGAAAGACACAAAATAGAAGGGAGAGCTGCAAGCCTTGCCTCAACATGCAATGGAATTCACAAAGAGCAAAATTTGTATTTGGTTTTGCACTTACGTTGAAATGATCCATGATCTATTATTTGTTTCTATGGTGCATGGGAGCGTTACAGTGGTCTTAACTATGAGCTTGATTTGCAACCATTTGGACATAAGGAGTTGGTGTTAAATGGTAAATGGCATTTATATAGCACCTTTATCCAAGGCACTTTACCTAGTGCACTACATTCACAGACACACATTCATACATCGGGTGCAGCTGGAAGCCTTGCAAGGTACTGGGATTCAAAGCACTGCCCCACGGATCATCAAGGTGTCACAGACACCTTGTGTTAAGTGTACATTTCAGTAAAGATCAACATGAACTCAGCTGCTTGTATGGCATTCAGCTGTGCTGAACATGACTACAGCCGAGCCTATGTTATTGCCATACTTATGCAATTCCAGACTAATTGCCATGTCAAGAAGTCAAAACCGGTATTGTAGTTGTACTACTGTGGCATGGACCATAGCAACATTATCATAACACATTGCATGCAAGCGATTTCATTGCATGTAAGTGATGTTCATTCCTTTTTGGAGTGCCTGTGTGATTATTGATTTCTTTCTATGTACACATACTTTCACACTATCTTTATTGTGAATGTGCAGTGGTTGTCACAGACATGTCATCAAACCTACCAGCCTTCCTTCATCTAAAGGCATGTGTGTTTGTCTTGGGCCACCATGGTAACCACACACACAAATTCCAACATGACATGTGCATGGCAAACATCTGCCTTGCTGTGTCTCTATGGCGCTGAACACACCTACATGGGTATTTAGGAACATAGCTTTTGTTTTCCTGAATTTAGTATAGCTACTAAGCTTCTTGACATGCTAGAAAGGCTTACATACTAAAAGTATATATGAATTTGAACAGAGGCAGACAGAAGGATACAGAGATCTCTATAGATGCAGAAAAGCCATATATCACAAACCCCACTGCTATAACCAGAACTGCTATTTTTGGGCAAAGAAGAAGAAAAAACAGACAAATTCAATAAGGGACCAAGCCTGCAGGGACTTCTTGGTCCCTTATTGATTTTTTTTTTCTTCTTCTTTGAAATGCTGTTTTGCTTGGAACAAAGGTTTGGAATTGGCATCCGAACCTTTGTCCTCACAGTTTGGCAGGGGCCAAAGCAACGGTGCTGGAGATTAGCTGTGCAGATGGATGGTCGTGTGGATGAACGGATGTGGATGGACATGGGTGCAAAACCTCTCCATCCCTTTCATGCAAGTAATTGAGAATATTTAACTATGATGAGGCAGTATTGCTTTAAGGTTTTCTTAATTTTCCAAAAAAAATAAAATTTTGGAGTTAGGCAGTGCATGCCCAACAGCAGAGATATTGACAAAGGTATACATTCTTTCTGTGATAATCTAAGAACAATCTGGTTTAGATCAGCAAACTTTAAAAAGTAGTTACAGATAACTCAAGTACAAAATATTTTTTTGAGTTGAGCAAAAAATATCTCGGAGCATAAAGTGTACAGCATTTGACATCTTGAATCAGTCCCCTGTAAAATCATAAAATAGAGATTTTTTTTTTTTACTTTTTACTTAAAGGAAAACAAATATAGGAAATGTCTGCTGTATTGTTTGCATTCTGTACCTGTTTTTTTCTTCCTGTGTTTCCTTTCATTTCCTGCTGATTCCCTGTAGAAGTCTCAAAGAAGCTGTTGCTCATTTGCACGTATAAATGCGAAAGTGAAAACACTTTCACCATTTTAGCACCACTCATAAAACACTCTGCAACCTCACTGCTTTCTAAACTCTGAATTTGCCCCATCCATAATGCATTATAATGCCTTGTATAAGTACCCTTGCTGAATATTTAATATTTTCTCAAAATGCTACAAAGCAATAAGTGGAAGGGTGCATCCAGTTTTACAGTCAAGGATGGAAATCTGTGTGACAGAATCCAGCAGAACATTTCATGGCATGAATGCAGTTCTTATGATTATTTTAGTAAGTGTATAACTATCCCAACATTTTGTTACACAGCTAAGCTGACATAAACAGGATATGTTTTTGTGCTTTTTGTCCCCCTTTCCACCCCCAATATAGTGGTTATGCCCATTTGAATTGATTCCTACCCGGCCCTTCGCACATTTCTGTATTCTAAACCATTGACTCACCTGCCAGAGAGGAATCCCCACCGAGAGGACATAAAACCTTCGTTCCATTATACCCAATATACAGTATACCTATAGCCCAATATACATAAGTTGTAATTTCAATTCAGTTAAATTACAATTCATTCAAATGTCAAATAACAAGAAGTTGTCTCAAGACACTTTACATGTAGAGTAGAGACCTGGCAGAGACTTTACCATATGAGCAAGCAATTTGCATTTACAGTATGTAGAAAGTACATTACAACGTACATACTGTAGCAATAGGTGGTGTAAACATTGCAACTTTTTGCACACACACACACACACACACACACACACACACACACACACACACACACACACACACACACACACACACACACACACACACACACACACACACACACACACACACACAGTTTGCTTTTCAACAATGTTGAATGTAAATAAAGAAATGAAGAAATAAAGAAATAATAGAAATGTCTAACACAAATATTATCACCCCTTGGTAACATGATGTTGTAATCCATGTAGAGTGATTTCTATTGAGGATTGTCCAGCTTTGGGGTCAGTCATGCCCGTCAATTAAATACATCTGGAGCCCCTCAATTCACACAAGTGTGATTTATTTTGTGTCTGCCTTTTGAAATTATATCTTTGGCAGCCCCTTGTCATGTGATAGAATGTCACACACTGGCATGTAAACCTGTGAAATGACAATTCATAATCTTAACAAATACTAATAATATACACAATTTCTGTCTTTTGTACAGACCTGCACTTATAAAGCATTCACTTAGACCCGCAAAAAACAATAACCCTAGGCCTATATAATCAAATAATACCTAGAATAATAATTAGCCCCTGCCCCCCTCCCCCATTTCCAACCTGCCAGCCCTTATTGACACTGCCATATTTCACAGAATCCGGACCATATGGCACACAACCCCTGCTACCAGTGTGGGCACATTGCATTGTGATCTTGTGTCGCCACACTATTTTTGACATTACCTGTTTTGAGTGTTTAATCACACACGCACGCACGCACGCACGCACACACACACACACACACACACACACACACACACACACACGCCCTGACAATAGAAAGTTTAACTACATCTGAATCTAATCCAGACACATCTCTGACACAATATAACCAATAACAGGAAAATTCTGCGGTATTGTTTCTGCATCCCTGCTTTTTCCTCCTGCTTTTCAGCCAATTTCCTAATGATTCCCAGAAGAAGGGTTGGGCTTCAATTCCATGCTCCCAGCCCTTTTAAATCCTATAAATAACTGAGACTTCAGAAGCTAGAACAGTTGTACTCTGTATTAGATGTTTCCATTCACAGGCTACATTCCTGGCGTAGGTCTAATCCATTTCCACCCACCAACTTGTTCAACGTGATTCATGCCTAAACAAGTCTATGTACAGTACAGTAGTAACAAGTGTATACTGATACAGTCACACATTTTCAAATTCGGACCATTCAGACATGCAAACCCAGCACAAAGGCTGTTTGCTGGATGTGAACCATATACCTGGGTAGTTGACCTTTACTTTTCATTTGTTTTAAATGAGTCACTCTGAAATTACCTAATGTGTCAGTTTTGTAACTGAATGTGCTTCATTTTGATTAGACTGAGTTAACCCTTAATCTGTGCTTGACTGTAGACTACTAGTGAGTGGGGAGGAATTGGCAGAGAGTCATACAATTTCTAACCTTTGCTGACTTTTTCGAAAGGGTGGAGAATTATTATTCATGACTGTAATGTGCTGACACACTGGACCTGCTGAGAATAACCAGTAAGATGCTGCACGTCTTACTGGTGCGCAGCAACCATATACACTTCATATCTGGGTATGCTCAAATGTGGAGTGGGATATGCACGCATGCACACTGTACACATACACAGACGCACGCACAGACAGACAGATTTCTGCCTGGAGTACATAGTAAATTTACATAGTAAATCATTCATTCATTCAGAAGCGTACACATGTGCACCCTCAGCCACACACCTGTAAATGTGTAAGTAAACAATACAACATCAGTCTTTTCTTATACAAACAAAACAATTGAAACCAATACTTTAGATTTACATTTCTCACAACCTCCCAGCATATAGTTTTGGATAATAAAACTTTTTTTCAGCTTTTCAGAAGTTTAATGCAGCCTACTTGATTGATTGTGTCCTTTTCATGCTCATATGTGGCGTTCCAGTTCCAACATGTTGTGTCATGGGGTGCTAGGTATATGGGGGTCTGAGTGGAACATCACCTGTAGCACGGGCGTAGACACGGGGGACCAGGGGGACAGTTGTAGGGGGGCCCGAAGCCAGGGGGGCCCACTAAAAGCTTGGATTAATAAGGTTTTATTTGTATTGATTATTATAAAAATAATCAAATAACCCCCCCCCCCCCCTCCAGGAAGGGGGGCCCATGTCAAAAAAGCTGTGCAGGGGGCCCAGAATTGCTAGCAACGCCCCTGCCTGTAGCCTGGGGGTGTGACCATGTGCTTTGGTTTGGAGAGGGGTGAAACGCCACTGCTTCAAAGACTACACCCTCCTTCTGTAAAGAGTTACCCACAGTTAACTTATAACTCCTTGCAACTATTTGCAAAGCCATTGCTAGTTGCAATCTGCTGTGACATGCAAAAAAGGCAACCCAGATGTTTTATATAGACCTATGTGACAAACTGATTATAATAATAATCATAATAATAAATGGATAAAATGAAATATTACACTACTCCAACCTCCCTTCACCGAATGTCACCGACAGCAACTCTTAATGAAATGAACAAGTTGGCCACTGTTGTAAACAAGTGTGTTCTTTACTAGTGTGTCTAATCAGTTTGTTGTACTTGTAGTTGTAGGCCTACCTGAATTGTACTGTGATTCCCAAGCTGTTATAAGTTTTGTTGCAGTGTGTAATTGACCTGTACTGTAACTCTCCTGTTCTGTTAATACAATTTTCATCCATCCATTCATTCAGTTGCGAAGTTGAATTTCAACTTTAACGTATGAGACCTATGTGACAATTTAACGTATAATCGGAGGCTGGTATTGCGTGTCTTTCTGTCTTTGTTTTGTTTCTGAAGAGGTAGGCTACTCTCCTCGCATCATGTAACGGCATCATTTAATTGGGCCCATTAAGACAAAGGTAAATCGCATAGACTTTTTTGGTGCATGTGCTACTGCAATGCACAGTTCCACAAGCCACAATATCCCATAGCCCTAAGACACTTCCACTCTGTGATTGGGTAGTTCGTTCGTTGTTGCAACCGCGGATGCATGATTGTTCAAAATCAAATCTCTACTAGACAATATACACTGATACTGTTGCCAATATATTCTGCGAGGAATCCTTACAATGTAGCTATAGTCTAGTAGTTAGTTCATTTCATTGTGGAGTTTAGCAGAGAGTCTTGTCTGGTTGCCTGACAACCAACTAGCCAATCCTTGGCGCCAGATTTATGCCAGAGCATTAAAGTATAGAAAGAGTTACGACATCTCCGTTCACTTCATGGGGACAGTCCAATGGCGGCTCTTCTACATGGACTTTTATTAAGAATGGAGACAACAAAGAGGGACAAGTCCTGGACCGGAAGTAGGCAGAAATGCATTGGACCCGACCCAGACAACAGCCCAGCTTTAATGATCTCAAATCCCTTTTATTTTAGATAGTTTCGTAGTACAACATAAACATGAAATAGACTTTATCTGTTACTGTATACCCTATTACTTTAAAACTGTTGTCATGATGCAAACATGCCTAAATAGCTCTTACCGATATTTTCGGCGAACACAGTATTTGTAAGTCCAGCTTGTCCTATTCAGGCTACTTCCATCGAGCGCTCTGTTTCTGACCCTTCTATGTCGAAACTCTGACACAAGTAGATGTCTCTGGCGCTACCATTCAAACCCAACCCCTCAGGCAATGGGAAGTAGACCCCGATACCTTATCAAAGAGGAATCTGGAGCGCACACACAAGGCACGGCAGTGGTTCATACTCTCACTCACACACACACACAGTCGGTGTGCTTGTACCGTTTGCCCATGGCGGTGCAGCAGAGGAGCAGCAGTGGCGCCGTGGCAAGCCACATAGTCTCCTCGGAATAATCGGGAATTCGGGCTGAACCAACCAACGAGGTCTCCCCAGTCAGATCTATCCAAGGAAAAAGGCTGGTGAAATAAATAATGCGTTTTGACAGAAAATCCGGCGCCTGTCATGATTCACTACTCGTGCCTTTGAGATCGAGAGCAAGAACATCGTCAGGGAGTTCACACCACCGCGTCCCTGTGCGCCGTCGACGTCGAGGGGGCGATGTTTATTCTTTCCAAGTCGTAGTTTGTCATAAGTAAAGAGAGAAAGAGGGTGTGTGTGACTGACAATATTATAGTGAGAGCAGACAGTCAGTGATCGCAGCTGCAACAAGGGCACCGGACGAATGCTGTCTTATTCGGGAGGAGGAGGGACGCGGTAACACTGTCTGTCCAGCCGGCAGGGTCATCTTCAATCTGAAGTGCTGCTGGAGCAGGAGCCGCTCTCTCTTCTCTTCTCTGCAAGGAAGGATGCAGGTGAAAAAGCCCAGCAGGGAAGACTCCTCGGACAGGAGCATGAGCGGAGGTGGAGGAGACGTACTCCACCACCAGCACCAGCAAGACGATGACCCCAGCAGCAGCAAAACATCATGCTTCTCAAATATCAAGATATTTCTGATAGCGGAATGCGCCCTGATGTTGGCACAGGGCACGGTGGGAGCATACCTGGTGAGTAGGTTAGATTATAACACAGACTGTTGGGATTGAGTCTGCAGCCCGAGTGGGCTGTAGTAGGCAACTGCTCGCGAGACGTCGGTTTTATAAACCAAGTGGTGGGTAATACGATCATTACGAGTAGACACATACTATATCAGTCAGACACTATCCTACCATGCAATATCACACACGGCTTCTATGGGTTCTGCTTGCATGGTAGCTATAGTTGCACGCATGCACCGCAGTGCTAGTCTGATGACAAATCATCAAAGTATAACAAACGTGCAGCAATCAGTACTGTACTGTGCGTACAGCGTGGTACAGTATGTGACATAATGACACAAAGTAACCGGCTAGGTGGGCTTGTTGTGTTGCTGCACACAGCCAGCCATCGTGTGGCTGGCTCTGCCCCAACAGACAGCACAGCAGAGCTGTTTCCATCCCTTTGAATGAATAGCTCATTCTAATGTAATTACACGTGCACAGTGATTCGGCAGCCTGCCATTAGCATCATTTGAAATATGTATTTGTTTATTTATTTATTTACTGCGGTATTAGACCAACAATGAACGGGCATGGCTAAATGGGACATGCTGCATGCTTATTTTTAGTGTTGAGCTAGTAAAACGATGAGGATAACAAAAGGCTAATAATAATAATAGCTAATAATAATAATAATAATAATAATAATAATAGCTATTTATAGTTATGGGCAATTGCAATTTAATAGTGTTTATTTAATATTCAGATGGGAATTTAGCCTTAGACTGAAATGTGTGAATATGACATGCATGTTGTCTAAACATGTATTGTACTAAAAGATGTCTAAACATTTTGGAGAACAAGTTTATGGCATGTCACCTTTTTATATAGGTAGTTAAATAGTTCTACAATGTTAGTCACCAAGGTCAAGGGGCCATAAATTGCAATAGACTTTATCATTCAATTATATTCCCATGCTTTCTAGTTAGTTTTTCTGTATTCACTGGCTGCAATCTTGGTCAATGACACCTGGTGCCACCTGTAGCCCATGCTTTTATGGTTCAAATCTTTAGTTAGTGCAAGCAACAATATGCATTCCATGTAGTCGAACATAAAAACATGAGTGCATGCATTCATGAATTGATCATTTGAAAGTCTCCCAATATTTATACGCACAATTTCTGGAACAATCCTGCAGCGCAATAACCTTTTCACAGTTTAAGTGAAACTCAAAAACTTCGCACAGGTGTTTATTTGTTCAGCTACTGTTTACTTTCTAAGGAACAGTCTCCATTGAATAGTTCACTTACACTGAAGTGAACTATTTGGAATTCAACATATCCATTCAATCTGGAGCCTCAAGCTCAACCTGCCACCTCATTGAAGAGGCAGGACCGCCAGCCTAGGGCAGCTTTTCACAGTCAGAATGTCTTCCTGCTGGAAGAGACACTTGCTCGTGAGAACCTAATAATTTATGTCTTGTACACAGGAAAATGACAGCAGCTGTGTCGTTTTGTTCACAGCAGCAGCTCTCCAATTTTGGCCACCTGCTCAAACATGCCAATTTGAATAGTAAACCGAGGGCATGAGGTGAGCATTGCATTTGCAAATGATGGCCTTGGTTGTGAGTGAGCGAGAGGAACAACACGATTTGCCTGGACAAACACATGAGGATATTATTTGTTATGCTCTGTCATTACAAACACAACAGCGTTTGCCTTCAATGGGGCCTGCTTGACATGGCCTGTGGTTCAGGAAGATCCTGGTTCCCCGCCATCATGAGCTATTGTTGCATCCATGATTGGATTGATGCGACTTACAGTAAGAGTGTGCAGGCCGTTAAGGGCAAAACCCAAGTGCCACGGGGCGTGCTCTCCATTAGTGGCTTACAGCACAACCTACTCATCTTATAGCACCACAACCATCTTGTTGTTCTTGTTATGACTAGTGGGAATGGCCACAGAAGAACCAGTATAAATTGCATGGGATGATCTATTTGCTTTGCATTGTGTAATGTAAAAAGGGTCTTACCTGAGTGTTCATGTAACCACTTAATGGCCAGTTTTGTGGGGTTTTTTTCCAACCAATATTTTAGGTTGTTATTAGACAAAGTAAGATTTGTGTTAATTGGTGTTAATTGTTTTTCATGTGTTGCTTTATTTCTTTCCTTTGTGATTTTCAAACACAGGGCTGAATATGGATTTTTTTACAACCAAAAATATGGTGATTTTTATTATTTGCTATAGTCAGGGATTAAAGTTCTCAGTACTGGGTACTGATTTCAGTCCTGAGGATTTCACAGGGGTCATTTAATTAGCTCAGTGCTATATTATTAGTATTCGCTTAGATCATTTTCAGTCTCAAGATTTTTTTTTTTACTTTAATCCCTGTATAGTGCTATTAGACTCCATGAAATTACATCTGGCCACAAAAGTTCACAGGATCTGCTGAATGTGAAGGTAAAGGTACTATGGATGGCTGCATCATAGGCTCAATGTGGCAGTTTGTCAAGCTAAATTAAGCAGCAAATGAAAAACAATTAATACCCATCTTTTACCTTGTCTAATCTAAAACATGAACCTTGGATGGAAAAAAAGTGTTAAATATATTAAATATTTTGAAAGTGTAAACTACAAAAATGTTTACAGCTTTAGAAATAAACACAATTTAATTATGTGGCGATGTAATTAATTTTTTTTTCTCACAAGTACACTGCAAGAGCTGAATAATTTTTATTACAATCTTTTTAAATTCATGCACTATTGTCCTTCAAACAACACTCTTATTCTTTGACCGCCACGATGGTACAACTATCAGATTATACCGTAAGCCCTTCACAAAGCAGGGCTGCCGCTGAACCTGATGTGGACTTTTGTTCAGAAAAAAAGTCTGTATTTATATCTCAGGAAGCTGGAATTCAATGTACTAATGCAGAAGGCATTCTCCTGTTTACAGAAAGTATTTTGGAATGCATTTCGATTGCCAATGAAGGTAGTCTTATCTTCAGGCCACACATTGTTAATCAAAACAACTGGAAAAATATTTTACTGGTTATGTAAGCACACAATCAATATAACATTTGACAGTAGTTAGTTCTCAAATGGCTGTTTAGAGCTGGATGGGTTTGTAATTCGTACTGGCTGTGGCACCTGTTTTATCTAACTGTACTTGCCTGTACAGTATAAATCTGTAAAGTATGTATTCTCTCAATGTGTTGTAGTCCTTTTTTTGCTCGTTAGGCAAAAATGTGATTACAGTCTGGAAAACATAAGGTAGTGGCTCTCAATCTGTTCATGACAAGGACCCACATCTGATAATATTTTGGCAGGTCCCGCAACTGATTGATTCTAATGGCATGTTTACTAATTTTGCTGGGGACAACTTGGAACTCCCTCAAGGACCCCTTGGGGTCCCCTGTCTGCGCTTTGAGAACCACTGGCAGAGGTACAAACATACCGTATTTAATGTGGGAAAAGGGGGCTTGGCCCCCACCAATTAATTACACTACTGAGCTTAGAGAAGTAGCTGACTACTGTGCGTCACACTGAGACCTGAGATAATGGAATTGGATCGAATCTGGTGGTAGCTCCCATCCCTCTTCTGTACCTTGGTGCACAGCAGTCAACAGTGAGTGTTATGCCTATAATTTATGCTACATCACGTGCCAAAATAGCCAATCTACAAGCTCACGGAGTGCTGCATTCTGCACTGCGAATCAACTATTTAAGTATAAATCACGCTTTAGGTTTAGTGCCTGCCGCTCGGAGGTGGCGCAGCAGTGGTAAAGTAGCTGCTCACTAAAGCAGTTTAAAGTCCAAACCACACCGGTTGCACCTCCTAGCTACTTGTCGCAAATCCTATAGCAACAAATCAGTTTTAATGTAAGCCACACTCCTTGTAACTTCCGTCGATGTTATTGGTTGCAACTTACATGTATTTTGCAAGGAATTGCGTGGCCAAAACATTGGTACAGTTTGGTGTTAAGGGTTTGAATTCACTGCAGTGATTCAGGCTTTGTCAAGTTTCTAGAATGAAGTCGGACAGGGTGATATTTGTCACTGCACGCCACATACTCCTACGGGTTGAGGTGGCACGCGTCAGCTGAGAGTGGTGGGTGGGTGGGTGGGAGGAGTAGGACGAAGACCCTACGACGTCCTCCTGCTGAGGGCTTCTATACTGCCAGGTTACCACTGTGATTTGCATGATGCTGAATGTCTTAATGAAACGTACATGGTGTGGCCACTATTGTAATGCTCATCTAGTGCTGTCCACTCACAGTTATCCGTTTTGTTGTAGCCTAGTTGTACTTGAAATGTTCTGCAAATCTCCAATCTTCATTCATTCATTCTTTGAGACATTACAACAGCTTGATACAAACAAAAAGATTGCTCCTCACTTTCTGCTTTGTATTTAATGAGTTTCATGTTTTTTCTGGGATGCTCGTAAGATGTAGGTCCAAGTCGGAAGGTGAGGAGGGTTACAGCCTGTTTCTCTCTGCACAGAGCTCAAGACATAGTACAGTATGGAGTCAACCGGTTGCTTATGGTTGGCGTTTGTTCTGAGGACGAGAGGGATATGAGATTGTGTTAAGGCCAACATTCCATGGTTCCAGGAATGTTTGATCTTGGGAGCCACGTTGTCTACTATGCTGCTGTAGAAGCTTGGATTGGACTCGTCTTTCTTTTCCCCATCTTGCATGGCTGTTTGATTAATGGCTTTATTGAAAAAAAATAAAAATAAACTACTGCCGAACGAAGTAATTTGCATACAAAAGCTTTAAACATTCCGTGAGTCGGCATAATCAATCTCCCATTCGTTTTCTGCTGAGCGACTCAAGATTTAACATTTTGATGACAATGGCATTTGTGAGATGGGAGAAAGAAATGGGATAAAGCTCAAAGGTGCCTTCAAAATTGTGGATTCACAAATTCACAGATTTTTTTTTATGACCAATCGCTCACTATAACCATTGTCACAAACGTATGTAGTTGTTATTTATGTTCTGCAGGTCATACATATACTGTACATTCAGTATACATGTGTGTCTGTGAAGGGGGACTGTGATAATCAGTACATGGGCTCTGTGTCTCCAGAGGATCCCATTTTAGCAGACCTCGGTTAGAGTCAGTTCCTATTAGTAAACACAAAGCCCCCCAGACCCAGATACCCCATGGACCTCACACACCGAGGCACCATGGTTATATGTCGGTGCTTGGGGTTAGGAAGCACAAAACAAGAGTCTGTAGCAATAGCAGAACAAGTTGATCAGCACTGGCAGAGATTTGTCACATTTTACAAGCACAACGCTCCATTGCATGTTCCTCACAAATTGGGCACAATTTAAAGACTATAAACAGGTTTTATAAAAGCTGTTGCCAAAAAGCACAGTTACAACAGGAAAAAAAATCCAACAACCAATAATCCAAACACAAATTTGTGAACTTTGTGGGGTCCAAGGAGCAAAACAACCAAGCCCAACCTAGCCTGGTGGGAATTGCAAGGGTAATGGAAAGTAAAATAGTCATGCCCCTTCCCAGGGCAGCCTGAGACTGATCTGAAAATAGTACGAGAATTGTTCAAATGTGACATTGTGGTTCACATGGGCACAGTTTGTTCCCAGATATTATATCAGTGCAACGCATGTCACATGTTTAACACTATAAGCTGCATAAATGGAGAACACTGTTTAATTAAGTCCCAATGAAGAGTAACGCAGTGGATCAGAGACGGAGTGTAATCAAGAAGACTGAGGTTAATTAATCCAAATCGGAGTTCCAAGGTACCACTTGATCTCGCCTGGTTTGCAACAGTCTTGCCGTAAATCGGCACGTCCAACACCCAAAGTCATCCGGCTCCATTATAACTGATGGTTAGAAATATCTTTGAGCACAAATAACTCCTGATCTAAATCAAAAGTTTTTCACAGGCCATAGCGGCACTATGGTAGGTTGCATTAGGAAGTATATGACCTTAGATGAAGTCCGGCAACATAATGTGTAATGTAAACTCGGTCCGGATGGAAACGATCACAGGCACAATGAATAGTTCTGGGTGCTTATCGTGTTATTTACTACTGTATGTCCAACTATGGATGATCAGTGATCACCACCAGTACAGGGACAACCTAAATAAGCTATAGTATTCATGTTCTCCATTTAAGTCAGAAGTTATGATGCCCCCATCTCTTTCAAAGAACAGAACAGGAAAAAGAGAGCGCTTGCGGTAGGCAGTCCAGTAAAGAGCTGTGGGAGTAAATGTCGCAGTGCCTTGGTTAATCAGAAACAGAGCAGTGGATCCTGAACGGGAATGCCTCTTGGCAGGGAGGAGGTTTTAACTCAACCACAATGTGGAACATTTGAATAGTGCTGTGAGTCAGTATATTCCGAAGAAAAAAAAATAAGTTGAGGGCTTGTTCTCAATATCGTGGTATTTTCATGCAACGTGAAGCTCCGCGTTCAAAACCTGTTCACATCATTCCACCAGATGTGAAATGCTGTTTGAGAGAAAAATAAATAAGTTATACTTGACCTTACTTTACCTTGCCTTTACTTTACCTGCCGTGTGTAAACGTTCATTACTGCGAAACCATAACTGATTCTATAGTGTAAAATAGAGTGATATCTTGGGAGCCAAAAATCACGACCAGAACATCCCTAGTATTAATATTACATCCATATCATGATTTTAGACTGAAAATTGTCTATGATTTGGGATATTATATTATTATATGTACCGTACTAGTGATACGGCATAAACATATTTTATAAAATTAAATATCGGAACGGAAACAGCAGATGCTCAAAATCAAATGATCAGAATCAGATTGCGAGCTGAAAAACCCTGGACCTAGTTTATGTGCTTTGTTTCCCTATGGTTTCGCATCTGAGCAGCACAGCACTGCATTTTCACTCCATTGAACATCCCCTGACCCGAATAACGGCATCATTACTGCTCTCTAATTTCTTCTAGGTGAGCGTTCTGACCACCCTGGAGCGACGGTTCAACCTGCAGAGCGCCGACGTTGGGGTGATCGCCAGCAGCTTTGAGATCGGTAACCTGGCTCTCATCCTGTTCGTCAGCTACTTCGGGGCCAAAGCCCATCGGCCGCGGCTGATCGGCTGCGGGGGCATCGTCATGGCCCTCGGCGCCCTCCTCTCGGCCCTGCCGGAGTTCCTGACGAAGCAGTACGAGTACACAGAGATCATGTACCGGACTGACAACAGCCGCGGCGACGTCTGCTCCAACACCAGCAGCCAGGCGGCGCAGCAGGCGGAGAACAAACTCTGTGCCAACAAGGCCAACACCAACATGATGTACCTGCTGCTCATTGGAGCCCAGGTACTGCTGGGGATCGGGGCCACCCCGGTGCAGCCCCTGGGCGTGTCTTACATCGATGACCATGTGAAGAAGAAAGACTCGTCACTCTATATAGGTGAGCTATTCCCTACGGGACAGATGATGTTAAGGTGCCTATCACACTGGCATTTTAAAATCAATTTGTTACAGAACTCTTATTTCCTAAGGTAGTTGCATCAAACAGAAACATCACAGCCACGGAGGTGCGTTGAAGTCTGCAATGTTATTAATTGTAACTGAATTCATTTGGGTTCATTACATCTTTAAACACACAGAGCGTTTATTTTTCTGCGATTCATTCAAATTAATTGAAACCGCTATTTTGACATGAGGACGTCCAAACAGAAAGTGAACGTTAACAAGGGGATAAAGCAATCTGTTGTCATTTGCTAGGTCTATTTATTTATTTTAGCACAATCAAGCATCATTAATCTGTATGAAAAAGACATCACCGCATGATAGTTTGATCATGTGAATCCTTTTGTATATTCGAGTTATGGGTCTAGTCAGTCTTTACTCTTTATACTCCCCGCATTCATTGAACTCTGCAGATTTGACTGCGTTTTGATACCGTCCATTCACAGCCAGCAGGTGCAGTGCATGCTGCCCAGCCTTTGTGTCAATACAGTGTGTGTGTGTGTGTGTGTGTGTGTGTGTGTGTGTGTGTGTGTGTGTGTGTGTGTGTGTTTATGTATGTATGTAGGTGGGTGTGCGTGTGTGCATGCGTGCGTATGACAGTGCGTGCGCACTGCGTGCGTGTTGCTCCTGTATTGTAATTGTACAGTGCGCTGCATCCCTTTGTCTCCGCACTTTTTGTCCATGTGACTGCCAGGTGAGCAGATCTAGCAGCCTTTTAATCTCCATTACGATGCTTCTGTTGGCAAGTGGGACAGATAGGGGTTAAATATCTGTACTCCCCTCGATACCCTCTCAAAGGCAAGATGCTGCTGATGTGGCTTTTTCAGAGCTTAAAGGTGCATTCAAAGCACTTTCTGTCCGGATTCAAATATTATGCTATGATTGCTGGGGAGAGGGGGGTATGTCTATGGCTTGCTGTCGTTCACTGAATCTTGGAGCCTCTTTTTGATATTTCTATCCCGTTTTGTAAGCTGTTTCACTAAAGCACTTGGATCAGCTGCTACAGCACGGTTCTCTGTTAACGTCATACACAAATGTTGCACGGAGGCTTAGTTTCTTCCAAGCAAACAGCAAGCTATACCCCTGTACGAGAATTACTTTGCCATTTAGCCATACACTGTATGCATGCTGCATACCCATACACTGTATGCAATGCATACCATTATGTGAAAGAAACTTGCCTTGAAAGATCTGTTGTCAAGGTGACAAAGGATCACATCCGACGCATAAGTGGCATGTGCAGCCTTTGTTCTTTCATTCATTTTTCTTGTTAATGAGGCAGCTGTTGGAAGCAAGGCAAGCTAGCCATGGCCACAATTTCCATATAATGGCTTTGCTCGTCTGCGGGGAACCCGGCTGCAATTTGTTGTCCAAGCCATCGTGCACCTGCCTATGATGGGGAAGAAACAAGGTGTGTCAGACAGTGTTGTGTGTGTGCCGTCCAAAAGAGCATATAAAATAGACAATGAGTTCAGAGACCTATTAAACCCTAAACGTGCTGTATCAATCAATTCCAAAGCGACACACACACACACACACACACACACACACACACACACACACACACACACACACACACACACACACACACACACCAGTTGTACATGCAGTTTTTGTTGGGCCGACTGTGGTTCAGGATGAAGAGAAGGTTGTCCAATGATCTGTGGGTTGGCGGTTAGAATGCTGGCTAGTACAGTGCTGTACATATAGAAGTGTCCTTGAGCAGGACACCTAACTACTACTGGTTTTGCCTTGCATGATTTACGCTGCCATTGGTGTGTGTGAATGTAGTGCACTATGTAAAGCGCCTTGGATAAAGGCGCTATAAAAATCCACCATTTATTGTTTTGTTCACATTTCACACCGTTTACAGATGTGAACCGGTGACAGAGGCAGCAGCAGTATGATTGTCTCATCACAGGGCCCAATCTAACCTAATGACGTTTAATGACTTTTAAAATTACACATATTAAGCTACAACAGCATGCTCCGCTTTGCCCATAAACGTTTGCCGCCACCCACGGTGCCGTACAGTGGAATGCTGCTGACTTGCGCTGACTGAAGTTTGGCAAGGGGGAGGTTTTTCGTCCTGTCTTCCTCTGATAAGCTACAAGGAGAGCTGGAGGAACAAACAACCGGCGAGGAGTGACAAACAATGTGGTATTGAGTTGTGCTCAGCTGATCGTTCTAATCCCCATGCTGCAAGGCGTGTCATGTGCCCACTGCAGCTATGAATGAATGGAGTAGATTGTCTGAATTTCTGTAAGATTTCCTTTCACTTGCCGATAATGTATTCTGATTATTCATCCCTGTGCACACACACCCGGACTGGTTCCACATTGTTGCAGCTTTGGGGCCAAGTTGTGTTTGTGCAAGCGTGGTCATTGCTTAAATTGTTTGCTTGCTTCCTGTAGGTTTTTTTTTAAAGCCCAGCTTTCTTTTAGGCCTGCAGGGCATGACACTGGTTATATTCTCATTCATTATTCATGTAAAAGACAACAATGCTGATTGTTTGAATCTTCATTAGGACTTATAAAGAGCGTCACAAGTCTGCAGATATCTTCTTTTTGATATTTCCGTTTGTCTTGCACCTGGGCCACAGATGTGCAATTTGTGCATGCATCAGTTTGATTTAAATGTCGATTCAAAAGGCCCAATATTAAAGGTGAATTCTGCCCCAGAAGGCTTTTTTAACTTTATTTTCAGTTGAATTATTTAAAAAGTGGTCCAGTTGTTGTTTTGTGAAATTCACAGATTTCCACAATGCAAATCTTTGCTATATATTCTCGCTCCACCATGTCAGTAGTGTGTTGACACTCACTTTCTCTGTTGGTTTAGCCATAAACCATGCCACACTACTTACATGGTGAAGAGAATATATAGCAAAAGAATGCATTTTGGACTAGAGCAGTGGAAATGGGTGAATTGTGAACAACATCCCATAGCTCCATTGTAAGCCCCATTGTATGTTGGGGTAGGGGGAAACAGCCATAAAGGAGTTTCTTCATAAAATAACAACTGAACCACCTTTTTGGAAATAAATCAACTGCAAATAGAGGTAAGAAAGCCTTCTGGGGTTGAATTCTACTTTAACTGTCAGTTCAAAAGGCCCAGTGTTAAAGCCACAGCTTTTGCCTCCCCAGAGTCCATCACACTTCTTTAGAAGCCCTAGAATGCTCTTCTCATTCCATCTCTGTTATATATTCCCTTCCGATGATTGGAGAGGGCTTGACAAGGAATGCTGACACGTTTGGAAGAGTTACAGTAAAGAACGAAATGAGAGAGGGGATGACTGGCAGAATCTGTGGGGTTGAAATTCAACCGTAGCAGCACGTGACGATACGTAGGAAAAAGGAGAAAGACAGACGTGAAGACAAACGTGGCTAAGGAAAGCTTCCCCTGCGATGTGTCACTATGAGCAATCTCCAACTGTGACATTGCCGGATTATGACTGCTGCCGTGCTACTTTGCGTGTTGCTGAAGCGTGAATATTCAACCACACCAGACGAACACTTTATTCGCTCTGCGCCGCAGCATTTTAGAGCCCAGGTTTTTTAAGTGAATGCATAATTAGATGTGTGATACCATGGTACTGTGTCTGTTTTGTAGATCAAAGAAAGACAGAGTGGAGATTTAAAAAAATAAATTAAAAAAAATAACACCTTATATTGCAGCACAGTGGTTCTCAAACCTTTTCATCTCAAGGACCCCCAAATTCACATTCATTAGGCAGTGGACCCCCATTTGAAAAAAATAATGCAGTGAAAGGATTTTTACAGATCTAGCAGTGATTCCAAAACATTAATTCCAAGGACTCCCCAGGTTGACATGCATTAGGCTACTGACCAGCTTTTAGTGGCATTTCCATCACCAAATATTACCACATTTATATTGCAAAACCAATGTTTTTATAATATAACCCAAGTGTACAAAATGGAAACAAATGGAGCAGTTAGCCTCCATGTGGCTTAAATGTACACTCTCCGAGTTACAGAGCCATAAAGGGTCCATTTGGTTCCCACGGTACCTATCTCTGTTTTAGGTACCTCCTGGAACTCCTCAAGTACCCCCAGGCGTCCCCGGGCTTTAGGAACCCATGTTGTAGCAGGATGTTGGCTGCTAGCTCTGCTGCTGATGTCGGTGTACTGTATACCCCCCAGCCAAGTGTTATATTGTTATAATTAGTCAGTGAGCTAAATGTTCAGGTAATGGGTGCATGACATCAGAGGAGGCAGGACCTGCCCTGTTACAGTAATGTGTGGTGAGAGAGAGAGAGAGAAAGAGAGGGAGAGAGAGCAGAGAGCCTTGGAGAAGAGCCATAATTACAGAGTAGGGCAGGAATGCCAACCAGCCAGCCAAGAGGTGGGCTGCTGTGGCCACGCATACCACACACAGCACTGTGGAAAAACAACTCACTTATCCACATAGTAAAATCCTTTGTGTTCGTTTAACTCTGCACATTTTGTACATGTCCTGTACAGTGCACTCTCAGAGTTGCAAATGGACAAAATGAATACTGGGGATTTTTACTGTGCAGAGAGAGAGAGGCCCAGGGCTGTAGCTGTCTGCCTCTGTCTCCCCGATTTATTGAGCATGCATGTACCGCCACCAGGCGCGGCTTGCTGCTGTTTAAACAGTAGGAAGGCAAGTTTAAACAGTGTCTTTTCAGCCTGCGTCCTCTGTCTGCGTGTGTGAAGATTTTGTAGAAACGATTTTCACTTACCATATGTTCACTCACTGCAGAAAGTGACTCTTATGAATGACTGTTCATGTTTTTAGCAGTGTTTTTATTTTTTTGGATCTCCTGCACAGTATAGACATGTGTCTTCTAGAAATACCGGTAGGCTAAAATGTCACGATCATTATCAATGTAAACACATTGCTTCATATTCAAAACAATGACAGATGTAACTTAATCAACAACTGGTGGTGTTGCACGGTGTCTAGACGTAGGCAGTCACGTAGGGCCAAAGGAAACAAACCATTGGTGAGTTTGCGTCAACAGGATTTCCACGCCCACTCACAGTTCCTGACCTTTCCATAGCCAAAGCTAAATATGTCCCTTCCCACAGGGGCCTGGCTTGCAAAAATATACTGCACAGGACATGCATGTACAGAGCGGAGCTTACAAGTGACGTTGTACTGTACCATGCACATGGTGGAAACCCCGCCCGCTAGTCCCATGGCCTTGGGCTTCCAGCACTTGAAAGATCAATAGAGACGTCATTTAAGCCTGCAGTATGGTTGGTATACACTATGCAGTCTTCACCATGCGTACATAATGGCTTTGGAAAACATTTTATTATAACTTTTTACAAAGCATACCTTTTTATTTTGTTTGATCACTTTAAAAATGGTGGAGTACCTATTTTGTGCATATCACTAATGGTTTATTTAATTTTATTCGAAAATAGCAGATCAACAAAAATATATGTAGAAAATATAAATATAAAACTAAAATATAAAATAGAGAGGGAGAAGAGGCAAAAGACAATAAACAGGAGCATTTGGAGGTTTAATTGTGTTAATGACAGCTGCCTCAGACCTCAATACAGCAGCAGCTCTGAAGAATGCACTGTGTGTTCCAGTCGATGGAGTGCCATAGAGTTTTACTGGCCAATACAAAGCAGCAGCTGACACACACTCATAGAGGCATTTGCACATGAGCATATGCTAGCACACACACACACACGCACGCGCGCGCGCGCGCGCGCACACACACACACACACACACACACACACACACACACACACACACACACACACAATCCATTCCACCCCTGCAGTAGCACACAGACAGAGGGACGCACACATGCAAACACACATTATCGCAATGTGTATAGCCAAAGTAGGAATGACAGGTTCGCTATGGGAAAAACTAAGATACTTCTTCTCATTGCGGACTGGAAGATAAGTGCCCCTACCTAGAGAATTAAACAATCTTATGTCATGGTAGAATAAATTATTCAACATAATGGTATAGTCAGCCTAGCGTCTGAAGACACGTTACTCTACAGTGCTGGGTCTTTAAATCACACAATACATTGATTTGACACTTTGGGTTATAGGAAGTAAAATAATTGTGTATTTGATCAATCAGTAATCTCTTTGAAGAATGCAACTCAAGGCGATGACAAGGCAATGCCAATAATTTGCCATGGCTGTGGCGTGTGAAGTCCTGGGAGCGATTCTTGAGGGAACCTGTCAGTGTTCCTGCTCAAACGCACCGACTCCAAACAAGTCGCTGTGCAGTTGGGGCGTGTTTATATAAGCTACTTAAACTCAGCGCATGTTAATGTCATCTTGAAGGATTAGACTCTAAATGGGTCTTTCCATCCCGGCCATAAGCTGCATACTGAGTGTGCCTAGCAACACCCAGTTTATTTTACTTCAAGACAATCGGCTACATCATCATTCATCAAACCTCTATAATGAACTGTGTGTGTGTGTGCGTGTGCGTGTGTGTGTGTGTGTGTGTGTGTATCACAGGAGAAGGCGTGTCCGTCCTCACTAGTACTATCCTAGCTCTCTACCGCTCCCAGAACGCCCCAGAGACACTAAACAGTGTGGTCTTGTATGGTGGCTGTGGACACAGTGGCTGCACTCAGCCAGGCCGGCTCCCATGCTATTGTTGGTACTGCGGGAGACGGCGGGGCGGGTAGCTTGTGATTAGCCTCTGTCCGCCTGGTCATTGTGGTCAACAGCATGGCACCGCTGTCTCTAAGCTAATTAGCAATTATCCCCATATACACAGAGAATTAAAAAAATCATGTAAAACAATCAGGCAGGAGGTGATCCAACAGAGGCCTAGCGCTAAGCCAAGGTAACGCTGTGGTGATTGATGAATGGCTTTTTTTTTTAAATGAGAGAGCGTGTGTTCAATTTGGGTGGAGCAGGCAGTCATTATGGATGGCTATGGTATGGTGCCTGTTTCATGCTGTGTCGTGCAGCGGTGTCGCATGCAGAAAAATAGCGGATCTACATGCTCACAACGGCACGTTGCATCCTGCATGCAACACGCCGTGAGCTTGTTGATTGGATATATTGGTGTGTGACTCACATGTCATATGAACGAAGGGTAAAATCAGGATTAAAGTGTGGTTACTTGAGAGATGAGACAGATGACAATAATGTCATCTTCTCATCTCCAGGCTGCTAGTCATCCTCCTGGTGGAGTATTTATTGGCTAAGTGAAGCACCTGCATCGTACGCCCCCAGTACATCTGCTGTATGAACATTCGAATTGGATGTATGCTTGCATTTATGCCCACACTGCAACAAATGTTTTACTGTGGGATGCTTTTACAAGCTGTCTCCGGAGTCCGGACTGTCTGTCTGGCTGGCTTGATCAAGCTGAAATTGTGACAGGTTGTGATAGTCCAAGTATTTTGAAGCGTGTTCTAATTCTCTTGTGAACATTTAATGATTTTATGACACAGGTGCAGCCATTACTTGCCTAATTAAACTGTATAGGTGGCACCGTTTGCTTAGTAAATGAAGTCTCATTGAGATGCTTTAGCTGGAGCCTCGGAGTGGCTGACAATAAACCAACTTTATTGTCACCTCACACGATTACAGGTTTAATAGAGTGGCTGTTTTTGCAAGCAATTTCTCCATGTGGCAGTTACAGGAAAACAGGAAGAAAGAAGGGTGTTGACTATGGCCCTACCTGTTTAATAGCTCTGTAGAGAGTAAAGATTCCTCATTTGCAACTGTAAATCTGTGTTAATAATCTGCAGTACCTTTGAGTGCACAAATCAAGTGAGTGTGCACACCAGCATGAAATCCCTTTATTTGAGGTATTAAACCAATCTTAGTTATATGGTGAGATTAATGTACGTTTGTGCAGTTGGTTTGAATCTAAATTAAAATTTAAATGATTCTCACATTTTTAATGCAAAACAGAGAATCATAAGTCAACTGTTATCATTCATCCACTCACTCACTGAATGTTGTATGTAGTATAGGGCTTCATGATTTTGCCTAAAGACAAAACCTCAAACTACAAAAAAAGACCATAATTTATTTTAAATATGTTTTTATTTGAAGTCAGGTGGTTCTTATTAAACAAAGGTGATGGATGAAGTGCAAACTTCACTTTTCTTTCTGATAATGAACATTCAAGTAGTTTCAAGTACATTTTTAACAAGTACACGGTGGAACAGTAGTCTTGGACTACTTTTTCTTAAACACAGAACACAGTGCATGTTTCTTTTCTTATTTAACACAACACTATTTCTCTCTAGTACTGTAGGTCGTGAGCGAGTGCAACAGAGTTCTACCCTAAATGCGCTAGTAAAGTGGAAAATGCAATTTTCTTTCCTTTACATTGTCCAAAGTTTTCAACCTTTTTGACTCCAGGGACCACCATTTATTCAGCATTTGAGCCACGGACCACCAGTTGAGAACATTCTAGCCCCACAGACCCCAAAACTAAAGATTTCTTTTGCTTTTGTCCATCTACTAGTTGTGTAGACTTGGGGCTAATTCAGATGATGAATATTTTAACTCTTGAGAGTGTAAAAATGAAACCAAATGGACCCGCAAGGGTCCATTTGGTTTCATTTTTACGTTCTCAAGAGTTACATCTGCTTAACCAACTTAGCTGGGGACCACCTGGAACCCTTTCAGGGACCACTGGTGGTCCCCGGACCACCTGTTGAAAAACCCTGCTTTACATTGTCCAAATTCTGAAACCGCCATTTTGATTTGATTTTGATTCGATTTTGATTAATTGTGAAGCGCTAATGTAGCATGTGTCAGACCTGTGTGTAACATGTGTAGGACCTGTAGTCTGTAGTGTGAGCAGGTCACAGAAGAGAGGTAGCTTTAGCCAAGCCACTTACCATGTGACCAGCTCATCTCTTATCTCTGGAGAATCTGGATGTTGAACAGACCTCCCCCATCAATGCCGGTGGCCGGTGGCCTCTGTTGCTGTGTCGTCAGTGAGGGTACAGAGAGACCCTCCCTCAGTCAGAGAGAGTCTGTTGGAGGAGGAGGATGATTTTGTGTGGCAGTAAATAGGCCAATAAAACAGGTCAGCGGCGAACAGACGTGGCGGTGAGCCCACGGGCCGGCTCACCAGCGCATGCAGAGCCGTATGCTGTGAGCCCATCACCCCGTGGGCCCAGCCCACCATCTGCACCAGTGGAGACCTGTCCCAGTAACCTAAACCTGAGCTCACCAGCGGCAAGCTCTCCCCGCATGCCTGCTTAGCCGCCCAAGACACATTTCAAGCACCGGTTTTGTCCTGTTGCTGCATCTACAGTAGTACCTCAGCCCAGACTTTGCCTGGGCCTTGAGCTGCTGGCTCAGGAAAGGTGAGGTGGGTTACTGGATCGAAGCAGCGGAGGAAATAGCCTCATCATTTCCCTCTTGTGTCTCCAATCCCTGTGGTCTCAGTAAAGCTCTGCCACCATGCGGCCTTCTCAGGCAATCTGGGTCAGGCCCTGTCGCTACTGATTAAAAAGGGGATTTTTTTTTTGTAGTACAGTAGTGGGAGGGGGAGGAGCGTGTGGACGGCAGGGAGGGAGAGAGGAAGGGGGCTGGTGGTGGTGGTAGATCATAAACACAACACAACATCAAGTCGTTGCCACAGAGATGCCTGTTTAGTTGGCGACGCTCTTTGTTCCTACTATTGGATTGAGATGCTCAGTTCTTCTCCACTGACGCCGGCTGGTTTCCCGCTGGCTGGCCCGCTGCCCGCTGTAGAGGATGCAGCTGTCAGACTGTGGAACTTCTGTAGAGAGACAGTGCTGGCCTGTAACTCAAGTACATTCACTCCAGTATGGTGCTTAAGTCAATTTATTAGTATTTTGTTTTTTGTTTTTGGTGTATAAGCACTCTACTTTCACTCCACTACATTGAACTCACTCTGTAAAGGTATTATGGGCAACTTTTAGGCAACATTTTTAAAATTATATATATATATATATATATATATATATATATATATATATATATATATATATATATATATATATATATATATATATATATATATATAGCCTTTCCCTGTGGACAGACACTTGATTTGCCCTTCAAACAGTACAGAACTTTGTTGTTCTTAACAAAGCCTTTTGGTCGGCTCATGACAAGGAAGTGCTAGTGTCTGTGTCTCATGAAACTGTCTCCAGCAGTTTCATGACGAGCCAATAGAGTGGAGGTGAGGCGAAGTTGAATTCATGTGCACAGATTTTGCACATGCTAAAGTTGCCTAGATTTATTACCTTTAAACGCTGTCGAGGTACAAAGCAGTGTGAGCTTGTAGATCTGTACTGGAGACTGTAGTACACCTCCCTGCCCTGCACGTCAGTGAGTCATGGGGCAAAGAACTGGGAATGCAATTTATAAATCACAGCAGGCCGCTGAGCTTCCCGGCCCTGCCCATTCATATCGGACTGGAAGGATCAAGCAGGAGAGCGAGAGCTAGCTAATTTCCTATAGACATTACCTCTGCCCCTAGCATGCAGTGGCTGCTCTTTTTTCCTTCCTTTCCTCAGACTTTAAGCTGACCTTGAGCAAGGTCTTTCCTGAAAATCTACAGGTTCACGCGTGGCTTTACCGCAAATCCCCCAGCCTCAGTGATTGACTGGTTGCTCTGTACGTCCCTAGGATTACCCAGTAGTAGCATGTTCAGCACTTTATCCCTGTATCAATGCTGACTTGCAGTGGAGGATAACACTGCCTAATTAAATGGACTTGGATCAATAGGTGGCCAGTCATTATTACAAATGATGTGTTTGTTGGATTCAGTGGACTTTATTTACTCAACGTCCAGACACAAGTGAATCTTCGTTTCCTCCCTAGGTGAGGTCCCTCACCTTACTATCAGGGATATTATCTGCTCATTATTTTGATGGGACATTTAAAATGTTGTCATTTTGTGATGCAACTCAGATATTACTTATTGCTTGGAGGTACAGCGTACTTACAGAAGATACTATATGCTAAATAGAAAGACGTGCACATCTCCACTAGAGAATACTAAAGATATAAAAATATGGATTTCCTTTAGAGATTATTCATTTGCTAAATGTAAGCGCAATCTCTCCGCAGCCTTCGGCCTAGCAGAAATAATGTCATGTGTGTTTCTGATTACACTTCCTGAATGTCCGACGCAACACTCAAGTCCCTGTGCTCATCGTTTCCCTTCCTCAACAAGCATACAGCATATTTAATGTGCCGTTGTAATTGGCGGCAGCAGACGTAATGTCGCAATCCCTTAGCAAAAAATAGTATACTTCAAGTTAATATTTTAAGTATACTTAAGTATAAGTATAAGCATAGCAAGTATACTAATAACAATGTACTTGTAGTACACTATAAAGTATACTCTAAAGTATACTACTTAATACTTCTACGCACTAAATTGGAACAACTTAAAGTTTACTTGAGCATACTATCAAGTATCAATATACTAGTTCTGCACTTCTAGTACATTTAAAGTATATCTAAAGTAAACTACTAGTTTACTTGTTGTTATACTTATGTATACTATTCATATACTTAAAAGTATACTCATCTATATACTGCTAGTTTACTAGTTATATACTTCTAACCCACTTATTTAGTTCATTTTAGTACACTTTAAGTATATCTTTAGTAAACTACTTTCTATACTCAAGTATGCTATTCATATACTTCCAGGTTTACTTAGCACTTTACTTATAGCATACTTTTAGTGCATTTCAGTTTACTTCTAGTATACTATTCATATAATCATCAGTTTACTATTTATATACTATGTTTATACTTGACAAACATTTGACTATACTTAAAGTACGCTTGAAAGTTAACATACTGCGTTTACACTAAAATAAGAAACACCAAGACAGCATTAACATGGCACATTTCACTGTATTAAACTTAAAATAAATACAACATGGGTCAACATGGGTCATCATCGGCACCAGAGATTTTCAACCTTTTTCATTGCAGTTACAATTACAATTATCAGCATTTGAGCCACGGACCAACATTTGATGACGTTTCAGCACCACAGACCACAAAACTAAGTTTTTTTCATATCACCGTTGCCAAATAGATATGAACGAGACTAAACCCTGGTCAATAAAGTCAAGTAAAAATGTTTCTGTTTCTGTACATGTTTTTTCAAGGTAGATGGAAATCATGTAAATCAACACATACTATTTACTCTAAGCTATTAAACTCTCAGACTTTTATTATAAAACTTGAACATGGTGTATAACATGTATAACATAAAACAAAGAAGCTAATGTGTGGGGGGGGAAAGTATAGGCTTAATAGTTGTTAGGTAGGGATAGGTCGAGCCTGGCTCATGGACTATTTACATCGACATGGTACATCAGTAAGAATGTAGGACAAAGTTGGATTCCGTTCAAGCCTTTATTTCCTTTGCACAGACGAGCAGTGGGAATTGAGCAAGGAGGTGGCAGGCTGGACGGTTATGGTTTTTTCTACAATAGATAGAAACACATAATTAACAATCAATCATATCAAACAAACAATTCAACAGTGATTACACCACATGCATATCCATAAAGCTATAATAATTGCATCTCCTAGAAGTTAACAAATAGCTAATCTATGCTGTAACCTCCAAGGCAAACAAATCATAGTCCTTATATCCCTCACCCCCAGATAAAGTCCAACATGTGAAACCAGAAGCTTGAATTGAACTCACTTCAGTGACTCATAACCGCAGCTTGCTGAGGCTCCAGAGCAGAGGGCTCTCAGCTGGTTGTTCTTGGGCTGTTGTTGCTGCTTTGGTCAAACAGGAAGTGAGAGGAGAGGCAGTCTTATATACCAAGCCACTAATGAGTTGTGAGTGGGGACAGCAGTGATTGGTGATTGACAATTGAGCAGGGATTCCATCCATGAGCAGAAGGGGGAGGGGGAGGGTGCTGACTAGGTGACTCTTCTCTACAATAGTACTTAAGTATACTAGTCTTAAGTATATATCTCTTGAGCATATAAAAAAGTAAACTTAAACATACTAATCTTAAGTATATCTGTTGAGTATATAAAAAAGTAAACTTAAAGCATACTAGTCTTAAGTATATCTGTCGAGTATATAAAAAGTAAACTTAAAGTATGCTTTTTCATTTTAAGTATAAACTAAGCATACTTATAGTATACTTTTATATACTGCTTTTTGGTAAGGGATATGCAATCGGCTTCATTATCAACACGTGTGCGTCTCCCCCTATCACGGAGGAAGGGCCACACGTGCAGGCCTGGCGTCTCCATCCTGGTAATTGGGCCAGGACACCTGCTAGAAGGAGCCGTTAACAGCTGCTGCCAATGAGCCCTGAACCCTCGATCTGTGCTTCTCTTTTTCAATAAGGCAGCTGTGGGCACTCAAACTGAGTGCAGTGCAGGGCCTGCTGGATGTGACCCTGGCCATTATGGCTTATTTCTTCCTTCCTGCCAACCAAAAAGCTCTGAGGGTGTTACAATGATCCCCAAAATGTCCCATATGGCGTCCGTTTTCACATACTCATAGTTAAATGAACATTTTTGCATTGTACCCACACGCCCATATCCATATCAGTTCCTATCATCTTTCTTCTTCTAGCTGTCTCTCTCTTCTTCACTTGCTGACCTCATGCTGACAGAGACGGCAGTCTGGCACAGTGAGAAATGAGAGTCCAACTGAGTTTCCAGGTCCACACCACTGAAAACAACATGCCCAGACTGTTTATGCAATCTCATGGCATGGGAAAGGCTATCATTACTATTGTTAATGGGAGTTGTTGCTAACATTAGTGTAATAATTGAAAATCGCTTGCTGTCTTAATTTGCCAGCAGTGACTCGCTGTGGCAGCATTGTATTACAACAGAGTTTAAAAGGCTGTAATCATGATAATGGTGTGGCATCTACTGAATTGTTTTCTTAGTTATTACAGTAATGCGTTTAAACCAAATATTGACTTTTTGAACATTCACATATTTTAAGTGATGATGATTTTTTTTACTGTTAGACATTGTTATTAGGATCAAGGCTAAAATTCTAATAAAGATCCCCATTAGGCCGAATTGTAGCAAGATATACTGCATTTTTTCACTTTTCTCTCCTATTTAGGGTAGTACAATTGTGTTGACAAGAGTTTAAATGGACGCAAAGATAATGTTACTATCTGGTTAAGTAGCCTAATGTCATTGACCTGCTCGACAGAAATAGAAGATGAACAAGACGAAAAAGCTGACCACAAACGCAGACAACACACTGACCATGTCTGTAGTTACACAACATCATGCTCATCGTGGTCAGAGCTCTCCAGTATAGTAGGCTGCTTAGTCCGGTGGTTGAGATGGTTGATGGTTGGTTCAAGTGCGGTTTGGTCCCATTATGAAACTACCACTTAGGTAGCTGTCAGGGTGCTTGTTTGTGTGTGCATGCGTGTGTGTTCATGCATGCACGTGTATCACTGTAATTTTGTCCTATACCTCACAGTGTTGTGTGTGTGTATGTGTAGATACAGTACTGCTGAATGACAAAAACAAATGCCTGCCCTGAATGGTAAGTTTTGTACCAATGCCCTATCGTCCAGTTTGAGACACATCTTTAGAAATAGCATCATTTGAATAGACAACCACCTTAGAATGTGGCTCAGGTTTGAATCAGAAATCTGATTCCAGTTGTTTTTCGTCTAAGTCAGACTTGAGGAAAGAAAATATGTACCTGCTTGAAAATCTGGAAAGGCCAGTCTAAACTAGCCCATCTGGTTGTAAAGGTGTTGGACTTGACAGCACAGCAATATGAATAGGCTTGCTTGTGACATGGTTTGAGGGGTTGTTTCTTAGCTATTTCTTACACAATAAAAACACCCCACCTTTTATCACTGCCATCATGTCTGCTGTCATAATGACTGCTGTCAAGGATACTGTATAGAGATGATATAATGTGATTGCGTCATTTGTATGGAGAGGTGAGTTACGAGGTGATGGATGGGTGAAAGCGATACTTAACTTGAAGCAGCAGTATGCCCTTGTTCCACCCAGAAAATGAAACTTCAACAGAGTCAGCCTGTTCGGTGTTGGCAGGATGTGTCTTGGCCGAGGTACAACAGAGAGTGGGACGTTTGTGCACAGTCATTTCCCTGTTTACTTGGACTCGGGTTATCAGGTTGGCATCTTTGCCTTGTTATTGTACATATTACGACGCTTCGTATCGAGATGCAGCTGTTCTGTCCCCCCTCAATCTAATTAGTGAACAGAATTAAATGCAGAGAAGTTTTTTTTGGCGAGGATCTATTACCATGGCAACATTGAAATCTTCCAACGAGTCCCACTCGATGGGTTTCTTCTCTCTCCCCACCCTGCCACAGTGTCTTAAAGCTGCAACTTTAAAGTCCTGCCCGGATGCGAAAACCAGGGCCATTGTACCAGCATCGACATTTCTACTGCTAGGCTAATACAGAAAGTCTGTTTTGGGGACAAAGGATGAACTTTTCAACTTCATAAAATCTCTTCTATTGTATTTTTCTGCTGGTGGAAGATGACTGGCTAAATTTACAGTATGTGCTGTACTGTATGCATATTCCCCAGAATAATTATTTTCATTTTAATTGCAGTTTTTAATAAGAGAACCATTTATGTACGTACGGTACTAAAAAAATGTATATTTTATTATTAGCTATAGCTGTAAAAAGTGATATTAGCCAGGGAAAGCATTTACCGGCATTAAAAATAAACATTTCTGGCCCATGTCTACAGTGAAAGACTTCAACATAAGACGATCTTGTGAGTCGCGCAGCTGCCCCATGGAAATGTCACGCCTCATCATGTGGCCACCAGTAAGGAAATAAACATGGGAGATGCTACTCTAAACTGATTTTGTTTCATGGTGATCAACACACAGTAGTGTATTGCACTATACTGAATGATGAGAATGCAAAGGCTCAGCCAAAGTTTGAGTTCTCTTTAAAGCTGCAGTCCAGCGCGTATTATAACCCATTAACACGAGGCCAATTTTTCATATTTCTTCTAAACCAGTAGATCTTTCAAAACCTTTTTGTAAATGTAGATTCACAAGCTAGCAACATGCGGTGATATCTGCTATTGAACATAACCAAAGCAAAAGCCTAAAATTAAAAGCACGAGTTTGTGGATTGCTAACTAAATCTGTATGTTATGCTATGACATTGTAACTAGTTCAACTGTAGTAGTTGTAGTTGTCCCTGCCTCACCTATAAGCAGTCATCCCAATGTATTAGGTCTGTGGTAGATTTGTTTAAAATATAATAATATATCTTATGGAGTCCAGTTATAAATTGCTCTACAACTGCCTAGAATTGCAAATATCTGACCAATCAGTGACCGCGGAAAGCAATGGTTCATCTATAAAGGTTAAAAAACAAAATGAGCCCCCATGTACAGGTACCTCGCAAAAATGTGTGGAAAAATTATTAGAGCCCCATATGGTCTCTGTCAAATAACATGTGAAGGCATAATAAGGCAAAAATGAATTCTGCTTTAAATAGCATGTGACATGTCAAACTTGGTGGTTTTCATCATGCTGAATCCATCCCAAGCATTATAGTTTTGCTCAAAACCACGTCTTGGCCTAAAAATGGCCATATGCACTTACCAAAATGTGCTCAAATGTGCTGACCTCATCACATTTTTCATGACGTCTATGGCCATTTTAGACCAAGAAGTGTTTTTACTTACTTATCCACCTAGTTTGACATGTCATGTGCTATTTAAAGCAGAATTAATTTTAGGTATCTTTACCTTATTGTGTCTTCCCATGTAATGGGTCATTTAAATTTAATGAATTTTCCTAACATTTTTTACACAAGCTACATGGGGGCTCAATTTGTTTCTTAACTTTAATAGATAATAAATCTATGAAATGAGATAGAGACACGACCCCACTATTATAGGTATACATTTTCTAAAATGGGAGTTTTGATAAGAGGACTACAGTCAATTTGGACCTTTCATACGAGAGGACAATGGCCTCTGCTTTCCGACGATGATCTTCACACTTGGCGGGACGAAGTTGACAAATAACTTGCGGGGTGTGATAACCTGTCTGTGGATCTTAGTATCATTAACACCCCGCGGTTCCATTAACCGTCCACAGGCTGTTGAGCTTGCCACGGTTTCCAGTGCAGCACTACAACAGTCCCCTCTGTGTAAAGATGAACCCTTCACCGTTGTCATATAAACGTTTTGGAAACTTTTCCTGATCAAGTTAAGTTTATATGGCAAAATCTCTGTTGTGCTGCAGGGAGTGCAGAGCCAGTGTGAATGGTCTCTCAGTGTGACCAGTGATACACAGTACACACGCAGGCTGGAACATTTTACCTGGTAATTATTATTGCAACATGTAAATGTGGTTCGTCCTTTTACTGCATGAATATAATATTATTTTGTATATCCCAGTTGCTGATTAATTATCTCATCTTTATTGAGTATATTCAATATAATTTTCATTGGCTGCAACATAGAATTGCATATTCCTATCTCAGTGCACTTGGGAATATGGAAGTATGAATTGGTGTGTTGGCACAGTTGTTTTGCACACTTATAAGGTGACCTACAGTATAAGATTATGTAAATGTTTTACACTTACTGTACACTATGTATACTTTATTAGCCTATATTACTACATGGAGTATTACCTTTATAACAATGTGACTTAGTATACCTTGTTTTTATAATGACTATTGCACAGTCTAGCGGATTATGCCTGCAACAGTTCAATAGTTCAATGCATCAATGAACGAAACAACGGTTTAAATCCCTTGATATGCTGCTTTAAAACCGTGTTCGCCAAGCAGCAGACACTGTTTTTCCAAGTTAGGGTCATGACCACTTACAGGCTTAACTCCTCCCAGTAGGCACCGCAGAGCTCAGCGTGTCAAGGTGACAGAAACAGAGTCGCTGTGAAGCGGTATTAGACCTGATGTATGCCAGCCAGACAGGTTAGCCTGTACTGTAGGGCCAGCTGCAGCCTGCAGGCTGACAGATCAACACTAACCCAGTACTTAGGCATGGGGTCAAAATGCTAATGGTTTTAGTCGTGTTGTTAATCTCTACGTCTTTTTGTATTACAACCATATGCCATCCGTAAAGCAATAGAAACAGGTCTAGCTGTGGGACTGTGAAAGAACAAAAGTCAGCTATAACTTGTGTACATTATATTTTGTTTGTAGAGTGTGACCTGAAGGCTTTTTTAAGTTTTCGATGATTTGATCTAGTCAGAAGTTAAAGAAGGATGATCCTGGTATAATGGTATTTGAAAGAGAGTCGAGAGCCTACTTTAAGCCTTGGCTTGTTATTTAGGTCATGGCTGCGTACCACCAACAAGGTTACTATAGGATAGAACAAGTGGGCCTATTAGGCAAGCAGGCAAGTCCACCTATTGACTTGGCTACCTAAGTGTTACCATGAAATAATATCGAATTGCCTTAAAAGGATCCCCAGCTAATGAGACAAATATGGCTTAAAACATTACACTTGCCCTATAACCAAAATAAACTAGTAAAAACAACCCCTGTGTCTTATTTCTTTCATTAATAGAGAATATTCCACTCAATGGGGGCTGCTCCTGTCTCAGTTTGATGATACCATATGTCCATGTGTGTTCCAACTATATGGGGTATATGAAATGCATATGCTACAAAAGGAGTACTTTCTAACTCTAATATGAGCATCAAAGAAATATTCTTGTGCATTCCATATACCGTATTCCATAGAGCTGAACCACACACACACACACACACACACACACACACTCATGTGACATCATCAACTTGCGACAGGAGTGGTCCCTGTTGAAAGAGTGAAAGATTCTCTATATGAAAGAAATACAGCATTGAAGGTGTTTGTTTTATCTGTACATTTATTGTCTTATTAGCCAGGGATTATTTTAATAGTATGCTCCAGTCCAAGCAACTGACATTTAATGTCACAAAGTACCTGTAAAATGCAATCTTGCTTGACCATTTCCAGTAGAAATGTTGGTATACAGAAAGAAATGCACATTCCTGAAATGTCATGTTACATAAAGGTGGGGTAAGTGATTTTCTTTGGTTAAATAGCTGTGTTCCACTTCTGATAGTTCACATTTACTCTCACGTTGGCAGACTGTTGCCTCTTGCGATTTTCAAAAGCTTCCATCATACGGTCTGGAGCAGAGGAAGTAGATTGTGAGTTAGCCGCATTGCAACGTTTGATTCTTTTCTTTTATATTTGGAATTTCAAGTGAATCTAACGTCGCATCTTGCTTCATTGACTCAACCGCTGTCTAAATGTCACCAGTGATCTGCTTGTCATTGCTTGACTTTCTACAACGGGCCGTAAAACACGACGAACGTGTGTGCGTTCGTTTAATACAGGGACGTGCCTGACGGGGCGATGCGCTGCGTCGGCCTCTTCTTTGGGCGTTGTATATGTGCGCGCACGCCCGGTGCAAGTGCGGCATCGCCACCTGCTGTTTGCATAAAGAACGGACTCACCAAGAATTTCTGGCAGAAGTAAAGGTGCGGCATCCGGCTGCCCTTCATTGAAATGTTTAACAACAGATTAAAGATGTAGCGCATATTTATCCTAATCCTAATAAATATAAATCGTATGTAGCTTGTTTCTTAGCAGGAAAGGAAATAAAAACATAAGCTCTAAAGACATTCTAAAATGTAATTTGGTGTCCTTATTCTTACAGTATATGCAATAGTACTCATTGAGTGTTTTTTTTTTTTTTTTGTTTGTTTTTTCAGTAACAGGTATACATGTCCCTCCAACTCTTTATTAAACAGAATTATGCATTTACAGGTCAGGATGAAAACAAAACTTATATATACTGTAAATATACTGCTTAAAACCAGGGTTGCCTGGTGATTTGGGGACAAATCATGTGAAAGTCGCCAGAGATAAAAAAAAAAACCTTGTTGACGTTGTAAACACGGTTTACAACGTAATTTGCTGCTGTAGCAGGTTAATTTGCTGCTGTAGCAGGACAGCAGGTGCCTCCTCAGTCCTCCTCAGTGAGTCAATGACAAACACAAACGTGCATGTCACGGCCGCGAGTGTCGCGTTCAAGCCGTCTAGTGACCGAGAGGTCAGAAACTGTGTGTTGGAGATGAATATAGAGAGACTGGAGTTGGAAATGTGTTGTTTTCAACGAGGGTGTCTAAAAGTCACAAGGCAAAAAGTGGCTAGGGGCCACCCCTAGTGACTTCTATAGACTTCTCAAAGAGCCACTAACTACTTGCTTTACTTGGCAACACTGCTTAAAACACCCAAATGGGTTTCCGTCAGCCTCCCTCACGTATAGAGCAGTATGAGTCACCAAAACCAAGGATGGGCGTTTTCGATGAATCTAACACATCCGTGGGGAAAACCCTGAGTAGATTGTTAAGTGACCCATTGAAGTACCCACCGAAATATCCTGTTAAGTATGGCGAGTGTTTATTTTACCAGGGAATGTTTGTTCCACAGGGTTACGGGTATTTTTAATTGATACTGAGAGCCACTGTGGTAGGTTTAGGCTTTGACAGGCCCCCGTGTCTAATGGTGTTAGTACTGACTTGTGGATCACTGCAGATTTGGCACGCTCTTAATCCTCTCTTAAAAGGTGTGCCTCATCAAGATACACTTCACTTTGGACTTCCTCAGCCCCACTCTGTGGGTGGGATATTATTACATTGTTTGGTCCATTGTGACCTTCATGAACAACTGCTTTCCATCACCACAATGATTCTACCATTTCCTTTTTTGGGTTGTTTTATTTATTTATCTTATAGATATTTAAACAAACAAATTTGATCGCTGTAAGGAAGCTCTTCCAATTTACAATTCAGGCATAACAGAACATAATCCAGAGTGTTTTACAGTAAGAACAATGCATGGTAATACGTACCTGAAGTGGGATTGGCGAAAGGGACTTTCTGTGTGGAGTTTGCATGTTCTCCCCGTGTCCCCTATGGTAGGTAGTAGGTACCCTCACAAAAAACACGCAGTAATCCTGGTCTCCAGACTGCCTCCCCCTGGCCAGCCGGGGTGCCTGATGGAGGAGACAGGAACTGGTTGGAATGGAATAATGTCAAAGTGATTCAATATAAAGCGGTGACACTTCTCAAATACTGTGAGATGGCGCAGCAGTGTATCACTCCAACATGGCGGAAATGAATTTCCTAGGGAATACGTCACACGCACATAAACATGCACGGTTGTCCATGCACGTAGATACATGCATGTAAAAATCAATATAGTAGAATAGTAGAATATGATGATACCAGTTTTTTGTTTTGTACAGCAATAACAGAATGAGTTTTTAATGTTTTTAAACAAGAGGAATTTACATCATCACTCCTATATGGCATAGGCACTATGGGAGGAAACTGACACTATGGGACTTAATAGGAGTGTCGCCTCTTTATAGATAGAATGTCTTTGAACCAGGGAAACCCACCCCTGTCAAGTAAAAAGAAAGTAGCTTGGATTCCTCATGCATTGAAAGAAGCATGAGGCCAGTCCGCTGCCTCCTCAGGTTGGTGGAGGGTGTGTAGAGCCCAGGATCACATTAGGTAATTGGCACTGGGTGAAAAAAAAAAAAAGAATCAGAATCGTGGGGATAAAAATTTAGATTAAAAAGAATCATAAGTAAGCTAAGAACCTAACGTCTGTCTGGTACCATGTCTAAATAAGTAATAAATAACAAGTAATAAAAATAAAGAGTATAAATTAAAATTCAGATTTGGTTCGCTCTAAGGTGTGACTGACTGTGATCAACTGTTTGAACAGGGAGGGTAGCAGACCGCAGAGCCCCAGTTGCACTAGTGTGACTCAGAAGAGGAAGTGCTACCTCTGATGTCTTTTGGAGAGAGACGCCTCTCTCACAAGAGCCGTTATAGTTACTAACGGAAAATGAATGTCACAGTGACAGTGTGTGAGGTTGGCTTCACAACATGTGCAATACAGATTGGACAGGCCCTTCGAATGTCTGTCTGTCGAGTGTCTGAGTTTCTGTATTGCTGTTGTAAAGTATGATGTCAAGCTATAAAGTCCCTCTAAATTATCTAGTTTTTGTTTCTGAACACAGACTCATGGCTTGATGGCTTGATTGAGTTATAATTGTACTAATGGCAGTCTCCTGGGAGCTAATGGCAATTTAATAGCAGGGCGGCAGGGCTGTTGCTCCAGTTCGGATCTCTATCCTTGTATGACTTGTGCATTTTCCCCAGAGCAATGCCCTCTCCCTGTGCCCATGGAGGTGCCGTTTTGCCTTGGAATAAAGTTTTTGTAACATAAGCGGACTGTGCAGTGTGCACAGAACAGAACTTAAAAAAACAGGGATTGTAGTCACCATTTAGATCAGCCATAAGACGAACACAAATCGCAATTTGCAGATTAGACATTTAGCAGACACGCTTAAACCAGAGCAACTTACATTAAGCATGAACTAAAATAAAACACGGTAGCACGTCATATGCATATGTGAATTATACATAAGCTAAACAGTAAACGAATATATCCTGTTTGCACTTTGCATCCTGAGATATTTCTCGGCATGCAAATAGAAATGCAAATAGAGCAAATGCTTTCCGGTCCAAAACAGAGAACAGACAGAATACTGCTTGTGTACAACGTATGTCTGGATATATACCTGTACATGTATCTGTGGCTATACTTGCCTGAGTGCAGGTGTGTTCGTTAATAATATACTGTGTGTGTGTGTGTGTGTGTGTGTGTGTGTGTGTGTGTGTGTGTGTGTGTGTGTGTGTGTGTGTGTGTGTGTGTGTGTGTGTGTGTGTGTGTGTGTGTGTGTGTGTGTGTGTGTGTGTGTGTGTGTGTGTGTGTGTGTGTGTGCGCGCGCACGCGCACTGTATACTTGTATCACTGCTGTACATACAGTCACTATAAATGTTTCATTAACCGATTATTGAAGATTACATCTACATTAGCATCAGATTTATGAATGCAGATTTCAACCACATGATGTGCATATTAGCACCACATACTGTGTATATGGATTATAAGTTTTTGATGACCATGTGTCATGTCATCTCATGCTCAAAAATGCTCTTGCTACAAAATGTCAAGCCCAGGAATTATTGACTACGATCATCAAAAACATCAACCATCAATCAATTTTCATATACATAGTACATTTCATATTCATATACAACATAGACATACATATATATATCCTGCCCCAAATGGCTGCATCTTGTGAATTATGTAACATGAAGCGGATGCGGATGCTGGGGTTTATTGATGCCGGTGCTCCAACATTAATTGTGCTGACTTTGAGAATCTCTAGTTTCAAGCAGCAGATAGGAAGACATGTTGACCTGCTACATATAGGCTGAAATAAGTGATCCCAACCAGGTGAAGACACATTATAGAGTCCAGTACTTTAAATCTGTTTGATTAGATTCGGCTGCATGGGTCCTGCAGTTGTCAGTTACAATTTAGGCATTTAGGAGATGCTCTTCAATCCAGAGCCACTTACATTAAGCAATGGGTGGTTACTTGAGACTCTGCACACACGCATGCATGCATGTGCGTGCGCGTGCGCACGCACGCACACACACACCACACACACACACACACACACAACACACACAACAAGCGCGTTTAGCAATACTTGTGCCTTTGTTGACATTGTCTGAATACACTAATCTGATTATGATCACTCGGAAATAACAGTGTGAACATTCAGTTTGGGGAAACAAATGGGATTAGGCTGCTGTCTGAACAAAAGCCATTGAGTGCTGTGGTTAGCACTCTTTTAGCGCGATGGACTATTGACCTTAAGCGTTGCCTGCGTGGAGGTCACGTCTAATTCTTTACGCCACTGTCAGTGTGAGTGATACTGGTTGTCAGCGTCCTCCTTGGGGTGTATGTGGATTAGCCTTGCACTGTGTTTGACATCTCTCTACTTCATCCCTTTTTAGGGCTTTTTTCTCCTTTGGATCCTTCCATTCAAAGTCTTTAGTCTATGTGTGATTTAGCCTGACTGGTGAGGGACAGAGAGGCTTGTTGGGGCACGGCTTATATTAGAAGAGGAAGGAGGAGGGTTTGTTTGAAAGCTCTTTGGATTCATGGCCCACAGCTTGTTCTAGTCAGCCTCTGGATGTTTATGGTCGGAGAATGTCACGTCTCCATCCACAAATTTGATTTACATTTCCGCATTTACACCGAAGGTAACTGCAGTGACTGCGTGTGCACAGATGCAGGTCCATTCACTGTAAAATCGAAAATGATCATGTCATGTATTAGTAAAATGAACAGGCAATGACTTTACGGTGGTGTTTCAACACCCCTAGCCCTCTTAATCTGTGCTGGTCTGTACTTTACCAGTGGCGATAATGATGTCATGCAGAAATCCTTGAAGAAAAAGAAGGAAAAAATGAACATGACACTGACAGTGTCTAGTTTGAGGGCAGAGACATTATTGTTCATCAGCAGTGCAGTTGATGGGTTGATGGGTTCCGAAGTTTGACGCACTGTAGTGGAATAAGTCCAGTTGGTGCGTTGAGAACTAAAAAGGTGCATCTAATGCAAATTAAATAGGGCTGAGTGTTGGCTCAGCCAGACCATATGCTCCTTGTCTGAGCACGAGGACTTTCATGGGTTCAAATCCAATCCCTGTCTTGCATGTATTTCATCTCTCTCTCTTCCTCTTTGCAGGGCCGTTGCTAGCCATTTGGGTGCCCTAAGCACAAATGCTTTCTGGTGCCCCCCCCCCCCCCCCCCCCCCAACAAAAAAGACAAAAATGTTGTATTTCTCACAGGGCTACCGTTTCACATAAGCAGTGATGGGCCATTAGCCATCCTGTTGTTTTCAGAACGATCCAACACCTCCAGTCTCCAGAACCAGTTAAACAGGTTTTGACTCATTTGATAACAAAAGCCTGAATTAATGAACCTTGGAACAACTTTCCTAATGCCATTGTAATGTATAGTTCCCCGAATCCCCCACCACTACTCATTGTTTCTCAGTTGCAAGGGCGATTTTTTTCATGGGTTGACACCAACACTTGCCTGCTTGCCCAGGGAAAGTAAAAAAAAAAAATGGTCGGGCAAGTGAAGACTGCTACCTGGTTGCCCGATTGGGCAAGTGTGCAACTTAGTGCACTATAACACAACACAAGATAAATTTGTCTTTGAGGCAGTCATTGCACTCTGCCTCTATGTCTTTCCCTGCTTTCTAGCTATAGGCCTACACAATTCCAGGCTGGGTTTGGGAAACAAAACAGGCAAATTAACATACAGATCAAAATGACCATTAATCTCCTACATTCTCTAGTTGTGTAGACCTGGGCTAATTAAGATGATGAATTTTAACTCTTGGGAGTGTAAAATGAAACCAAATGGACCCGCAAGGGTCCATTTGGTTTCATTTTTACGTTCTGATGGCAAGTGCCTCCGAGACCTTAGTGTCAACCCCTGTTTTTCCTTCCCTGAATTCCTGGCCCAAGCTATAGCCTGGACCAGCAAATTAACCACAGCCCCTGTGAAATCCTACTGAAATCCTCATGTAGGCTACACCCTTGCAGCCTACACAGAGAGGTGGGGGCGTGTGTAGGGTGAGGTGGTGGTGGGGGGCATCCCTGACCAGTTATGCTTAGGGCCTCCAAAACCTAGTAGTGGTGCTGCGGCCCTGAATAAGCCCGCAGCCTGGCTGAGTATTTTAGCTCGTACTTTCAAACACATACAGCTCGGTCAATTCTCGATCATTTCTTACCATTCAACATGTTATGTTGAAAAAACATGTTCCATGTTTTTTGCTGTATGTGGCGAGCATTTATCCCAAGTCTGCAAAACGTTATTAAATTAAACGTTTAAATTGCAAAAAAAAGTTGTGAAATTCGCGGCAAAACAGACATCTTTTTGATCATTCATATCTCCTTCAATTCTGGACCATTTTGTACATTTCAAAATGCAGCGTGATGGGCAAAAATCACTCTCCCAGATGCTGTATAGGATATGCAGGTAGGTCTTCTCTACGAAGCGGAATCAAGAAAAATGTAACCGTCGGGATTTCAGTGGAAACGTGAAAGCAGCAGCATTGTCACAAGTTAATTAATGTATTTAATTATATTATATGCCTAAACACAAGCAAGTGACCGACAGCAGGCAGCTGTCTAGAGCTGTTTATAGGACAATTCATAAATAAGGAGATGAATTGGACTGGCGGTTCTGTGGACATCTCCAATGCTGTCAGTCTGTGCCCGCACGTGGCTTTGAAATCCCGTTATCTATTTCCTAAATCTATTTGGCGAAATTAGCTTAAGGGACTGCGTGACAAACAGGGGGGCACCATGTCTCCGGAGAGGGGCACAAAGCAGATTCAGTTTTCTCGGGAAAATGCATATTTATAGATTTTTTATTTTATTTTTAATGGTGCCCTGTCGGTCACGTGGTGCCCAAAGCACTGCGCGTTATGCGCGTTGCCCTCGCTACGGCTCTGCCTCTTTGTCTCTGTCTCTCTCTCACTCTTTTTGCTCTAGTTATCCTGTCTCACTACAGTGACCTAAATGAAGTAAAGCAAACCCTCCCCAAATAAAACAAAAGGCTAATTAGTGTAATTCTGCACATTTTCTTTAATGTCTGAATTATACATAGTTGGAAGCCAGTCTCGTGCTCCAAATAATCAATTTGAGCTTGTGCTGCGAAGCAAGGGTTGTGAACATGGAGTTGTTATTTTCTGATATACGACACCTTGACTAAGTATAACAAAGATATGTTGGCATTCTGCCATAATACTGCAGGACAGCATACTGTGTAATGTTAAAGAAGATATTCTGGCCAATGTGCTCAGGGTGAGCTTGGGAACAGAGCATGCAATATGTGGACATTGTTAACATCCGTTGACTTTATACACAGAGAAAAAACAATGGTCAAAAACAACCTAACTTCGGTCAAATTTCAACCAAACGTAGAGGTTGAATAAGGACCAACTGGGTCTTTGGTCAATCTGACCGAATAATGCGTGTTATTATATTTGACCGAATGCATTTGGTTACATTAATAACCCAATTATGAGGGTCAACATAACCTAAGTACCAGTTGATTTGACCGAACATATTAGCTTGCATTAATAACCTAATTTTGAGGGTCAAGATTACCCAACTGCCAGTTGAATTGATAAGGAATATTCAGTTAACCCATTTGTTTTATTAAAGGGAAATTCCACCCATTTAAAGGGGAACTTCGCCACTTTTCAACACTCTTTGTGTGGTGTTGGTCATTAGCATACATGCTAATGGCCTCCTGATTAATAACATTGGGATTCTGTGGCTCCAGCGCCGTGCTTCCCAAGTTGTCAGATTCTGACCCAGTGACGTCATTGGGTCAGAACGTCCCACTGACTTAAACTACAGCGAGTATGTGGACGGGTAAGGTTACCGTACCGGTCTGAGTAACGGTCTGAGTGCCGGTCTGAAGGAAAAGTCGTTGCAGTGTTGTGTTTACAGTGTTGGATGCATTCCTCGGCATTAGTATCCTATCTGTTCCTGTAAAAAGTATAAATAATTTCATTTTTCGTCATTTTGTCCGAGAAATTCTACAATACCCACAGTGCACCGCGGCATCAACCAAAGTCTGTGACCTAACAAATTGGTTACCGTACCGGTCTGAGTAACGGTCTGAGTGCCGGTCTGAAGGAAAAGTCGTTGCAGTGTTGTGTTTACAGTGTTGGATGCATTCCTCGGCATTAGTATCCTATCTGTTCCTGTAAAAAGTATAAATAATTTCATTTTTCGTCATTTTGTCCGAGAAATTCTACAATACCCACAGTGCACCGCGGCATCAACCAAAGTCTGTGACCTAACAAATTGGTTACCGTACCGGTCTGAGTAACGGTCTGAGTGCCGGTCTGAAGGAAAAGTCGTTGCAGTGTTGTGTTTACAGTGTTGGATGCATTCCTCGGCATTAGTATCCTATCTGTTCCTGTAAAAAGTATAAATAATTTCATTTTTCGTCATTTTGTCCGAGAAATTCTACAATACCCACAGTGCACCGCGGCATCAACCAAAGTCTGTGACCTAACAAATTGGTTATTCTCATTAAAACAACCCAAAACCAATAACCAAATAAAACAACCCATGAATTCGGTCAAAATAAAATCCCTGCAACCCAGGAAAAGGTTATGGCTTCAAGAAATAACCCAGGAAAGTGACCTAACACCATTGACTGAAGTGTTTAGTTGCAATTTTGACCGATTAGTTTTTTGTGTGCAGTTTCACACCGGGGGGGGGGGGGGGGGGGGGGGGGGGGGGGGGGGGGGGCAGTATGTCCCCCGACGGGACAATAGATTTCTTCGCCCGAAGAGTGTTGATGCTATTGTTCTCTAAGGATATTTTTTGCACCTTCTGAGTGTGGATGGCATACCATTATTGTTGCCATTTAATTATTCACATCTGTGTTAACACTGGGACTTGCCGACAAGCCATGATTGTTGACAACAACATATCTATTTGGCTTTGGAACTTCTGTTTTCACTACTAAATTGCTCTTAAGCGATTCATTCATGTATGAAACGCAATGTATTTTTCTATGTTTGAGTTCTGGAGTGACAGATGACACCTGAATAGGTCTGGGAACCACATGGTGCTTGCAGAATGGACATGGGGTTACCAATATCAGTAGAGGGTCATCCTCTTGAGAGCATGATAGCAATCTAACCAGTCGTTTTCAAGACAAGGTTCAATTTAAGAAACTTTGAAACAATCTTGAACTTTGTACTTATGATCAACTTAAGAGACTTAGGACAGGTTAAACTGATGGTCAACCGAAGCCTCCGCACCAATTCTATTCCATGCATAGACACATGCGTAATCCTCACTTTCAGCGCAAAGATGGTTAAGAGACTTTTAGGTGGGGCTGATGTTCAACTTAAGAACGTTTGAACCAATAGAATGTATTGAATGTATTCATACTGTATGAATACAGCTGATATTTGACATGAATGTAATCATATTTATTGATCGTAAAAAAGTAAGCTTCTAAGGGCTAGGAATCAGGCCCGGATGTAACATTTCCCAATTGGAGGGCAGGAGAAAATGGTATGGGGGTGGCTTCATCGGCCCCCATGAAGTCGCACCCATTTACATTTAGGCAGGTAAAACATCAATAATAACATCAATTCTTGTTTAAGTTGCAGCAGGCCTGCAGCATGCATAAAGCTGAAGGTGACTCAGAGAGTTTGATGTTTTGAATGATGAAATGGTGTTGGTTTAGTGGTGCCACAATTACAGTTAGTAGCAGTAGTAGTGTTTCAAATAATTTTAAATATAATCACAATTTGAAATATCTTTGGAATTTGGTTGTTTCGTTTGCCATCATGTTTGGTGGGGCAGTCAGGGCATTTAGGGGGGGCATTACCCCACCCACCCATTCTGCCGGCCTAGATCGGGCCCCTGCTAGGAATGGGTAATTGGCCTCAGCTTGTGGATGAGCCACACAGCTGAGTGTGAAACTAGTCCCCTTATTATATTGTGAAAGTGGCACGCGCTGCTGTTTGGTCTCCCACGTTGCTCAGCGTCCCCGTGCTCTTGTTTAGCACAGAAGGATTACAGAACGGACTTGAACAGGATTAATGAAGGGGAACAAGGAATTCCCTTCACACACGGAGAGACCTGCAGGAAATGACCTAAGGCTACGTCTCCTGTGCAGTCGCCTCCAGCGTTTCACCGCAATAGGCTAGCCTGCTGCATCAGCTCATGATGGTAATTAATTGACAAATGCTCATCTGAAGAAACTCAATTTTGTAACTGTGGGCTTTTAAAATGTCCATTAAGGCTGTGTGTGTGTGCGTGCGCGTGCGTGTGCGTGTGCGTGTGTGGTCAGTCCGTCGGCGGCCGTTTCGGTCGTGTGGTTTCACTGGGCTCCAGAAGCTTCTCAGGAGAGATCATAAGAACGGAATGGCTCAGCAGTCACACATTTTTATGGAGTGTATTATGGTTTAATCTTTACATTGTGCTTTGCCCGGGCCCATTATCAGAGTCAACCATAAAGTGGAGCTGCCTTTAAGTGGTCCCCGGCTCCAGAATGAACGCCATAGTGAGAATGCTCCCCTTGTGACAAGATTAAATGTGCACTGCTGGGCAGCCTCCTTTTTATAACTGCTAAACCCCAAATCTCGAGGAAGACCCACTTTTGCTACGGATGCTGAGCCAGCACAAAGTTTATCCCTCTGCATTGTCCCAAGGGTGAATATGCCTGTGGCTTCTTTTACTGTAAGGGCTCTACTTTTATTTGGAGATTTTTGTATCCGGAAGGTTATATTCAACACTAAGAATACATTGCATTGGTCAGTGGTTCTCAAACCCCCACTTAAGCATATTTCACCACAACTTTCCAAAACAATGTAAAGTATACTGTCAAAGTACACTATATGAAGCTCTAATAGTCATTGTTGATAATTGCCTTTATTGATGAATAAAGATAGCCTGGAAAGAGGGAGAGAGACATGCAGCATCCACACAGCTTGGCCATTAATGAATTAATGCAGCCATTAACTCATTAATAGCCTATTGGTCATTAATTATTTTAATACCGTTTCACAACACTGCTACACTAGTTCAAAGGGGCATCTGAAAATCTATTTTGACATATTTTGATGGACCACCAGTGGTCTGTGGGCCACTGTTTGTCACAGGATGTACCTGAGGGTTAATTAATATCTGGAAATGGCATGGCTCATGGACAGCAGCTAGCAGGCCCTGTTCCGCTCCACACACTAAATAAATTAGTCGGAGACAAAAACACTGTTATTGAATTATATCTGACATGCTCCACAGAGGGCATAATTCACAAGATACTAAAAGGGTTGGGTGAAATACAACAGCAACAAATTGGTTTGTTTTGTACTTAGTCTATAATGGTGCTGCTGGAAGGGAGAAGGGGTTTTAGAGGTGCTTTGGGATCTGGGTGCATTACAAATCACTATGTGTGAATGCTGACATTTTCTCCTAAGCAGAGATCAAATTTGCTCAACAGTAGATTTCCTGTGTTGTATTTTAGCGTATTACTGTCAAGAAAAAACATGAATTATATCTAGATATATATTATATATTTATAAAAATGTCATCCTTTTTTATATCAAGGAGCAAAGAGCAAATCCATATTCCATCCCAGATTCCCAGTCATTCAGCTGAAATTAGATTAAGAGGGCAAAAAATAACTTTGGCTCATGTTTCGTATCTGAGATGGATGGGAAATAGAAGGCTGTAATAAAGCTAACCATGCTTGTCAGTGGGGGCCACAGGAAAAGGAAGCGTACCAAATCACTTCTTCTTCATGACTGCATGCCATTCATCACCTTGCCCTGTAATTTAGTTTTACCTGTGCGATTCGCAGATATGGAAGGGTCCTGGGAAGCAGTCACATGCGCCTATGTGAAGATGGCCTATGGCTATGGCTGAGACGAAATCGAAAGGGCTTCTTTCTGTTGTTTCAGTGTAGAGGATTATTTAATTTATTCTCCAGTTGGCTGCATCAGTGAGACAGCATTATTGAGTAACCCTAGAGGAAACAGAAGATATTTGGATCATTATTGTTATTGTGCCAGGCGGTATCTTTAGCCGGGATCGTCTTCCTAATTCATTCAAATTATGAGATCAACAACAAAGCAGACGTTTTGTAATGCCGTCACCCCAGATCAGGTTTTGTAAAGTCATGCATTCACAGAATCCGCTTTGTGTACTGCGACATGAGACGTGTTTCACACTGTGAACACTGCGTAACATTCACACGGTGAGCGTTGCGTCATTCCGGGCAATATCAATTTCTAATGAACAGAGAAAACATTAAGGACATCTTGCCAATATTTACAGCTGTAAGACAACCCAAAGTTTGATTTTACCTGAAGTAATGCCTGCATAGAGTTCTGGTTAACTCATCTCTACTCTAATGGCACATTTTAATTTACCTATATGTCCACATTATTTAAAAAGGTCTGTGCAGAGCTGAGCCACAGACAATTTGATCTTTTCCTATTTCAGAAAAGAGATAAAGTCCTGCAGCCAGTTTTGAAACGGTGAGCATTTTTCCACAAAAACAGAAACTAAAAACTAAAACACATCTTACTTTGAACTGAATGATTTGAATTGCTGATAATCCTTGCACAGGAGAGTTGCACATTACTTTAGTTTTGAATAATTTCCATCTAAATGTTCAATTTTGTTCAACTCATTTCATCAACAGTTTCATCACTGAAGATTAGATGAAACGGCCACCCATTCCTTGCCCACTAGACTGCAGCAGATACTGAAAAAAAAAAATCAGACTCTCACACTTATGAAGTAGATTGGAAAAGTATTACACATGCAAAGCTTGCAGGAGTGTTATCACCAAGGAGACAGTGTTTCTACAAGTAGACAAGGGCAAAAAGAGAGAGAGAGAGAGCTGGTGGAAACATCTTATCAGTGTAGACTAGTGTTGTAGTCGAGACCACTTAAATCGAGACCAAGACAAGACCAAGACAACCACGGACTTGATCGAGACGAGACTAGCACCTAGAGGGTCGAGATCAAGACGAGACCAAGACAACCACGGACTTGATCGAGACGAGATCGAGACGAGACTAGCACCTAGAGGGTCGAGATCAAGACAAGACCAAGACCTAGCGGGCCGAGACAAGACAAGACCAAGACCTAGAGGGGCCGAGAACAAGACAAGACCAAGACTGGTCAAGACCGAGGCCAAGACCTAGTCTTGTCATGCCCATTTTAACATATAATAACGTTCTTACTGATTTTTAATCTTCTATTATTAGTAACATTGAATTTGATTGTTTTGCCCCGTCCACCATTACATTTTTAAACAAAACTACTAATAATATAATAGGGCTGGGGCGATATGGTTGATAACAAGAATATAAAAAAATCCCTAATCAGACACATCCCAGTGTCTGTCTTCTTTCTTTTCAATATTTACAGAAGAAAAAAGTATATTGCTATTTGTGCCTGCAGCTGTCTTTATGAATGGGTCCTCGCTCCGCACAATGAATAGAACTTTTCCTTTGCATTGTCTTGTCTCGAGAGGTCTTGTTGGCGATCAAGACCCGAGACAATGGCTCCGAGGTCGAGACAAGACCAAGACAAAATTATACGAGAACAAGACGAGACCACAAGACAAATGAAGTGGAGAGCCGCAAGGTCGAGACAAGACCAAGACAAAACAAAGCGAGACAAAAACAAGACCGAGACAATGAAAAATTGTCTTGAGACTGGTCTCGAGACGAGACAATGTCTCGAGAACTACAACACTAGTGTAGACTGAGCATTAACTGTCATCTGTTGGAGCTTGATTTCACTAACTGAGTTTCCTATTCAAGGTTTCCTGTGGTGAAACCAATTGCCGCATTGTTGCTATGGCTAGAAAACACTCATCGTTTCTAAGGAAACACATTTTGTACCCGAGACCACACAGCCCCAATTTGATGCACCACAGGCGAGTTCAGCTAGTCAAATGGAAACTACAACCATTTGAAAACCCTGTGCAGCTGGGTTTATCAGTAGTGCCCTTGCAAGATACCTCACTGTGTGCATGTGAAAGGGGTGGGGCTCTTTGTGAGTGTGTCTGGAACTCCGGATGGGTTCGCTAGACTCTAGCAGCTAGCCCCATCCAACAAAACTAAGCTCAAAATAGCCGCACTTTAGCCACTAGAGTCGGGCTATTTTAAGCTTAGTTTTTGGTTGTTTGTTTTTTGATTGTTTTGGGCTGTATAAAGCTGTCTAAACCCTGACTTTGACATCAAAGGGGGATTCCACGGTGGCCCCGTAAGTGCCTCTTTTTGATGTTACAAACCTTTTTTTTCAGCCTGCAAAGGCAAGAGGAAAATAAGATGTAATACAAATGGAATACAACAGTGCTTCAGGCATGATACGTCTGCATTTGCCAATAAACTTGTTTGGTTTGCTGTGGGGCTGTGTCTGTCAACATCTGTCAATTCCATACTACAGTGTCAGTGTTTAAAAATGGTGATATATTTGTTATATAACCATTGCTGGTTATATTTGTACACCCTCTGAGTTAAATGAACACTCATGACTTAACTGTGTGTATGTGTATGATGCTTGTGGACTTACAGGGTACCTTCTATATACAAATGTAAACAATAATAATATTCCCAACATGAAAACCTTTTTGCTGGTTCTGCGTTTTGTGTGAATCGGGTAGGGCTAAGCCATGTTAGGGTAAGTAGCAACTAATCAGATAATGTGCTCTCTCTTCTGATGATGTGCTCTCTCTTCTGAAACATTTCATAATTTCTGGCCTGGGAGGTATACTAATTGTGTAATTGAGGCTATGTCTTCCAGTGAACACTTTGAATTCAAAATGATAATGTGTGAAGCTGCCTTGTAAAGTGTGACCGTCCGTGCTTCACGGCACTAAGATAGTGTAGGATAGCTTTCAGCTGAACCCGCCGTTGTTCCAGTGAATGCTGAATGTTAGTCACTTTTTCCATGCACCCTCTTTAATTGGCTGCTCCAAGCATTTGAATAAACATCTGTCAAGCCTACCAGAGGCAGCTCGTTGTGAGCAGCAGCGATGTTGTTCAGGCCAGCATGCAGCCGGCTTAGGGCTGGAGTGGGTGGCTGACAGGCCTTCGACTGCATGACTGCTGTGCTGTACTCTGCCTTAGCATCTACAGTACTACCACAACTACAGAAAACACATGATATGGGGATACAGGCCACAGTGGCATTACTTTCAGAATCTATGAATTGCCACAGTGAGTCAGCAACACAGAAGGACACACTGACCTTCTCTCAAGGTCACTCACTCCTTCTTGTGTTGTCAAAAGAACATTTTCTTGTGAAACTCAAACAATTTGATGATTTGTTGGAAATGACATTTTCCATTACCCGGGCTACCTGCACAGGGACATGAAATTAGAAGATGTTTGTATGAAGGATGTTGACTGATTGTTTCTTCTACTGGCATATCATGGTTTATGCAATATGCTTTTGATATCGCTATCCAAAATGCAGTGCTCCTTCTCACCACAGAGGCTGTTCAGTACATTCAGTACATTTGTTACATTTTATTGGAGTGCCACACAGACATATGGGTATACATCTTTATATCAGTCAGATACCCATAAGGCATTATATGCTGCACACTTACTTACTGAAAATTGTACAAAATAGGTTATTGCTACTGTTCCAGGATTCAGGAATAGTCCAGTGAAAACCCAGCTCATTGGATATTTAGCCAGGGAGAGAATGTTCTCCAAATAAAGCTTTGTGTCTTCATTATCTGTGTGTCTGTCCAACATCTTTGTCAGACTGTCTCTGTCTGGCAGCACTATAATTATTAGGATTCAGGAATGTGCTTCATTCCTGCTCCAGGTCCGGCCCTGCAACAGAGAAGATACAGACAAGGCAACTGGCTGTGTTGTCAGGCTTGCACTTAGTGAATCTATTTATATAATGGGCTTCTGATGGTGTTGCTATACTTAATGTGACTGTGATCTGATGTATGTTAGAAGATAGGTGAGCCACGCACTCATAAAGTGGCACTAACATGCTTGTTTGTGAGATTCCTTCTCTGTTCTGCGTTTGTTTGAACTGCATGCTTGCCCTCATGCCCCACAATGGTAAAAGTGGTAATGATTCTCTATTTGGAACCCGTAGGGCTACTTGAGGTGTTCCAGGGGGTCTCCAGCTTAATGATAATTAAGAACGAAATGCAGTAGCGGGGATACTGCCAGGTTCCCTGTGTCAGCTGAGCGCATGGAGGACCTATGAGACTAGCAAGATATGGTTGTGAGAACTTGTGACATCCCTTTGGTTGCTTGGAAAGAGTTTTGAACTCTGTGTGTGTAGCAACCGGGAGCCAAAGGAGGGAGTAGAGAAGTGATTTTACAAATCACTGGCATTTCTATTTCCCAGAGATAGAAAAGTCATTAAATGTGGATCTGTAGTTTAATTCTGGTCAAACCTCGGGGTCCTTGAAATTAAAGTTGGTGAACTTTAATTTCAAGGACCCCATAAATCTTCTCTTATGGGGTCTCTGGCATGTAATTTCTAATGAGTGTCAATTTTGGGCAAAAAGGTTTGGGAACCAGTGCCTTATTGCTCTGTAAGAATTCACACACAGACAGCTGTGAGCAAAAGGTGCCCCCCAGTGGCTGAGTAAGGCATTGCAGTAGATGCATGCCATCATTTTTCTTATGCTGTTATAATGATTGTTTCAAAGTGTGATACTGTACATTGTGTTGAAATTGAAATGGTATTTCTGTCTGGAGCATTAAGCTCAACAGTTTAATGTTATATTATGATGTTGTTTTTTTTTGACTGAAGTACTGAATACATCCTTTTGTTTCTGTTCTACAGGAATTCTCTTTTCTACTCTGGTGTTCGGGCCAGCGTGTGGCTTCATCTTGGGATCCCTCTGCACCAAGTTCTATGTGGACGCTATCTTCATTGATACCAGTGAGTCACTGTGTTAACATTCTTTGGTCATCACTGACTCATTGAGGTCAAGGAAGGTTCAATCAAGGTCACTATTTTTGGTCTCCTTTCCATGGGAGAAATTTGTCTTGGACACACAGACCAGAACATGACACATTATATTTCAATAACAGCAACAAAGGCACACAATCCCACATACCCCTTTATAGGCTATATTGAAGCATGAGAACAGTGGCAACCGTGTTCACTTTTGGTCATGTTGACAAAGGTTAACAACTTAACTCCTTCCTTACTATTCTTGTGGCCTCAGAATGTCATTCACTGCTAGAGATAGAGATATGAGCCAAACCAGCTCCTACTTGAAGCGAGGCTGACAGAATTGATGCACTTCCAGGAACACACAAACAATTCAGAAGTGCACAAAATAAATATCAATACTGATAAAAACAGCTGTAATGGTCCAATTGTTGACGATTTTTTTTAGGACGGTCCCTGGAGGCTCTAGACAAAGTACACTCGTCTTATTTCATCCTAGGCAGGAATTGTGTTAAGAGAATGCAGGTTTACTTTGCTGGCAAAAACATTCTCAGACTGAAAACAAGGGTGTTGCCTATAGCAACCACAATAATAAAACACACTAAGTACACTATAAACCAACATACCTTGTGCCACAAGAGCAACACCTTAGACACCACCTCAAAACTGTGCGCGTGTGCGTGCATATGTGTGTTTCAGATATATGTGTGTATAAAAGATACTGTATATGTGTGCATACCGGTATATCTTTTGTGACATATCCTGTAATTCTACTGTGTCTCCCCACACACAGGTAAGCTGGACATCACCCCTGATGACCCTCGGTGGATCGGGGCCTGGTGGCTGGGGTTCCTCCTGTGCGGTGCCTTACTTTTCTTCTCGGCCATCCTCATGTTCGGCTTCCCCCAGTCCCTGCCGTCGGGGGAACATCGGGAGGGCGGGCCAGAGAGCGAGCAGGCCATGCTTCCTCCGGCCCTGAGCCCAGACAGCGAGACGCCCAAACCAAGCAACGGGGTAGTGCGCGGCCATGAGCCGACCAACAGCCCCACCTGCTGTCAGCAGCTTAGAGGTGAGAGGCCAGGACTCCACCACTGATCACATGTCAGTGTCATTACGAACAAAGATGTACCTCCTGAGTCCCAGACGCTGTCCCAGATTTGATATGAGGGTAAAGGCTGCCTAAATTGTACAGTAAATATCAAATTGTAGTTAATATTCCCCCCTCCATTTTTTTTCCTAATGATTTTTTTTTCTCAGTACTCACCCCAGGGAGACTCGAATTCATGATTACGTTTAGATTTTTATCCTGTAAAATTAATATATTCAAATATACCAGGGTTGGCAACCGGTCACAGACTAAGAGCCACGTTTTTCACTGTGTTACTGCAAAGAGCCACATCAAACGGTCACAACGGTTAGAAAACCGCCGCAACGGCCGCCCCTCTCCTGCCATAAGACACGTGCATTTGTGTGCAGGTGCGCAATGCAAAGACACACTATTAAAACATATAGACATGTATTTGGAAACAGGGTTTACAATCCAAAAAAGTATATGACAAGTCAAAAAACATACACCTACACCTCTGTGGTCGACTAGGAATCCTTGGTTGAGTGGTTGGGCACCACTGCATAGGGCAGGGGTTTTCAACAATGGTCCGGGGACCACCAGTGATCCCTGAGAGGATTCCAGGTGGTCCCCAGGCTAAATGATGTAAAGTTGATTAGCCAGATGTAACTCTTCTACGCTCTCAAGAGTTAAAATATGCATCATGTGAATTAGCCCAAGTCTACACAACTAGAGAATGTACAGTTGTAAAAGATTAATGGTCATTTTGATCAGTATGTTTGACTGTTTTGTTTTCTCTGAAATCCAGCCTGGATTTGTTGACAAAAGTAAACGGCTTTGGGTCTGTGGAGCTAAAATGTCATCAAATAGTGGTCTGTGGCTCAAATCAAATTCTGAATAAATGGTGGGCCCTGGTATAAAAAAGGTGAAAACCACTGGTATATGGAATGCGCCAGGCCGAGCGTTTTGACTGCTTCATGTGGAAGCCCCTTAAGAGCCGCATGTAACCAGCTGAAGAGCCGCATGCGGCTCGCGAGCCACAGGTTGGCCACCCCTGAACTATACCCTTAAATGTATTTTATATTCTATTGTTTTAGTTGCATCCTCTTGTTTGTTTATCCAGTCCTCCAGTAATTTGGAATTTTTTGGAATGATTTGTAATTGGGTGCTTGTACCAAAACAGCAAGGTGGAGTTTTAAATGTTATTTCCCTAATCACCTACACAGGAAAAATCCACCCTTACCAGTACATGTTGATATTACACTGATTTGTTTTTCTGTGTAGAGATCAGGCCTGGCAGTCTAGCTCCTCATATAACAGCCCACTTTCCCCCTGTTTCCAGTGATCCCCAAAGTGACCAAGCACCTGCTCTCCAACCCTGTCTTCACGTGCATCATCCTGGCTGCCTGCATGGAGATCGGTGTGGTGGCTGGCTTCGCTGCATTTCTGGGGAAATACCTGGAGCAACAGTTCAACCTCACCACCAGCTCTGCAAATCAGCTCTTAGGTTTGTATAGCTCCCCTACATTACAACCCATATAAAACTGAATAAGACTTGTAATTAGAAACCCATAAACTATCCATTTGGACCCTCTGTGGTCCCATTGGTATAGAACACACTCGCACAGGGTCACTCAATGTCCGCCACCTTTGCCCATATTTATTCCTGTCTTATAATTAAAAGTGTCCCTTGGCCTCGCACTTGCAGGTATGACAGCCATTCCGTGTGCATGTCTGGGCATCTTCATGGGTGGTCTTCTGGTGAAGAAGCTGAACCTGTCCGCCCTGGGAGCCATCCGCATGGCCATGCTTGTCAACCTCATCTCCACTGCCTGCTACGTGTCGTTCCTCTTCCTGGGCTGTGACACAGGCCCCGTCGCCGGGGTGACCGTTAAATATGGCAAGATGAGTAAGTACGCGCCGTACTGACTACAATGACCTTTGAAACTGGCCGCAAGGCTCTGCGTCTAAATGATCTTTAAGTATTGTTTCTATTTAGGTTCAATGTTCAGGGAGAGCATGTTCCTGTCCACACGGATAACTATGGTTTGTCCCCCTGAGCTTGAAGTGTACTGGTTTTCAGCCACGGACCACCATTCAATTAGATCTAACCTCTCAGACCCAAGACTAAAGGATATTTTGTTCTGATAGATTTTGTCCACAATTCCATGCTGAATTGATGTTGACACAGTGATCAGGAGAATAACTAGCACACTTACTATCAAAAATCTTCAGTCCGTTTGGTTACCATCTCTCTATCATTTAGCTGGGGACCAGCTGGAAACCAATGGTGATCACTGCTGCTGTAATAGAACTTTATTGTTGCTAGTGCAATTATTCTACTTTCAAGGATCAATGCTAGACTGGCTGCTGTAGGGTTGCAGCTGCAGAATCACACACTTAAACTAATAAGCATTGATTGACATGCATTTGGTAAAGGAGACAGGAGCAGGCGATTCCAAATGTATGAATTGCTTCAGCAACAGCGATTTCTTTCAGTTTGATGTTGCACCGTCATTTCAATTGTAATGTATAAGGCTTTGCTTATCATTAAAAACAAAATCTTCAATGGAATCATTGTCATTCCTACCCAGGGAACATGTTCAACACGGTTTGGTTGTGAAATCACAGGTTTTTAAACCCACTTCAGGGAGCTACTCTCTGTTAAAGGGCATATTCATTCTTATTTATTCCCTGCCCGGCGCTATGTGCATGACAAACATCTCAATTCATTGCTGCCTTTGTCCAGGACGCTGCAGGTGGGCCAGAAGCCGGCGGCTCAGTGCATCAGCCACTGTAATTGCTTCACCTCCTCCATCAGCCCTGTGTGCGGCTCCAACGGTGTCACCTACCTGTCTGCCTGCTTCGCCGGCTGCACCACTACGGTGAGCCCAGGGAGACATCAAACAGCTCTCAGGTCATTACCCTGCCACGCTCTCCTTCAAAATGTCCCCAAATAGTCACAGGCGGCAGTTTACCTCGCACTAGGCAGGCTGGATAATGGCGTCTCCCGGATACGGTTATCCATTTGTTGTTGTGCCGTGACGGTCAAGTGTTACTTCAGAGCCCAGGACTCTGGGTGGTGGTTAATGACTAACCCCCCCCCCCCCCCCACGAAGCAGTGCTGCTGGCCTCATACTGATTCATTCAAGCTTCAAGAAGATTTATACAATATTGTTTTCAGTGAAATATTGTCTGGCACGCTCTGCCAGACAAACATACAGTATACAGTAGAATGAAAACTAAAAGGTTTAAAAGCAGCGGTTTTCAACCTTTGTCATACCAGAGCCCACTTTTGTTTCTGCATTTTAGCCACGGACCACCAATTGATGTCCCAAAGACCAAAAACTAAGGATTTTCAAGTTGTTCACAATTTAGGAGATAATAACTGGCAAAATGTTGGTCAAAATAACAATTCTTCTACATTTTCATAATGTGTACATTCTTGAAAATTAAAAAGTAATTCAGATGTTTAATTATAATTTAACTCTTGAGAGCGTAAAATGAAACCATTTTACGCTCTCAAGAGTTACAGATCTATAAGGGTCCATTTCGTTACCAACTGTCCATCATTTTTCTGGGGACCACCTGGAATCCTCTCAGGGACCGCTGGTGGTAAACCACTGGTTTATTATAGGCAACTTTAGTGTGTGCAAACTTACTTGTTTGCAAACAGATTTTAATCTAAATCCACCTCATGTCCACTCTATTGGCTCATTATGAAACTGCTGGAGACTGCTGGCTGTGATTGGCTAAAGCGCCGCCTCAACACCCACAACCCCCTCCCCCCACACACTAGGAGCTCCTTGTCTTGAGCCTGATGTCAATTATTTGACGTCAATAGAGTTCTGGACTGTCTGCAGGGAAACAGCTGCAGCATCAAAGTAGAAACAATGTAGAAGGAGAAAAGGCAAAAAAAATAGCTGTATGTACATTTTGATTTTTGAGTTGCCTATAATACCTTTTTAATAAAAGAAAAGGTACATGGATAGAAATGGTGTAATAAAGTGTATATACTGTGTAAATGTGTAATATACACATGCACCTGCTTAATTCAAAGTTAAAATGCACTAGAGGTACTGTGGTGTTAGTCAGTTAGGCTGTCAGTTATCTTGTACTGGGTAGCCAAGCATTGCTGTGGTTCCTTGAGACCAGATGCTGACTGTGCATTAATCCTCTCTATATTCAAATCACATGCTGGGAGAGCTGTGCACTGAGCTCAGCTCTGTAGTGTAAATCATTACCGTTACCTCCGTCTGCCTCCTGCAGTCAAGACCACTAACCTTTTCAGAGATACATATAATGCACCATCCGTTACCACAGTGCTCTTTTCCTCAAATATTTGCCCCTATTCCTCAATGGGGGACACAAGGCTCATGAACTATTTACACATTAACTTGGTGTTACTTCAACGCATTTAGCCCTGAGTATGATTATGAAAAGAAATGGCATCTGAAAATATGCCCCCCACGCACCACCCCCCACAAGATTTGAAGACATTCAATCTGAAAAAATAAATATTTAAAGATTTTTCAAAACTAGCAGATCTAAAAGCTTGTAGCTCGTGAGATGGACCTTTTACACATTTAACCAAGTGTCAGTTTGGTTACATGTGTACACTCTGAGTTACAAATACATTAATAAATGAACACGGTGTTTTTTTTTTTGTCCTTTATCTTCACAGAACCTGACAGGGTGCTCGTGTATATTGAGCGAGGGTGAGCCTGCCACCGCGGCCCCGGGGAAATGCCCCACTCCTGGCTGCCAGGAGGCATTCCTTTTCTTCCTGTGTGTGATCTGTGCCTGCAGCTTGATCGGCGCCATGGCCCAGACTCCCTCTGTCATCATACTAATCAGGTAACACCTCACACTTCTCACTACACCCGAAGGCCATGTTTGCATTCTTTTGCATGCATATTATAAGAGAATATGCTGCCCAAAATATATATTATTTGTATGTGCAGTATGCATAGTTGTGTGTTCACATGGAAGTCTCATTAACATGTCCCTTCTCTCTTAAAGGACTGTGAGCCCTGAGTTAAAGTCCTATGCTCTTGGGTGTTGTTTCTCTTGCTCAGACTCCTTGGTAAGACAGCTTTTTTATTTATCTGTTTATGTATTACATTTAATCAAACATGTCGCATACATTTTTTTCCCTACAGATTCGTATGTGTTTTTTATAGCTGGTCTTCCATTATGTGGTATTGTATGAATATTGGGATACATTGTGGCTCAGCCAATTAGTGCTCAGAACATAATATGCCCCTTGGACCTTTTTGCTAACAAACAGCAAGTTTCACAAAAATAAAGTTCACCGCACAATCAAAACAACGTTTTCTATTCAGGGGATGTAAACACAAAGCCAATCACGCTGATCAGACTTTCTATTTTGTAGGGTTTATCCCCCCTCCCCTGATCTTTGGTGCCGGGATCGACTCTACATGCCTTTTCTGGAGTTCGGAGTGCGGCGATCGGGGTGCTTGCTTGCTGTACGACAATGTTGCTTACAGACATCTGTATGTGAGCCTCGCCATTATTTTGAAGGGCGTCGCCTTCCTCCTTTACGCCACCACCTGGTATTGCTTACGCAGGAACTATAGAAAGTACATCAAAGGTCACGAGGGCCACTTGACGCCGACCGAATTCTACCCCTCACTCTCGGACATGGACGGTCCCAAACTAGCGGACAGGACAAAGTTTATATATAACTTAGAGGACCATGAGTTTTGTGAGAATATGGAGTCTGTTTTATAGTGTAAACAACAAGAGAAGGACAAAGTACAATATCTAAATTCTCTTGAAGGAATATCTTCTGAAATTATTCTTTATTTTGAAAGGATAAAAAAAAGGTTTTGATAAAAGGTAATTCTATTTAAAGGCGCATTCAGGTCTTGGGAGACTGTTGCTGCTCTGTGCTTCACATCCTTGGTAACTTTAGGAAGGGTCCACTTTTAATTGTTAACTTGTCAGCCAGATGTTGTCCAGTGCCAGTGAATTCCTGTGGTGATTTGGTGGTAGAAAAATGCGATAAATCTGTCTGGCTCAGTTCCTAATTCAAGTCCTTGTTGATTATTAGAGGGTTGATACATTGCTACAACTATAGTTGCCATATTCTTTCTCGGGCTGTCATGATTCCAGTTTCATTATTTGTGAAAAATGGCAGACTCCTGTCACTTACAATAGAGCACTGTGCTTTCTGTCTTGTCCGTTCAGAGACGAGACTGTAATAAAGTAGATTGGTTTTTCATTTGTCCATACATAAAGGTTGCCAAGTGTTTACAAAACTCCAAAGGTCATTCTTTTAATACATGTCAGTGGAATGGAAAGCTATTTGTTTTTTTGGAGATGTTACAAAGAGGAGAAATGTTATTAAAGCTACAAATCCGGGACTTATTTGAAAGCATAAAACGCTCTTTTAATCAACATGTATGGTAATGTTAATACAATATAGCCAGCTATATGGTTTTGGAGGTGGTCTACTTGCTTTCCCATTGAGACATTTTGACCCTGGTGTCAGGTAGTACGCCTACGGTTGACAAATAAAGTTGTTGCAGATGTGACGCTAGGTGCCCCGTCATATTTATTGTAGTTCATCCGGAAATCATTGCAATTGCCTCCCTTCGACGGAGAGGGAGACAACTGACATAAAACTTACGGATTACAGCTTTAAAGGGCCTATTAGATGCTTTTATTGTCAGAGAAGTCAAATCTAATAATAGTAAATGAGATGGTGTTTTAGGTCATTGTGCACTGTTTGATTTTTGTTTCTCTTGCTGGATCATAGACACTGTTTTTGATACTGCTTAGACTACACACGTCTATCTTTTTATAGGTGCAAAAGAACATGTGCAATTTATATCTAATGCTATACAGTCTTTACATTAGACTTGTTGTCAGACTTCAGGTTGATTTTTTTTTTTCATCACAGCGCATTTCTTGCATTTCCATGTTTGTTTGTTTTTTGTTTGTTCGTTTTTTGTCTTTTCACATGCAGAGTTGATTCAACCTAATATGTCTTAATGAGGGATTGTCCAAATAAGATTGTTATTTATATTCTTTTGACTTTTGCACCTAGTGGAAAAAGTAAGAATGTTGAGTTATGTTGAGTGTGTTGACATTCAAGTAAAACAGGTTTGGAGTAATATATTTTGTTTTGTTAGCCTCAGAAATGTTAATTAGATTGTATTTGAGAGGACAATATAAAAATACAGTATATAATATAATTATATGAAAATGTTTTCTGATAATGTCAAAGATGATTTGGGACAATTCATAGCGAAGTTAGTATGTTTGTGTTTATTACAAGAAATCATGTGTTGCTTCAAGCTAGGCCTGAAATACCTTGAATGGAAGCTTCAAACAGGTACAGGAGGCAACGTGTTTGCAATGGCAGTAAAGATAAATTATCTCAATATCCTATGAACTTATACAGGATATGATCTCTTTAATGCTTCTTGGCATATACAGTATGAATTATGTTACCGGTCTCTCTACAATTACAGTTTTGACATTGTCCCTTTTCTTACACTTTTTGTATGGCAACATATCATTTATTTTACTCTGGAAATAAATTATTTTTCAGAAAATGAACTGCCTTTGAGAATTGTTCTTTAAGTTAATAAAATAAAAAAAAACAATGTGGCATTATGAACTGTTTGTAATACCCCAGCTATGCTATTAGAATATTGCAATGAGAGTGACTCTTTGCAGAGACACAATATAATTACAGGGGATTTTATTCTCAAACTCCCTGCATAGTAGGCTTTAATCATGCTGCCTCAAAGTTCCCATTAAACTGTTGAGGATCAGAGAGCCAAATGCTTATAGATTTGATTTGTTTCTCATTGCTCATTTCCCCCCATTTGCCTCCAGGACTTCCCTCTTTTCTTTTCCTCATCCACTGATAACGCAATATGTTGTGAAAATAATGGGGATAGCGCCATTGATTTATCATTCTTTGATATGCACAGCAGCCTAAGAGCCTTTTGTGTTGACTGCATTCAGTGTGTGAACTATTTTACAAGCTATACAGATATAATGTAAATTAAACATAGGCCGTATTTTATTATTTCGCTGCTTGTCATATTGTGACGTAAAAAAAAAAATCTTTGGATGTTGGGAGTGGGGCGCTAAATTGAACCAAATTAACGTGTTTAAAATCAACATTCATTTATTTGAAGGTTTGTATGGTTATGCTTTTCTATAGCATGAGACAAAACGGCTAATGTATGTTTTTAATTGCAGCGTTCCATTGTTTGTTCCATAGATTCTGAAGCTCTCCTTGTGATGTTTAACTGACTAAACACTGAGCAGACAATTAGGATTGTAATTGATATGGCTCGTTTCCACATCCAGGGATAAACGGCTAAATGTTCTATCGGAGAGAGAGGACAAAATACATGAGACCCCATATGGTAGCAGCAGGGTAGCTGCTGCTAACCATATGAGCTGTGATCATCAGCATGTTCCCAATACTGCAGACAAGACCTATTGTGTTCAGCAGACAAAAAGCAAGCTCATATCTGCAAGTATACATACAGATTTTAAAAGCAACCAAGCTGCCAATATTGTCTCCTTAGGGCAGTGGTTCTTGGCAGCTGTATTTGGTCCAGTGGTAGAAACCTGAAATTAACAATTCAAGCCATGTGAGAAGCAGCCAATTAGATCAGTGGTGAAAAGTAGGAAATAACATTTTAATCAGTCTCCTAAATTCTCTTTGAAAGATAATTTTTATAAGGTCACTCTAAACTTTATCATTACCAGCAAGGGACTATTGACACATATTCACATTCATATTCACATTCTCGGTTGGGTGTACTCCCCTTAATGCATGAAATACTCCATTTATGAAATGTTGGTGAAAAATGTCACCCAAAGTGAGAGACAGCGAAAGCCACCAGCAAGCAGTTTATTACTGATCGCGACTACTTTACTGGTCAGTGGTCATGGTCATGGGGATAGGTGCTTGTGTTTGCAACTAGTGAGCAACGACAACTGTATTAATCGTTTTCGAGACATTGTTTAGTCTCGAGACCAGTCTCGAGACAATTTTTTTGTCTCGGATTTTATTTGTCTAGCCCTCAATTGTCTTGGTCTTGTCTCAGTCTTGCCGCTCTGCACTTCATTTGTCTCGTGGTCTTGTCTTGGTCTCACCCTCAATTTGTCTTGGTCTCAGGTCTCTTTCACCCCGCCACCGAGTCCACTTGAGACAAGACAATCCAAAGGAAATGTAGCGCTGGATGATGCGCATGTCGCTAGCAGTCCACAACCTGCAGTTTGTATTGTACGGTAACAACTAAAGTCTCTGTAATGTGTTATGTTGTACTATTACTACAGAACAATCAGAAATTGGCTTTTTGGCCTCGACCTCTTAGCCTCGGACTCGACCCCTCTAGGTATTGGACTTGGACTTGTTCTCGACCTCTCTCCGATAGTCTCGTCTTGACCATGTCCGTGATTGTCTCAGTCTTGTTTTGGTCTCGACTCCCCTAGGTCTGATCTTGTCTTGGTCTCAATTTAGGTGGTCTTGACTACAAGTAACCCTAGCCACTATAGTTAACCTGGTCGCAACTACTTGCTTATGTTGCAAATACTTGGGAGTATTCGCAACCATAGTTTGGGGAAGTTTGGGGAAACCCTAAGCCTAAACATAATACTGTCTCAAGCACTAAGCCCTAAACATAACTGCAAGCAATGAGCAGTGTGATACTAACCCTACAGCCTAAACATAACTGCAAGCACTGAGCTGTGTTGATACTAACCCTTAAACCTAAATATAACTGCAAGCAGGAAGCACTGCATGTTCACCAACCTGGTTGTCCCATGGAGCCTCGAACGTGTCAATTGTCAAGCCTGGTTGCGTATGGGCTATAGCCTCTAGAAGTAGAAGCTATAGCCCATATGCGACCAGGTCTACCTGGTCGTGACTAGTAAGCAAGTAAGCCTGGTCGGTAATGGATTTGTGGCCTGGTCGCTCGTAGATGCGACCTGGATGCATCATGGTCTTTAGTCGTTGTTGTTTCGCCCTTCATGCCCAAAGCTAGGGGCGAGTTATGCTTTCATGGCAAAAGAAACATAATCATCTTTCTTTTATTTATGTGGATTTGAAAATAAGCAACTTACCAATTATTGGGGAAACGATAAAGTAACAAGTGTAGTGCAGGGGGAAAAACAACTTTCATAGTTGTAGATGAAGCAATTCTGATACTCAGTTTGTTGTACTTTGACAACTACAACAACTCAATGTATTTTCGAGTTTCACAAAACAATGTAAGTAGGCCATGTATTGAGGAAAGCACAATGCATGGGCTATTTTTATACAAAGGCAGCATATAGTATATAAATCTTGTACACCCCTACTTTCTTGCTCTGTAATTTGCCATACATATACAGTACATACAGTATGTACACGCTCAGGAGCAACTTCTTTATTTATTATGTGAGTGCCTTAAACTGTCGTTCAATCATATGTACTAACTAGATTATGTCCTACAGGTACCTGACTGGTAGTGTTTTTGTTATTAGAACTAGTTACTAAGACATATGTTTCTTTTATTTATGTGTATAATGATGGGCTGATAATCTGATCTTTAAATATGGCAGAGAACTACTTGACCACACCAAACCTGTGTCTCTCATGTACTTCTATATAAGTCTCATGCAATAAACTTCTATCTTAGAAATTCTCTGTGTTTCTGACTATCTCTGTATCTTGATTGAACCTGAATTCTTCCACCCAACCATTGACCTTGTGATATTTTCAGGAGCATTGATGTATAGACCCATGGATCTACTTTGCCTGTACACAACTTGAAATTAATCAAAATTCTGCCTTGGACAAATGTTCCCATCTCGTGTAAGCAAACACAAACACATATAATTGGGCGGGTATGGCTGAGTAGGTTGTGATCCATGAGTCGGTGGCTCGTATCCCGGTTCTTGCTGTCTGTATGTCGAAGTGTCCTTGGGCAAGACACTGAACCCCGAATTGCTCCCAACATGTTGTTGTGCCTTGCATAATATTTATTATGTGCAAACTTGTAAAATAAATATACAAAATAAAACAGAGGCTGCTAACATAAAGTTAGACGAATTAGTGCTAAATGATTTTTCAAAATAAATTGGTTGTAAACTGTATGTATAGTTAGTATTTTTCCACAACAACATGCTGTCCATTATATGCTCTTGTGAAAACAACATGGTGTTGGCGTAATTGGCCCTTAAATTAGAACAAGGTGTGAAAATACCTACATGCAAGACATGTACAAGTCTATAAATAGAAACAGAGATTCTCTTCAAGACTCATCAATTAACATAAATAAGCTACAGTACATTCTTCTGGCTGAGCTGGAGCAACACAGACCTCCGGTAGGAATACATTAACATATCCCTGTATCAGGATGCATGTCACACCAAAGCATTACAAATGTAATTATGGATCTTTTGACAAATGTCCTTGTTCAAAGGCAAACACAAGAAAAGCCAGGATAGAAATGGAACATGCTGCAGGCAAGAGACATTTTTTAACAGTGAAATAGGCCCACTAAAACTAATCGCTGATGAAACATTTTCTTATTTTCCCCACACAGATATGTTTTTGAAGTAGAAAACGGCACTCTTCTGAGTGTAGGTCTTTGCCCGCTGGGTGGCTTACCTAGGGCTGTGTCAGTCATTTGCAGATGGCAGGTTGCGAGAAAGCTGCGGGGGTAAATAGTGTTTCTACGATATTGTTCAACTTGCCTACTTGCTATTCCACACTCTGAATCTGTTACTACACCTCCTGAAAATCCCATGCAGAAGTTATTTGTCACCCGATCCTATTTGTTGACACTCCATAACAATTAGACCCTTCATCAAGCAAGAGACAACCCAGCTCCTTATCCAAACTGGACTACTGTAACCTCCATCGGCTCCTGATTGCTGCACACAGAGTTTAAAACTCTCATACTTTCATTCAAAGCAACCAAAGGAATGTCAGGTTGCCTAGGTATATAGGTTTTTGGTGACTGAAAGTATAGACAAATACATTTTAAAATAGATAATCACATTAGAAATATTATTAGTTGTGCTGATTAGACATACAAATAGGTATGCTGTATTATAGCATGAGTTATTATGGTGGTACTTGAAGAGCCAAATATTGTGGTGTTAAAAATCTGTGGTATGAAATGGTTGAAAACCTCATTGGTTTACTTGAATAAAGAAAAGAATAATAAGATGCCACTGAAGCAAAGAATACTGATCTGTATCATAAATCATACGTTTCAATATATTGCATGTATACAGTGAATATGATATGCCACTGTGACTTTTTACCTGGAGGTGGTTACATTAGCCTATTTTCCACCTCATACTGTCACTCTGGCACTTTTCCCAAGGGTTATGCTGGCAATTAGCTTCCCTCTATTAATATGAATGGGGACCCTCAGGCTACGTTTATGAAACATTACTCACTAACATCACTATGAACTACATGTCCAATTACAAGGTTGGTTGGTCCTACAGAGTCATTTAAAGATATTATGGATATATACAAACAATATGGTGTTTGAAAACGTGTCTAGTGGCAAAGACACGCTTCTGCTGTCTCCCCTCCGTTCTCTAGAGAGCCTTGTGTGTGTGTGTGTGTGTGTGTGTGTGTGTGTGTGTGTGTGTGTGTGTGTGTGTGTGTGTGTGTGTGTGTGTGTGCGTGTGTGTGTGTGCGTGCGTGCGTGCGCGTGCGTGCGTGTGTGTGTGTGCGCGCGCGCGTGCACGTGTGCAAGGGCGCCGTGTGGCAAGTGGGAGGAAATCTCAGACAGTGTTATTCTGCTACAGGAGGTGTCAATAATATCATAATCTGTAATAGGTCTGAACTCCCATATAAATTACCAATCAAAACCAAAAAAGAGATGTTCCTTCTTTAACTACAGTACATATAATTTTAAAACTGTAATGATACTGCTTTTAGGCTATAGATGTATATGTTTCCAGCTTTCTCTCATCTGCCTGACAAGTAGCAAATGTGACAAGTAGCAAATGACTATGATCTCAGGATATAGTTGGGTTTTCAGTGTAAAGACAACAAAATCAATTTACGGCCATGGCATACGTCGCGACGGCTGGCCAAACAGTCATGGCGGGTGCCGTGGCTGTTATGAATTAGTTGCGAACTTGTGACAGGTGAAACGGTCGAACGTTGGGCCAAAGGTCGCGAGCGCTGGCCCAGCAACCCAATATAATTCCGCTCCTCCTGTTTCAGTGATTAGCTGACCATGGGGTTATGTGGTCACTGTAACAGACCCACAAGTGGCACCCATTGTGATGTTCAGGAACCCAGTATAATTTGAAATTTAGCTAGTCATGAGTCATGAGTCATGACTTATGACGATGTTTTGGCTTTGTTTCTTGTCAGTTCTATGTTGATATATGACTGAAGCAACTCAAATCATCAGTTCAGACTTTCTATCTTTCATAGCCAGCTGGGTCTGCTACAATCACCTCTTCACTAATAACTGGACTACGAATAGGTTAGGTCAGTATAAAGCCACATAGTAGGTGACCTGAACACTGGCGGTCCATGTTCATGTCTTGCCCAATTTACAATATTACACTATTAAACATATAGGAATTGGATCTGTACTCACAAAAGGATCACTCTGTTCCTGAATCAAGCTTTCATCATACAATGTTTGACTATACTGCAATTTCCACCCATGCTGGGTTGGCTGCGTACAGTGTGTACCCTCTCAAAACTCACCCAAAGTGCTCCGGCGGTACCCATGCCCTTGCATCTCTGCATTTCTGATGCTCCGGTGATCTGGATGCTGCTTGCATCCATTTCAAAACACTGGTGATGACCTACAAACAGCACAAGGGTATGGCACCCCCCCTACCTGCAGGGCAGGCTATGATCCAATCCATACACCCCATCCTGTGATCAGTGGCTGCATGCTGCCTATCTCTCTCCTCCCTATATGACATAACCTTGCCTCCACATCAAACTCTTCTCCCAACCACCTACATGGCTACCAAGCTGTGTAATGACCTCCCTCCTTCGGTCAGTATAATGCAGAGTTAATTCCCATCTTCCTCATGCCCACAGCTTCAAACTCCTCTCCATAGCCACTCTCACACTCCTCATATAGCCTACCTTTTCAGGACTGGATAAACTTGTTTGCTAAGTGCATAAGATGAAATTTGATAAGCAGAAGCATGAGGTCAGAGAGCCAGCCATGCAGGGAAACGCTCCTCCACCCTCTATAATCAGGTTTGTTTTGCAAGTTTTGGGTGATGATGGTTAATCTAAAAATATTAAAATAAATGAGTGAATGAATGAATGAATGAATGAATGAATGAATGAATGAATGAATGAATGAATGAATAAGTGATAATAAATAAATAAATGAACAGAAAATAATAAATACATTTAAAAAGACAATTTGTTTAATAATCACTTTGTGAAATATCATGTTTTTGGGGGGTGTTATGCATGCTATTGTGGAAGATTCAGTGTTTCAATCAAAAGTTGTATATATTTTATAGTACAACTTTAGGCAATTTCCCATTCAAGAAAATATGCAAATAGACTAATGTCCTCTATAATACTGAGGACAGTTGATTTTACAGCGCCGCTGTAGGGTGAAATATTAAATGAAAACGATAGGTTTTGAGTCTATTTCGTTTATAATATCGAAAGCACACAGGTGTAATGTGATCTCAATCGTAAATAAATAAATAATGAAATAGATGCTCCATTCCATTTCGCTCTTATTCCAGCCAGTTAGGGGAGCCTGTCTATTAAATCCATAGCTCGCCATGAGCCAGAATCATTTTTCCCAGCCAGACACACAGCCAGTCAGACCTTCAGAACGGAAAGCATTGTTTAATTGAATGCAAGGCTTTGTTTGATAGCCTGGTGGTGGTGGCGGAGGAGGGACGTTTTTGCCTATTGGCCAAGAAGAAAAGAAAGAAGACGACTGTCTGTGGGACACCGTGGTGGAACAACGGACAACGAGGTCGAACACAGTCAGACTCAGAGGCTGTGTAGTATACCTTTAAGACTGTGCTCCTCATTTCGCTCCCATGGCAATCCCCATGCAGGCACACACGCTTTGAAAGTTTGACTGGGGAATTATAGAGGTATAATACTGTGAAACGGCAGCGGTTGGCTGGTTCCAGATCCCCGCGTTATAAATAGGAACGACTGAGGCGATCTTTTTTTTGAACAGCATCTGGCCGTGAGCGACACACTTCTTTCTGGCTATATAACAAACAACAATGGTGAACGCGGAGCCGTGTATCAGATCCAGAGCGACTTGGTATAGATGAGGAGGGCCAATGTAACACTGTTGAGAGGAGAGAGCTGGCTGGCTGCCGTTAGCCAGCCGGTGGTCCGAGCCGTCCGTCCGGCAGCAGCCGAGCCGTGTTTTGACCATGCCGCCGATCGAATTTCGCACCTTGCTGTTCGGCGTAGTAACGCTGCTGGTTGTGTTTCTCATCATCTCAGATATTACTGAAGTGGAAGAGGCTGCAGCGTAAGTATACCATTATACGTCAATATTATGCTGTACTACTGTACTCCTTGTACAGTACACTGTGTGTGTGTGTGTGTGTGTGTGTGTGTGTGTGTGTGTGTGTGTGTGTGTGTGTGTGTGTGTGTGTGTGTGTGTGTGTGTGCGTGCGTGTGTGCGTGTGTGTGTGTGTGTGTGTGTGTGTGTGTGTGTGTGTCTGTGTTGTGTAACATGATGATCCGTGTCCATTTACTTTCAATTTACATTGTCTTCAATGACAACAAAACAAAATTATAGCACAGGTATATACATGTATAAAAAACAATCACATTTAATTGAAGTGATTTTGTTTTATATTTAAGTCAAAGTTTGGAGGAGATCTGAATCTAGGATTAGAGTCTCTGGGGTTCCAGCAGCGTGCAGGAACAGCTGTTCTGCTGGAGCCTGCATGCATTGCATGGGTCTCTATTTCTCTAAGGACTTTATAGTCTGCAGTGTAGCCTGCCCTGCATGCATGTTGTGCACCAGACCAGTCACTAGACCCACAGTGCTTTTGTCTGCGAGCCGCGCGCGCGCGCGCGCGCACACACACACACACACACACACACACACACACACACACACACACACACACACACACACACACACACACACACACACACACACACAGCCAGTGTGTGTGCGCGCGCGCGACTGTGTTTTAAACAGAGAAGGCTCTGGTTTTAAAGAGAGGGAGAAGGCAACAACAAAAGGCCATGAGACAATGGGGAGCGCTTTGCTTCTGAAATCCCATTAATCCTATCCTATATGACTGTCATAGTATATGCTCTTAAAGACTTATTGTCCACTCCACAATTCACCCCTGGAGTTTGCAATTATGTCCACTGCAGCTTGGGTGTTTTGTGTCAGACTTCAGATGTAGGCCGAGTTTGATTTGTTTCTTTGGTTTTAATAGCATGAGTTTGAGGACAAAGAAGAGTCTTGAGCTTTTACAGACTAGAATGAGTAGTACTAGTATGAGGATGTTCTTGCAGTCCATACAGGACTGCAAGGAAATACTTTAAAGGTAGGGGAAGTGATTTCACTTTTGTCAGATATCACCCAAAAAAAAATTTTCTGTTAAAATGCTCTATTATAAGGTGTGGAAACCACATATGAGTTTCCCCTCCCCCACATTAGCAGAGGAGCTAATAAAAGTTCCCCAGTCACCACAATTCTCCTCCAATCAGGAGAGAGCAGCAGGTCACATAGTGTAGCTACTTTTGGGGCCCCTAGTGCACCAGGCTGGTACTACACCATGAATTTCAAATCACTTCCCCTACCTTTAAGGAAATGTACTTAGTCAATTCATTTGTTTGATAAGTCTTAATAATCACTGATAAAACACAGTCATGCTCATTAACCATATAATATTCCAAACAAGACAATTGTTTCCTGCTAAGTGCACCATGGGCATGATTACAATCACCATGACCAATAAACATATAGCCGAGGGAACACAGAAGTGGGGGGACATACTGTAGGTACGGTCAGTCCCTTTTGATTGATAGCAAATGCACAGACAGTTGCATCACATATTCTTCCCTTGGAACCTCTGGAACTTCTCCATGTACAGTAGTATGGGCATGTGACCTCAACAAAACCATTGTCTAGCAAGACATATTTGTATAAATGTATTTGTACATACATTTCCATATGTGGACAGATACTGCTTACCACATACAGATAATTTCAACTTTACCTAGAAGATGTCTGACCAAGATGGATTTTCTTTTTGTCATAGCTGATGAAAAATATTATGCTCAAAATATAAACAGAACTTGGTGTCCCAGTTTTCTTGTTGGCTGACAGACATAATCAACACGATGGTGAAAGAAATAGCCACATCCTCTTTGGAAAAAGGCTCAGAGCAATATTACTTACCTGAACCTGGAGATTCACACGACATTCAGAAATGTAGGTAATGTTAGCAAAAGGGCCTTTCTGTGTGGCGGTTGCATGTCCTCCCTGTCAACCCTAGGGTAGATACCCTCACAAAAACATGTGGTAATCATGGTCTCTAAACTGCCTCCTCACACTCTACGTAAAACCGTGGAAACTCCCCCCTGTCAGGTTAAATTGAGTGGCTTGGACTCCACATGCATGGAAGAAAGCATGAGGTCAATCTGTTGCTCTCCCCAGATTGGCAGAGGGAGCATAGCTCCAGGATTACAATAGACAATTGACACCGGGCAAAGAAAATGGGTTACAAAAATCATGGGCTCGCATTTGGTGGGGTGGTTCTTGTAAGTTTGAGGGTTAAGCATAGTTATATTTAGGTTTTTACACCATTTTACTCAGTTGAAGTTAGGTTTAACCGTTTAGGCATATAGGGCTCGATTTTGGCATTAGCCCTTATACGCAATTAACGCACTTAGCATTGGGGAAGAGGCGTTCCCACACTAAAGTTGGTAATTTCGTTACCAGCTATCTCCCCTAAACACCTCCTATACCCGTTACATTATGCATAGGTGTGGTTTGGGCGTTTTTAGCTTTCATCCAATCCGTGTTGGTCTTGCCATTCCCTTTAATTCATCCCATATCTATTTCCCTTATCCCTACTGCTATACTACCTACTCCTAAGCCTGCAGCCTGGCTGCGGGTTTAGGACAGACACATGCATGATTGAGTAGCTTATTCTCAAAGATTATAGCTCTCATTTTCAAACAATTATAGCTCGGTCAATTCTCAATCATTTCTTACCATTCAACATGTTATGTTGAAAAAACATGTTCCATGTTTTTTTGCTGTATGTGGCGCGCATTTATCCCAAGTCTGCAAAATGTTATAAAGTAAATTGCAAAAAAAGTCGGGAATTCGCGCAAAAACAGACAGTCTTTTTGATCATTCATTTCTCCGTCAATTCTGGACCATTTCTTACATTTCAAATTGTAAAAAATGATTTAGAAACGACCAATGATCAAAAAGGCGTCTGTTTTTACCGAGAAATCCCGACTTTTTTGCAATTTACAGCATTGCGTCACAAGTTAATTAAGTATTTAATTATATTATATACTGTACATTACCTAAACACGAGGAAGTGACCGACAGCAGGCAATCTACAGCTGTTTATAGGACAATCCATAAATAAGGAGATAATTGAACTGGCGCCTTTCCACGTGGAGTCGTGGACATCTCCAAGGCGCACAGATGCGCACCGTGGCTCTGCCTTCTCATATGGGTTAGCGGGTGCTTTGGAATCCCATTATCTAGTTCCCAAATCTATGTGACGAAATTAGCAATTTAAGGGACTGCGCGACAAACACGCCTATGACCACACCTCCAGTCACAAATAAAGGTGTCGGCATAAAGAATAGTGGCTAAGGGAAGAGGAAAGGTGACGAAAATACCAATAAGGGAATTCGTAGCAGGTTTCGGGTAACGTTAGGGATATGGCCGGGAGCGAAAATCGACCCCTATAGTTTACTGAGGTTATGTTTAGGAATACAGAAAACCTGCGCTAGCTGTATACTCTGTTGTTCACCTTATCACCTTGATGTCCTTATGTGATTTTTGAGGGAAGGCTATAATTATAATTATCATTTGTCTAGAATATGGGAGACTCAAGAAAAATGGCCTGCACAGACTCATCCCCAAGCCCAACAGGTATGACACTTTTATTTTGACATCTTTGTTAAATTGTCCACTAATATTCATGAAGCATTCTAGCATGGAAATTATTAATTGATTCCAAACAAATTTTGCACTATTGTGATTAACAGTGTTCAGTGTGGTTTAGGTTATAAGTGAACATATTAGTAATGTTGGGTGGATTATGGCACCACAAGGGGTGCATGCACCACAGCTTGGAACACCTGTCCTGTACACTTGGAGCTCTTCAAGATGTAAAGAAGTGACTGGAGTGGTGGTGTGTGTATAATCGTAGAAGACATGTGGTTGTTTACTCTACACACTAATCATTTTTTTTAATTGTTTCAAAACAATGGAAAAGGGTAAATATATATATTTATATAAGTTTATAGTTAGTTTATTCTCCCTAGCTTCATGGGTCCTGAGCACATTCAAGCCCCTCTTGGCTTAGGGTGAGTTGTAGGCGCTGATGAGACATAACATAAAATACCTAAACACTTTACACTTAACCACTTATGTGATACTTAAACCACACTGTGTTCACATTGTGAACAGGGCAGGCTATGCGCAAACTTGGACATACCCGAGTATAAGCATTTTCATTTTACTACATTTAATGTAGTACTACAAATATTCAAAACATTTTTTCATTTAAAAATACCGTTCTCTCTCTCTGTCTCTGTCTGTCTGTCTGTCTGTCTGTCTGTCTGTCTGTCTGTCTGTCTGTCTGTCTGTCTGTCTGTCTGTCTGTCTGTCTGTCAAATCGTAATGTAAACATCAACCATATAACCATGTCACGCTTATTAGGTACGCTGCAGCAAAGGCAGATCCTACGCCTTTGTCAAGCCAGAGACGACATGAATTCCACGGCCATTCTGCAATCTCGAATAATACTGCCAACGTGTCATCAAATACCTGGGCCTTCAACAAAACACTCTCTAAACTCATTAGGTATAATACCTCAGCATCTACCTTATAATACTGTGAACTCAAGCGACACTGAATGGGTACTGTAATGTTCTGTTAATCCCCCCTTCCCTCAACAGGAAAAATATTCTGAGATTCCTCGATCCGGAGAGAGACATTTCTATTCTGAAGGGTGCTTTGAAACCAGGAGATGTGATCCATTATGTGTTTGACCGCCAAAGCACCACTAACATCTCAGAAAACCTCTACCGTCTTCTGCCGTCCGTATCACCCATGAAAAACCAGCATCACAGACGCTGTGCTATCGTCGGCAACTCTGGGATTCTGCTGAACAGCAGTTGTGGACGAGAGATCGACTCCCATGACTTTGTCATCAGGTCAGCCTTCCTCAGCAGTTGTCAGAGGCGTTTGATGTCAGAGGTGTTTGATGCTTCATCAGCCGCATGGTATTCATATGTTATCACTGCATTGAATACATGTTATCAGCCGTTATCAAGGCTGTTGGCCATACTGATGTTGTTTTCATAATGTGTCAGTGGTTTCACTTCCACGTTTCCTAGTATGTCTGATCATCACATACATATTGGCCTTAGAGTATATATTGAATAGAGAATGAATCCAGAGGAAACCTTCACAGCTTCCGCTGGAGTAGAAGTTTGACAGATTTCAAATTGGATCATTGATGTAAATGATCTGGTTCATTTTGATGTCAGAGTTTAGTCACCACCAGCATAATCAGGCCACACTTTCAAACCATTTTTAATTTCCCCCTTAGAGCCAGTGCATAATGGTGAATAATCATTGGAAAACAGCTGTCAGAGCTGATCGTCATCTTGGAGGGTTTTTTGTTCTAATGATTTGAAAGTTGGAAATGAGCAGACACGCTGGGAGCATATGCTGACTGCACTTGACATTTTGAAAAGTTTCAGCTATCCTCCGGAAATATAATGAGCTGCTTGGAGTGGTGCAGCCTTTCTAAGGATGCATACTCTCATTTGCTGGAAATTCTTTCTCTGAAATATCAGTCAGTTCTTCTTTGTGTCCAACTGGCAGCATCAGGGTTTCTGAGTTAGCCTGGGATTGTCCATAACAATTGCAATAATCAGAAAGCCTTGAGTACGACATTAGATAGTGTGTTTATGCATGATTGCGTGTACTGTATGTACTCTATATGTGTGCATGTGTGCGCACATTCATGTGTGTGCATGCTTTTGTTTTCTGAAGAATAATGTAATATCAACAAAATTAAATATTTTAAGATAAAAACAATAGAAATGGAGTACTCATCGAGCTGATATGTCTGCTTCGGTTGCAGCATGTCTGAAATCCTAGTGTGTCCCAATTATTCTGGCAGTCATTGTTTTTTTATTGATTTTCTTCTCCCTTGGATGTACTCAAATCTCCTTTCATAGAGTGGCAGTCAAAATCCACATAATCCAGCATGGCCAGAGAACATCTACACTAGTACAGTATATTGCAGCATTTAACTGTATAATGAACTAAAAACTAAAAAATGAATACAAAAGAATAAGATGTAACAGGACAAAGTACAATTAAAATGATGAGCAGGTTAAAAATGATCACAGTTCTGTATGCTTATATTGTTTGAGTCTCAAAACAGGCAATCTTGGAACTTATAAGGCAAAAATAAACCAAAATAGGATAGGTAAATGGTGCATATGCATGTGTCATGCACCTCAGTCGCCTCTAGTGATGTCCATATTGCCAATGCCTTCCCAAGGTTCTTGCCAAGCAATTGGCAATTGGGGGGTAGCTCAGATTTATATAGTGCTTTACATAAAATACATCGGAAAACAAAATTTATTTCAGAAAATACATAAAGTAAGTATTACATCAATACAGAATTACAAAGGAATGTCAGTTGGGGAACGCATTTTTTTAAGAGGTGGGTTTTGAGTGATGTGAAGGAAGTGAGAGAGGGGGCAGTTCTGAGGTGGTTTGGCAGAGCATTCCAGAGGTTGGGGGCAGAGACGTAGAAGGCCCTGTGCCCCAGGCATGGTACCTGGTCTTACGGACAGCCAGGAGGTTGGCTTCACTGGACCTGTGGCAGCGGTGGGGTACGTAGGGTTTGAGCAGATCTGAGAGGTAGGGGGGAGCCAGGTTATTTTTAGGTGGTAATCAGGATTTTGTAATGTATTCTGTGATTGACTAGGAGCCAGCGTAGGTCATGGAGGACAGGAGTGATGTGTCTCTGGAGCGTGTACTGGTGAGCAGATGGGCAGCTTAGTTTTGCACATGGACTTTGGAGGGACTGACCTCATGTTTCCTTCTATGCATGTATATAGTCCAAGCTGCTTCTTTTCACCTGACAGGAGAGAATTTCCCTGGATTGATGTAACACGTGGAAGGAACGTGTTATTTCAACCATCAGGCACCCCGGCTGATTACTGTTTATTAATGTTTTTTGTGAACGTACCCAATCTAGGGGACACAGGGAGAAGAGTTGCTATTTTAAATCAAAAACTGTGGGGGGCGTCCTGGATTGTAATTCATTGTCAGCAATAGCATACAGAAGAACACAGGTATTGTGGAATTTTATGGGGCTGAGGAATTTGTACTGGCCGTTAGACTTCTCATGGGAAATATAGTGTTTCAGCTAACTATTTCCATACCGCGGCCTTGCATTCCTTTGCAAGCTATTTGGGATGTTCGGCTAATTTCAGATTTTACTTCACAACACATGGTTTCAAACGGTATATTGTACCCTAGCATACTGGATCTTCTAAAGATAGATTAAATCATATGTCCTGTTAACATATTTGGCAAGTTTTCAGTTATCATATGTTTGGTATAGTGATATTGGCTAGGTCATAGATACAACATTATATGTGGAAGTTGCGTCTTACCAATGTGCTCTGAGAAGTACAATGAGTGTTTTTGTGCCACATCAGAAGGCTAACATTGTAAATATACAAGTAAACTCTTTTGAACTTAATTCCATAAGGGAATCATGAGTAATGTGGTTCTACAAAGTACTTGATTAAATGCAAACTGGCTGACCTGTGGTTGCTTGTACTCAGATGTAACCTGGCACCAGTGGAGGAATACTCTGGAGATGTGGGGCAGTGCACCAACCTGGTGACCATGAACCCCTCGGTGGTACAACGGGCGTTCCAGGATCTGGCCACTGACGAGTGGAAGGAGCGCTTCCTGCGGCGCTTGCAGAGTCTCAGCGGCAGTGTGCTGTGGATTCCTGCCTTCATGGCGAAGGGAGGAGAGGAGCGTGTGGAGTGGGCCATTCGTCTTATTCTGCTGCACACCGTGAATGTACGCACTGCCTTTCCCTCACTGCGCCTTCTCCATGCGGTCAGAGGGTAAGATGCAGTCTATTCACACATTCCCCTTGACACATATGGGGGGTGGGGAGGCATACATTACGGTGCTCAAAATCACAGCAACACCTGTGAGTAATCTACTAGAGTTTGACGAATTCTAATCTATGTGCTATTTTTAAACTGAGCATTAAAGCTGATCACCTCCACAGGCAGTCTGGGTAAGAATGCTCTGCTGCCTTGTCCTTCCCACTGGATAGATTCCCCAAGTCTACTTATTATTATCTTACCTACATTATGGAAGGTTTGTTCAAGTCTAACTCGAGTATTCAACTATTTATGTTGTTCAGTTTCATTAACTCATGGCTTAGGACCTGTTCAAGTTTCAGGCATTGGTCCTGCAGTGTCGTACAGTACAGTCGTACAGTAGTAACAGGGCAGGCCTCTCCTTAGCGGTTAAGATTATTCCTTATTGAACACAGCCAGTAGAGCAACACCCTCTTGGGACCATTGTTTTAAATAGACAACACACAAAAACAAATATTGTTCTCAGGACATTCTCAGGACATTTCAAATATTTTGAAATATTTAATATAAATTTCAAATACCCACAGCCAATTTACAGCATGTTGTACACCCTTGCAAAGGGTAGCCCCATAGTTGCATTTGTTTTTATGATAAACGTATTTATTAGCTGTGATGCGTTCTTTCTCTAAATAAATAATGGCTCTTGCATGTAGGTTTCTATTACCTTTCTATAGTGTTGTCTGATAAATGCTCAGCATGCCATACTAATGATCTATGCTTAAAATTCTGCTCAGCTTGTCTAGTGGCTGGCTATCCTTTAAATAGAATAGCCTTGGCCTCTGGGCATGACCTTACTGTTAACTGGTAAGGTCACACTGAATGGCCTGCCAGATTGCTGCCAATGGTAGTTTTAAGATTAGAGATTAGAGTAGCTGGGTAGTATCCAGATGGTCATGGGTATGCAATATGCAGCCATTCATGGGAATGTGAGGTTGTGTGTGGGTAAAGTCATTTACAAAGCTCTTCGCCTTCTTAATAATTACCACTGAACTGCCCCTCGGGAAGTAACATAAGCTCAAACTGTAGTCTAGCTTACAAGTATGCGTAAACTAGTCTACTGATCAGTTTGCCGCCTTGCCGGTCATAATGTGTAACTCTGTAAGAGTGGCATAAGATATTTGCTGAGCAGTCCTTGTGTAAATAAAACCTAAAAAACTCAATAAAAGATAACTTATTGAGCCTCCTTAAGCACATAGAGGCCCTGAAAGGCAATTCAGAGGAGTCAGAGACTGGGCTTTGTTCATGCAAGTAGTAAATTGTGACTTTTCAGGATTCTACTTCCATTTAATGCAACCACTATACCCCCCACTGACTTAATACCGCATGGGTGGGGATATTGTCACCGTTTGAAGCAGATTGCTTTTTAATGGATCCTGGATCTTGGCCTCAGTGTGCTCTGCATGAGCAAACTGAGAAGAAACCATGGAGACCACACACAGACAACGTGATAGGATATTGAGAGCTAAGCATATGGTCAGTTTGTTGCTCTCCCCAGGTTATATTACACAACAGCCACTGGGTAAAACAAATGGGTTACAAAAAGTATTAGTTATTCTGCCCCAAGTTTTTCTTGTCATGTAATTTGATTATTAATGTTGTTTTGTGTTGATATTATGTCATTTCTTTAACCTTTTGTCAACAGGTATTGGTTGACCAACAATGTCCAGATTAAGCGCCCCACTACCGGACTGCTGATGTATACTATGGCAACACGCTTCTGTGAAGAGATCCACCTATATGGCTTCTGGCCATTCCCTCTTGATCCCCAGGGCAAACCAGTCAAGTACCACTATTATGATACTCTAACATATGAGTATACATCTCATTCTAGCCCACACACCATGCCACTGGAGTTCAGGACCTTAAACAGATTGCACAGACAGGGGGCACTCCGACTCCACACTGGGTCTTGTGATGCAGAAAAAACATCGACATAGCTACAAAAGAATGTTTTCAGGGAAATGTCCCCTATGTTGGGAAATACCTCTTGCTTGACTGAAGACTCTTTTAGCAGTTTGCAGAGTATTTGCTATTTGTGTGAATGAATGTTCTTGTACTATGTAATTTTATGGAACTTTTATCACTTTTAACGTATTATCCAGTCATGATGATGAACTTTGGTTACATGGAAATATGCACTGACTTATTGTAATTTACCAACTTTTTATATGTTTTGCAACTTTTCAACTTTTCAGTGATAGGATTAAGTTATTGCTGCTGATATGCCTTCGACAAAGATTGTGAGTCTGTGAAATTACCATTTACTTTATTTTGGAGGGTAGAATGTGTTTACAAACTTTATCAATGTATCAGTTATGGTTATAATATTGACAAGAATAATGAAATGAACTAGGACTAGGCAATGGGATCGACATTTTCTGATTGTATTTTTGAAAGATTGTTCAAATTACCACATAGATTCATATACCACTATACATTTTGCCAGAATATAATGACAACTTTGTGTTTGATTTGCAAGGCACTGATTGGACCACAAGATGGAGCACTGGCTGAATAAACTTAAAATATTTTGAAATTCATAATCAGCTCAATTTAGGGTTATACCCTTCTGAAAGGTCAGGAACCAAGCATCACTGGTACTTAGTTAATGATCAGCCTACTTACAGTATACCAAGCCGACTTTTAGGATAAAGCTCAAATTAAAATGCTGTAAACCAAATGTAAATTCTCCACCTGTAGAACATGGACAGACATTTGATATTAAGGGTTTACTTAGAGAGCAAAATGCTTGTGGAACCGGTTAAATTGTATTCCAGCTCTAGAGAGAATAAGGGCAAGGAATGCACCAGCTGTTCACACAAGACGGTTTACACAGGCCCGGCCAAAAGCAAACGTGTGTTGAAAATGTTTCTCCAGAAACATCAGGGCTATTTGTCTACTCTGCACTGGATTTAGTGATCTCAGATTGTATGTTTGGAGTGCTATTCGACTAACTTTGGTGACCTTTTGTACTGTTAAAACTAAATACAAGCCTCCCAGTGTCTTCTTTGTTTTTAAGATTTGTTTTTTGGCTTTTGTGCCTTTATTGATAGTTACAGTGAAGACAGACAGGAATGAGGAGAGGAGGAGACATACTGTATGGAGTAATGGTTGCATTTCTAGGCCTAAGCCTTCTAAAATGTACAGAACTATCCCCTGGTCAACTTGTTGCTGCACAGTTAATTGCAGCAGAATACTAAAATTGTAAATACGTACTTTTTGTGTTTATCAATGTGTATTGCAACTAGCTTGTTTATATCTGAGGCTCTGAACTGAGTTTGCTGAGTTTGGAGTCATTTTGAAAATGTAGCTGTCAATAATGTTTTATTCAGTTGCAACATGCCACCGTGTAGAAGTTAGCAGAAACATGTAAGTTAATGTCAGCCACTGAGACAAGACATGTGATTGCTCTATAAAAAGTGTTTAACAGGATGCTCCTGTTGACTTAATGTTGGTCTTATTATGGTGCCAAAAAATAGACATGAAAGTAGTACTACAGATCAGCAGGGCATCTGAAGTCATGAAAGGAACAGTTGTTCAGAAAAAATAGAAGCGCCTGTGACCAATATTACTAAGTTAATTAGCAGAGGATCTGCCATAGGGCCACAGTTTGGATTTTCCAGAAATATACACTTCCTGCTGTTCAACTGTGTACATGTTTACAGTATTATTCCTTATTCTTCTCAATGTCATGTACAGTGATTAGGACACCTTGAAGCTCACAACTTGTATGTGAAAAGTTGTCAAATACTCAATACTTAGATAAAAGTGACATTGTGGTATAACAGAATGTGTGTTCTTTTGTGTACAGCATGTCAGCAGATACAACAGTTTGGCCATGACTGCTTCAGAATATAAACAAATATGTCAAATTATTGTTACCATGTGACGCATACATAATGAAGAGGGTTTATTTCGGTATTTCTCAAAGAAAATTGAAACTGCAGAACCAGCCTTGGGATGATTGTGTGTACAATAACAGCACTCTTCCAGAAAACAGAAATGGAGAAATCAACACCAATATAGGTACTTCAAAAGCTGTTGGAACATTGGCTTGACATTTCAAATAAGTACATTCTACAAATAGCTACCACAGTGACTTTGATGCATTTTATGAGAGGAAACATTTGTCGCAATTCAAATAAAGGTTTCTAAGAGACTTGCAAATGACAAACACAGGAGGGCATAAGACATAGCCTTCAGCTCTAGATGAGTCAACAAACAAATGGCAATCACACAGCATTACAAAATAACACAACTACTACAAGTTCATTACAGAAAAACAACTTGGACGGATACTTAATTAAGCTGCAGTGTAACAGATAAAAATTAGAATTGAAACAGAACAATAGACAAGCAGCCTTCCGTGTATACAACGTAGGTAGTTGTGAAACAGGCTTCTTAAAGCACTGCAACAGGTTGAAAGAAAGCTTATTATAACCTCAATATTAGACTGTCACTAAAGTAAGGCAAGGATGGAAGTGGAGGTTTACCCATGTATGTCTTCTGTACTTTTAATATATTGTTTTAAACGCTTGAAACAAGCAAAAATATTACTGTTACAGCTTAAATATTGAATGCGTTTAAAATATATTACTCTCAAGCATACCAGTAGATGGTACAGTAAGTGTTCACGTGTCTACAGCATATTCCGGCGGTGTTAATTCAGTAAGGGTGCCTTTTTCCTCGATCAAACAGCAATCTTGATTAAACCACAAGGTCACCCACAACACAAATTATGCTTTGTTTAAAAAGTATCGCACTCAAGGTAGCATGACATGGGGAAACTTGTGAACTCCCTTTGGTCTATCGTTGCCTTTCAGATATCATAACCATAATAACGTTTTACTTGATATTATTTCAACAGTGTAAGTGGTCTTGGACAATTTCACAAATACCTTTGCTGTGCTTTTGTCAGATGTAATAAGATTCAGTGCTCATGCTGTTTCTATTATTTGAATAGACTTATCTGACTTCTTGTTTCATGCTGCTATGTTATCCTGTAAGGTTTTTGAAATTCCTCTATCTACCCTTTTCCTAAAATTATATGCCAAAAACAAAAAAAAAGTGGCTAGCAGCCTAAATGTGATACTATATGCTTGTTGTAAGAATTTGAATGTCATGGTAACCAAGAAATTCACCTTTAATAAGAATATTGTTATTGTATGTTTAATCGAAACGCACCAAATTGTACTTTTCATTCGTTTTTCTTCCCTTAACATTATAATTTCTTCATATTTAATCTAAAATAAGATTTACTTTCACATATATTACTTCAGTGCACCAACAAGAACAAACTTGATCTGACATTTGACCTCAAATGACTGTCTTCCAAAATACTTTAGAAACCTTATGGGAATTGTCTTAATGACTGGCCTGGGTTCCATCCTGATTCGCTGTGTTCCGCACATCTGAAATGTCACTTTGCAAATCAGTCTGGTCAGAGCCTACTTGACTTGCATTTCCCTGACATAACCTGTTAACTAGCCATGTTTTATCTGATTGGATGGTGTTCAAACAAACGTGAACTAGTGTTTTTTCCTCAAACAAACCACCTCCTCAGCTGCCTTTCAACTTTCATTTACCCTGCCTACCTGTGTGGAGATAGGCTCCCGGCTAGACTGATTTGCAGCAAATCAAACTGGATCCCAGACTACGTAATAACAGTTTAGGGGAGTCCGTTTGGTACTGTACCCTACTGTAGATACACATTCTCTCAGTCTCTCAGCCAAAACTAGTCCCTATTTGTTTAGGTACTTCCTCAAACTTTGGGTGAACTTCAACATAACGTCTTAAGAGAAGCAAAAAACAACAACAAAAAAGAAAAACAAACAAAAACAAAAAAAACAGAGACAACTTTTTTTTTCCATGTTCCATTAACTCAAAAATACAATAATTGTCTGATAACATTTGGCATACCAACATGCACTAGCATGGGCCGATTCCTGACATTATTCATACTTCAAATCAAATATGTGCAGTTAACAAACAAACCCCAGCTGAGCTAGCAGCACAATAGAACTTCTCATAGAACTAACAGTAAAAAATATATACTCTTGCTTCAATCAGGAGGACATAAAACCTCATACAGTATATGCACAATGAAGTGGTTAGTAGATACCGGTAGATCATCATTTGGTACAACAGAAATGTAACAATGGAAGAAAAAACATTTTTACATTGTGCAAACTAAAAATTTGAATGAACAGTTCTTTGCGGAATGTACTTACAACGCACAGTTTAAGCAATAAATGCTGGCCTGCAGCAGCCATCACGTTTCCTGTAGGCTATGCATTTATCATTCAAGAATATGAATCAACTCCAATCACATGGCATGTAATTAAGGGGTTGATGAACTTTGTGCAACACAGTGTTATAGCAGGTAGTGATTATTATATATTCCTCAATCCAAGTTACAGCCCATGTTTTACATTCAGTGTAAAATATAATATAAATTATTATTTCTGTTAAGACAATGCACAATACTTGTTAAAGGATGAGAGTGAAATCAAACATCCTAACGCCTGGTTGCAGGGTTGAAGGGTTTTCCACTTCCAACATTACGAATAGTTTAGACTTGACAGAAACTTAACTACAGCAGCAAATAATGATTGACATGCTGTATGGGGCATACAAGGACAGAGCTCTTCTGTATATGTAGGGTTTGTTAGGCAAATATTAGGAACACAAATTTAGAATATAAACATATTCACTTTGGATTGCCTGGGTAATCAGTGAGGTGTGACCACCACACCGACTTCATGCTGCATGGCATTCACCTGAAAAGCAAATGAACAGGCATAATTACTTTTTATAGTGACAGTGAGTGAGCTTAGTCCTTTCAGCAGGCTACAATCCCCACTTGTGTTAGAGGAAATAAGAATGTCTAGTCCTTTGTGGAGCCAAGAATGTCAGGTAAACAGGAGGCCAAACCTTCCTTTGAGGAAGTGGTTGGGTGTTAAAGAACAATTGAAAGAAGGAAGGGAGAAACCCAATGTCAACATCTGAACTGATTTTGACTCCAATATTAAACAGTTAAACAAGAAACATAACAGAGATCATTTTTCTGCAAACATATACTAAACTGTGAAAAAAAAGAATTCCAAAAGACTTCAGGAAGAACTTCTTAAACTAACCTGTATTTTACGTCAAAGAGGGTCGAGTCATCTTCGTCATCGTTTTCTTCATTGAGGGGAGCCATTTCAACACGCTCTGCTGGTGTAGTTATGATGTCATATTTTCGTGTTTTTCGAATTCTTCTTCCAGATCTGTGTGGTGGTGGCACGGAGGGGGGGGGGGGGGGGGGGGGGGGGGGGGGGGGT
>CM076969.1:41042606-41193464 GCA_039105355.1 Benthosema pterotum
ACACACACACACACACACACACACACACAAAGCCTGATTTGAAATCAGCCAGGACTCTAGGCTATAGTCTCGGAAACAGACTAGTTGAGAAGTGACATTTCAAATTGTTTGGAATGGAGCAAGACAGGCTGGATCGATTCTAGGCTGCCAAAAAATAGCAGTAGTTATCTGTGTCACAACTTACAGTCAACTGTGTCATAATAGTGCATTAATAAATGTACGAATTACCATTTTGTGTAGTCTCCAATCAGATAGCAATAATTTTCTTTTAGTAGACGCTTTTAGTTTCATCTGGTGCTGTATACTTGCCTGCATGAAAGCCTAATGGTGTTAGGTCATTGTGGATGTGTGGCTATTATGCACAAGTACATGTATGGATTATGTGACATATGCAGGCAGCCAATTTTGAATAATATGTCACATACAGTCCTTGTGCAATATTATATTAGAGTAATACCTTTACTTATGACCCCTTAGAAATAGTAATATATAATTACTTGAATAAAGAGTAATATGCAACAAATGTATGTTCATACGTTCATGTGTTCATGTATGTACTGTATGTTCATGTATGTTCATAATTTCAGCTAGGTCTGGAGGTAAAGGGTGCATGCCATGGCCCAAAATGTTGGGCCATTGGATAATGCATGGTGTAGAGTAGAACCATTGTCTACTCTACACCATGCATTATCAGAATATAATTAAATTGTCTGTAGTGACTGAGGAGGAGCTGAGTGGAATGTATTTCTCTTTGGAAAATACATTTAGCATTACCTAAATTACCACTAAGAGAAACAAAATTGAAGATTAGCCAGTTGTAATTGAGTGTTTATTTTTAAGTGTTTATTTATAATTTAGTGTGATTTTCAGAGTCCTGTTGAGAAGGTGTTTGAAAACATGATTTCAGTTGCAGGGGAAGGGATGCAGTCATTTTACAGTTCAATTGGTGGGTAAAAATGAAGCTCATGGGTGTGAAATGGATTTCATGAGTCGACAAGGTTAGCTTCCCAGTTTCCAATGTCTTGATGACATCAGAGACACAGTCGAAGATTATTTTGGCAATGGTTCAGTCTTTCACTCGCTTTGGAGATACGTATCTATCTGCACCAAATAAATAGGGAGAAGAGGAAACCAAGTAAGTGTCAACAGCTGGGAATGTTCTATGAAAAGCTCCCCTGGGATACTCTGTTTACATGGGCTTTGTCTGGGGTGTGCTCATCTTGTAACTTAAGACTTTATGAGCAGCTTTTCCCCATGCATGTCAACCTGTAGTGCACAGGCAACCCAACTGGCCTTTCTGGTTTCTGTGCTTTGCATTATGTTTTCTTTCTCATTTTAAATGCAAGGTGAGCTGCATCTCACCATGTTGTTATAATGAAGAAGGTTGGGTCTGACATCAGAAGTGACAGATTAGAGTTGAGAAATAGCATTTTGGAGTAAACAAGTTAAACAGATGCTCTCCTCCATCACCATGCAATGGGACAAAGTTTCATCTTGAAATACTGTAAACACTCCAATATAGCTTCATTTAACCATGGAAAAAACAAAGAACATGCATGTTAATATGTGCTATGTTTGAAACACACTCTCCAGCAGTGCCAGGACCATTTTAGGTTATTTTTAAAATCACTTGGTGCCCCTCTATTGATACGGTGTAAAAATAGATGGCAAGAGCTCCAGCGATGCCATGGTTTGAAAACAACAGACCGACATACTATTTTTAGAGAGGCCATGGTCTCACAGCAAAAAAAGTGCTTGCTGACATTTTTAGTCCCTTGAAGCTGCAAAGCCATTTGACTGTCCGTAGAATCTTGCAGTATTAATGTGCCCTTAGGAACTGCAGGCCTGCCAGAAGAAACGACCCTTACTGACTGTGTCTATTTTCAGTTTTGGTCACTGTGCACTAGTAATTGCGTATGGACTGAATGTTTCGTCATATTCTGACCATACAATAACTTTCATAATATCTGCTGTAATAAAGACCGGAAACATTTGACCTCTAACTGAGTGGAGACGGCAGGATAGTGGTGACGGAACTAAACTCAATCATTGCTCTTACATACAATCATACAAATATATAATATATATAATAAAAATATATAATGTACATATATTTATATAGCAATGGCTCAGTTATTCTGCTAATTACTAATTAACTAAATTTACCGCTTCTCAGAGTGCAGGTTTGTTACTTACTGTAGGGCCACACATTTGGAAATATGTCATAGAATTGGATTGGAATATGAAACATCTGCCAGTTATACAGTACATTCACATCATCATGAAACCAATTTGAACATTTGGAGCAGAGTTTCTTCCGTCGCCACTGCCACGAGTGTCTGCTAACAAAGTTTTCATGCCGATTGGTCCAACAGTGGCTGCAAGATTGGATGGTTTCACAGTCTGAATCACAAAACAGACAGGTCGACATGCCGAAAGCATAATCCCTGGCCTTCGGCTGTCTGTCCGGCCGACAGACATCAATGTTGTATGGCTGTTGAGGTGCATTATACTTAAGCTTACTGCCTTGTCAATGAGGCGAGTTAGCTTGCGTACGTGAGCCCTGACATACTCAGGCCTCAAGGTAAAATTCCTGCTCAATGGTGGAGGGCTTGATGTGTATTGCCTGAAACAGATTGGCCAGGCATCTGTCTGAAAGACACAAAATAGAAGGGGAGAGCTGCAAGCCTTGCCTCAACATGCAATGGAATTCACAAAGAGCAAAATTTGTATTTGGTTTTGCACTTACGTTGAATGATCCATGATCTATTATTTGTTTCTATGGTGCATGGGAGCGATACAACGGTCTTAACTATGAGCTTGATTTGCAACCATTTGGACATAAGGAGTTGGTGGTTAAATGGTAAAATGGCATTTATATAGCACCTTTATCCAAGGCACTTTACCTAGTGCACTACATTCACAGACACACCATTCATACATCGGGTGCAGCTGGAAGCCTTGCAAGGTACTGGGATTCAAAGCACTGCCCACGGATCATCAAGGTGCCACAGACACCTTGTGTTAAGTGTACATTTCAGTAAAGATCAACATGAACTCAGCTGCTTGTATGGCATTCAGCTGTGCTGAACATGACTACAGCGAGCCTATGTTATTGCCATACTTATGCAATTCCAGACTAATTGCCATGTCAAGAAGTCAAAACCGGTATTGTAGTTGTACTACTGTGGCATGGACCATAGCAACATTATCAAAACACATTGCATGCAAGCGATTTCATTGCATGTAAGTGATGTTCATTCCTTTTTGGAGTGCCTGTGTGATTATTGATTTCTTTCTATGTACACATACTTTCACACTATCTTTATTGTGAATGTGCAGTGGTTGTCACAGACATGTCATCAAACCTACCAGCCTTCCTTCATCTAAAGGCATGTGTGTTTGTCTTGGGCCACCATGGTAACCACACACACAAATTCCAACATGACATGTGCATGGCAAACATCTGCCTTGCTGTGTCTCTATGGCGCTGAACACACCTACATGGGTATTTAGGAACATAGCTTTTGTTTTCCTGAATTTAGTATAGCTACTAAGCTTCTTGACATGCTAGAAAGGCTTACATACTAAAAGTATATATGAATTTGAACAGAGGCAGACAGAAGGATACAGAGATCTCTATAGATGCAGAAAAGCCATATATCACAAACCCCACTGCTATAACCAGAACTGCTATTTTTTGGGCAAAGAAGAAGAAAAAACAGACAAATTCAATAAGGGACCAAGCCTGCAGGGACTTCTTGGTCCCTTATTGATTTTTTTTCTTCTTCTTTGAAATGCTGTTTTGCTTGGAACAAAGGTTTGGAATTGGCATCGAACCTTTGGCCTCACAGTTTGGCAGGGGCCAAAGCAACGGTGCTGGAGATTAGCTGTGCAGATGGATGGTCGTGTGGATGAACGGATGTGGATGGACATGGGTGCAAAACCTCTCCATCCCTTTCATGCAAGTAATTGAGAATATTTAACTATGATGAGGCAGTATTGCTTTAAGGTTTTCTTAATTTTCCAAAAAAAATAAAATTTTGGAGTTAGGCAGTGCATGCCCAACAGCAGAGATATTGACAAAGGTATACATTCTTTCTGTGATAATCTAAGAACAATCTGGTTTAGATCAGCAAACTTTAAAAAGTAGTTACAGATAACTCAAGTACAAAATATTTTTTTGAGTTGAGCAAAAAATATCTCGGAGCATAAAGTGTACAGCATTGACATCTTGAATCAGTCCCTGTAAAATCATAAAATAGAGATTTTTTTTTTTACTTTTTACTTAAAGGAAAACAAATATAGGAAATGTCTGCTGTATTGTTTGCATTCTGTACCTGTTTTTTTCTTCCTGTGTTTCCTTTCATTTCCTGCTGATTCCCTGTAGAAGTCTCAAAGAAGCTGTTGCTCATTTGCACGTATAAATGCGAAAGTGAAAACACTTTCACCATTTTAGCACCACTCATAAAACACTCTGCAACCTCACTGCTTTCTAAACTCTGAATTTGCCCCATCCATAATGCATTATAATGCCTTGTATAAGTACCCTTGCTGAATATTTAATATTTTCTCAAAATGCTACAAAGCAATAAGTGGAAGGGTGCATCCAGTTTTACAGTCAAGGATGGAAATCTGTGTGACAGAATCCAGCAGAACATTTCATGGCATGAATGCAGTTCTTATGATTATTTTAGTAAGTGTATAACTATCCCAACATTTTGTTACACAGCTAAGCTGACATAAACAGGATATGTTTTTGTGCTTTTTGTCCCCCTTTCCACCCCCAATATAGTGGTTATGCCCATTTGAATTGATTCCTACCCGGCCCTTCGCACATTTCTGTATTCTAAACCATTGACTCACCTGCCAGAGAGGAATCCCCACCGAGAGGACATAAAACCTTCGTTCCATTATACCCAATATACAGTATACCTATAGCCCAATATACATAAGTTGTAATTTCAATTCAGTTAAATTACAATTCATTCAAATGTCAAATAACAAGAAGTTGTCTCAAGACACTTTACATGTAGAGTAGAGACCTGGCAGAGACTTTACCATATGAGCAAGCAATTTGCATTTACAGTATGTAGAAAGTACATTACAACGTACATACTGTAGCAATAGGTGGTGTAAACATTGCAACTTTTTGCACACACACACACACACACACACACACACACACACACACACACACACACACACACACACACACACACACACACACACACACACACACACACACACACACACACACAGTTTGCTTTTCAACAATGTTGATTGTAAATAAAGAAATGAAGAAATAAAGAAATAATAGAAATGTCTAACACAAATATTATCACCCCTTGGTAACATGATGTTGTAATCCATGTAGAGTGATTTCTATTGAGGATTGTCCAGCTTTGGGGTCAGTCATGCCCGTCAATTAAATACATCTGGAGCCCCTCAATTCACACAAGTGTGATTTATTTTGTGTCTGCCTTTTGAAATTATATCTTTGGCAGCCCCTTGTCATGTGATAGAATGTCACACACTGGCATGTAAACCTGTGAAATGACAATTCATAATCTTAACAAATACTAATAATATACACAATTTCTGTCTTTTGTACAGACCTGCACTTATAAAGCATTCACTTAGACCGCAAAAAACAATAACCCTAGGCCTATATAATCAAATAATACCTAGAATAATAATTAGCCCCTGCCCCCCTCCCCCATTTCCAACCTGCCAGCCCTTATTGACACTGCCATATTTCACAGAATCCGGACCATATGGCACACAACCCCTGCTACCAGTGTGGGCACATTGCATTGTGATCTTGTGTCGCCACACTATTTTTGACATTACCTGTTTTGAGTGTTTAATCACACACGCACGCACGCACGCACGCACACACACACACACACACACACACACACACACACACACACGCCCTGACAATAGAAAGTTTAACTACATCTGAATCTAATCCAGACACATCTCTGACACAATATAACCAATAACAGGAAAATTCTGCGGTATTGTTTCTGCATCCCTGCTTTTTCCTCCTGCTTTTCAGCCAATTTCCTAATGATTCCCAGAAGAAGGGTTGGGCTTCAATTCCATGCTCCCAGCCCTTTTAAATCCTATAAATAACTGAGACTTCAGAAGCTAGAACAGTTGTACTCTGTATTAGATGTTTCCATTCACAGGCTACATTCCTGGCGTAGGTCTAATCCATTTCCACCCACCAACTTGTTCAACGTGATTCATGCCTAAACAAGTCTATGTACAGTACAGTAGTAACAAGTGTATACTGATACAGTCACACATTTTCAAATTCGGACCATTCAGACATGCAAACCCAGCACAAAGGCTGTTTGCTGGATGTGAACCATATACCTGGGTAGTTGACCTTTACTTTTCATTTGTTTTAAATGAGTCACTCTGAAATTACCTAATGTGTCAGTTTTGTAACTGAATGTGCTTCATTTTGATTAGACTGAGTTAACCCTTAATCTGTGCTTGACTGTAGACTACTAGTGAGTGGGGAGGAATTGGCAGAGAGTCATACAATTTCTAACCTTTGCTGACTTTTTCGAAAGGGTGGAGAATTATTATTCATGACTGTAATGTGCTGACACACTGGACCTGCTGAGAATAACCAGTAAGATGCTGCACGTCTTACTGGTGCGCAGCAACCATATACACTTCATATCTGGGTATGCTCAAATGTGGAGTGGGATATGCACGCATGCACACTGTACACATACACAGACGCACGCACAGACAGACAGATTTCTGCCTGGAGTACATAGTAAATTTACATAGTAAATCATTCATTCATTCAGAAGCGTACACATGTGCACCCTCAGCCACACACCTGTAAATGTGTAAGTAAACAATACAACATCAGTCTTTTCTTATACAAACAAAACAATTGAAACCAATACTTTAGATTTACATTTCTCACAACCTCCCAGCATATAGTTTTGGATAATAAAACTTTTTTTCAGCTTTTCAGAAGTTTAATGCAGCCTACTTGATTGATTGTGTCCTTTTCATGCTCATATGTGGCGTTCCAGTTCCAACATGTTGTGTCATGGGGTGCTAGGTATATGGGGGTCTGAGTGGAACATCACCTGTAGCACGGGCGTAGACACGGGGGACCAGGGGGACAGTTGTAGGGGGGCCCGAAGCCAGGGGGGCCCACTAAAAGCTTGGATTAATAAGGTTTTATTTGTATTGATTATTATAAAAATAATCAAATAACCCCCCCCCCCCCTCCAGGAAGGGGGGCCCATGTCAAAAAAGCTGTGCAGGGGGCCCAGAATTGCTAGCAACGCCCCTGCCTGTAGCCTGGGGGTGTGACCATGTGCTTTGGTGCTTGGAGAGGGGTGAAACGCCACTGCTTCAAAGACTACACCCTCCTTCTGTAAAGAGTTACCCACAGTTAACTTATAACTCCTTGCAACTATTTGCAAAGCCATTGCTAGTTGCAATCTGCTGTGACATGCAAAAAAGGCAACCCAGATGTTTTATATAGACCTATGTGACAAACTGATTATAATAATAATCATAATAATAAATGGATAAAATGAAATATTACACTACTCCAACCTCCCTTCACCGAATGTCACCGACAGCAACTCTTAATGAAATGAACAAGTTGGCCACTGTTGTAAACAAGTGTGTTCTTTACTAGTGTGTCTAATCAGTTTGTTGTACTTGTAGTTGTAGGCCTACCTGAATTGTACTGTGATTCCCAAGCTGTTATAAGTTTTGTTGCAGTGTGTAATTGACCTGTACTGTAACTCTCCTGTTCTGTTAATACAATTTTCATCCATCCATTCATTCAGTTGCGAAGTTGAATTTCAACTTTAACGTATGAGACCTATGTGACAATTTAACGTATAATCGGAGGCTGGTATTGCGTGTCTTTCTGTCTTTGTTTTGTTTCTGAAGAGGTAGGCTACTCTCCTCGCATCATGTAACGGCATCATTTAATTGGGCCCATTAAGACAAAGGTAAATCGCATAGACTTTTTTGGTGCATGTGCTACTGCAATGCACAGTTCCACAAGCCACAATATCCCATAGCCCTAAGACACTTCCACTCTGTGATTGGGTAGTTCGTTCGTTGTTCCAACCGCGGATGCATGATTGTTCAAAATCAAATCTCTACTAGACAATATACACTGATACTGTTGCCAATATATTCTGCGAGGAATCCTTACAATGTAGCTATAGTCTAGTAGTTAGTTCATTTCATTGTGGAGTTTAGCAGAGAGTCTTGTCTGGTTGCCTGACAACCAACTAGCCAATCCTTGGCGCCAGATTTATGCCAGAGCATTAAAGTATAGAAAGAGTTACGACATCTCCGTTCACTTCATGGGGACAGTCCAATGGCGGCTCTTCTACATGGACTTTTATTAAGAATGGAGACAACAAAGAGGGACAAGTCCTGGACCGGAAGTAGGCAGAAATGCATTGGACCCGACCCAGACAACAGCCCAGCTTTAATGATCTCAAATCCCTTTTATTTTAGATAGTTTCGTAGTACAACATAAACATGAAATAGACTTTATCTGTTACTGTATACCCTATTACTTTAAAACTGTTGTCATGATGCAAACATGCCTAAATAGCTCTTACCGATATTTTCGGCGAACACAGTATTTGTAAGTCCAGCTTGTCCTATTCAGGCTACTTCCATCGAGCGCTCTGTTTCTGACCCTTCTATGTCGAAACTCTGACACAAGTAGATGTCTCTGGCGCTACCATTCAAACCCAACCCCTCAGGCAATGGGAAGTAGACCCCGATACCTTATCAAAGAGGAATCTGGAGCGCACACACAAGGCACGGCAGTGGTTCATACTCTCACACACACACACAGTCGGTGTGCGTGTACCGTTTGCCCATGGCGGTGCAGCAGAGGAGCAGCAGTGGCGCCGTGGCAAGCCACATAGTCTCCTCGGAATAATCGGGAATTCGAGCTGAACCAACCAACGAGGTCTCCCCAGTCAGATCTATCCAAGGAAAAAGGCTGGTGAAATAAATAATGCGTTTTGACAGAAAATCCGGCGCCTGTCATGATTCACTACTCGTGCCTTTGAGATCGAGAGCAAGAACATCGTCAGGGAGTTCACACCACCGCGTCCCTGTGCGCCGTCGACGTCGAGGGGGCGATGTTTATTCTTTCCAAGTCGTAGTTTGTCATAAGTAAAGAGAGAAAGAGGGTGTGTGTGACTGACAATATTATAGTGAGAGCAGACAGTCAGTGATCGCAGCTGCAACAAGGGCACCGGACGAATGCTGTCTTATTCGGGAGGAGGAGGGACGCGGTAACACTGTCTGTCCAGCCGGCAGGGTCATCTTCAATCTGAAGTGCTGCTGGAGCAGGAGCCGCTCTCTCTTCTCTTCTCTGCAAGGAAGGATGCAGGTGAAAAAGCCCAGCAGGGAAGACTCCTCGGACAGGAGCATGAGCGGAGGTGGAGGAGACGTACTCCACCACCAGCACCAGCAAGACGATGACCCCAGCAGCAGCAAAACATCATGCTTCTCAAATATCAAGATATTTCTGATAGCGGAATGCGCCCTGATGTTGGCACAGGGCACGGTGGGAGCATACCTGGTGAGTAGGTTAGATTATAACACAGACTGTTGGGATTGAGTCTGCAGCCCGAGTGGGCTGTAGTAGGCAACTGCTCGCGAGACGTCGGTTTTATAAACCAAGTGGTGGGTAATACGATCATTACGAGTAGACACATACTATATCAGTCAGACACTATCCTACCATGCAATATCACACACGGCTTCTATGGGTTCTGCTTGCATGGTAGCTATAGTTGCACGCATGCACCGCAGTGCTAGTCTGATGACAAATCATCAAAGTATAATATCAAACGTGCAGCAATCAGTACTGTACTGTGCGTGCAGCGTGGTACAGTATGTGACATAATGACACAAAGTAACCGGCTAGGTGGGCTTGTTGTGTTGCTGCACACAGCCAGCCATCGTGTGGCTGGCTCTGCCCCAACAGACAGCACAGCAGAGCTGTTTCCATCCCTTTGAATGAATAGCTCATTCTAATGTAATTACACGTGCACAGTGATTCGGCAGCCTGCCATTAGCATCATTTGAAATATGTATTTGTTTATTTATTTATTTACTGCGGTATTAGACCAACAATGAACGGGCATGGCTAAATGGGACATGCTGCATGCTTATTTTTAGTGTTGAGCTAGTAAAACGATGAGGATAACAAAAGGCTAATAATAATAATAGCTAATAATAATAATAATAATAATAATAATAATAGCTATTTATAGTTATGGGCAATTGCAATTTAATAGTGTTTATTTAATATTCAGATGGGAATTTAGCCTTAGACTGAAATGTGTGAATATGACATGCATGTTGTCTAAACATGTATTGTACTAAAAGATGTCTAAACATTTTGGAGAACAAGTTTATGGCATGTCACCTTTTTATATAGGTAGTTAAATAGTTCTACAATGTTAGTCACCAAGGTCAAGGGGCCATAAATTGCAATAGACTTTATCATTCAATTATATTCCCATGCTTTCTAGTTAGTTTTTCTGTATTCACTGGCTGCAATCTTGGTCAATGACACCTGGTGCCACCTGTAGCCCATGCTTTTATGGTTCAAATCTTTAGTTAGTGCAAGCAACAATATGCATTCCATGTAGTCGAACATAAAAACATGAGTGCATGCATTCATGAATTGATCATTTGAAAGTCTCCCAATATTTATACGCACAATTTCTGGAACAATCCTGCAGCGCAATAACCTTTTCACAGTTTAAGTGAAACTCAAAAACTTCGCACAGGTGTTTATTTGTTCAGCTACTGTTTACTTTCTAAGGAACAGTCTCCATTGAATAGTTCACTTACACTGAAGTGAACTATTTGGAATTCAACATATCCATTCAATCTGGAGCCTCAAGCTCAACCTGCCACCTCATTGAAGAGGCAGGACCGCCAGCCTAGGGCAGCTTTTCACAGTCAGAATGTCTTCCTGCTGGAAGAGACACTTGCTCGTGAGAACCTAATAATTTATGTCTTGTACACAGGAAAATGACAGCAGCTGTGTCGTTTTGTTCACAGCATCAGCTCTCCAATTTTGGCCACCTGCTCAAACATGCCAATTTGAATAGTAAACCGAGGGCATGAGGTGAGCATTGCATTTGCAAATGATGGCCTTGGTTGTGAGTGAGCGAGAGGAACAACACGATTTGCCTGGACAAACACATGAGGATATTATTTGTTATGCTCTGTCATTACAAACACAACAGCGTTTGCCTTCAATGGGGCCTGCTTGACATGGCCTGTGGTTCAGGAAGATCCTGGTTCCCCGCCATCATGAGCTATTGTTGCATCCATGATTGGATTGATGCGACTTACAGTAAGAGTGTGCAGGCCGTTAAGGGCAAAACCCAAGTGCCACGGGGCGTGCTCTCCATTAGTGGCTTACAGCACAACCTACTCATCTTATAGCACCACAACCATCTTGTTGTTCTTGTTATGACTAGTGGGAATGGCCACAGAAGAACCAGTATAAATTGCATGGGATGATCTATTTGCTTTGCATTGTGTAATGTAAAAAGGGTCTTACCTGAGTGTTCATGTAACCACTTAATGGCCAGTTTTGTGGGGTTTTTTTCCAACCAATATTTTAGGTTGTTATTAGACAAAGTAAGATTTGTGTTAATTGGTGTTAATTGTTTTTCATGTGTTGCTTTATTTCTTTCTTTTGTGATTTTCAAACACAGGGCTGAATATGGATTTTTTTACAACCAAAAATATGGTGATTTTTATTATTTGCTATAGTCAGGGATTAAAGTTCTCAGTACTGGGTACTGATTTCAGTCCTGAGGATTTCACAGGGGTCATTTAATTAGCTCAGTGCTATATTATTAGTATTCGCTTAGATCATTTTCAGTCTCAAGATTTTTTTTTTTACTTTAATCCCTGTATAGTGCTATTAGACTCCATGAAATTACATCTGGCCACAAAAGTTCACAGGATCTGCTGAATGTGAAGGTAAAGGTACTATGGATGGCTGCATCATAGGCTCAATGTGGCAGTTTGTCAAGCTAAATTAAGCAGCAAATGAAAAACAATTAATACCCATCTTTTACCTTGTCTAATCTAAAACATGAACCTTGGATGGAAAAAAAGTGTTAAATATATTAAATATTTTGAAAGTGTAAACTACAAAAATGTTTACAGCTTTAGAAATAAACACAATTTAATTATGTGGCGATGTAATTAATTTTTTTTCTCACAAGTACACTGCAAGATGAACAATTTTTATTACAATCTTTTTAAATTCATACACTATTGTCCTTCAAACAACACTCTTATTCTTTGACCGCCACGATGGTACAACTATCAGATTATACCGTAAGCCCTTCACAAAGCAGGGCTGCCGCTGAACCTGATGTGGACTTTTGTTCAGAAAAAAAGTCTGTATTTATATCTCAGGAAGCTGGAATTCAATGTACTAATGCAGAAGGCATTCTCCTGTTTACAGAAAGTATTTTGGAATGCATTTCGATTGCCAATGAAGGTAGTCTTATCTTCAGGCCACACATTGTTAATCAAAACAACTGGAAAAATATTTTACTGGTTATGTAAGCACACAATCAATATAACATTTGACAGTAGTTAGTTCTCAAATGGCTGTTTAGAGCTGGATGGGTTTGTAATTCGTACTGGCTGTGGCACCTGTTTTATCTAACTGTACTTGCCTGTACAGTATAAATCTGTAAAGTATGTATTCTCTCAATGTGTTGTAGTCCTTTTTTTGCTCGTTAGGCAAAAATGTGATTACAGTCTGGAAAACATAAGGTAGTGGCTCTCAATCTGTTCATGACAAGGACCCACATCTGATAATATTTTGGCAGGTCCCGCAACTGATTGATTCTAATGGCATGTTTACTAATTTTGCTGGGGACAACTTGGAACTCCCTCAAGGACCCCTTGGGGTCCCCTGTCTGCGCTTTGAGAACCACTGGCAGAGGTACAAACATACCGTATTTAATGTGGGAAAAGGGGGCTTGGCCCCCACCAATTAATTACACTACTGAGCTTAGAGAAGTAGCTGACTACTGTGCGTCACACTGAGACCTGAGATAATGGAATTGGATCGAATCTGGTGGTAGCTCCCATCCCTCTTCTGTACCTTGGTGCACAGCAGTCAACAGTGAGTGTTATGCCTATAATTTATGCTACATCACGTGCCAAAATAGCCAATCTACAAGCTCACGGAGTGCTGCATTCTGCACTGCGAATCAACTATTTAAGTATAAATCACGCTTTAGGTTTAGTGCCTGCCGCTCGGAGGTGGCGCAGCAGTGGTAAAGTAGCTGCTCACTAAAGCAGTTTAAAGTCCAAACCACACCGGTTGCACCTCCTAGCTACTTGTCGCAAATCCTATAGCAACAAATCAGTTTTAATGTAAGCCACACTCCTTGTAACTTCCGTCGATGTTATTGGTTGCAACTTACATGTATTTTGCAAGGAATTGCGTGGCCAAAACATTGGTACAGTTTGGTGTTAAGGGTTTGAATTCACTGCAGTGATTCAGGCTTTGTCAAGTTTCTAGAATGAAGTCGGACAGGGTGATATTTGTCACTGCACGCCACATACTCCTACGGGTTGAGGTGGCACGCGTCAGCTGAGAGTGGTGGGTGGGTGGGTGGGAGGAGTAGGACGAAGACCCTACGACGTCCTCCTGCTGAGGGCTTCTATACTGCCAGGTTACCACTGTGATTTGCATGATGCTGAATGTCTTAATGAAACGTACATGGTGTGGCCACTATTGTAATGCTCATCTAGTGCTGTCCACTCACAGTTATCCGTTTTGTTGTAGCCTAGTTGTACTTGAAATGTTCTGCAAATCTCCAATCTTCATTCATTCATTCTTTGAGACATTACAACAGCTTGATACAAACAAAAAGATTGCTCCTCACTTTCTGCTTTGTATTTAATGAGTTTCATGTTTTTTCTGGGATGCTCGTAAGATGTAGGTCCAAGTCGGAAGGTGAGGAGGGTTACAGCCTGTTTCTCTCTGCACAGAGCTCAAGACATAGTACAGTATGGAGTCAACCGGTTGCTTATGGTTGGCGTTTGTTCTGAGGACGAGAGGGATATGAGATTGTGTTAAGGCCAACATTCCATGGTTCCAGGAATGTTTGATCTTGGGAGCCACGTTGTCTACTATGCTGCTGTAGAAGCTTGGATTGGACTCGTCTTTCTTTTCCCCATCTTGCATGGCTGTTTGATTAATGGCTTTATTGAAAAAAAATAAAAATAAACTACTGCCGAACGAAGTAATTTGCATACAAAAGCTTTAAACATTCCGTGAGTCGGCATAATCAATCTCCCATTCGTTTTCTGCTGAGCGACTCAAGATTTAACATTTTGATGACAATGGCATTTGTGAGATGGGAGAAAGAAATGGGATAAAGCTCAAAGGTGCCTTCAAAATTGTGGATTCACAAATTCACAGATTTTTTTTTATGACCAATCGCTCACTATAACCATTGTCACAAACGTATGTAGTTGTTATTTATGTTCTGCAGGTCATACATATACTGTACATTCAGTATACATGTGTGTCTGTGAAGGGGGACTGTGATAATCAGTACATGGGCTCTGTGTCTCCAGAGGATCCCATTTTAGCAGACCTCGGTTAGAGTCAGTTCCTATTAGTAAACACAAAGCCCCCCAGACCCAGATACCCCATGGACCTCACACACCGAGGCACCATGGTTATATGTCGGTGCTTGGGGTTAGGAAGCACAAAACAAGAGTCTGTAGCAATAGCAGAACAAGTTGATCAGCACTGGCAGAGATTTGTCACATTTTACAAGCACAACGCTCCATTGCATGTTCCTCACAAATTGGGCACAATTTAAAGACTATAAACAGGTTTTTATAAAAGCTGTTGCCAAAAAGCACAGTTACAACAGGAAAAAAAATCCAACAACCAATAATCCAAACACAAATTTGTGAACTTTGTGGGGTCCAAGGAGCAAAACAACCAAGCCCAACCTAGCCTGGTGGGAATTGCAAGGGTAATGGAAAGTAAAATAGTCATGCCCCTTCCCAGGGCAGCCTGAGACTGATCTGAAAATAGTACGAGAATTGTTCAAATGTGACATTGTGGTTCACATGGGCACAGTTTGTTCCCAGATATTATATCAGTGCAACGCATGTCACATGTTTAACACTATAAGCTGCATAAATGGAGAACACTGTTTAATTAAGTCCCAATGAAGAGTAACGCAGTGGATCAGAGACGGAGTGTAATCAAGAAGACTGAGGTTAATTAATCCAAATCGGAGTTCCAAGGTACCACTTGATCTCGCCTGGTTTGCAACAGTCTTGCCGTAAATCGGCACGTCCAACACCCAAAGTCATCCGGCTCCATTATAACTGATGGTTAGAAATATCTTTGAGCACAAATAACTCCTGATCTAAATCAAAAGTTTTTCACAGGCCATAGCGGCACTATGGTAGGTTGCATTAGGAAGTATATGACCTTAGATGAAGTCCGGCAACATAATGTGTAATGTAAACTCGGTCCGGATGGAAACGATCACAGGCACAATGAATAGTTCTGGGTGCTTATCGTGTTATTTACTACTGTATGTCCAACTATGGATGATCAGTGATCACCACCAGTACAGGGACAACCTAAATAAGCTATAGTATTCATGTTCTCCATTTAAGTCAGAAGTTATGATGCCCCCATCTCTTTCAAAGAACAGAACAGGAAAAAGAGAGCGCTTGCGGTAGGCAGTCCAGTAAAGAGCTGTGGGAGTAAATGTCGCAGTGCCTTGGTTAATCAGAAACAGAGCAGTGGATCCTGAACGGGAATGCCTCTTGGCAGGGAGGAGGTTTTAACTCAACCACAATGTGGAACATTTGAATAGTGCTGTGAGTCAGTATATTCCGAAGAAAAAAAAATAAGTTGAGGGCTTGTTCTCAATATCGTGGTATTTTCATGCAACGTGAAGCTCCGCGTTCAAAACCTGTTCACATCATTCCACCAGATGTGAAATGCTGTTTGAGAGAAAAATAAATAAGTTATACTTGACCTTACTTTACCTGCCGTGTGTAAACGTTCATTACTGCGAAACCATAACTGATTCTATAGTGTAAAATAGAGTGATATCTTGGGAGCCAAAAATCACGACCAGAACATCCCTAGTATTAATATTACATCCATATCATGATTTTAGACTGAAAATTGTCTATGATTTGGGATATTATATTATTATATGTACCGTACTAGTGATACGGCATAAACATATTTTATAAAATTAAATATCGGAACGGAAACAGCAGATGCTCAAAATCAAATGATCAGAATCAGATTGCGAGCTGAAAAACCCTGGACCTAGTTTATGTGCTTTGTTTCCCTATGGTTTCGCATCTGAGCAGCACAGCACTGCATTTTCACTCCATTGAACATCCCCTGACCCGAATAACGGCATCATTACTGCTCTCTAATTTCTTCTAGGTGAGCGTTCTGACCACCCTGGAGCGACGGTTCAACCTGCAGAGCGCCGACGTTGGGGTGATCGCCAGCAGCTTTGAGATCGGTAACCTGGCTCTCATCCTGTTCGTCAGCTACTTCGGGGCCAAAGCCCATCGGCCGCGGCTGATCGGCTGCGGGGGCATCGTCATGGCCCTCGGCGCCCTCCTCTCGGCCCTGCCGGAGTTCCTGACGAAGCAGTACGAGTACACAGAGATCATGTACCGGACTGACAACAGCCGCGGCGACGTCTGCTCCAACACCAGCAGCCAGGCGGCGCAGCAGGCGGAGAACAAACTCTGTGCCAACAAGGCCAACACCAACATGATGTACCTGCTGCTCATTGGAGCCCAGGTACTGCTGGGGATCGGGGCCACCCCGGTGCAGCCCCTGGGCGTGTCTTACATCGATGACCATGTGAAGAAGAAAGACTCGTCACTCTATATAGGTGAGCTATTCCCTACGGGACAGATGATGTTAAGGTGCCTATCACACTGGCATTTTAAAATCAATTTGTTACAGAACTCTTATTTCCTAAGGTAGTTGCATCAAACAGAAACATCACAGCCACGGAGGTGCGTTGAAGTCTGCAATGTTATTAATTGTAACTGAATTCATTTGGGTTCATTACATCTTTAAACACACAGAGCGTTTATTTTTCTGCGATTCATTCAAATTAATTGAAACCGCTATTTTGACATGAGGACGTCCAAACAGAAAGTGAACGTTAACAAGGGGATAAAGCAATCTGTTGTCATTTGCTAGGTCTATTTATTTATTTTAGCACAATCAAGCATCATTAATCTGTATGAAAAAGACATCACCGCATGATAGTTTGATCATGTGAATCCTTTTGTATATTCGAGTTATGGGTCTAGTCAGTCTTTACTCTTTATACTCCCCGCATTCATTGAACTCTGCAGATTTGACTGCGTTTTGATACCGTCCATTCACAGCCAGCAGGTGCAGTGCATGCTGCCCAGCCTTTGTGTCAATACAGTGTGTGTGTGTTTATGTATGTGTGTGTGTGTGTGTGTGTGTGTGTGTGTGTGTGTGTTTATGTATGTATGTAGGTGGGTGTGCGTGTGTGCATGCGTGCGTATGACAGTGCGTGCGCACTGCGTGCGTGTTGCTCCTGTATTGTAATTGTACAGTGCGCTGCATCCCTTTGTCTCCGCACTTTTTGTCCATGTGACTGCCAGGTGAGCAGATCTAGCAGCCTTTTAATCTCCATTACGATGCTTCTGTTGGCAAGTGGGACAGATAGGGGTTAAATATCTGTACTCCCCTCGATACCCTCTCAAAGGCAAGATGCTGCTGATGTGGCTTTTTCAGAGCTTAAAGGTGCATTCAAAGCACTTTCTGTCCGGATTCAAATATTATGCTATGATTGCTGGGGAGAGGGGGGTATGTCTATGGCTTGCTGTCGTTCACTGAATCTTGGAGCCTCTTTTTGATATTTCTATCCCGTTTTGTAAGCTGTTTCACTAAAGCACTTGGATCAGCTGCTACAGCACGGTTCTCTGTTAACGTCATACACAAATGTTGCACGGAGGCTTAGTTTCTTCCAAGCAAACAGCAAGCTATACCCCTGTACGAGAATTACTTTGCCATTTAGCCATACACTGTATGCATGCTGCATACCCATACACTGTATGCAATGCATACCATTATGTGAAAGAAACTTGCCTTGAAAGATCTGTTGTCAAGGTGACAAAGGATCACATCCGACGCATAAGTGGCATGTGCAGCCTTTGTTCTTTCATTCATTTTTCTTGTTAATGAGGCAGCTGTTGGAAGCAAGGCAAGCTAGCCATGGCCACAATTTCCATATAATGGCTTTGCTCGTCTGCGGGGAACCCGGCTGCAATTTGTTGTCCAAGCCATCGTGCACCTGCCTATGATGGGGAAGAAACAAGGTGTGTCAGACAGTGTTGTGTGTGTGCCGTCCAAAAGAGCATATAAAATAGACAATGAGTTCAGAGACCTATTAAACCCTAAACGTGCTGTATCAATCAATTCCAAAGCGACACACACACACACACACACACACACACACACACACACACACACACACACACACACACACACACACACACACACACAGTTGTACATGCAGTTTTTGTTGGGCCGACTGTGGTTCAGGATGAAGAGAAGGTTGTCCAATGATCTGTGGGTTGGCGGTTAGAATGCTGGCTAGTACAGTGCTGTACATATAGAAGTGTCCTTGAGCAGGACACCTAACTACTACTGGTTTTGCCTTGCATGATTTACGCTGCCATTGGTGTGTGTGAATGTAGTGCACTATGTAAAGCGCCTTGGATAAAGGCGCTATAAAAATCCACCATTTATTGTTTTGTTCACATTTCACACCGTTTACAGATGTGAACCGGTGACAGAGGCAGCAGCAGTATGATTGTCTCATCACAGGGCCCAATCTAACCTAATGACGTTTAATGACTTTTAAAATTACACATATTAAGCTACAACAGCATGCTCCGCTTTGCCCATAAACGTTTGCCGCCACCCACGGTGCCGTACAGTGGAATGCTGCTGACTTGCGCTGACTGAAGTTTGGCAAGGGGGAGGTTTTTCGTCCTGTCTTCCTCTGATAAGCTACTAGGAGAGCTGGAGGAACAAACAACCGGCGAGGAGTGACAAACAATGTGGTTTGAGTTGTGCTCAGCTGATCGTTCTAATCCCCATGCTGCAAGGCGTGTCATGTGCCACTGCAGCTATGAATGAATGGAGTAGATTGTCTGAATTTCTGTAAGATTTCCTTTCTTGCCGATAATGTATTCTGATTATTCATCCCTGTGCACAACACCGGACTGGTTCCACATTGTTGCAGCTTTGGGCCAAGTTGTGTTTGTGCAAGCGTGGTCATTGCTTAAATTGTTTGCTTGCTTCCCAGCTTTCTTTTAGGCCTGCAGGGCATGACACTGGTTATATTCTCATTCATTATTCATGTAAAAGACAACAATGCTGATTGTTTGAATCTTCATTAGGACTTATAAAGAGCGTCACAAGTCTGCAGATATCTTCTTTTTGATATTTCCGTTTGTCTTGCACCTGGGCCACAGATGTGCAATTTGTGCATGCATCAGTTTGATTTAAATGTCGATTCAAAAGGCCAATATTAAAGGTGAATTCTGCCCCAGAAGGCTTTTTAAACTTTATTTTCAGTTGAATTATTTAAAAAGTGGTCCAGTTTGTTGTTTTGTGAAATTCACAGATTTCCACAATGCAAATCTTTGCTATATATTCTCGCTCCACCATGTCAGTAGTGTGTTGACACTCACTTTCTCTGTTGGTTTAGCCATAAACCATGCCACACTACTTACATGCTGAAGAGAATATATAGCAAAAGAATGCATTTTGGACTAGAGCAGTGGAAATGGGTGAATTGTGAACAACATCCCATAGCTCCATTGTAAGCCCCATTGTATGTTGGGGTAGGGGGAAACAGCCATAAAGGAGTTTCTTCATAAAATAACAACTGAACCACCTTTTTGGAAATAAATCAACTGCAAATAGAGGTAAGAAAGCCTTCTGGGGTTGAATTCTACTTTAACTGTCAGTTCAAAAGGCCCAGTGTTAAAGCCACAGCTTTTGCCTCCCCAGAGTCCATCACACTTCTTTAGAAGCCCTAGAATGCTCTTCTCATTCCATCTCTGTTATATATTCCCTTCCGATGATTGGAGAGGGCTTGACAAGGAATGCTGACACGTTTGGAAGAGTTACAGTAAAGAACGAAATGAGAGAGGGGATGATGGCAGAATCTGTGGGGTTGAAATTCAACCGTAGCAGCACGTGACGATACGTAGGAAAAAGGAGAAAGACAGACGTGAAGACAAACGTGGCTAAGGAAAGCTTCCCTGCGATGTGTCACTATGAGCAATCTCCAACTGTGACATTGCCGGATTATGACTGCTGCCGTGCTACTTTGCCTGTTGCTGAAGCGTGAATATTCAACCACACCAGACGAACACTTTATTCGCTCTGCGCCGCAGCATTTTAGAGCCCAGGTTTTTTAAGTGAATGCATAATTAGATGTGTGATACCATGGTACTGTGTCTGTTTTGTAGATCAAAGAAAGACAGAGTGGAGATTTAAAAAATAAAAAAAAATAACACCTTATATTGCAGCACAGTGGTTCTCAAACCTTTTCATCTCAAGGACCCCCAAATTCACATTCATTAGGCAGTGGACCCCCATTTGAAAAAAATAATGCAGTGAAAGGATTTTTACAGATCTAGCAGTGATTCCAAAACATTAATTCCAAGGACTCCCCAGGTTGACATGCATTAGGCTACTGACCAGCTTTTAGTGGCATTTCCATCACCAAATAACACCACATTTATATTGCAAAACCAATGTTTTATAATATAACCCAAGTGTACAAAATGGAAACAAATGGAGCAGTTAGCCTCCATGTGGCTTAAATGTACACTCTCCGAGTTACAGAGCCATAAAGGGTCCATTTGGTTCCCACGGTACCTATCTCTGTTTTAGGTACCTCCTGGAACTCCTCAAGTACCCCCAGGCGTCCCCGGGCTTTAGGAACCCATGTTGTAGCAGGATGTTGGCTGCTAGCTCTGCTGCTGATGTCGGTGTACTGTATACCCCCCAGCCAAGTGTTATATTGTTATAATTAGTCAGTGAGCTAAATGTTCAGGTAATGGGTGCATGACATCAGAGGAGGCAGGACCTGCCCTGTTACAGTAATGTGTGGTGAGAGAGAGAGAAAGAGAGGGAGAGAGAGCAGAGAGCCTTGGAGAAGAGCCATAATTACAGAGTAGGGCAGGAATGCCAACCAGCCAGCCAAGAGGTGGGCTGCTGTGGCCACGCATACCACACACAGCACTGTGGAAAAACAACTCACTTATCCACATAGTAAAATCCTTTGTGTTCGTTTAACTCTGCACATTTTGTACATGTCCTGTACAGTGCACTCTCAGAGTTGCAAATGGACAAAATGAATACTGGGGATTTTTACTGTGCAGAGAGAGAGAGGCCCAGGGCTGTAGCTGTCTGCCTCTGTCTCCCCGATTTATTGAGCATGCATGTACCGCCACCAGGCGCGGCTTGCTGCTGTTTAAACAGTAGGAAGGCAAGTTTAAACAGTGTCCTTTTCAGCCTGCGTCCTCTGTCTGCGTGTGTGAAGATTTTGTAGAAACGATTTTCACTTACCATATGTTCACTCACTGCAGAAAGTGACTCTTATGAATGACTGTTCATGTTTTTAGCAGTGTTTTTTTTGGATCTCCTGCACAGTATAGACATGTGTCTTCTAGAAATACCGGTAGGCTAAAATGTCACGATCATTATCAATGTAAACACATTGCTTCATATTCAAAACAATGACAGATGTAACTTAATCAACAACTGGTGGTGTTGCACGGTGTCTAGACGTAGGCAGTCACGTAGGGCCAAAGGAAACAAAACCATTGGTGAGTTTGCGTCAACAGGATTTCCACGCCCACTCACAGTTCCTGACCTTTCCATAGCCAAAGCTAAATATGTCCCTTCCACAGGGGCCTGGCTTGCAAAAATATACTGCACAGGACATGCATGTACAGAGCGGAGCTTACAAGTGACGTTGTACTGTACCATGCACATGGTGGAAACCCCGCCCGCTAGTCCCATGGCCTTGGGCCTTCCAGCACTTGAAAGATCAATAGAGACGTCATTTAAGCCTGCAGTATGGTTGGTATACACTATGCAGTCTTCACCATGCGTACATAATGGCTTTGGAAAACATTTTATTATAACTTTTTACAAAGCATACCTTTTTATTTTGTTTGATCACTTTAAAAATGGTGGAGTACCTTTTTGTGCATATCACTAATGGTTTATTTAATTTTATTCGAAAATAGCAGATCAACAAAAATATATGTAGAAAATATAAATCTAAAACTAAAATATAAAATAGAGAGGGAGAAGAGGCAAAAGACAATAAACAGGAGCATTTGGAGGTTTAATTGTGTTAATGACAGCTGCCTCAGACCTCAATACAGCAGCAGCTCTGAAGAATGCACTGTGTGTTCCAGTCGATGGAGTGCCATAGAGTTTTACTGGCCAATACAAAGCAGCAGCTGACACACACTCACAGAGGCATTTGCACATGAGCATATGCTAGCACACACACACACACACACACACAACACACACACACACACACACACACACACACACACACACACACACACACACACACACACACACACACACACACACACACACACACACAATCCATTCCACCCCTGCAGTAGCACACAGACAGAGGGACGCACACATGCAAACACACATTATCGCAATGTGTATAGCCAAAGTAGAATGACAGGCTCGCTATGGGAAAAACTAAGATACTTCTTCTCATTGCGGACTGGAAGATAAGTGCCCCTACCTAGAGAATTAAACAATCTTATGTCATGGTAGAATAAATTATTCAACATAATGGTATAGTCAGCCTAGCGTCTGAAGACACGTTACTCTACAGTGCTGGGTCTTTAAATCACACAATACATTGATTTGACACTTTGGGTTATAGGAAGTAAAATAATTGTGTATTTGATCAATCAGTAATCTCTTTGAAGAATGCAACTCAAGGCGATGACAAGGCAATGCCAATAATTTGCCATGGCTGTGGCGTGTGAAGTCCTGGGAGCGATTCTTGAGGGAACCTGTCAGTGTTCCTGCTCAAACGCACCGACTCCAAACAAGTCGCTGTGCAGTTGGGGCGTGTTTATATAAGCTACTTAAACTCAGCGCATGTTAATGTCATCTTGAAGGATTAGACTCTAAATGGGTCTTTCCATCCCGGCCATAAGCTGCATACTGAGTGTGCCTAGCAACACCCAGTTTATTTTATTTCAAGACAATCGGCTACATCATCATTCATCAAACCTCTATAATGAACTGTGTGTGTGTGCGTGTGCGTGTGTGTATCACAGGAGAAGGCGTGTCCGTCCTCACTAGTACTATCCTAGCTCTCTACCGCTCCCAGAACGCCCCAGAGACACTAAACAGTGTGGTCTTGTATGGTGGCTGTGGACACAGTGGCTGCACTCAGCCAGGCCGGCTCCCATGCTATTGTTGGTACTGCGGGAGACGGCGGGGCGGGTAGCTTGTGATTAGCCTCTGTCCGCCTGGTCATTGTGGTCAACAGCATGGCACCGCTGTCTCTAAGCTAATTAGCAATTATCCCCATATACACAGAGAATAAAAAAAAATCATGTAAAACAATCAGGCAGGAGGTGATCCAACAGAGGTCTAGCGCTAAGCCAAGGTAACGCTGTGGTGATTGATGAATGGCTTTTTTTTTTAAATGAGAGAGCGTGTGTTCAATTTGGGTGGAGCAGACAGTCATTATGGATGGCTATGGTATGGTGCCTGTTTCATGCTGTGTCGTGCAGCGGTGTCGCATGCAGAAAAATAGCGGATCTACATGCTCACAACGGCACATTGCATCCTGCATGCGACACGCCGTGAGCTTGTTGATTGGATATATTGGTGTGTGACTCACATGTCATATGAACGAAGGGTAAAATCAGGATTAAAGTGTGGTTACTTGAGAGATGAGACAGATGACAATAATGTCATCTTCTCATCTCCAGGCTGCTAGTCATCCTCCTGGTGGAGTATTTATTGGCTAAGTGAAGCACCTGCATCGTACGCCCCCAGTACATCTGCTGTATGAACATTCGAATTGGATGTATGCTTGCATTTATGCCCACACTGCAACAAATGTTTTACTGTGGGATGCTTTTACAAGCTGTCTCCGGAGTCCGGACTGTCTGTCTGGCTGGCGTGATCAAGCTGAAATTGTGACAGGTTGTGACAGTCAAAGTATTTTGAAGCGTGTTCTAATTCTCTTGTGAACATTTAATGATTTTATGACACAGGTGCAGCCATTACTTGCCTAATTAAACTGTATAGGTGACACCGTTTGCTTAGTAAATGAAGTCTCATTGAGATGCTTTAGCTGGAGCCTCGGAGTGGCTGACAAGTGACAATAAACCAACTTTATTGTCACCTCACACGATTACAGGTTTAATAGAGTGGCTGTTTTTGCAAGCAATTTCTCCATGTGGCAGTTACAGGAAAACAGGAAGAAAGAAGGGTGTTGACTATGGCCCTACCTGTTTAATAGCTCTGTAGAGAGTAAAGATTCCTCATTTGCAACTGTAAATCTGTGTTAATAATCTGCAGTACCTTTGAGTGCACAAATCAAGTGAGTGTGCACACCAGCATGAAATCCCTTTATTTGAGGTATTAAACCAATCTTAGTTATATGGTGAGATTAGTGTACGTTTGTGCAGTTGGTTTGAATCTAAATTAAAATGTAAATGATTCTCACATTTTTAATGCAAAACAGAGAATCATAAGTCAACTGTTATCATTCATCCACTCACTCACTGAATGTTGTATGTAGTATAGGGCTTCATGATTTTGCCTAAAAACAAAACCTCAAACTACAAAAAAAGACCATAATTTATTTTACATGTTTTTATTTGAAGTCAGGTGGTTCTTATTAAACAAAGGTGATGGATGAAGTGCAAACTTCACTTTTCTTTCTGATAATGAACATTCAAGTAGTTTCAATACATTTTTAACAAGTACAACGGTGGAACAGTAGTCTTGGACTACTTTTTCTTAAACACAGAACACAGTGCATGTTTCTTTTCTTATTTAACACAACACTATTTCTCTCTAGTACTGTAGGTCGTGAGCGAGTGCAACAGAGTTCTACCCTAAATGCGCTAGTAAAGTGGAAAATGCAATTTTCTTTCCTTTACATCAGAGGTTTTCAACCTTTCTGACTCCAGGGACCACCATTTATTCAGCATTTGAGCCACGGACCACCAGTTGAGAACATTCTAGCCCCACAGACCCCAAAACTAAAGATTTCTTTTGCTTTTGTCCATCTTCTAGTTGTGTAGACTTGGGGCTAACTCTTGAGAGTGTAAAAATGAAACCAAATGGACCCGCAAGGGTCCATTTGGTTTCATTTTTACGTTCTCAAGAGTTACATCTGCTTAACCAACTTAGCTGGGGACCACCTGGAACCCTTTCAGGGACCACTGGTGGTCCCCGGACCACCTGTTGAAAAACCCTGCTTTACATTGTCCAAATTCTGAAACCGCCATTTTGATTCGATTTTGATTCGATTTTGATTAATTGTGAAGCGCTAATGTAGCATGTGTCAGACCTGTGTGTAACATGTGTAGGACCTGTAGTCTGTAGTGTGAGCAGGTCACAGAAGAGAGGTAGCTTTAGCCAAGCCACTTACCATGTGACCAGCTCATCTCTTATCTCTGGAGAATCTGGATGTTGAACAGACCTCCCCCATCAATGCCGGTGGCCGGTGGCCTCTGTTGCTGTGTCGTCAGTGAGGGTACAGAGAGACCCTCCCTCAGTCAGAGAGAGTCTGTTGGAGGAGGAGGATGATTTTGTGTGGCAGTAAATAGGCCAATAAAACAGGTCAGCGGCGAACAGACGTGGCAGTGAGCCCACGGGCCGGCTCACCAGCGCATGCAGAGCCGTATGCTGTGAGCCCATCAACCCGTGGGCCCAGCCCACCATCTGCACCAGTGGAGACCTGTCCCAGTAACCTAAACCTGAGCTCACCAGCGGCAAGCTCTCCCCGCATGCCTGCTTAGCCGCCCAAGACACATTTCAAGCACCGGTTTTGTCCTGTTGCTGCATCTACAGTAGTACCTCAGCCCAGACTTTGCCTGAGCCTTGAGCTGCTGGCTCAGGAAAGGTGAGGTGGGTTACTGGATCGAAGCAGCGGAGGAAATAGCCTCATCATTTCCCTCTTGTGTCTCCAATCCCTGTGGTCTCAGTAAAGCTCTGCCACCATGCGGCCTTCTCAGGCAATCTGGGTCAGGCCCTGTCGCTACTGATTAAAAAGGGGATTTTTTTTTTGAAGTACAGTAGTGGGAGGGGGAGGAGCGTGTGGACGGCAGGGAGGGAGAGAGGAAGGGGGCTGGTGGTGGTGGTAGATCATAAACACAACACAACATCAAGTCGTTGCCACAGAGATGCCTGTTTAGTTGGCGACGCTCTTTGTTCCTACTATTGGATTGAGATGCTCAGTTCTTCTCCACTGACGCCGGCTGGTTTCCCGCTGGCTGGCCCGCTGCCCGCTGTAGAGGATGCAGCTGTCAGACTGTGGAACTTCTGTAGAGAGACAGTGCTGGCCTGTAACTCAAGTACATTCACTCCAGTATGGTGCTTAAGTCAATTTATTAGTATTTTGTTTTTGTTTTTGGTGTATAAGCACTCTACTTTCACTCCACTACATTGAACTCACTCTGTAAAGGTATTATGGGCAACTTTTAGGCAAAATTTATAAAATTTTATATATATATATATATATATATATATATATATATATATATATTATATATATATATATATATATATATATATATATATATATATATATATATATATATATATACTGTATCTTTCCCTGTGGATTTGATTTGTGGACTTGATTTGCCCTTCAAACAGTACAGAACTTTGTTGTTCTTAACAAAACCTTTTGGTCGGCTCATGACAAGGAAGTGCTAGTGTCTGTGTCTCATGAAACTGTCTCCAGCAGTTTCATGAGGAGCCAATAGAGTGGAGGTGAGGCGAAGTTGAATTCATGTGCACAGATTTTGCACATGCTAAAGTTGCCTAGATTTATTACCTTTAAACGCTGTCGAGGTACAAAGCAGTGTGAGCTTGTAGATCTGTACTGGAGACTGTAGTACACCTCCCTGCCCTGCACGTCAGTGAGTCATGGTAAGAACTGGGAATGCAATTTATAAATCACAGCAGGCCGCTGAGCTTCCCGGCCCTGCCCATTCATATCGGACTGGAAGGATCAAGCAGGAGAGCGAGAGCTAGCTAATTTCCTATAGACATTACCTCTGCCCCTAGCATGCAGTGGCTGCTCTTTTTTTCCTTCCTTTCCTCAGACTTTAAGCTGACCTTGAGCAAGGTCTTTCCTGAAAATCTACAGGTTCACGCGTGGCTTTACCGCAAATCCCCCAGCCTCAGTGATTGACTGGTTGCTCTGTACGTCCCTAGGATTACCCAGTAGTAGCATGTTCAGCACTTTATCCCTGTATCAATGCTGACTTGCAGTGGAGGATAACACTGCCTAATTAAATGGACTTGGATCAATAGGTGGCCAGTCATTATTACAAATGATGTGTTTGTTGGATTCAGTGGACTTTATTTACTCAACGTCCAGACACAAGTGAATCTTCTTTTCCTCCCTAGGTGAGATCCCTCACCTTACTATCAGGGATATTATCTGCTCATTATTTTGATGGGACATTTAAAATGTTGTCATTTTGTGATGCAACTCAGATATTACTTATTGCTTGGAGGTACAGCGTACTTACAGAAGATACTATATGCTAAATAGAAAGACGTGCACATCTCCACTAGAGAATACTAAAGATATAAAAATATGGATTTCCTTTAGAGATTATTCATTTGCTAAATGTAAGCGCAATCTCTCCGCAGCCTTCGGCCTAGCAGAAATAATGTCATGTGTGTTTCTGATTACACTTCCTGAATGTCCGACGCAACACTCAAGTCCCTGTGCTCATCGTTTCCCTTCCTCAACAAGCATACAGCATATTTAATGTGCCGTTGTAATTGGCGGCAGCAGACGTAATGTCGCAATATGCAATCGGCTTCATTATCAACACGTGTGCGTCTCCCCCTATCACGGAGGAAGGGCCACACGTGCAGGCCTGGCGTCTCCATCCTGGTAATTGGGCCAGGACACCTGCTAGAAGGAGCCGTTAACAGCTGCTGCCAATGAGCCCTGAACCCTCGATCTGTGCTTCTCTTTTTCAATAAGGCAGCTGTGGGCACTCAAACTGAGTGCAGTGCAGGGCCTGCTGGATGTGACCCTGGCCATTATGGCTTATTTCTTCCTTCCTGCCAACCAAAAAGCTCTGAGGGTGTTACAATGATCCCCAAAATGTCCCATATGGCGTCCGTTTTCACATACTCATAGTTAAATGAACATTTTTGCATTGTACCCACACGCCCATATCCATATCAGTTCCTATCATCTTTCTTCTTCTAGCTGTCTCTCTCTTCTTCACTTGCTGACCTCATGCTGACAGAGACGGCAGTCTGGCACAGTGAGAAATGAGAGTCCAACTGAGTTTCCAGGTCCACACCACTGAAAACAACATGCCCAGACTGTTTATGCAATCTCATGGCATGGGAAAGGCTATCATTACTATTGTTAATGGGAGTTGTTGCTAACATTAGTGTAATAATTGAAAATCGCTTGCTGTCTTAATTTGCCAGCAGTGACTCGCTGTGGCAGCATTGTATTACAACAGAGTTTAAAAGGCTGTAATCATGATAATGGTGTGGCATCTACTGAATTGTTTCCTTAGTTATTACAGTAATGTGTTTAAACCAAATATTTACTTTTTGAACATTCACATATTTTAAGTGATGATGATTTTTTTTACTGTTAGACATTGTTATTAGGATCAAGGCTAAAATTCTAATAAAGATCCCCATTAGGCCGAATTGTAGCAAGATATACTGCATTTTTTCACTTTTCTCTCCTATTTAGAGTAGTACAATTGTGTTGACAAGAGTTTAAATGGACGCAAAGTTAATGTTACTATCTGGGTTAAGTAGCCTAATGTCATTGACCTGCTCGACAGAAATAGAAGATGAACAAGACGAAAAAGCTGACCACAAACGCAGACAACACACTGACCATGTCTGTAGTTACACAACATCATGCTCATCGTGGTCAGAGCTCTCCAGTATAGTAGGCTGCTTAGTCCGGTGGTTGAGATAGTTGATGGTTGGTTCAAGTGCGGTTTGGTCCCATTATGAAACTACCACTTAGGTAGCTGTCAGGGTGCTTGTTTGTGTGTGCATGCGTGTGTGTTCATGCATGCACGTGTATCACTATAATTTTGTCCTATACCTCACAGTGTTGTGTGTGTATGTGTGTGTATGTGTAGATACAGTACTGCTGAATGACAAAAACAAATGCCTGCCCTGAATGGTAAGTTTTGTACCAATGCCCTATCGTCCAGTTTGAGACACATCTTTAGAAATAGCATCATTTGAATAGACAACCACCTTAGAATGTGGCTCAGGTTTGAATCAGAAATCAGAAAGTTGTTTTTCGTCTAAGTCAGACTTGAGGAAAGAAAATATGTACCTGCTTGAAAATCTGGAAAGGCCAGTCTAAACTAGCCCATCTGGTTGTAAAGGTGTTGGACTTGACAGCACAGCAATATGAATAGGCTTGCTTGTGACATGGTTTGAGGGGTTGTTTCTTAGCTATTTCTTACACAATAAAAACACCCCACCTTTTATCGCTGCCATCATGTCTGCTGTCATAATGACTGCTGTCAAGGATACTGTATAGAGATGATATAATGTGATTGCGTCATTTGTTTGGAGAGGTGAGTTACGAGGTGATGGATGGGTGAAAGCGATACTTAACTTGAAGCAGCAGTATGCCCTTGTTCCACCCAGAAAATGAAACTTCAACAGAGTCAGCCTGTTCGGTGTTGGCAGGATGTGTCTTGGCCGAGGTACAACAGAGAGTGGGACGTTTGTGCACAGTCATTTCCCTGTTTACTTGGACTCGGGTTATCAGGTTGGCATCTTTGCCTTGTTATTGTACATATTACGACGCTTCGTATCGAGATGCAGCTGTTCTGTCCCCCCTCAATCTAATTAGTGAACAGAATTAAATGCAGAGAAGTTTTTTTTGGCAAGGATCTATTACCATGGCAACATTGAAATCTTCCAACGAGTCCCACTCGATGGGTTTCTTCTCTCTCCCCACCCTGCCACAGTGTCTTAAAGCTTCAATCTGCAACTTTAAAGTCCTGCCCCGGATGCGAAAACCAGGGCCATTGTACCAGCATCGACATTTCTACTGCTAGGCTAATACAGAAAGTCTGTTTTGGGGACAAAGGATGAACTTTTCAACTTCATAAAATCTCTTCTATTGTATTTTTCTGCTGGTGGAAGATGACTGGCTAAATATACAGTATGTGCTGTACTGTATGCATATTCCCCAGAATAATTATTTTCATTTTAATTGCAGTTTTTAATAAGAGAACCATTTATGTACTAAAAAAAATGTATATTTTATTATTAGCTATAGCTGTAAAAAGTGATATTAGCCAGGGAAAGCATTTACCGGCATTAAAAATAAACATTTCTGGCCCATGTCTACAGTGAAAGACTTCAACATAAGACGATCTTGTGAGTCGCGCAGCTGCCCCATGGAAATGTCACGCCTCATCATGTGGCCACCAGTAAGGAAATAAACATGGGAGATGCTACTCTAAACTGATTTTGTTTCATGGTGATCAACACAGTAGTGTATTGCACTATACTGAATGATGAGAATGCAAAGGCTCAGCCAAAGTTTGAGTTCTCTTTAAAGCTGCAGTCCAGCGCGTATTATAACCCATTAACACAAGGCCAAATTTTCATATTTCTTCTAAACCAGTAGATCTTTCAAAACCTTGTGGTAAATGTAGATTCACAAGCTAGCAACATGCTGTGATATCTGCTATTGAACATAACCAAAGCAAAAGTCTAAAATTAAAAGCACGAGTTTGTGGATTGCTAACTAAATCTGTATGTTATGCTATGACATTGTAACTAGTTCAACTGTAGTAGTTGTAGTTGTCCCTGCCTCACCTATAAGCAGTCATCCCAATGTATTAGGTCTGTGGTAGATTTGTTTAAAATATAATAATATATCTTATGGAGTCCAGTTATAAATTGCTCTACAACTGCCTATAATTGCAAATAGGTAATCGTTGGAACTGGCATCTGGCGACCCCCCCCCCCCCACACACACACACACACCCCACCCCCAAAGGCTCATGACCCTCCTTCACACCTCACCATCTAACAACAGGCACACACTGAACAAGCGTCGGTACGCTCAACAAACAGGTGTGTGCAGTGTGCATACCGACTGTGGTGGCTGTGCTAAATGAAATTACTATATTAGTTTACTGTCAAGACTTTAATTATAGCTGGGCCGTATCTGACCAATCAGTGACCGCGGAAAGCAATGGTTCATCTATAAAGGTTAAAAAACAAAATGAGCCCCCATGTACAGGTACCTCGCAAAAATGTGTGGAAAAATTATTAGAGCCCCATATGGTCTCTGTCAAATAACATGTGAAGGCATAATAAGGCAAAATGAATTCTGCTTTAAATAGCATGTGACATGTCAAACTTGGTGGTTTTCATCATGCTGAATCCATCCCAAGCATTATAGTTTTGCTCAAAACCACGTCTTGGCCTAAAAATGGCCATATGCACTTACCAAAATGTGCTCAAATGTGCTGACCTCATCACATTTTTCATGACGTCTATGGCCATTTTAGACCAAGAAGTGTTTTTACTTACTTATCCACCTAGTTTGACATAAGTCATGTGCTATTTAAAGCAGAATTAATTTTAGGTATCTTTACCTTATTGTGTCTTCCCATGTAATGGGTCATTTAAATTTAATGAATTTTCCTAACATTTTTTACACAAGCTACATGGGGGCTCAATTTGTTTCTTAACTTTAATAGATAATAAATCTATGAAATGAGATAGAGACACGACCCCACTATTATAGGTATACATTTTCTAAAATGGGAGTTTTGATAAGAGGACTACAGTCAATTTGGACCTTTCATACGAGAGGACAATGGCCTCTGCTTTCCGACGGTGATCTTCACACTTGGCGGGACGAAGTTGACAAATAACTTGCGGGGTGTGATAACCTGTCTGTGGATCTTAGTATCATTAACACCCCGCGGTTCCATTAACCGTCCACAGGCTGTTGAGCTTGCCACGGTTTCCAGTGCAGCACTACAACAGTCCCCTCTGTGTAAAGATGAACCCTTCACCGTTGTCATATAAACGTTTTGGAAACTTTTCCTGATCAAGTTAAGTTTATATGGCAAAATCTCTGTTGTGCTGCAGGGAGTGCAGAGCCAGTGTGAATGGTCTCTCAGTGTGACCAGTGATACACAGTACACACGCAGGCTGGAACATTTTACCTGGTAATTATTATTGCAACATGTAAATTTTGGTCGTCCTTTTACTGCATGAATATAATATTATTTTGTATATCCCAGTTGCTGATTAATTATCTCATCTTTATTGAGTATATTCAATATAATTTTCATTGGCTGCAACATAGAATTGCATATTCCTATCTCAGTGCACTTGGGAATATGGAAGTATGAATTGGTGTGTTGGCACAGTTGTTTTGCACACTTATAAGGTGACCTACAGTATAAGATTATGTAAATGTTTTACACTTACTGTACACTATGTATACTTTATTAGCCTATATTACTACATGGAGTATTACCTTTATAACAATGTGACTTAGTATACCTTGTTTTTATAATGACTATTGCACAGTCTAGCGGATTATGCCTGCAACAGTTCAATAGTTCAATGCATCAATGAACGAAACAACGGTTTAAATCCCTTGATATGCTGCTTTAAAACCGTGTTCGCCAAGCAGCAGACACTGTTTTTCCAAGTTAGGGTCATGACCACTTACAGGCTTAACTCCTCCCAGTAGGCACCGCAGAGCTCAGCGTGTCAAGGTGACAGAAACAGAGTCGCTGTGAAGCGGTATTAGACCTGATGTATGCCAGCCAGACAGGTTAGCCTGTACTGTAGGGCCAGCTGCAGCCTGCAGGCTGACAGATCAACACTAACCCAGTACTTAGGCATGGGGTCAAAATGCTAATGGTTTTAGTCGTGTTGTTAATCTCTACGTCTTTTTGTATTACAACCATATGCCATCCGTAAAGCAATAGAAACAGGTCTAGCTGTGGGACTGTGAAAGAACAAAAGTCAGCTATAACTTGTGTACATTATATTTTGTTTGTAGAGTGTGACCTGAAGGCCTTTTTTAAGTTTTCGATGATTTGATCTAGTCAGAAGTTAAAGAAGGATGATCCTGGTATAATGGTATTTGAAAGAGAGTCGAGAGCCTACTTTAAGCCTTGGCTTGTTATTTAGGTCATGGCTGCGTACCACCAACAAGGTTACTATAGGATAGAACAAGTGGGCCTATTAGGCAAGCAGGCAAGTCCACCTATTGACTTGGCTACCTAAGTGTTACCATGAAATAATATCGAATTGCCTTAAAAGGATCCCCAGCTAATGAGACAAATATGGCTTAAAACATTACACTTGCCCTATAACCAAAATAAACTAGTAAAAACAACCCCTGTGTCTTATTTCTTTCATTAATAGAGAATATTCCACTCAATGGGGGCTGCTCCTGTCTCAGTTTGATGATACCATATGTCCATGTGTGTTCCAACTATATGGGGTATATGAAATGCATATGCTACAAAAGGAGTACTTTCTAACTCTAATATGAGCATCAAAGAAATATTCTTGTGCATTCCATATACCGTATTCCATAGAGCTGAACCACACACACACACACACACACACACACACACTCATGTGACATCATCAACTTGCGACAGGAGTGGTCCCTGTTGAAAGAGTGAAAGATTCTCTATATGAAAGAAATACAGCATTGAAGGTGTTTGTTTTATCTGTACATTTATTGTCTTATTAGCCAGGGATTATTTTAATAGTATGCTCCAGTCCAAGCAACTGACATTTAATGTCACAAAGTACCTGTAAAATGCAATCTTGCTTGACCATTTCCAGTAGAAATGTTGGTATACAGAAAGAAATGCACATTCCTGAAATGTCATGTTACATAAAGGTGGGGTAAGTGATTTTCTTTGGTTAAATAGCTGTGTTCCACTTCTGATAGTTCACATTTACTCTCACGTTGGCAGACTGTTGCCTCTTGCGATTTTCAAAAGCTTCCATCATACGGTCTGGAGCAGAGGAAGTAGATTGTGAGTTAGCCGCATTGCAACGTTTGATTCTTTTCTTTTATATTTGGAATTTCAAGTGAATCTAACGTCGCATCTTGCTTCATTGACTCAACCGCTGTCTAAATGTCACCAGTGATCTGCTTGTCATTGCTTGACTTTCTACAACGGGCCGTAAAACACGACGAACGTGTGTGCGTTCGTTTAATACAGGGACGTGCCTGACGGGGCGATGCGCTGCGTCGGCCTCTTCTTTGGGCGTTGTATATGTGCGCGCACGCCCGGTGCAAGTGCGGCATCGCCACCTGCTGTTTGCATAAAGAACGGACTCACCAAGAATTTCTGGCAGAAGTAAAGGTGCGGCATCCGGCTGCCCTTCATTGAAATGTTTAACAACAGAAAGATGTAGCGCATATTTATCCTAATCCTAATAAATATAAATCGTATGTAGCTTGTTTCTTAGCAGGAAAGGAAATAAAAACATAAGCTCTAAAGACATTCTAAAATGTAATTTGGTGTCCTTATTCTTACAGTATATGCAATAGTACTCATTGAGTGTTTTTTTTTTTGTTTTTTTTTGTTTGTTTGTTTTTTCAGTAACAGGTATACATGTCCCTCCAACTCTTTATTAAACAGAATTATGCATTTACAGGTCAGGATGAAAACAAAAGGAAAAAAATATTTATATATACTGTAAATATACTGCTTAAAACCAGGGTTGCCTGGTGATTTGGGGACAAATCATGTGAAAGTCGCCAGAGATTAAAAAAAAACCTTGTTGACGTTGTAAACACGGTTTACAACGTAATTTGCTGCTGTAGCAGGTTAATTTGCTGCTGTAGCAGGACAGCAGGTGCCTCCTCAGTCCTCAGTGAGTCAATGACAAACACAAACGTGCATGTCACGGCCGCGAGTGTCGCGTTCAAGCCGTCTAGTGACCGAGAGGTCAGAAACTGTGTGTTGGAGATGAATATAGAGAGACTGGAGTTGGAAATGTGTTGTTTTCAACGAGGGTGTCTAAAAGTCACAAGGCAAAAAGTGGCTAGGGGCCACCCCTAGTGACTTCTATAGACTTCTCAAAGAGCCACTAACTACTTGCTTTACTTGGCAACACTGCTTAAAACACCCAAATGGGTTTCCCGTCAGCCTCCCTCACGTATAGAGCAGTATGAGTCACCAAAACCAAGGATGGGCGTTTTCGATGAATCTAACACATCCGTGGGGAAAACCCTGAGTAGATTGTTAAGTGACCCATTGAAGTACCCACCGAAATATCCTGTTAAGTATGGCGAGTGTTTATTTTACCAGGGAATGTTTGTTCCACAGGGTTACGGGTATTTTTAATTGATACTGAGAGCCACTGTGGTAGGTTTAGGCTTTGACAGGCCCCCGTGTCTAATGGTGTTAGTACTGACTTGTGGATCACTGCAGATTTGGCACGCTCTTAATCCTCTCTTAAAAGGTGTGCCTCATCAAGATACACTTCACTTTGGACTTCCTCAGCCCCACTCTGTGGGTGGGATATTATTACATTGTTTGGTCCATTGTGACCTTCATGAACAACTGCTTTCCATCACCACAATGATTCTACCATTTCCTTTTTTGGGTTGTTTTATTTATTTATCTTATAGATATTTAAACAAACAAATTTGATCGCTGTAAGGAAGCTCTTCCAATTTACAATTCAGGCATAACAGAACATAATCCAGAGTGTTTTACAGTAAGAACAATGCATGGTAATACGTACCTGAAGTGGGATTGGCGAAAGGGACTTTCTGTGTGGAGTTTGCATGTTCTCCCCGTGTCCCCTATGGTAGGTAGTAGGTACCCTCACAAAAACACGCAGTAATCCTGGTCTCCAGACTGCCTCCCCCTGGCCAGCCGGGGTGCCTGATGGAGGAGACAGGAACTGGTTGGAATGGAATAATGTCAAAGTGATTCAATATAAAGCGGTGACACTTCTCAAATACTGTGAGATGGCGCAGCAGTGTATCACTCCAACATGGCGGAAATGAATTTCCTAGGGAATACGTCACACGCACATAAACATGCACGGTTGTCCATGCACGTAGATACATGCATGTAAAAATCAATATAGTAGAATAGTAGAATATGATGATACCAGTTTTTTTGTTTTGTACAGCAATAACAGAATGAGTTTTTAATGTTTTTAAACAAGAGGAATTTACATCATCACTCCTATATGGCATAGGCACTATGGGAGGAAACTGACACTATGGGACTTAATAGGAGTGTCGCCTCTTTATAGATAGAATGTCTTTGAACCAGGGAAACCCACCCCTGTCAAGTAAAAAGAAAGTAGCTTGGATTCCTCATGCATTGAAAGAAGAATGAGGCCAGTCCGCTGCCTCCTCAGGTTGGTGGAGGGTGTGTAGAGCCCAGGATCACATTAGGTAATTGGCACTGGGTGAAAAAAAAAAAAAAAAAAAAAACGGTTTCAGAATCGTGGGGATAAAAATTTAGATTAAAAAGAATCATAAGTAAGCTAAGAACCTAACGTCTGTCTGGTACCATGTCTAAATAAGTAATAAATAACAAGTAATAAAAATAAAGAGTATAAATTAAAATTCAGATTTGGTTCGCTCTAAGGTGTGACTGACTGTGATCAACTGTTTGAACAGGGAGGGTAGCAGACCGCAGAGCCCCAGTTGCACTAGTGTGACTCAGAAGAGGAAGTGCTACCTCTGATGTCTTTTGGAGAGAGACGCCTCTCTCACAAGAGCCGTTATAGTTACTAACGGAAAATGAATGTCACAGTGACAGTGTGTGAGGTTGGCTTCACAACATGTGCAATACAGATTGGACAGGCCCTTCGAATGTCTGTCTGTCGAGTGTCTGAGTTTCTGTATTGCTGTTGTAAAGTATGATGTCAAGCTATAAAGTCCCTCTAAATTATCTAGTTTTTGTTTCTGAACACAGACTCATGGCTTGATGGCTTGATTGAGTTATAATTGTACTAATGGCAGTCTCCTGGGAGCTAATGGCAATTTAATAGCAGGGCGGCAGGGCTGTTGCTCCAGTTCGGATCTCTATCCTTGTATGACTTGTGCATTTTCCCCAGAGCAATGCCCTCTCCCTGTGCCCATGGAGGTGCCGTTTTGCCTTGGAATAAAGTTTTTGTAACATAAGCGGACTGTGCAGTGTGCACAGAACAGAACTTAAAAAAACAGGGATTGTAGTCACCATTTAGATCAGCCATAAGACGAACACAAATCGCAATTTGCAGATTAGACATTTAGCAGACACGCTTAAACCAGAGCAACTTACATTAAGCATGAACTAAAATAAAACACGGTAGCACGTCATATGCATATGTGAATTATACATAAGCTAAACAGTAAACGAATATATCCTGTTTGCACTTTGCATCCTGAGATATTTCTCGGCATGCAAATAGAAATGCAAATAGAGCAAATGCTTTCCGGTCCAAAACAGAGAACAGACAGAATACTGCTTGTGTACAACGTATGTCTGGATATATACCTGTACATGTATCTGTGGCTATACTTGCCTGAGTGCAGGTGTGTTCGTTAATAATATACGCGCGTGTGTGCGTGTGCGTGTGCGTGCGTGTGTGTGTGTGTGTGTGTACTGTATACTTGTATCACTGCTGTACATACAGTCACTATAAATGTTTCATTAACCGATTATTGAAGATTACATCTACATTAGCATCAGATTTATGAATGCAGATTTCAACCACATGATGTGCATATTAGCCACACATACTGTTTATATGGATTATAAGTTTTTGATGTGTCATGTCATCTCATGCTCAAAAATGCTCTTGCTATAAAATGTCAAGCCCAGGAATTATTGAGCTTACATTCACTACGATCATCAAAAACATCAACCATCAATCAATTTTCATATACATAGTACATTTCATATTCATATACAACATAGACATACATATATATATCCTGCCCCAAATGGCTGCATCTTGTGAATTATGTAACATGAAGCGGATGCGGATGCTGGGGTTTATTGATGCCGGTGCTCCAACATTAATTGTGCTGACTTTGAGAATCTCTAGTTTCAAGCAGCAGATAGGAAGACATGTGGACCTGCTACATATAGGCTGAAATAAGTGATCCCAGGTGAAGACACATTATAGAGTCCAGTACTTTAAATCTGTTTGATTAGATTCAGCTGCATGGGTCCTGCAGTTGTCAGTTACAATTTAGGCATTTAGGAGATGCTCTTCAATCCAGAGCCACTTACATTAAGCAATGGGTGGTTACTTGAGACTCTGCACACACGCATGCATGCATGTGCGTGCGCGTGCGCACGCACGCACACACACACACACACACACACACACACACACACACACACACACACACACACACACAAACAAGCGTTTAGCAATACTTGTGCCTTTGTTGACATTGTCTGAATACACTAATCTGATTATGATCACTCGGAAATAACAGTGTGAACATTCAGTTTGGGGAAACAAATGGGATTAGGCTGCTGTCTGAACAAAGCCATTGAGTGCTGTGGTTAGCACTCTTTTAGCGCGATGGACTATTGACCTTAAGCGTTGCCTGCGTGGAGGTCACGTCTAATTCTTTACGCCACTGTCAGTGTGAGTGATACTGGTTGTCAGCGTCCTCCTTGGGGTGTATGTGGATTAGCCTTGCACTGTGTTTGACATCTCTCTACTTCATCCCTTTTTAGGGCTTTTTTCTCCTTTGGATCCTTCCATTCAAAGTCTTTAGTCTATGTGTGATTTAGCCTGACTGGTGAGGGACAGAGAGGCTTGTTGGGGCACGGCTTATATTAGAAGAGGAAGGAGGAGGGTTTGTTTGAAAGCTCTTTGGATTCATGGCCCACAGCTTGTTCTAGTCAGCCTCTGGATGTTTATGGTCGGAGAATGTCACGTCTCCATCCACAAATTTGATTTACATTTCCGCATTTACACCGAAGGTAACTGCAGTGACTGCGTGTGCACAGATGCAGGTCCATTCACTGTAAAATCGAAAATGATCATGTCATGTATTAGTAAAATGAACAGGCAATGACTTTACGGTGGTGTTTCAACACCCCTAGCCCTCTTAATCTGTGCTGGTCTGTACTTTACCAGTGGCGATAATGATGTCATGCAGAAATCCTTGAAGAAAAAGAAGGAAAAAATGAACATGACACTGACAGTGTCTAGTTTGAGGGCAGAGACATTATTGTTCATCAGCAGTGCAGTTGATGGGTTGATGGGTTCCGAAGTTTGACGCACTGTAGTGGAATAAGTCCAGTTGGTGCGTTGAGAACTAAAAAGGTGCATCTAATGCAAATTAAATAGGGCTGAGTGTTGGCTCAGCCAGACCATATGCTCCTTGTCTGAGCACGAGGACTTTCATGGGTTCAAATCCAATCCCTGTCTTGCATGTATTTCATCTCTCTCTCTTCCTCTTTGCAGGGCCGTTGCTAGCCATTTGGGTGCCCTAAGCACAAATGCTTTCTGGTGCCCCCCCCCCCCCCCCCCCCCCCCAACAAAAAAGACAAAAATGTTGTATTTCTCACAGGGCTACCGTTTCACATAAGCAGTGATGGGCCATTAGCCATCCTGTTGTTTTCAGAACGATCCAACACCTCCAGTCTCCAGAACCAGTTAAACAGGTTTTGACTCATTTGATAACAAAAGCCTGAATTAATGAACCTTGGAACAACTTTCCTAATGCCATTGTAATGTATAGTTCCCCGAATCCCCCACCACTACTCATTGTTTCTCAGTTGCAAGGGCGATTTTTTTCATGGGTTGACACCAACACTTGCCTGCTTGCCCAGGGAAAGTAAAAAAAAAAAATGGTCGGGCAAGTGAAGACTGCTACCTGGTTGCCCGATTGGGCAAGTGTGCAACTTAGTGCACTATAACACAACACAAGATAAATTTGTCTTTGAGGCAGTCATTGCACTCTGCCTCTATGTCTTTCCCTGCTTTCTAGCTATAGGCCTACACAATTCCAGGCTGGGTTTGGGAAACAAAACAGGCAAATTAACATACAGATCAAAATGACCATTAATCTCCTACATTCTCTAGTTGTGTAGACCTGGGCTAATTAAGATGATGAATTTTAACTCTTGGGAGTGTAAAATGAAACCAAATGGACCCGCAAGGGTCCATTTGGTTTCATTTTTACGTTCTGATGGCAAGTGCCTCCGAGACCTTAGTGTCAACCCCTGTTTTTCCTTCCCTGAATTCCTGGCCCAAGCTATAGCCTGGACCAGCAAATTAACCACAGCCCCTGTGAAATCCTACTGAAATCCTCATGTAGGCTACACCCTTGCAGCCTACACAGAGAGGTGGGGGCGTGTGTAGGGTGAGGTGGTGGTGGGGGGCATCCCTGACCAGTTATGCTTAGGGCCTCCAAAACCTAGTAGTGGTGCTGCGGCCCTGAATAAGCCCGCAGCCTGGCTGAGTATTTTAGCTCGTACTTTCAAACACATACAGCTCGGTCAATTCTCGATCATTTCTTACCATTCAACATGTTATGTTGAAAAAACATGTTCCATGTTTTTTGCTGTATGTGGCGAGCATTTATCCCAAGTCTGCAAAACGTTATTAAATTAAACGTTTAAATTGCAAAAAAAAGTTATGAAATTCGCGGCAAAACAGACATCTTTTTGATCATTCATATCTCCTTCAATTCTGGACCATTTTGTACATTTCAAAATGCAGCGTGATGGGCAAAAATCACTCTCCCAGATGCTGTATAGGATATGCAGGTAGGTCTTCTCTACGAAGCGGAATCAAGAAAAATGTAACCGTCGGGATTTCAGTGGAAACGTGAAAGCAGCAGCATTGTCACAAGTTAATTAATGTATTTAATTATATTATATGCCTAAACACAAGCAAGTGACCGACAGCAGGCAGCTGTCTAGAGCTGTTTATAGGACAATTCATAAATAAGGAGATGAATTGGACTGGCGGTTCTGTGGACATCTCCAATGCTGTCAGTCTGTGCCCGCACGTGGCTTTGAAATCCCGTTATCTATTTCCTAAATCTATTTGGCGAAATTAGCTTAAGGGACTGCGTGACAAACAGGGGGGCACCATGTCTCCGGAGAGGGGCACAAAGCAGATTCAGTTTTCTCGGGAAAATGCATATTTATAGATTTTTTATTTTATTTTTAATGGTGCCCTGTCGGTCACGTGGTGCCCAAAGCACTGCGCGTTATGCGCGTTGCCCTCGCTACGGCTCTGCCTCTTTGTCTCTGTCTCTCTCTCACTCTTTTTGCTCTAGTTTTCCTGTCTCACTACAGTGACCTAAATGAAGTAAAGCAAACCCTCCCCAAATAAAACAAAAGGCTAATTAGTGTAATTCTGCACATTTTCTTTAATGTCTGAATTATACATAGTTGGAAGCCAGTCTCGTGCTCCAAATAATCAATTTGAGCTTGTGCTGCGAAGCAAGGGTTGTGAACATGGAGTTGTTATTTTCTGATATACGACACCTTGACTAAGTATAACAAAGATATGTTGGCATTCTGCCATAATACTGCAGGACAGCATACTGTGTAATGTTAAAGAAGATATTCTGGCCAATGTGCTCAGGGTGAGCTTGGGAACAGAGCATGCAATATGTGGACATTGTTAACATCCGTTGACACACAGAGAAAAAACAATGGTCAAAAACAACCTAACTTCGGTCAAATTTCAACCAAACGTAGAGGTTGAATAAGGACCAACTGGGTCTTTGGTCAATCTGACCGAATAATGCGTGTTATTATATTTGACCGAATGCATTTGGTTACATTAATAACCCAATTATGAGGGTCAACATAACCTAAGTACCAGTTGATTTGACCGAACATATTAGCTTGCATTAATAACCTAATTTTGAGGGTCAAGATTACCCAACTGCCAGTTGAATTGATAAGGAATATTCAGTTAACCCATTTGTTTTATTAAAGGGAAATTCCACCCATTTAAAGGGGAACTTCGCCACTTTTCAACACTCTTTGTGTGGTGTTGGTCATTAGCATACATGCTAATGGCCTCCTGATTAATAACATTGGGATTCTGTGGCTCCAGCGCCGTGCTTCCCAAGTTGTCAGATTCTGACCCAGTGACGTCATTGGGTCAGAACGTCCCACTGACTTAAACTACAGCGAGTATGTGGACGGGTAAGGTTACCGTACCGGTCTGAGTAACGGTCTGAGTGCCGGTCTGAAGGAAAAGTCGTTGCAGTGTTGTGTTTACAGTGTTGGATGCATTCCTCGGCATTAGTATCCTATCTGTTCCTGTAAAAAGTATAAATAATTTCATTTTTCGTCATTTTGTCCGAGAAATTCTACAATACCCACAGTGCACCGCGGCATCAACCAAAGTCTGTGACCTAACAAATTGGTTACCGTACCGGTCTGAGTAACGGTCTGAGTGCCGGTCTGAAGGAAAAGTCGTTGCAGTGTTGTGTTTACAGTGTTGGATGCATTCCTCGGCATTAGTATCCTATCTGTTCCTGTAAAAAGTATAAATAATTTCATTTTTCGTCATTTTGTCCGAGAAATTCTACAATACCCACAGTGCACCGCGGCATCAACCAAAGTCTGTGACCTAACAAATTGGTTACCGTACCGGTCTGAGTAACGGTCTGAGTGCCGGTCTGAAGGAAAAGTCGTTGCAGTGTTGTGTTTACAGTGTTGGATGCATTCCTCGGCATTAGTATCCTATCTGTTCCTGTAAAAAGTATAAATAATTTCATTTTTCGTCATTTTGTCCGAGAAATTCTACAATACCCACAGTGCACCGCGGCATCAACCAAAGTCTGTGACCTAACAAATTGGTTATTCTCATTAAAACAACCCAAAACCAATAACCAAATAAAACAACCCATGAATTCGGTCAAAATAAAATCCCTGCAACCCAGGAAAAGGTTATGGCTTCAAGAAATAACCCAGGAAAGTGACCTAACACCATTGACTGAAGTGTTTAGTTGCAATTTTGACCGATTAGTTTTTTGTGTGCAGTTTCACACCGGGGGGGGGGGGGGGGGGGGGGGGGGGGGCAGTATGTCCCCCGACGGGACAATAGATTTCTTCGCCCGAAGAGTGTTGATGCTATTGTTCTCTAAGGATATTTTTTGCACCTTCTGAGTGTGGATGGCATACCATTATTGTTGCCATTTAATTATTCACATCTGTGTTAACACTGGGACTTGCCGACAAGCCATGATTGTTGACAACAACATATCTATTTGGCTTTGGAACTTCTGTTTTCACTACTAAATTGCTCTTAAGCGATTCATTCATGTATGAAACGCAATGTATTTTTCTATGTTTGAGTTCTGGAGTGACAGATGACACCTGAATAGGTCTGGGAACCACATGGTGCTTGCAGAATGGACATGGGGTTACCAATATCAGTAGAGGGTCATCCTCTTGAGAGCATGATAGCAATCTAACCAGTCGTTTTCAAGACAAGGTTCAATTTAAGAAACTTTGAAACAATCTTGAACTTTGTACTTATGATCAACTTAAGAGACTTAGGACAGGTTAAACTGATGGTCAACCGAAGCCTCCGCACCAATTCTATTCCATGCATAGACACATGCGTAATCCTCACGTTCAGCGCAAAGATGGTTAAGAGACTTTTAGGTGGGCCTGATGTTCAACTTAATAACCTTTGAACCAATAGAATGTATTGAATGTATTCATACTGTATGAATACAGCTGATATTTGACATGAATGTAATCATATTTATTGATCGTAGGGGTAAAAAAAGTAAGCTTCTAAGGGCTAGGAATCAGGCCCGGATGTAACATTTCCCAATTGGGAGGGCAGGAGAAAATGGTATGGGGGTGGCTTCATCGGCCCCCATGAAGTCGCACCCATTTACATTTAGGCAGGTAAAACATCAATAATAACATCAATTCTTGTTTAAGTTGCAGCAGGCCTGCAGCATGCATAAAGCTGAAGGTGACTCAGAGAGTTTGATGTTTTGAATGATGAAATGGTGTTGGTTTAGTGGTGCCACAATTACAGTTAGTAGCAGTAGTAGTGTTTCAAATAATTTTAAATATAATCACAATTTGAAATATCTTTGGAATTTGGTTGTTTCGTTTGCCATCATGTTTGGTGGGGCAGTCAGGGCATTTAGGGGGGGCATTACCCCACCCACCCATTCTGCCGGCCTAGATCGGGCCCCTGCTAGGAATGGGTAATTGGCCTCAGCTTGTGGATGAGCCACACAGCTGAGTGTGAAACTAGTCCCCTTATTATATTGTGAAAGTGGCACGCGCTGCTGTTTGGTCTCCCACGTTGCTCAGCGTCCCCGTGCTCTTGTTTAGCACAGAAGGATTACAGAACGGACTTGAACAGGATTAATGAAGGGGAACAAGGAATTCCCTTCACACACGGAGAGACCTGCAGGAAATGACCTAAGGCTACGTCTCCTGTGCAGTCGCCTCCAGCGTTTCACCGCAATAGGCTAGCCTGCTGCATCAGCTCATGATGGTAATTAATTGACAAATGCTCATCTGAAGAAACTCAATTTTGTAACTGTGGGCTTTTAAAATGTCCATTAAGGCTGTGTGTGTGTGCGTGCGCGTGCGTGTGCGTGTGCGTGTGTGGTCAGTCGTGTCTGCGTGGAGAGACCGTCGGCGGCCGTTTCGGTCGTGTGGTTTCACTGGGCTCCAGAAGCTTCTCAGGAGAGATCATAAGAACGGAATGGCTCAGCAGTCACACATTTTTATGGAGTGTATTATGGTTTAATCTTTACATTGTGCTTTGCCCGGGCCCATTATCAGAGTCAACCATAAAGTGGAGCTGCCTTTAAGTGGTCCCCGGCTCCAGAATGAACGCCATAGTGAGAATGCTCCCCTTGTGACAAGATTAAATGTGCACTGCTGGGCAGCCTCCTTTTTATAACTGCTAAACCCCCAAATCTCGAGGAAGACCCACTTTTGCTACGGATGCTGAGCCAGCACAAAGTTTATCCCTCTGCATTGTCCCAAGGGTGAATATGCCTGTGGCTTCTTTTACTGTAAGGGCTCTACTTTTATTTGGAGATTTTTGTATCCGGAAGGTTATATTCAACACTAAGAATACATTGCATTGGTCAGTGGTTCTCAAACCCCCACTTAAGCATATTTCACCACAACTTTCCAAAACAATGTAAAGTATACTGTCAAAGTACACTATATGAAGCTCTAATAGTCATTGTTGATAATTGCCTTTATTGATGAATAAAGATAGCCTGGAAAGAGGGAGAGAGACATGCAGCATCCACACAGCTTGGCCATTAATGAATTAATGCAGCCATTAACTCATTAATAGCCTATTGGTCATTAATTATTTTAATACCGTTTCACAACACTGCTACACTAGTTCAAAGGGGCATCTGAAAATCTATTTTGACATATTTTGATGGACCACCAGTGGTCTGTGGGCCACTGTTTGTCACAGGATGTACCTGAGGGTTAATTAATATCTGGAAATGGCATGGCTCATGGACAGCAGCTAGCAGGCCCTGTTCCGCTCCACACACTAAATAAATTAGTCGGAGACAAAAACACTGTTATTGAATTATATCTGACATGCTCCACAGAGGGCATAATTCACAAGATACTAAAAGGGTTGGGTGAAATACAACAGCAACAAATTGGTTTGTTTTGTACTTAGTCTATAATGGTGCTGCTGGAAGGGAGAAGGGGTTTTAGAGGTGCTTTGGGATCTGGGTGCATTACAAATCACTATGTGTGAATGCTGACATTTTCTCCTAAGCAGAGATCAAATTTGCTCAACAGTAGATTTCCTGTGTTGTATTTTAGCGTATTACTGTCAAGAAAAAACATGAATTATATCTAGATATATATTATATATTTATAAAAATGTCATCCTTTTTTATATCAAGGAGCAAAGAGCAAATCCATATTCCATCCCAGATTCCCAGTCATTCAGCTGAAATTAGATTAAGAGGGCAAAAAATAACTTTGGCTCATGTTTCGTATCTGAGATGGATGGGAAATAGAAGGCTGTAATAAAGCTAACCATGCTTGTCAGTGGGGGCCACAGGAAAAGGAAGCGTACCAAATCACTTCTTCTTCATGACTGCATGCCATTCATCACCTTGCCCTGTAATTTAGTTTTACCTGTGCGATTCGCAGATATGGAAGGGTCCTGGGAAGCAGTCACATGCGCCTATGTGAAGATGGCCTATGGCTATGGCTGAGACGAAATCGAAAGGGCTTCTTTCTGTTGTTTCAGTGTAGAGGATTATTTAATTTATTCTCCAGTTGGCTGCATCAGTGAGACAGCATTATTGAGTAACCCTAGAGGAAACAGAAGATATTTGGATCATTATTGTTATTGTGCCAGGCGGTATCTTTAGCCGGGATCGTCTTCCTAATTCATTCAAATTATGAGATCAACAACAAAGCAGACGTTTTGTAATGCCGTCACCCCAGATCAGGTTTTGTAAAGTCATGCATTCACAGAATCCGCTTTGTGTACTGCGACATGAGACGTGTTTCACACTGTGAACACTGCGTAACATTCACACGGTGAGCGTTGCGTCATTCCGGGCAATATCAATTTCTAATGAACAGAGAAAACATTAAGGACATCTTGCCAATATTTACAGCTGTAAGACAACCCAAAGTTTGATTTTACCTGAAGTAATGCCTGCATAGAGTTCTGGTTAACTCATCTCTACTCTAATGGCACATTTTAATTTACCTATATGTCCACATTATTTAAAAAGGTCTGTGCAGAGCTGAGCCACAGACAATTTGATCTTTTCCTATTTCAGAAAAGAGATAAAGTCCTGCAGCCAGTTTTGAAACGGGTGAGCATTTTTCCATAAAAACAGAAACTAAAAACTAAAACACATCTTACTTTGAACTGAATGATTTGAATTGCTGATAATCCTTGCACAGGAGAGTTGCACATTACTTTAGTTTTGAATAATTTCCATCTAAATGTTCAATTTTGTTCAACTCATTTCATCAACAGTTTCATCACTGAAGATTAGATGAAACGGCCACCCATTCCTTGCCCACTAGACTGCAGCAGATACTGAAAAATAAAAATCAGACTCTCACACTTATGAAGTAGATTGGAAAAGTATTACACATGCAAAGCTTGCAGGAGTGTTATCACCAAGGAGACAGTGTTTCTACAAGTAGTCAAGGGCAAAAAGAGAGAGAGAGAGAGCTGGTGGAAACATCTTATCAGTGTAGATGCTAGTGTTGTAGTCGAGACCACTTAAATCGAGACCAAGACAAGACCAAGACAACCACGGACTTGATCGAGACGAGATCGAGACGAGACTAGCACCTAGATGGTCGAGAACAAGACGAGACCAAGACACCCACGGAATTGATCGAGACGAGATCGAGACGAGACTAGCACCTAGAGGGTCGAGATCAAGACAAGACCAAGACCTAGCGGGGCCGAGACAATACAAGACCAAGACCTAGAGGGGCCGAGAACAAGACAAGACCAAGACTGGTCAAGACCGAGGCCAAGACCTAGTCTTGTCATGCCCATTTTAACATATAATAACGTTCTTACTGATTTTTAATCTTCTATTATTAGTAACATTGATTTGATTGTTTTTCCCCGTCCACCATTACATTTTTAAACAAAACTACTAATAATATAATAGGGCTGGGGCGATATGGTTGATAACAAGAATATAAAAAATCCCTAATCAGACACATCCCAGTGTCTGTCTTCTTTCTTTTCAATATTTACAGAAGAAAAAAGTATATTGCTATTTGTGCCTGCAGCTGTCTTTATGAATGGGTCCTCGCTCCGCACAATGAATAGAACTTTTCCTTTGCATTGTATTGTCTCGAGAGGTCTTGTTGGCGATCAAGACCCGAGACAATGGCTCCGAGGTCGAGACAAGACCAAGACAAAATTATACGAGAACAAGACGAGACCACAAGACAAATGAAGTGGAGAGCCGCAAGGTCGAGACAAGACCAAGACAAAACAAAGCGAGACAAAAACAAGACCGAGACAATGAAAAATTGTCTTGAGACTGGTCTCGAGACGAGACAATGTCTCGAGAACTACAACACTAGTGTAGACTGAGCATTAACTGTCATCTGTTGGAGCTTGATTTCACTAACTGAGTTTCCTATTCAAGGTTTCCTGTGGTGAAACCAATTGCCGCATTGTTGCTATGGCTAGAAAACACTCATCGTTTCTAAGGAAACACATTTTGTACCCGAGACCACACAGCCCCAATTTGATGCACCACAGGCGAGTTCAGCTAGTCAAATGGAAACTACAACCATTTGAAAACCCTGTGCAGCTGGGTTTATCAGTAGTGCCCTTGCAAGATACCTCACTGTGTGCATGTGAAAGGGGTGGGGCTCTTTGTGAGTGTGTCTGGAACTCCGGATGGGTTCGCTAGACTCTAGCAGCTAGCCCCATCCAACAAAACTAAGCTCAAAATAGCCGCACTTTAGCCACTAGAGTCGGGCTATTTTAAGCTTAGTTTTTGGTTGTTTGTTTTTTGATTGTTTTGGGCTGTATAAAGCTGTCTAAACCCTGACTTTGACATCAAAGGGGGATTCCACGGTGGCCCCGTAAGTGCCTCTTTTTGATGTTACAAACCTTTTTTTTCAGCCTGCAAAGGCAAGAGGAAAATAAGATGTAATACAAATGGAATACAACAGTGCTTCAGGCATGATACGTCTGCATTTGCCAATAAACTTGTTTGGTTTGCTGTGGGGCTGTGTCTGTCAACATCTGTCAATTCCATACTACAGTGTCAGTGTTTAAAAATGGTGATATATTTGTTATATAACCATTGCTGGTTATATTTGTACACCCTCTGAGTTAAATGAACACTCATGACTTAACTGTGTGTATGTGTATGATGCTTGTGGACTTACAGGGTACCTTCTATATACAAATGTAAACAATAATAATATTCCCAACATGAAAACCTTTTTGCTGGTTCTGCGTTTTGTGTGAATCGGGTAGGGCTAAGCCATGTTAGGGTAAGTAGCAACTAATCAGATAATGTGCTCTCTCTTCTGATGATGTGCTCTCTCTTCTGAAACATTTCATAATTTCTGGCCTGGGAGGTATACTAATTGTGTAATTGAGGCTATGTCTTCCAGTGAACACTTTGAATTCAAAATGATAATGTGTGAAGCTGCCTTGTAAAGTGTGACCGTCCGTGCTTCACGGCACTAAGATAGTGTAGGATAGCTTTCAGCTGAACCCGCCGTTGTTCCAGTGAATGCTGAATGTTAGTCACTTTTTCCATGCACCCTCTTTAATTGGCTGCTCCAAGCATTTGAATAAACATCTGTCAAGCCTACCAGAGGCAGCTCGTTGTGAGCAGCAGCGATGTTGTTCAGGCCAGCATGCAGCCGGCTTAGGGCTGGAGTGGGTGGCTGACAGGCCTTCGACTGCATGACTGCTGTGCTGTACTCTGCCTTAGCATCTACAGTACTACCACAACTACAGAAAACACATGATATGGGGATACAGGCCACAGTGGCATTACTTTCAGAATCTATGAATTGCCACAGTGAGTCAGCAACACAGAAGGACACACTGACCTTCTCTCAAGGTCACTCACTCCTTCTTGTGTTGTCAAAAGAACATTTTCTTGTGAAACTCAAACAATTTGATGATTTGTTGGAAATGACATTTTCCATTACCCGGGCTACCTGCACAGGGACATGAAATTAGAAGATGTTTGTATGAAGGATGTTGACTGATTGTTTCTACTGGCATATCATGGTTTATGCAATATGCTTTTGATATCGCTATCCAAAATGCAGTGCTCCTTCTCACCACAGAGGCTGTTCAGTACATTCAGTACATTTGTTACATTTTATTGGAGTGCCACACAGACATATGGGTATACATCTTTATATCAGTCAGATACCCATAAGGCATTATATGCTGCACACTTACTTACTGAAAATTGTACAAAATAGGTTATTGCTACTGTTCCAGGATTCAGGAATAGTCCAGTGAAAACCCAGCTCATTGGATATTTAGCCAGGGAGAGAATGTTCTCCAAATAAAGCTTTGTGTCTTCATTATCTGTGTGTCTGTCCAACATCTTTGTCAGACTGTCTCTGTCTGGCAGCACTATAATTATTAGGATTCAGGAATGTGCTTCATTCCTGCTCCAGGTCCGGCCCTGCAACAGAGAAGATACAGACAAGGCAACTGGCTGTGTTGTCAGGCTTGCACTTAGTGAATCTATTTATATAATGGGCTTCTGATGGTGTTGCTATACTTAATGTGACTGTGATCTGATGTATGTTAGAAGATAGGTGAGCCACGCACTCATAAAGTGGCACTAACATGCTTGTTTGTGAGATTCCTTCTCTGTTCTGCGTTTGTTTGAACTGCATGCTTGCCCTCATGCCCCACAATGGTAAAAGTGGTAATGATTCTCTATTTGGAACCCGTAGGGCTACTTGAGGTGTTCCAGGGGGTCTCCAGCTTAATGATAATTAAGAACGAAATGCAGTAGCGGGGATACTGCCAGGTTCCCTGTGTCAGCTGAGCGCATGGAGGACCTATGAGACTAGCAAGATATGGTTGTGAGAACTTGTGACATCCCTTTGGTTGCTTGGAAAGAGTTTTGAACTCTGTGTGTGTAGCAACCGGGAGCCAAAGGAGGGAGTAGAGAAGTGATTTTACAAATCACTGGCATTTCTATTTCCCAGAGATAGAAAAGTCATTAAATGTGGATCTGTAGTTTAATTCTGGTCAAACCTCGGGGTCCTTGAAATTAAAGTTGGTGAACTTTAATTTCAAGGACCCCATAAATCTTCTCTTATGGGGTCTCTGGCATGTAATTTCTAATGAGTGTCAATTTTGGGCAAAAAGGTTTGGGAACCAGTGCCTTATTGCTCTGTAAGAATTCACACACAGACAGCTGTGAGCAAAAGGTGCCCCCCAGTGGCTGAGTAAGGCATTGCAGTAGATGCATGCCATCATTTTTCTTATGCTGTTATAATGATTGTTTCAAAGTGTGATACTGTACATTGTGTTGAAATTGAAATGGTATTTCTGTCTGGAGCATTAAGCTCAACAGTTTAATGTTATATTATGATGTTGTTTTTTTTGACTGAAGTACTGAATACATCCTTTTGTTTCTGTTCTACAGGAATTCTCTTTTCTACTCTGGTGTTCGGGCCAGCGTGTGGCTTCATCTTGGGATCCCTCTGCACCAAGTTCTATGTGGACGCTATCTTCATTGATACCAGTGAGTCACTGTGTTAACATTCTTTGGTCATCACTGACTCATTGAGGTCAAGGAAGGTTCAATCAAGGTCACTATTTTTGGTCTCCTTTCCATGGGAGAAATTTGTCTTGGACACACAGACCAGAACATGACACATTATATTTCAATAACAGCAACAAAGGCACACAATCCCACATACCCCTTTATAGGCTATATTGAAGCATGAGAACAGTGGCAACCGTGTTCACTTTTGGTCATGTTGACAAAGGTTAACAACTTAACTCCTTCCTTACTATTCTTGTGGCCTCAGAATGTCATTCACTGCTAGAGATAGAGATATGAGCCAAACCAGCTCCTACTTGAAGCGAGGCTGACAGAATTGATGCACTTCCAGGAACACACAAACAATTCAGAAGTGCACAAAATAAATATCAATACTGATAAAAACAGCTGTAATGGTCCAATTGTTGACGATTTTTTTAGGACGGTCCCTGGAGGCTCTAGACAAAGTACACTCGTCTTATTTCATCCTAGGCAGGAATTGTGTTAAGAGAATGCAGGTTTACTTTGCTGGCAAAAACATTCTCAGACTGAAAACAAGGGTGTTGCCTATAGCAACCACAATAATAAAACACACTAAGTACACTATAAACCAACATACCTTGTGCCACAAGAGCAACACCTTAGACACCACCTCAAAACTGTGCGCGTGTGCGTGCATATGTGTGTTTCAGATATATGTGTGTATAAAAGATACTGTATATGTGTGCATACCGGTATATCTTTTGTGACATATCCTGTAATTCTACTGTGTCTCCCCACACACAGGTAAGCTGGACATCACCCCTGATGACCCTCGGTGGATCGGGGCCTGGTGGCTGGGGTTCCTCCTGTGCGGTGCCTTACTTTTCTTCTCGGCCATCCTCATGTTCGGCTTCCCCCAGTCCCTGCCGTCGGGGGAACATCGGGAGGGCGGGCCAGAGAGCGAGCAGGCCATGCTTCCTCCGGCCCTGAGCCCAGACAGCGAGACGCCCAAACCAAGCAACGGGGTAGTGCGCGGCCATGAGCCGACCAACAGCCCCACCTGCTGTCAGCAGCTTAGAGGTGAGAGGCCAGGACTCCACCACTGATCACATGTCAGTGTCATTACGAACAAAGATGTACCTCCTGAGTCCCAGACGCTGTCCCAGATTTGATATGAGGGTAAAGGCTGCCTAAATTGTACAGTAAATATCAAATTATAGTTAATATTCCCCCCTCCATTTTTTTTCCTAATGATTTTTTTTCTCACTACTCACCCCAGGGAGACTTGAATTCATGATTACGTTTAGATTTTTATCCTGTAAAATTAATATATTCAACTATACCAGGGTTGGCAACCGGTCACAGACTAAGAGCCACGTTTTTCACTGTGTTACTGCAAAGAGCCACATCAAACGGTCACAACGGTTAGAAAACCGCCGCAACGGCCGCCCCTCTCCTGCCATAAGACACGTGCATTTGTGTGCAGGTGCGCAATGCAAAGACACACTATTAAAACATATAGACATGTATTTGGAAACAGGGTTTACAATCCAAAAAAGTATATGACAAGTCAAAAAACATACACCTACACCTCTGTGGTCGACTAGGAATCCTTGGTTGAGTGGTTGGGCACCACTGCATAGGGCAGGGGTTTTCAACAATGGTCCGGGGACCACCAGTGATCCCTGAGAGGATTCCAGGTGGTCCCCAGGCTAAATGATGTAAAGTTGGTTAGCCAGATGTAACTCTTCTACGCTCTCAAGAGTTAAAATATGCATCATGTGAATTAGCCCAAGTCTACACAACTAGAGAATGTACAGTTGTAAAAGATTAATGGTCATTTTGATCTGTATGTTTGACTGTTTTGTTTTCTCTGAAATCCAGCCTGGATTTGTTGACAAAAGTAAACGGCTTTGGGGTCTGTGGAGCTAAAATGTCATCAAATAGTGGTCTGTGGCTCAAATCAAATTCTGAATAAATGGTGGGCCCTGGTATAAAAAAGGTTGAAAACCACTGGTATATGGAATGCGCCAGGCCGAGCGTTTTTGACTGCTTCATGTGGAAGCCCCTTAAGAGCCGCATGTAACCAGCTGAAGAGCCGCATGCGGCTCGCGAGCCACAGGTTGGCCACCCCTGATCTATAGCCTTAAATGTATTTTATATTCTATTTTGTTTTAATTTCATCCTCTTGTTTTTTGGAATTTTTTGGAATGATTTGTAATTGGGTGCTTGTACCAAAACAGCAAGGTGGAGTTTTAAATGTTATTTCCCTAATCACCTACACAGGAAAAATCCACCCTTACCAGTACATGTTGATATTACACTGATTTGTTTTTCTGTGTAGAGATCAGGCCTGGCAGTCTAGCTCCTCATATAACAGCCCACTTTCCCCCTGTTTCCAGTGATCCCCAAAGTGACCAAGCACCTGCTCTCCAACCCTGTCTTCACGTGCATCATCCTGGCTGCCTGCATGGAGATCGGTGTGGTGGCTGGCTTCGCTGCATTTCTGGGGAAATACCTGGAGCAACAGTTCAACCTCACCACCAGCTCTGCAAATCAGCTCTTAGGTTTGTATAGCTCCCCTACATTACAACCCATATAAAACTGAATAAGACTTGTAATTAGTAATTAGAAACCCATAAACTATCCATTTGGACCCTCTGTGGTCCCATTGGTATAGAACACACTCGCACCCATTGGTATAGAACACACTCGCACAGGGTCACTCAATGTCCGCCACCTTTGCCCATATTTATTCCTGTCTTATAATTAAAAGTGTCCCTTGGCCTCGCACTTGCAGGTATGACAGCCATTCCGTGTGCATGTCTGGGCATCTTCATGGGTGGTCTTCTGGTGAAGAAGCTGAACCTGTCCGCCCTGGGAGCCATCCGCATGGCCATGCTTGTCAACCTCATCTCCACTGCCTGCTACGTGTCGTTCCTCTTCCTGGGCTGTGACACAGGCCCCGTCGCCGGGGTGACCGTTAAATATGGCAAGAATGAGTAAGTACGCGCCGTACTGACTACAATGACCTTTGAAACTGGCCGCAAGGCTCTGCGTCTAAATGATCTTTAAGTATTGTTTCTATTTAGGTTCAATGTTCAGGGAGAGCATGTTCCTGTCCACACGGATAACTATGGTTTGTCCCCCTGAGCTTGAAGTGTACTGGTTTTCAGCCACGGACCACCATTCAATTAGATCTAACCTCTCAGACCCAAGACTAAAGGATATTTTGTTCTGACTGGATAGATTTTGTCCACAATTCCATGCTGAATTGATGTTGACACAGTGATCAGGAGAATAACTAGCACACTTACTATCAAAAATCTTCAGTCCGTTTGGTTACCATCTCTCTATCATTTAGCTGGGGACCAGCTGGAAACCAATGGTGATCACTGCTGCTGTAATAGAACTTTATTGTTGCTAGTGCAATTATTCTACTTTCAAGGATCAATGCTAGACTGGCTGCTGTAGGGTTGCAGCTGCAGAATCACACTTAAACTAATAAGCATTGATTGACATGCATTTGGTAAAGGAGACAGGAGCAGGCGATTCCAAATGTATGAATTGCTTCAGCAACAGCGATTTCTTTCAGTTTGATGTTGCACCGTCATTTCAATTGTAATGTATAAGGCTTTGCTTATCATTAAAAACAAAATCTTCAATGGAATCATTGTCATTCCTACCCAGGGAACATGTTCAACACGGTTTGGTTGTGAAATCACAGGTTTTTAAACCCACTTCAGGGAGCTACTCTCTGTTAAAGGGCATATTCATTCTTATTTATTCCCTGCCCGGCGCTATGTGCATGACAAACATCTCAATTCATTGCTGCCTTTGTCCAGGACGCTGCAGGTGGGCCAGAAGCCGGCGGCTCAGTGCATCAGCCACTGTAATTGCTTCACCTCCTCCATCAGCCCTGTGTGCGGCTCCAACGGTGTCACCTACCTGTCTGCCTGCTTCGCCGGCTGCACCACTACGGTGAGCCCAAGGGAGACATCAAACAGCTCTCAGGTCATTACCCTGCCACGCTCTCCTTCAAAATGTCCCCAAATAGTCACAGGCGGCAGTTTACCTCGCACTAGGCAGGCTGGATAATGGCGTCTCCCGGATACGGTTATCCATTTGTTGTTGTGCCGTGACGGTCAAGTGTTACTTCAGAGCCCAGGACTCTGGGTGGTGGTTAATGACTAACCCCCCCCCCCCCCCCCCCCCCCCCCCCCCCCCACGAAGCAGTGCTGCTGGCCTCATACTGATTCATTCAAGCTTCAAGAAGATTTATACAATATTGTTTTCAGTGAAATATTGTCTGGCACGCTCTGCCAGACAAACATACAGTATACAGTAGAATGAAAACTAAAAGGTTTAAAGCAGCGGTTTTCAACCTTTGTCATACCAGAGCCCACTTTTGTTTCTGCATTTTAGCCACGGACCACCAATTGATGTCCCAAAGACCAAAAACTAAGGATTTTCAAGTTGTTCACAATTTAGGAGATAATAACTGGCAAAATGTTGGTCAAAATAACAATTCTTCTACATTTTCATAATGTGTACATTCTTGAAAATTAAAAAGTAATTCAGATGTTTAATTATAATTTAACTCTTGAGAGCGTAAAATGAAACCATTTTACGCTCTCAAGAGTTACAGATCTATAAGGGTCCATTTCGTTACCAACTGTCCATCATTTTTCTGGGGACCACCTGGAATCCTCTCAGGGACCGCTGGTGGTAAACCACTGGTTTATTATAGGCAACTTTAGTGTGTGCAAACTTACTTGTTTGCAAACAGATTTTAATCTAAATCCACCTCATGTCCACTCTATTGGCTCATTATGAAACTGCTGGAGACTGCTGGCTGTGATTGGCTAAAGCGCCGCCTCAACACCCACAACCCCCTCCCCCCACACACTAGGAGCTCCTTGTCTTGAGCCTGATGTCAATTATTTGACGTCAATAGAGTTCTGGACTGTCTGCAGGGAAACAGCTGCAGCATCAAAGTAGAAACAATGTAGAAGGAGAAAAGGCAAAAAAAATAGCTGTATGTACATTTTGATTTTTGAGTTGCCTATAATACCTTTTTAATAAAAGAAAAGGTACATGGATAGAAATGGTGTAATAAAGTGTATATACTGTGTAAATGTGTAATATACACATGCACCTGCTTAATTCAAAGTTAAAATGCACTAGAGGTACTGTGGTGTTAGTCAGTTAGGCTGTCAGTTATCTTGTACTGGGTAGCCAAGCATTGCTGTGGTTCCTTGAGACCAGATGCTGACTGTGCATTAATCCTCTCTATATTCAAATCACATGCTGGGAGAGCTGTGCACTGAGCTCAGCTCTGTAGTGTAAATCATTACCGTTACCTCCGTCTGCCTCCTGCAGTCAAGACCACTAACCTTTTCAGAGATACATATAATGCACCATCCGTTACCACAGTGCTCTTTTCCTCAAATATTTGCCCCTATTCCTCAATGGGGGACACAAGGCTCATGAACTATTTACACATTAACTTGGTGTTACTTCAACGCATTTAGCCCTGAGTATGATTATGAAAAGAAATGGCATCTGAAAATATGCCCCCCACGCACCACCCCCCACAAGATTTGAAGACATTCAATCTGAAAAAATAAATATTTAAAGATTTTTCAAAACTAGCAGATCTAAAAGCTTGTAGCTCGTGAGATGGACCTTTTACACATTTAACCAAGTGTCAGTTTGGTTACATGTGTACACTCTGAGTTACAAATACATTAATAAATGAACACGGTGTTTTTTTTTTTGTCCTTTATCTTCACAGAACCTGACAGGGTGCTCGTGTATATTGAGCGAGGGTGAGCCTGCCACCGCGGCCCCGGGGAAATGCCCCACTCCTGGCTGCCAGGAGGCATTCCTTTTCTTCCTGTGTGTGATCTGTGCCTGCAGCTTGATCGGCGCCATGGCCCAGACTCCCTCTGTCATCATACTAATCAGGTAACACCTCACACTTCTCACTACACCGAAGGCCATGTTTGCATTCTTTTGCATGCATATTATAAGAGAATATGCTGCCCAAAATATATATTATTTGTATGTGCAGTATGCATAGTTGTGTGTTCACATGGAAGTCTCATTAACATGTCCCTTCTCTCTTAAAGGACTGTGAGCCCTGAGTTAAAGTCCTATGCTCTTGGGGTGTTGTTTCTCTTGCTCAGACTCCTTGGTAAGACAGCTTTTTTATTTATCTGTTTATGTATTACATTTAATCAAACATGTCGCATACATTTTTTTCCCTACAGATTCGTATGTGTTTTTTATAGCTGGTCTTCCATTATGTGGTATTGTATGAATATTGGGATACATTGTGGCTCAGCCAATTAGTGCTCAGAACATAATATGCCCCTTGGACCTTTTTGCTAACAAACAGCAAGTTTCACAAAAATTCACCGCACAATCAAAACAACGTTTTCTATTCAGGGGATGTAAACACAAAGCCAATCACGCTGATCAGACTTTCTATTTTGTAGGGTTTATCCCCCCTCCCCTGATCTTTGGTGCCGGGATCGACTCTACATGCCTTTTCTGGAGTTCGGAGTGCGGCGATCGGGGTGCTTGCTTGCTGTACGACAATGTTGCTTACAGACATCTGTATGTGAGCCTCGCCATTATTTTGAAGGGCGTCGCCTTCCTCCTTTACGCCACCACCTGGTATTGCTTACGCAGGAACTATAGAAAGTACATCAAAGGTCACGAGGGCCACTTGACGCCGACCGAATTCTACCCCTCACTCTCGGACATGGACGGTCCCAAACTAGCGGACAGGACAAAGTTTATATATAACTTAGAGGACCATGAGTTTTGTGAGAATATGGAGTCTGTTTTATAGTGTAAACAACAAGAGAAGGACAAAGTACAATATCTAAATTCTCTTGAAGGAATATCTTCTGAAATTATTCTTTATTTTGAAAGGATAAAAAAAAAGGTTTTGATAAAAGGTAATTCTATTTAAAGGCGCATTCAGGTCTTGGGAGACTGTTGCTGCTCTGTGCTTCACATCCTTGGTAACTTTAGGAAGGGTCCACTTTTAATTGTTAACTTGTCAGCCAGATGTTGTCCAGTGCCAGTGAATTCCTGTGGTGATTTGGTGGTAGAAAAATGCGATAAATCTGTCTGGCTCAGTTCCTAATTCAAGTCCTTGTTGATTATTAGAGGGTTGATACATTGCTACAACTATAGTTGCCATATTCTTTCTCGGGCTGTCATGATTCCAGTTTCATTATTTGTGAAAAATGGCAGACTCCTGTCACTTACAATAGAGCACTGTGCTTTCTGTCTTGTCCGTTCAGAGACGAGACTGTAATAAAGTAGATTGGTTTTTCATTTGTCCATACATAAAGGTTGCCAAGTGTTTACAAAACTCCAAAGGTCATTCTTTTAATACATGTCAGTGGAATGGAAAGCTATTTGTTTTTTTGGAGATGTTACAAAGAGGAGAAATGTTATTAAAGCTACAAATCCGGGACTTATTTGAAAGCATAAAACGCTCTTTTAATCAACATGTATGGTAATGTTAATACAATATAGCCAGCTATATGGTTTTGGAGGTGGTCTACTTGCTTTCCCATTGAGACATTTTGACCCTGGTGTCAGGTAGTACGCCTACGGTTGACAAATAAAGTTGTTGCAGATGTGACGCTAGGTGCCCCGTCATATTTATTGTAGTTCATCCGGAAATCATTGCAATTGCCTCCCTTCGACGGGAGAGGGAGACAACTGACATAAAACTTACGGATTACAGCTTTAAAGGGCCTATTAGATGCTTTTATTGTCAGAGAAGTCAAATCTAATAATAGTAAATGAGATGGTGTTTTAGGTCATTGTGCACTGTTTGATTTTTGTTTCTCTTGCTGGATCATAGACACTGTTTTTGATACTGCTTAGACTACACACGTCTATCTTTTTATAGGTGCAAAAGAACATGTGCAATTTATATCTAATGCTATACAGTCTTTACATTAGACTTGTTGTCAGACTTCAGGTTGATTTTTTTTTTTCATCACAGCGCATTTCTTGCATTTCCATGTTTGTTTGTTTTTTGTTTGTTCGTTTTTTGTCTTTTCACATGCAGAGTTGATTCAACCTAATATGTCTTAATGAGGGATTGTCCAAATAAGATTGTTATTTATATTCTTTTGACTTTTGCACCTAGTGGAAAAAGTAAGAATGTTGAGTTATGTTGAGTGTGTTGACATTCAAGTAAAACAGGTTTGGAGTAATATATTTTGTTTTGTTAGCCTCAGAATGTTAATTAGATTGTATTTGAGAGGACAATATAAAAATACAGTATATAATATAATTATATGAAAATGTTTTCTGATAATGTCAAAGATGATTTGGGACAATTCATAGCGAAGTTAGTATGTTGTGTTTATTACCAGAAATCATGTGTTGCTTCAAGCTAGGCCTGAAATACCTTGAATGGAAGCTTCAAACAGGTACAGGAGGCAACGTGTTTGCAATGGCAGTAAAGATAAATTATCTCAATATCCTATGAACTTATTACAGGATATGATCTCTTTAATGCTTCTTGGCATATACAGTATGAATTATGTTACCGGTCTCTCTACAATTACAGTTTTGACATTGTCCCTTTTCTTACACTTTTTGTATGGCAACATATCATTTATTTTACTCTGGAAATAAATTATTTTTCAGAAAATGAACTGCCTTTGAGAATTGTTCTTTAAGTTAATAAAAAAAAAAACAATGTGGCATTATGAACTGTTTGTATACCCCAGCTATGCTATTAGAATATTGCAATGAGAGTGACTCTTTGCAGAGACACAATATAATTACAGGGGATTTTATTCTCAAACTCCCTGCATAGTAGGCTTTAATCATGCTGCCTCAAAAGTTCCCATTAAACTGTTGAGGATCAGAGAGCCAAATGCTTATAGATTTGATTTGTTTCTCATTGCTCATTTCCCCCCATTTGCCTCCAGGACTTCCCTCTTTTCCTCATCCACTGATAACGCAATATGTTGTGAAAATAATGGGGATAGCGCCATTGATTTATCATTCTTTGATATGCACAGCAGCCTAAGAGCCTTTTGTGTTGACTGCATTCAGTGTGTGAACTATTTTACAAGCTATACAGATATAATGTAAATTAAACATAGGCCGTATTTTATTATTTCGCTGCTTGTCATATTGTGACGTAAAAAAAAAATCTTTGGATGTTGGGAGTGGGGCGCTAAATTGAACCAAATTAACGTGTTTAAAATCAACATTCATTTATTTGAAGGTTTGTATGGTTATGCTTTTCTATAGCATGAGACAAAACGGCTAATGTATGTTTTTAATTGCAGCGTTCCATTGTTTGTTCCATAGATTCTGAAGCTCTCCTTGTGATGTTTAACTGACTAAACACTGAGCAGACAATTAGGATTGTAATTGATATGGCTCGTTTCCACATCCAGGGATAAACGGCTAAATGTTCTATCGGAGAGAGAGGACAAAATACATGAGACCCCATATGGTAGCAGCAGGGTAGCTGCTGCTAACCATATGAGCTGTGATCATCAGCATGTTCCCAATACTGCAGACAAGACCTATTGTGTTCAGCAGACAAAAAGCAAGCTCATATCTGCAAGTATACATACAGATTTTAAAAGCAACCAAGCTGCCAATATTGTCTCCTTAGGGCAGTGGTTCTTGGCAGCTGTATTTGGTCCAGTGGTAGAAACCTGAAATTAACAATTCAAGCCATGTGAGAAGCAGCCAATTAGATCAGTGGTGAAAAGTAGGAAATAACATTTTAATCAGTCTCCTAAATTCTCTTTGAAAGATAATTTTTATAAGGTCACTCTAAACTTTATCATTACCAGCAAGGGACTATTGACACATATTCACATTCACCCCTCTGGGTGTACTCCCCTTAATGCATGAAATACTCCATTTATGAAATGTTGGTGGAAAAATGTCACCCAAAGTGAGAGACAGCGAAAGCCACCAGCAAGCAGTTTATTACTGATCGCGACTACTTTACTGGTCAGTGGTCATGGTCATGGGGATAGGTGCTTGTGTTTGCAACTAGTGAGCAACGACAACTGTATTAATCGTTTTCGAGACATTGTTTAGTCTCGAGACCAGTCTCGAGACAATTTTTGTTGTCTCGGATTTATTTTTGTCTAGCCCTCAATTGTCTTGGTCTTGTCTCAGTCTTGCCGCTCTGCACTTCATTTGTCTCGTGGTCTTGTCTTGGTCTCACCCTCAATTTGTCTTGGTCTCAGGTCTCTTTCACCGCCACCGAGTCCACTTGAGACGAGACAATCCAAAGGAAATGTAGCGCTGGATGATGCGCATGTCGCTAGCAGTCCACAACCTGCAGTTTGTATTGTACGGTAACAACTAAAGTCTCTGTAATGTGTTATGTTGTACTATTACTACAGAACAATCAGAAATTGGCTTTTTGGCCTCGACCTCTTAGCCTCGGACTCGACCCCTCTAGGTATTGGACTTGGACTTGTTCTCGACCTCTCTCCGATAGTCTCGTCTTGACCATGTCCGTGATTGTCTCAGTCTTGTTTTGGTCTCGACTCCCCTAGGTCTTGATCTTGTCTTGGTCTCAATTTAGGTGGTCTTGACTACAAGTAACCCTAGCCACTATAGTTAACCTGGTCGCAACTACTTGCTTATGGTTGCAAATACTTGGGGAGTATTCGCAACCATAGTTTGGGGAAGTTTGGGGAAACCCTAAGCCTAAACATAATACTGTCTCAAGCACTAAGCCCTAAACATAACTGCAAGCAATGAGCAGTGTTGATACTAACCCTACAGCCTAAACATAACTGCAAGCACTGAGCTGTGTTGATACTAACCCTTAAACCTAAATATAACTGCAAGCAGGAAGCACTGCATGTTCACCAACCTGGTTGTCCCATGGAGCCTCGAACGTGTCAATTGTCAAGCCTGGTTGCGTATGGGCTATAGCCTCTAGAAGTAGAAGCTATAGCCCATATGCGACCAGGTCTACCTGGTCGTGACTAGTAAGCAAGTAAGCCTGGTCGGTAATGGATTTGTGGCCTGGTCGCTCGTAGATGCGACCTGGATGCATCATGGTCTTTAGTCGTTGTTGGATTTCGCCCTTCATGCCCAAAGCTAGGGGCGAGTTATGCTTTCATGGCAAAAGAAACATAATCATCTTTCTTTTATTTATGTGGATTTGAAAATAAGCAACTTACCAATTATTGGGGAAACGATAAAGTAACAAGTGTAGTGCAGGGGGAAAAACAACTTTCATAGTTGTAGATGAAGCAATTCTGATACTCAGTTTGTTGTACTTTGACAACTACAACAACTCAATGTATTTTCGAGTTTCACAAAACAATGTAAGTAGGCCATGTATTGAGGAAAGCACAATGCATGGGCTATTTTTATACAAAGGCAGCATATAGTATATAAATCTTGTACACCCCTACTTTCTTGCTCTGTAATTTGCCATACATATACAGTACATACAGTATGTACACGCTCAGGAGCAACTTCTTTATTTATTATGTGAGTGCCTTAAACTGTCGTTCAATCATATGTACTAACTAGATTATGTCCTACAGGTACCTGACTGGTAGTGTTTTTGTTATTAGAACTAGTTACTAACTAAGACATATGTTTCTTTTATTTATGTGTATAATGATGGGCTGATAATCTGATCTTTAAATATGGCAGAGAACTACTTGACCACACCAAACCTGTGTCTCTCATGTACTTCTATATAAGTCTCATGCAATAAACTTCTATCTTAGAAATTCTCTGTGTTTCTGACTATCTCTGTATCTTGATTGAACCTGAATTCTTCCACCCAACCATTGACCTTGTGATATTTTCAGGAGCATTGATGTATAGACCCATGGATCTACTTTGCCTGTACACAACTTGAAATTAATCAAAATTCTGCCTTGGACAAATGTTCCCTTCTCGTGTAAGCAAACACAAACACATATAAATTGGGACGGGTATGGCTGAGTAGGTTGTGATCCATGAGTCGGTGGCTCGTACCCCGGTTCTTGCTGTCTGTATGTCGAAGTGTCCTTGGGCAAGACACTGAACCCCGAATTGCTCCCAACATGTTGGTTGTGCCTTGCATAATATTTATTATGTGCAAACTTGTAAAATAAATATACAAAATAAAACAGAGGCTGCTAACATAAAGTTAGACGAATTAGTGCTAAATGATTTTTCAAATTAAATTGGTTGTAAACTGTATGTATAGTTAGTATTTTTCCACAACAACATGCTGTCCATTATATGCTCTTGTGAAAACAACATGGTGTTGGCGTAATTGGCCCTTAAATTAGAACAAGGTGTGAAAATACCTACATGCAAGACATGTACAAGTCTATAAATAGAAACAGAGATTCTCTTCAAGACTCATCAATTAACATAAATAAGCTACAGTACATTCTTCTGGCTGAGCTGGAGCAACACAGACCTCCGGTAGGAATACATTAACATATCCCTGTATCAGGATGCATGTCACACCAAAGCATTACAAATGTAATTATGGATCTTTTGACAAATGTCCTTGTTCAAAGGCAAACACAAGAAAAGCCAGGATAGAAATGGAACATGCTGCAGGCAAGAGACATTTTTTAACAGTGAAATAGGCCCACTAAAACTAATCGCTGATGAAACATTTTCTTATTTTCCCCACACAGATATGTTTTTGAAGTAGAAAACGGCACTCTTCTGAGTGTAGGTCTTTGCCCGGCTGGGTGGCTTACCTAGGGCTGTGTCAGTCATTTGCAGATGGCAGGTTGCGAGAAAGCTGCGGGGGTAAATAGTGTTTCTACGATATTGTTCAACTTGCCTACTTGCTATTCCACACTCTGAATCTGTTACTACACCTCCTGAAAATCCCATGCAGAAGTTATTTGTCACCCGATCCTATAGGTTGACACTCCATAACAATTAGACCCTTCATCACCCAAGAGACAACCCAGCTCCTTATCCAAACTGGACTACTGTAACCTCCATCGGCTCCTGATTGCTGCACACACAGAGTTTAAAACTCTCATACTTGCATTCAAAGCAACCAAAGGAATGTCACCACCGTATCTTGCTAGTTTCATAGCACCTTATAAGCCCTTCTGTGCACTTGCAGTAGGCCTACACATCAGCCCATAGCGCTTGCAGTACCAACCTAGGTATATAGGTTTTTGGTGACTGAAAGTATAGACAAATACATTTTAAAATAGATAATCACATTAGAAATATTATTAGTTGTGCTGATTAGACATACAAATAGGTATGCTGTATTATAGCATCAGTTATTATGGTGGTACTTGAAGAGCCAAATATTGTGGTGTTAAAAATCTGTGGTATGAAATGGTTGAAAACCTCATTGGTTTACTTGAATAAAGAAAAGAATAATAAGATGCCACTGAAGCAAAGAATACTGATCTGTATCATAAATCATACGTTTCAATATATTGCATGTATACAGTGAATATGATATGCCACTGTGACTTTTTACCTGGAGGTGGTTACATTAGCCTATTTTCCACCTCATACTGTCACTCTGGCACTTTTCCCAAGGGTTATGCTGGCAATTAGCTTCCCTCTATTAATATGAATGGGGACCCTCAGGCTACGTTTATGAAACATTACTCACTAACATCACTATGAACTACATGTCCAATTACAAGGTTGGTTGGTCCTACAGAGTCATTTAAAGATATTATGGATATATACAAACAATATGGTGTTTGAAAACGTGTCTAGTGGCAAAGCTTCTGCTGTCTCCCCTCCGTTCTCTAGAGAGCCTTGTGTGTGTGTGTGTGTGTGTGTGTGTGTGTGTGTGTGTGTGTGTGTGTGTGTGTGTGTGTGTGTGTGTGTGTGTGTGTGTGTGTGTGTGTGTGTGTGTGTGTGCGCGCGTGCGTGCGTGTGTGTGTGTGTGCGCGCGCGCGTGCACGTGTGCAAGGGCGCCGTGTGGCAAGTGGGAGGAAATCTCAGACAGTATTATTCTGCTACAGGAGGTGTCAATAATATCATAATCTGTAATAGGTCTGAACTCCCATATAAATTACCAATCAAAACCAAAAAAGAGATGTTCCTTCTTTAACTACAGTACATATAATTTTAAAACTGTAATGATACGGCTTTTAGGGTATAGATGTATATGTTTCCAGCTTTCTCTCATCTGCCTGACAAGTAGCAAATGTGACAAGTAGCAAATGACTATGATCTCAGGATATAGTTGGGTTTTCAGTGTAAAGACAACAAAATCAATTTACGGCCATGGCATACGTCGCGACGGCTGGCCAAACAGTCATGGCGGGTGCCGTGGCTGTTATGAATTAGTTGCGAACTTGTGACAGGTGAAACGGTCGAACGTTGGGCCAAAGGTCGCGAGCGCTGGCCCAGCAACCCAATATAATTCCGCTCCTCCTGTTTCAGTGATTAGCTGACCATGGGGTTATGTGGTCACTGTAACAGACCCACAAGTGGCACCCATTGTGATGTTCAGGAACCCAGTATAATTTGAAATTTAGCTAGTCATGAGTCATGAGTCATGACTTATGACGATGTTTTGGCTTTGTTTCTTGTCAGTTCTTGTTGATATACAGTATGACTGAAGCAACTCAAATCATCAGTTCAGACTTTCTATCTTTCATAGCCAGCTGGGTCTGCTACAATCACCTCTTCACTAATAACTGGACTACGAATAGGTTAGGTCAGTATAAAGCCACATAGTAGGTGACCTGAACACTGGCGGTCCATGTTCATGTCTTGCCCAATTTACAATATTACACTATTAAACATATAGGAATTGGATCTGTACTCACAAAAGGATCACTCTGTTCCTGAATCAAGCTTTCATCATACAATGTTTGACTATGCTGCAATTTCCACCCATGCTGGGTTGGCTGCGTACAGTGTGTACCCTCTCAAAACTCACCCAAAGTGCTCCGGCGGTACCCATGCCCTTGCATCTCTGCATTTCTGATGCTCCGGTGATCTGGATGCTGCTTGCATCCATTTCAAAACACTGGTGATGACCTACAAACAGCACAAGGGTATGGCACCCCCCCTACCTGCAGGGCAGGCTATGATCCAATCCATACACCCCATCCTGTGATCAGTGGCTGCATGCTGCCTATCTCTCTCCTCCCTATATGACATAACCTTGCCTCCACATCAAACTCTTCTCCCAACCACCTGTACATGGCTACCAAGCTGTGTAATGACCTCCCTCCTTCGGTCAGTATAATGCAGAGTTAATTCCCATCTTCCTCATGCCCACATGCAGCTTCAAACTCCTCTCCATAGCCACTCTCACACTCCTCATATAGCCTACCTTTTCAGGACTGGATAAACTTGTTTGCTAAGTGCATAAGATGAAATTTGATAAGCAGAAGCATGAGGTCAGATCGAGCCAGCCATGCAGTGAAATGCTCCTCCACCCTCTATAATCAGGTTTGTTTTGCAAGTTTTGGGTGATGATGGTTAATCTAAAAATATTAAAATAAATTAAAATGAATGAATGATGTGAATGAATGAATGAATGAATGAAGTGAATAAAAATAAATAAATAAATGAACAGAAAATAATAAATACATTTAAAAAGACAATTTGTTTAATAATCACTTTGTGAAATATCATGTTTTTGGAGGGTGTTATGCATGCTATTGTGGAAGATTCAGTGTTTCAATCAAAAGTTGTATATATTTTATAGTGCAACTTTAGGCAATTTCCCATTCAAGAAAATATGCAAATAGACTAATGTCCTCTATAATACTGAGGACAGTTGATTTTACAGCGCCGCTGTAGAGTGAAATATTAAATGAAAACGATAGGTTTTGAGTCTATTTCGTTTATAATATCGAAAGCACACAGGTGTAATGTGATCTCAATCGTAAATAAATAAATAATGAAATAGATGCTCCATTCCATTTCGCTCTTATTCCAGCCAGTTAGGGGAGCCTGTCTATTAAATCCATAGCTCGCCATGAGCCAGAATCATTTTTCCCAGCCAGACACACAGCCAGTCAGACCTTCAGAACGGAAAGCATTGTTTAATTGAATGCAAGGCTTTGTTTGATAGCCTGGTGGTGGTGGCGGAGGAGGGACGTTTTTGCCTATTGGCCAAGAAGAAAAGAAAGAAGACGACTGTCTGTGGGACACCGTGGTGGAACAACGGACAACGAGGTCGAACACAGTCAGACTCAGAGGCTGTGTAGTATACCTTTAAGACTGTGCTCCTCATTTCGCTCCCATGGCAATCCCCATGCAGGCACACACGCTTTGAAAGTTTGACTGGGGAATTATAGAGGTATAATACTGTGAAACGGCAGCGGTTGGCTGGTTCCAGATCCCCGCGTTATAAATAGGAACGACTGAGGCGATCTTTTTTTGAACAGCATCTGGCCGTGAGCGACACACTTCTTTCTGGCTATATAACAAACAACAATGGTGAACGCGGAGCCGTGTATCAGATCCAGAGCGACTTGGTATAGATGAGGAGGGCCAATGTAACACTGTTGAGAGGAGAGAGCTGGCTGGCTGCCGTTAGCCAGCCGGTGGTCCGAGCCGTCCGTCCGGCAGCAGCCGAGCCGTGTTTTGACCATGCCGCCGATCGAATTTCGCACCTTGCTGTTCGGCGTAGTAACGCTGCTGGTTGTGTTTCTCATCATCTCAGATATTACTGAAGTGGAAGAGGCTGCAGCGTAAGTATACCATTATACGTCAATATTATGCTGTACTACTGTACTCCTTGTACAGTACACTGTGTGTGTGTGTGTGTGTGTGTGTGTGTGTGTGTGTGTGTGTGTGTGTGTGTGTGTGTGTGTGTGTGTGTGTGTGTGCGTGCGTGTGTGCGTGTGTGTGTGTGTGTGTGTGTGTGTGTGTGTGTGTGTGTCTGTGTTGTGTAACATGATGATCCGTGTCCATTTACTTTCAATTTACATTGTCTTCAATGACAACAAAACAAAATTATAGCACAGGTATATACATGTATAAAAAACAATCACATTTAATTGAAGTGATTTTGTTTTATATTTAAGTCAAAGTTTGGAGGAGATCTGAATCTAGGATTAGAGTCTCCTCCCATCTTGGCACTGGGGTTCCAGCAGCGTGCAGGAACAGCTGTTCTGCTGGAGCCTGCATGCATTGCATGGGTCTCTATTTCTCTAAGGACTTTATAGTCTGCAGTGTAGCCTGCCCTGCATGCATGTTGTGCACCAGACCAGTCACTAGACCCACAGTGCTTTTGTCTGCGAGCCGCGCGCGCGCGCGCGCGCACACACACACACACACACACACACACACACACACACACACACACACACACACACACACACACACACACACACACACACACACACAGCCAGTGTGTGTGCGCGCGCGCGACTGTGTTTTAAACAGAGAAGGCTCTGGTTTTAAAGAGAGGGAGAAGGCAACAACAAAAGGCCATGAGACAATGGGGAGCGCTTTGCTTCTGAAATCCCATTAATCCTATCCTATATGACTGTCATAGTATATGCTCTTAAAGACTTATTGTCCACTCCACAATTCACCCCTGGAGTTTGCAATTATGTCCACTGCAGCTTGGGTGTTTTGTGTCAGACTTCAGATGTAGGCCGAGTTTGATTTGTTTCTTTGGTTTTAATAGCATGAGTTTGAGGACTTGAGCTTTTACAGACTAGAATGAGTAGTACTAGTATGAGGATGTTCTTGCAGTCCATACAGGACTGCAAGAAATACTTTAAAGGTAGGGGAAGTGATTTCACTTTTGTCAGATATCACCCAAAAAAAAATTTTCTGTTAAAATGCTCTATTATAAGGTGTGGAAACCACATACTCCCCCACATTAGCAGAGGAGCTAATAAAAGTTCCCCAGGTCACCACAATTCTCCTCCAATCAGGAGAGAGCAGCAGGTTCACATATAGCTACTTTTTGCACCAGGCTGGTACTACACCATGAATTTCAAATCACTTCCCCTACCTTTAAGGAAATGTACTTAGTCAATTCATTTGTTTGATAAGTCTTAATAATCACTGATAAAACACAGTCATGCTCATTAACCATATAATATTCCAAACAAGACAATTGTTTCCTGCTAAGTGCACCATGGGCATGATTACAATCACCATGACCAATAAACATATAGCCGAGGGAACACAGAAGTGGGGGGACATACTGTAGGTACGGTCAGTCCCTTTTGATTGATAGCAAATGCACAGACAGTTGCATCACATATTCTTCCCTTGGAACCTCTGGAACTTCTTCATGTACAGTAGTATGGGCATGTGACCTCAACAAAACCATTGTCTAGCAAGACATATTTGTATAAATGTATTTGTACATTTCCATATGTGGACAGATACTGCTTACCACATACAGATAATTTCAACTTTACCTAGAAGATGTCTGACCAAGATGGATTTTCTTTTTGTCATAGCTGATGAAAAATATTATGCTCAAAATATAAACAGAACTTGGTGTCCCAGTTTTCTTGTTGGCTGACAGACATAATCAACACGATGGTGAAAGAAATAGCCACATCCTCTTTGGAAAAAGGCTCAGAGCAATATTACTTACCTGAACCTGGAGATTCACACGACATTCAGAAATGTAGGTAATGTTGGCAAAAGGGCCTTTCTGTGTGGCGGTTGCATGTCCTCCCTGTCAACCCTAGGGTAGATAGCCTCACAAAAACATGTGGTAATCATGGTCTCTAAACTGCCTCCTCACACTCTACGTAAAACCGTGGAAACTCCCCCCTGTCAGGTTAAATTGAGTGGCTTGGACTCCACATGCATGGAAGAAAGCATGAGGTCAATCTGTTGCTCTCCCCAGATTGGCAGAGGGAGCATAGCTCCAGGATTACAATAGACAATTGACACCGGGCAAAGAAAATGGGTTACAAAAATCATGGGCTCGCATTTGGTGGGGTGGTTCTTGTAAGTTTGAGGGTTAAGCATAGTTATATTTAGGTTTTTACACCATTTTACTCAGTTGAAGTTAGGTTTAACCGTTTAGGCATATAGGGCTCGATTTTGGCATTAGCCCTTATACGCAATTAACGCACTTAGCATTGGGGAAGAGGCGTTCCCACACTAAAGTTGGTAATTTCGTTACCAGCTATCTCCCCTAAACACCTCCTATACCTGTTACATTATGCGTCGTTTTTAGCTTTCATCCAATCCTGTTGCCATTCCCTTTAATTCATCCCATATCTATTTCCCTTATCCCTACTGCTATACTACCTACTCCTAAGCCTGCAGCCTGGCTGCGGGTTTAGGACAGACACATGCATGATTGAGTAGCTTATTCTCAAAGATTATAGCTCTCATTTTCAAACAATTATAGCTCGGTCAATTCTCAATCATTTCTTACCATTCAACATGTTATGTTGAAAAAACATGTTCCATGTTTTTTTGCTGTATGTGGCGCGCATTTATCCCAAGTCTGCAAAATGTTATAAAGTAAATTGCAAAAAAAAGTCAGGAATTCGCGCAAAACGGTCACGGTCAAAGACAGTCTTTTTGATCATTCATTTCTCTGTCAATTCTGGACCATTTTTTACATTTCAAATTGTAAAAAATGATTTAGAAACGACCAATGATCAAAAAGGCGTCTGTTTTTACCGAGAAATCCCGACTTTTTTGCAATTTACAGCATTGCGTCACAAGTTAATTAAGTATTTAATTATATTATATACTGTACATTACCTAAACACGAGGAAGTGACCGACAGCAGGCAATCTACAGCTGTTTATAGGACAATCCATAAATAAGGAGATAATTGAAATGTGAGTCGTGGACATCTCCAAGGCGCACAGATGCGCACCGTGGCTCTGCCTTCTCATATGGGTTAGCGGGTGCTTTGGAATCCCGTTATCTAGTTCCCAAATCTATGTGACGAAATTAGCAATTTAAGGGACTGCGCGACAAACACGCCTATGACCACACCTCCAGTCACAAATAAAGGTGTCGGCATAAAGAATAGTGGCTAAGTGGAGAGGAAAGGTGACGAAAATACCAATAAGGGAATTCGTAGCAGGTTTCGGGTAACGTTAGGGATATGGCCGGGAGCGAAAATCGACCCCTATAGTTTACTGAGGTTATGTTTAGGAATACAGAAAACCTGCGCTAGCTGTATACTCTGTTGTTCACCTTATCACCTTGATGTCCTTATGTGATTTTTGAGGGAAGGCTATAATTATAATTATCATTTGTCTAGGAATATGGGAGACTCAAGAAAAATGGCCATGCACAGACTCATCCCCAAGCCCAACAGGTATGACACTTTTATTTTGACATCTTTGTTAAATTGTCCACTAATATTCATGAAGCATTCTAGTATGGAAATTATTAATTGATTACAAACAAATTTTGCACTATTGTGATTAACAGTGTTCAGTGTGGTTTAGGTTATAAGTGAACATATTAGTAATGTTGGGTGGATTATGGCACCACAAGGGGTGCATGCACCACAGCTTGGAACACCTGTCCTGTACACTTGGAGCTCTTCACAGTCCATGTAAAGAAGTGACTGGAGTGGTGGTGTGTGTATAATCGTAGAAGACATGTGGTTGTTTACTCTACACACTAATCATTTTTTTTAATTGTTTCAAAACAATGGAAAAGGGTAAATATATATATTTATATAAGTTTATAGTTAGTTTATTCTCCCTAGCTTCATGGGTCCTGAGCACATTCAAGCCCCTCTTGGCTTAGGGTGAGTTGTAGGCGCTGATGAGACATAACATAAAATACCTAAACACTTTACACTTAACCACTTATGTGATACTTAAACCACACTGTGTTCACATTGTGAACAGGGCAGGCTATGCGCAAACTTGGACATACCCGAGTATAAGCATTTTCATTTTACTACATTTAATGTAGTACTACAAATATTCAAAACATTTTTTCATTTAAAAATACCGTTCTCTCTCTGTCTGTCTGTCTGTCTGTCTGTCTGTCTGTCTGTCTGTCTGTCTGTCTGTCTGTCTCTCTCTCTCTCTGTCTGTCTGTCTGTCTGTCATTGAATCGTAATGTAAACATCAACCATATAACCATGTTACGCTTATTAGGTACGCTGCAGCAAAGGCAGATCCTACGCCTTTGTCAAGCCAGAGACGACATGAATTCCACGGCCATTCTGCAATCTCGAATAATACTGCCAACGTGTCATCAAATACCTGGGCCTTCAACAAAACACTCTCTAAACTCATTAGGTATAATACCTCAGCATCTACCTTATAATACTGTGAACTCAAGCGACACTGAATGGGTACTGTAATGTTCTGTTAATCCCCCCTTCCCTCAACAGGAAAAATATTCTGAGATTCCTCGATCCGGAGAGAGACATTTCTATTCTGAAGGGTGCTTTGAAACCAGGAGATGTGATCCATTATGTGTTTGACCGCCAAAGCACCACTAACATCTCAGAAAACCTCTACCGTCTTCTGCCGTCCGTATCACCCATGAAAAACCAGCATCACAGACGCTGTGCTATCGTCGGCAACTCTGGGATTCTGCTGAACAGCAGTTGTGGACGAGAGATCGACTCCCATGACTTTGTCATCAGGTCAGCCTTCCTCAGCAGTTGTCAGAGGCGTTTGATGTCAGAGGTGTTTGATGCTTCATCAGCCGCATGGTATTCATATGTTATCACTGCATTGAATACATGTTATCAGCCGTTATCAAGGCTGTTGGCCATACTGATGTTGTTTTCATAATGTGTCAGTGGTTTCACTTCCACGTTTCCTAGTATGTCTGATCATCACATACATATTGGCCTTAGAGTATATATTGAATAGAGAATGAATCCAGAGGAAACCTTCACAGCTTCCGCTGGAGTAGAAGTTTGACAGATTTCAAATTGGATCATTGATGTAAATGATCTGGTTCATTTTGATGTCAGAGTTTAGTCACCACCAGCATAATCAGGCCACACTTTCAAACCCATTTTTAATTTCCCCCTTATGAGCCAGTGCTCATAATGGTGAATAATCATTGGAAAACAGCTGTCAGAGCTGATCGTCATCTTGGAGGGTTTTTTGTTCTAATGATTTGAAAGTTGGAAATGAGCAGACACGCTGGGAGCATATGCTGACTGCACTTGACATTTTGAAAAGTTTCAGCTATCCTCCGGAAATATAATGAGCTGCTTGGAGTGGTGCAGCCTTTCTAAGGATGCATACTCTCATTTGCTGGAAATTCTTTCTCTGAAATATCAGTCAGTTCTTCTTTGTGTCCAACTGGCAGCATCAGGGTTTCTGAGTTAGCCTGGGATTGTCCATAACAATTGCAATAATCAGAAAGCCTTGAGTACGACATTAGATAGTGTGTTTATGCATGATTGCGTGTACTGTATGTACTCTATATGTGTGTGCGTGTGTGCGCACATTCATGTGTGTGCATGCTTTTGTTTTCTGAAGAATAATGTAATATCAACAAAATCAAATATTTTAAGATCAAAACAATAGAAATGGAGTACTCATCGAGCTGATATGTCTGCTTCGGTTGCAGCATGTCTGAAATCCTAGTGTGTCCCAATTATTCTGGCAGTCATTGTTTTTTTTATTGATTTTCTTCTCCCTTGGATGTACTCAAATCTCCTTTCATAGAGTGGCAGTCAAAATCCACATAATCCAGCATGGCCAGAGAACATGTACACTAGTACAGTATATTGCAGCATTTAACTGTATAATGAACTAAAAACTAAAAAATGAATACAAAAGAATAAGATGTAACAGGACAAAGTACAATTAAAATGATGAGCAGGTTAAAAATGATCACAGTTCTGTATGCTTATATTGTTTGATGAGTCTCAAAACAGGCAATATCTTGGAACTTATCAGGCAAAAATAAACCAAAATAGGATATGGTAAATGGTGCATATGCATGTGTCATGCACCTCAGTCGCCTCTAGTGATGTCCATATTGCCAATGCCTTCCCAAGGTTCTTGCCAAGCAATTGGCAATTGGGGGGTAGCTCAGATTTATATAGTGCTTTACATAAAATACATCGGAAAACAAAATTTATTTCAGAAAATACATAAAGTAAGTATTACATCAATACAGAATTACAAAGGAATGTCAGTTGGGGAACGCATTTTTTTAAGAGGTGGGTTTTGAGTGATGTGAAGGAAGTGAGAGAGGGGGCAGTTCTGAGGTGGTTTGGCAGAGCATTCCAGAGGTTGGGGGCAGAGACGTAGAAGGCCCTGTGCCCCAGGCATGGTACCTGGTCTTACGGACAGCCAGGAGGTTGGCTTCACTGGACCTGTGGCAGCGGTGGGGTACGTAGGGTTTGAGCAGATCTGAGAGGTAGGGGGGAGCCAGGTTATTTTTAGGTGGTAATCAGGATTTTGTAATGTATTCTGTGATTGACTAGGAGCCAGCGTAGGTCATGGAGGACAGGAGTGATGTGGTCTCTGGAGCGTGTACTGGTGAGCAGATGGGCAGCTTAGTTTTGCACATGGACTTTGGAGGGACTGACCTCATGTTTCCTTCTATGCATGTATATAGTCCAAGCTGCTTCTTTTCACCTGACAGGAGAGAATTTCCCTGGATTGATGTAACACGTGGAAGGAACGTGTTATTTCAACCATCAGGCACCCCGGCTGATTACTGTTTATTAATGTTTTTTGTGAACGTACCCAATCTAGGGGACACAGGGAGAAGAGTTGCTATTTTAAATCAAAAACTGTGGGGGGCGTCCTGGATTGTAATTCATTGTCAGCAATAGCATACAGAAGAACACAGGTATTGTGGAATTTTATGGGGCTGAGGAATTTGTACTGGCCGTTAGACTTCTCATGGGAAATATAGTGTTTCAGCTAACTATTTCCATACCGCGGCCTTGCATTCCTTTGCAAGCTATTTGGGATGTTCGGCTAATTTCAGATTTTACTTCACAACACATGGTTTCAAACGGTATATTGTACCCTAGCATACTGGATCTTCTAAAGATAGATTAAATCATATGTCCTGTTAACATATTTGGCAAGTTTTCAGTTATCATATGTTTGGTATAGTGATATTGGCTAGGTCATAGATACAACATTATATGTGGAAGTTGCGTCTTACCAATGTGCTCTGAGAAGTACAATGAGTGTTTTTGTGCCACATCAGAAGGCTAACATTGTAAATATACAAGTAAACTCTTTTGAACTTAATTCCATAAGGGAATCATGAGTAATGTGGTTCTACAAAGTACTTGATTAAATGCAAACTGGCTGACCTGTGGTTGCTTGTACTCAGATGTAACCTGGCACCAGTGGAGGAATACTCTGGAGATGTGGGGCAGTGCACCAACCTGGTGACCATGAACCCCTCGGTGGTACAACGGGCGTTCCAGGATCTGGCCACTGACGAGTGGAAGGAGCGCTTCCTGCGGCGCTTGCAGAGTCTCAGCGGCAGTGTGCTGTGGATTCCTGCCTTCATGGCGAAGGGAGGAGAGGAGCGTGTGGAGTGGGCCATTCGTCTTATTCTGCTGCACACCGTGAATGTACGCACTGCCTTTCCCTCACTGCGCCTTCTCCATGCGGTCAGAGGGTAAGATGCAGTCTATTCACACATTCCCCTTGACACATATGGGGGGTGGGGAGGCATACATTACGGTGCTCAAAATCACAGCAACACCTGTGAGTAATCTACTAGAGTTTGACGAATTCTAATCTATGTGCTATTTTTAAACTGAGCATTAAAGCTGATCACCTCCACAGGCAGTCTGGGTAAGAATGCTCTGCTGCCTTGTCCTTCCCACTGGATAGATTCCCCAAGTATACTTATTATTATCTTACCTACATTATGGAAGGATTGTTCAAGTCTAACTCGAGTATTCAACTATTTATGTTGTTCAGTTTCATTAACGCATGGCTTAGGACCTGTTCATGTTTCAGGTATTGGTCCTGCAGTGTCGTACAGTACAGTCGTACAGTAGTAACAGGGCAGGCCTCTGCTTAGCGGTTAAGATTATTCCTTATTGAACACAGCTAGTAGAGCAACACCCTCTTGGGACCATTGTTTTAAATAGACAACACACAAAAACAAATATTGTTCTCAGGACATTCTCAGGACATTTCAAATATTTTGAAATATTTAATATAAATTTCAAATACCCACAGCCAATTTACAGCATGTTGTACACCCTTGCAAAGGGTAGCCCCATAGTTGCATTTGTTTTTATGATAAACGTATTTATTAGCTGTGATGCGTTCTTTCTCTAAATAAATAATGGCTCTTGCATGTAGGTTTCTATTACCTTTCTATAGTGTTGTCTGATAAATGCTCAGCATGCCATACTAATGATCTATGCTTAAAATTCTGCTCAGCTTGTCTAGTGGCTGGCTATCCTTTAAATAGAATAGCCTTGGCCTCTGGGCATGACCTTACTGTTAACTGGTAAGGTCACACTGAATGGCCTGCCAGATTGCTGCCAATGGTAGTTTTAAGATTAGAGATTAGAGTAGCTGGGTAGTATCCAGATGGTCATGGGTATGCAATATGCAGCCATTCATGGGAATGTGAGGTTGTGTGTGGGTAAAGTCATTTACAAAGCTCTTCGCCTTCTTAATAATTACCACTGAACTGCCCCTCGGGAAGTAACATAAGCTCAAACTGTAGTCTAGCTTACAAGTATGCGTAAACTAGTCTACTGATCAGTTTGCCGCCTTGCCGGTCATAATGTGTAACTCTGTAAGAGTGGCATAAGATATTTGCTGAGCAGTTGTGTAAATAAAACCTAAAAAACTCAATAAAAGATAACTTATTGAGCCTCCTTAAGCACATAGAGGCCCTGAAAGGCAATTCAGAGGAGTCAGAGACTGGGCTTTGTTCATGCAAGTAGTAAATTGTGACTTTTCAGGATTCTACTTCCATTTAATGCAACCACTATACCCCCCACTGACTTAATACCGCATGGGTGGGGATATTGTCACCGTTTGAAGCAGATTGCTTTTTAATGGATCCTGGATCTTGGCCTCAGTGTGCTCTGCATGAGCAAACTGAGAAGAAACCATGGAGACCACACACAGACAACGTGATAGGATATTGAGAGCTAAGCATATGGTCAGTTTGTTGCTCTCCCCAGGTTATATTACACAACAGCCACTGGGTAAAACAAATGGGTTACAAAAAGTATTAGTTATTCTGCCCCAAGTTTTTCTTGTCATGTAATTTGATTATTAATGTTGTTTTGTGTTGATATTATGTCATTTCTTTAACCTTTTGTCAACAGGTATTGGTTGACCAACAATGTCCAGATTAAGCGCCCCACTACCGGACTGCTGATGTATACTATGGCAACACGCTTCTGTGAAGAGATCCACCTATATGGCTTCTGGCCATTCCCTCTTGATCCCCAGGGCAAACCAGTCAAGTACCACTATTATGATACTCTAACATATGAGTATACATCTCATTCTAGCCCACACACCATGCCACTGGAGTTCAGGACCTTAAACAGATTGCACAGACAGGGGGCACTCCGACTCCACACTGGGTCTTGTGATGCAGAAAAAACATCGACATAGCTACAAAAGAATGTTTTCAGGGAAATGTCCCCTATGTTGGGAAATACCTCTTGCTTGACTGAAGACTCTTTTAGCAGTTTGCAGAGTATTTGCTATTTGTGTGAATGAATGTTCTTGTACTATGTAATTTTATGGAACTTTTATCACTTTTAACGTATTATCCAGTCATGATGATGAACTTTGGTTACATGGAAATATGCACTGACTTATTGTAATTTACCAACTTTTTATATGTTTTGCAACTTTTCAACTTTTCAGTGATAGGATTAAGTTATTGCTGCTGATATGCCTTCGACAAAGATTGTGAGTCTGTGAAATTACCATTTACTTTATTTTGGAGGGTAGAATGTGTTTACAAACTTTATCAATGTATCAGTTATGGTTATAATATTGACAAGAATAATGAAATGAACTAGGACTAGGCAATGGGATCGACATTTTCTGATTGTATTTTTGAAAGATTGTTCAAATTACCACATAGATTCATATACCACTATACATTTTGCCAGAATATAATGACAACTTTGTGTTTGATTTGCAAGGCACTGATTGGACCACAAGATGGAGCACTGGCTGAATAAACTTAAAATATTTTGAAATTCATAATCAGCTCAATTTAGGGTTATACCCTTCTGAAAGGTCAGGAACCAGCATCACTGGTACTTAGTTAATGATCAGCCTACTTACAGTATACCAAGCAATGACGACTTTTAGGATAAAGCTCAAATTAAAATGCTGTAAACCAAATGTAAATTCTCCACCTGTAGAACATGGACAGACATTTGATATTAAGGGTTTACTTAGAGAACAAAATGCTTGTGGAACCGGGTTAAATTGTATTCCAGCTCTAGAGAGAATAAGGGCAAGGAATGCACCAGCTGTTCACACAAGACGGTTTACACAGGCCCGGCCAAAAGCAAACGTGTGTTGAAAATGTTTCTCCAGAAACATCAGGGCTATTTGTCTACTCTGCACTGGATTTAGTGATCTCAGATTGTATGTTTGGAGTGCTATTCGACTAACTTTGGTGACCTTTTGTACTGTTAAAACTAAATACAAGCCTCCCAGTGTCTTCTTTGTTTTTAAGATTTGTTTTTGGCTTTTGTGCCTTTATTGATAGTTACAGTGAAGACAGACAGGAATGAGGAGAGGAGGAGACATACTGTATGGAGTAATGGTTGCATTTCTAGGCCTAAGCCTTCTAAAATGTACAGAACTATCCCCTGGTCAACTTGTTGCTGCACAGTTAATTGCAGCAGAATACTAAAATTGTAAATACGTACTTTTTGTGTTTATCAATGTGTATTGCAACTAGCTTGTTTATATCTGAGGCTCTGAACTGAGTTTGCTGAGTTTGGAGTCATTTTGAAAATGTAGCTGTCAATAATGTTTTATTCAGTTGCAACATGCCACCGTGTAGAAGTTAGCAGAAACATGTAAGTTAATGTCAGCCACTGAGACAAGACATGTGATTGCTCTATAAAAAGTGTTTAACAGGATGCTCCTGTTGACTTAATGTTGGTCTTATTATGGTGCCAAAAAATAGACATGAAAGTAGTACTACAGATCAGCAGGGCATCTGAAGTCATGAAAGGAACAGTTGTTCAGAAAAAATAGAAGCGCCTGTGACCAATATTACTAAGTTAATTAGCAGAGGATCTGCCATAGGGCCACAGTTTGGATTTTCCAGAAATATACACTTCCTGCTGTTCAACTGTGTATTCCTTATTCTTCTCAATGTCATGTACAGTGATTAGGACACCTTGAAGCTCACAACTTGTATGTGAAAAGTTGTCAAATACTCAATACTTAGATAAAAGTGACATTGTGGTATAACAGAATGTGTGTGTTCTTTTGTGTACAGCATGTCAGCAGATACAACAGTTTGGCCATGACTGCTTCAGAATATAAACAAATATGTCAAATTATTGTTACCATGTGACGCATACATAATGAAGAGGGTTTATTTCGGTATTTCTCAAAGAAAATTGAAACTGCAGAACCAGCCTTGGGATGATTGTGTGTACAATAACAGCACTCTTCCAGAAAACAGAAATGGAGAAATCAACACCAATATAGGTACTTCAAAAGCTGTTGGAACATTGGCTTGACATTTCAAATAAGTACATTCTACAAATAGCTACCACAGTGACTTTGATGCATTTTATGAGAGGAAAACATTTGTCGCAATTCAAATAAAGGTTTCTAAGAGACTTGCAAATGACAAACACAGGAGGGCATAAGACATAGCCTTCAGCTCTAGATGAGTCAACAAACAAATGGCAATCACACAGCATTACAAAATAACACAACTACTACAAGTTCATTACAGAAAAACAACTTGGACGGATACTTAATTAAGCTGCAGTGTAACAGATAAAAATTAGAATTGAAACAGAACAATAGACAAGCAGCCTTCCGTGTATACAACGTAGGTAGTTGTGAAACAGGCTTCTTAAAGCACTGCAACAGGTTGAAAGAAAGCTTATTATAACCTCAATATTAGACTGTCACTAAAGTAAGGCAAGGATGGAAGTGGAGGTTTACCCATGTATGTCTTCTGTACTTTTAATATATTGTTTTAAACGCTTGAAACAAGCAAAAATATTACTGTTACAGCTTAAATATTGAATGCGTTTAAAATATATTACTCTCAAGCATACCAGTAGATGGTACAGTAAGTGTTCACGTGTCTACAGCATATTCCGGCGGTGTTAATTCAGTAAGGGTGCCTTTTTCCTCGATCAAACAGCAATCTTGATTAAACCACAAGGTCACCCACAACACAAATTATGCTTTGTTTAAAAAGTATCGCACTCAAGGTAGCATGACATGGGGAAACTTGTGAACTCCCTTTGGTCTATCGTTGCCTTTCAGATATCATAACCATAATAACGTTTTACTTGATATTATTTCAACAGTGTAAGTGGTCTTGGACAATTTCACAAATACCTTTGCTGTGCTTTTGTCAGATGTAATAAGATTCAGTGCTCATGCTGTTTCTATTATTTGAATAGACTTATCTGACTTCTTGTTTCATGGTGCTATGTTATCCTGTAAGGTTTTTGAAATTCCTCTATCTACCTTTTTCCTAAAATTATATGCCAAAAACAAAATAAAAGTGGCTAGCAGCCTAAATGTGATACTATATGCTTGTTGTAAGAATTTGAATGTCATGGTAACCAAGAAATTCACCTTTAATAAGAATATTGTTATTGTATGTTTAATCGAAACGCACCAAATTGTACTTTTCATTCGTTTTTTTCCCTTAACATTATAATTTCTTCATATTTAATCTAAAATAAGATTTACTTTCACATATATTACTTCAGTGCACCAACAAGAACAAACTTGATCTGACATTTGACCTCAAATGACTGTCTTCCAAAATACTTTAGAAACCTTATGGGAATTGTCTTAATGACTGGCCTGGGTTCCATCCTGATTCGCTGTGTTCCGCACATCTGAAATGTCACTTTGCAAATCAGTCTGGTCAGAGCCTACTTGACTTGCATTTCCCTGACATAACCTGTTAACTAGCCATGTTTTATCTGATTGGATGGTGTTCAAACAAACGTGAACTAGTGTTTTTTCCTCAAACAAACCACCTCCTCAGCTGCCTTTCAACTTTCATTTACCCTGCCTACCTGTGTGGAGATAGGCTCCCGGCTAGACTGATTTGCAGCAAATCAGACTGGATCCCAGACTACGTAATAACAGGTTAGGGGAGTCCGTTTGGTACTGTACCCTACTGTAGATACACATTCTCTCAGTCTCTCAGCCAAAACTAGTCCCTATTTGTTTAGGTACTTCCTCAAACTTTGGGTGAACTTCAGCATAACGTCTTAAGAGAAGCAAAAAACAACAACAAAAAAGAAACAAACAAACAAACAAAAAAAACAGAGACAACTTTTTTTTCCATGTTCCATTAACTCAAAAATACAATAATTGTCTGATAACATTTGGCATACCAACATGCACTAGCATGGGCCGATTCCTGACATTATTCATACTTCAAATCAAATATGTGCAGTTAACAAACAAACCCCAGCTGAGCTAGCAGCACAATAGAACTTCTCATAGAACTAACAGTAAAAAATATATACTCTTGCTTCAATCAGGAGGACATAAAACCTCATACAGTATATGCACAATGAAGTGGTTAGTAGATACCGGTAGATCATCATTTGGTACAACAGAAATGTAACAATGGAAGAAAAAACATTTTTACATTGTGCAAACTAAAAATTTGAATGAACAGTTCTTTGCGGAATGTACTTACAACGCACAGTTTAAGCAATAAATGCTGGCCTGCAGCAGCCATCACGTTTCCTGTAGGCTATGCATTTATCATTCAAGAATATGAATCAACTCCAATCACATGGCATGTAATTAAGGGGTTGATGAACTTTGTGCAACACAGTGTTATAGCAGGTAGTGATTATTATATATTCCTCAATCCAAGTTACAGCCCATGTTTTACATTCAGTGTAAAATATAATATAAATTATTATTTCTGTTAAGACAATGCACAATACTTGTTAAAGGATGAGAGTGAAATCAAACATCCTAACGCCTGGTTGCAGGGTTGAAGGGTTTTCCACTTCCAACATTACGAATAGTTTAGACTTGACAGAAACTTAACTACAGCAGCAAATAATGATTGACATGCTGTATGGGGCATACAAGGACAGAGCTCTTCTGTATATGTAGGGTTTGTTAGGCAAATATTAGGAACACAAATTTAGAATATAAACATATTCACTTTGGATTGCCTGGGTAATCAGTGAGGTGTGACCACCACACCGACTTCATGCTGCATGGCATTCACCTGAAAAGCAAATGAACAGGCATAATTACTTTTTATAGTGACAGTGAGTGAGCTTAGTCCTTTCAGCAGGCTACAATCCCCACTTGTGTTAGAGGAAATAAGAATGTCTAGTCCTTTGTGGAGCCAAGAATGTCAGGTAAACAGGAGGCCAAACCTTCCTTTGAGGAAGTGGTTGGGTGTTAAAGAACAATTGAAAGAAGGAAGGGAGAAACCCAATGTCAACATCTGAACTGATTTTGACTCCAATATTAAACAGTTAAACAAGAAACATAACAGAGATCATTTTTCTGCAAACATATACTATTAAAACTGTGAAAAATAAGAATTCCAAAAGACTTCAGGAAGAACTTCTTAAACTAACCTGTATTTTACGTCAAAGAGGGTCGAGTCATCTTCGTCATCGTTTTCTTCATTGAGGGGAGCCATTTCAACACGCTCTGCTGGTGTAGTTATGATGTCATATTTTCGTGTTTTTCGAATTCTTCTTCCAGATCTGTGTGGTGTGGCACGGAGGGGGGGGGGGGGGGGGGGGGGGGGGGTTGTGGCATGTCATGGGTCAAGAGAGTATACTCATTAGTCATTGTATAGGATAAAAAAATAGCGAGTATACTCATTAGTCATTGTATAGGATAAAAAAAATAGCTAAACATGCAATGTAGCCTAGAGGAGTTTGTGATAACAGGCTTCAAAACCAGCTAAAAATCTATGTAGCCTACAGCAGGCCTTTTGCTGTCATACCATTGTTTGCCGCACCTTGGGAGACCTGGGTGGCACAACTTACATACTTGGATTGGAGGGATAACAGGTTTGCCTGTTATCCTGGCTCCAATTCAACTCAAAATATCAAGGTTTTTAAGCTATTACAGTTTGGGTTCCGAGAAGCTAAATGTCATCAAACAGTGGTCAGAATAAATAATAAGCCTTGATATGAAAACTGACCTATGTTTATAACTGTATAGGCCCATTTGTATCAGATGTTGAAAAGATGTGAAAGATCAGGAATATCAATTGGATATTAGAATTGTATGTCAGTAATTAGTTGGTAGCTTATGAATGTAAAGTTCAAGTATATAGTAATATAGTACTATAGTGCAGTGGTTCTCAAGTTCAACCAGTGGTGCTTGAGAGGGTTCCAGAGGTGGCCCCAGACAATGATGAAGAGGTGGCCACCAAATGAACCCTTATAGATATTCAACTCTTGAGACACTCTCAAGAGTTACATTAAACATCCCAATAACCTACTTTACAAGAAGTCTACACAAATAGACTGTATAGAATAATTAATTGCTATTTTGGTCAACATTTGCCTGTTCTCTCTCTCTTAAAGGGGAATCCCACCCATTTTCATTTTTTTTTCCTGAGGATACAAATGTGAACCAAATAGACCCTAGCGGGTCCACAAAAGGGGTCTGAAAGAAAAATCATTAACATGGTGAAATACATCTTGGTGATGTCATCAGATGTATTTCACCATGTTAATGATTTTTTTAGACCTCCATTTTTAGGAATACAGAATTGGGGGAACTTTTTATCATGTCCACACAACATCTCTAAGGTATATTGATGAGATATTAAAATGTTGAAATGGGTGTTCCCCCTTAAACAGCATGGATACTGTGGACAAAGGGGATGTCTTTGCCTTGACATGAAAATGGTTGAAAACCACTGGCCTAGTCCTGTCATGGGGTCCTGTCATCTGACAGAACCACGTTTCCTTACCTGATTACTTTGACGACCAAACAGGTGATGAGAACAGCTGTTAGCACGCAGATACAAATGACGATGTTTTTCAGAGCTGGAAGATGCGTCAGGATGGACGAGAGCCTGGACTCGGTGGTCCCATGCTGTGTGGCGTTATTTGTCGACCCATCTCCTCCGAGGACGATGGCTGATGATGAGGAGTTTGACGGCGTCGTCGTCGCCGCCGCGTCGGGAGTTTGATGTATGGCAGCGACTCTCCAGGCAGCCGCGATAACGCACGTTAAAATGATGTTATAAGCGACCATTGTTGCACTGCTGCACAGTCCGTATGCAAGGAGGCAGAAACACGGCAAGTATCCCTTGTTCTTGTTGTGTTCGACTTCGTTTTATCTGTGGACCCACGATCAGCTCCCAGATTGTATGCGACTTCAGCACTGTCTGTCACATTATAGAGGACAGTCATATGTTATATCGACAGCCGTAAATCCATGTGTGGTCCACTCTTCCGAAAGATACGGACTGTTGTTGACTCGTCGTTGTTGTAGGCTATATTTGTTGTGTGTTTCTTCTCTTTCTTGGATCGGAGCGGTGCTCCAGGTTGGTTGGTTGGTTCAACAGCAGCAGTGAGTGAAGAGCAATTCCTTCCTGATTGCATTTGGAATGCTATGTATGGTGGAGACTGGTGAGAGATCTCAGGAGATTATCTACCACCGGAAGAGCTCTGTCTGCAGTAGAAGAGCTGCGACATTCAGGGGGCAAGAAATGAGCGTTCGCGCGCTGTTCACGGAGCTTCGATCTGTGCCAAGCTGGAGTTGGAATTACTTTGTTTTCAAACAGGGCGGCGCAAATAATAGATATTTTAGGCAGGTGTGCAACATGTCAACTGTTTCGAAGTGTACAGTAAAGTCCAAAGTCTCTGTAAGTTGTTGTCATGTTACAACAAAAAGAAAATAAAGGGATTTAGGATAATTAAACTGGGCCGTTGCTTGAGTCCAGTGCATTTCTGCCTATTTCCGGTCCAAGCGCCTATTCGTTGTCTCCATTCTTAATATTGTGAAGAGCAGCCATTGGGCTGACACCATGAAGTGAACGGGGATGTCGTAACTCTATACTCTAAAGTTCTGGTGATGATGATGCCCTCTAACCAGAGCCTTCTAGGGGAGAGTTGCGATATTCCCGTTCACTCCTGTGCGTCAGGGCAATGGCGGTGCTGGAGGAGCAGCAGCGCTGATGTAAAAGCCGTTTGAGTGCACTCGGAAAACCGGAAGTCGATGAATATGAATGGGACTCTATGGATTTAATCAGGGACCAGCAAAGAAGGCACGAAAACAACATGTATTGTTGGCGGTGACCTCGTAAACAAACTATCGATGCAGGCAAATTAAAGAATGCCTTCTGGAGGTTGATTTCGAATACTTTGTCACATGATTTGCAAATAGTATATCATTATATTGACGTCTTGAAAGTATTAGTGCTGATTGAAACTGGTTTCAAAGCAGGCGATATCGCGAGAATTCAATGAAAAGCTAAGATTCTCGCGATAACAGCGGGGGGTAGGAGTATGCAGAAAGTTATTTAATCAGTTATTTAATCCAGCTTTAATGACTTTATTTTAGTTGTTCTTTAATAATACTACAACATAAACATTACAGAGACTCTAGCCGTGACTGAACAATACTTTAAAACAGTTGTCTTTTTGCATACGTACCTAAAATAGCTCTTATTGCGCCGTTTTCGTTGAAAACAATGTACTCCCAATGACAGTTAGGACTGGGACTGCACTCATAGACGAATCTCTGTAGTCTCGTGCACGGTGCTCTGCTCTGCTTTCTGACCCCTCAATATCGTAACTCTCCTACTAGAAGGCTCTGGTGATGATGATGCCCTCTAACCATACAAATAGTTAAATACACAACTTAAGGCTGAAGCATAGGTCTATGGCTGGAGCCCACCCACTTATTAAACAAAAAGAAACCTAATGGGCACTATTGTAAACGGGCTCCATTTGGGCTAAATGGGCTCCAATAGTTTAAATGGCCAGTCTACAAGCTCACAATGTGTCGATAGATTGGCACATTGGACTATTCCAAAAAGTAAAAATAAAAAAAAAGATAAAAAAAAGATAAGGGGTTTACATGGTAACGAAAATGGACCTCTAACCCCCTTATCCCAAACCCCCCCCCCCCCCTTTTTTTTTTTTTTTTTTTTTTTTACTATTTTGATAAACTTTTTGGAATAGTTCAACATGCAGACTGGTCATTTTAACTATTGAAAAATGTTTTAGTTTAAAAAGGCAAAGAAGTTAAAGGATAAGGGGTTTAGCGGTGACAAAAATCTAGGCCATAATGCTTTATGCCTAGCTTTTCTAAACAAGTAGTGATCCTTTATGTTATGGTGTCGTCCCACTCAAAGTTCTTGTTCTGAGTTGTGCTTGAAATGTACTTTAATTCTCCAAACTGCTAATCAATCATAGTCCTGAGGCTGTGACCAATAGCCCAAAAGTGCTTTAGTTTTTGGGACACCCCTACCAGTTTTAGGGCAAAACACAGTTTTTCCACATTTCTAAGGCCTCCCATACATGAAATGGATTCTTATATAAAATATTTTACTGCAAAAGCGTGAAATTGACAAAGTTCTAAGCACACAATCAAAAATACAGCCTGTCTGTCTGGGGACTTAGGTGTATAATCTCATGCAGAATCACAATGGAAGCTCTGAGCGATTTGAAACTTTGCATACTTGAAGCGATGACATCCCTCTACAATCTGCATATGAATAAAATGTCAATATGAGATACAGCCATTTGAACTCAGAATTGCAACTCTATGTAGAATGTCTTCTTTACATTTTAGTGGCTCTGACATGGATTGTCATAGCAACACATTGGGGGTTGTAGGAAAGGTGTGGTTCTACTCAGCAATGCCACTAATCATATATGGTGTGGTGTCCCAAATGGGGGGAATACAATGGTTCTAATGAAAGGTACAATATTGTGGTAGAACTAGTTGTATGTATACTCCACTTGTTAAGGGTGGAAAACTTTGATCAGAATACCGGTGCATTAAAATAATAATCAATATCCCAAAAAATAGAAAGCAGTAGTGCAGAGAAATGCAGGCCGAATGGTCAATCCTCTTAACAACAAAGTAATTAATTTATGCCGAGTTGATGTCACTTTTCACAGTATTTGGCTCCACTTGCTCTATCTTTACCTTATTGCCCAGGTGGCTTTCTTTCATAAATGGGTAAACATTGCAAATACTTTAAAATAATTAAAAGATACAAAGAACCTTGCCAAATCATTCATTCAGCCCTCAGAGATCCATTAAGTGTAAATCTAACGATAAATGCACCATCTAACTATAAATGCACCAAGTCTCTGTGTGTATGTCTGTAACTATGTCTCTAGATATACTGTTTGAGAGACTGATCCTGTTGTGACATCACAATGTCTGATAAAGAACTTCAGACCTCCATTTCTAGGAAACACAGCAAGGGGTGAACCTTTAATCATGTGCACACAACATCTCTAAGGTATATTATTGACATGGCAAAATGAAAAGTTCTTTTGGAGCACTTTAAAGTGAGTTGCGAGCACCTGCTTTCATTTCTATGTTTACTGTTTCTACAGTTTTGGCTCAGCACCATTGGAGGATGTGCGTTACCCCTCTTACCATAAAAATAATGTCCACAGGCACTGTCCCCTAGTGAGGTCAAAAAGCCCACGGTAGAAGACCCTCAACAAACACTAAATGTTACTCAACAGAGATTCATTTGTTTCATTTGAGCCACCATATACGTTTAGTGGCATAACCTCACAAGTATGCAAGTGACATTTAAACAATTGGTATTGCTGGATTCAGTAAAACCACACCTTTCATACTAGCAGGCCTTAGAGATGAGAAAAAACTGTTGTGTTTGGTATATGCCTGGTAGGTGTATACCATTTTTGGAGCCAATTGTCACAGTCAAATCAATCAATCATTCAATCAATCAATAGTGTTGTACTCACAGTTAACAGTCTTGCATTGAGGTGCAATTGAAATATTAGTTAAAGTAAATTTGATTTTACAATATATAGTGGTTCCAACAGCGATAAATTCCAATAAATAGCGGGAAATATATTGCCTAATGCAGGTGAAAATGGTTGGAAATCACTGCTAAAATGGAACCATACAAAATCTTCTCTTAAGGGTGGGGGCATAGATTTGAAATTCATGGTGTAGTACCAGCCAGGTGCACTAGGGGTCCCCAACAGTAGCTACACTATGTGAACCTGCTGCTCGCTCCTGATTGGAGGAGAATTGGTGGTGACCTGGGGAACTTTTATTAGCTCCTCTGCTAACGTGAGGGGGAAACTCCATATGTGGTTTCCACACCTTATAATAGAGCATTTTAACAGAAAAAAAATATTTTTTGGGTGATATCTGACAAAAGTGAAATCACTTCCCCTACCTTTAAGTGGGTTCTTGGCATATATCTTCAATAAGGGTCCTTAGTGTATTTTCTGTGCTGTGTAGACTCCCACTGTGTGCCCACTAGATGGCAGCATATATATTATAGTGAAATCTACAGATTTCCCCCTGACGTTTCACGTTGAAATGTTTGATTGGTTAATTGAATAAGTACACAGTTATACAACAGTTAATACACTTATAGAATAATAAAATTACAGTTATTGTTAAATGATAACACAAAAAGCCATATAAAGGGCCTGTATGTATAGTGGTCATAGGCCTATATAGAAAAATCTAAATGTCATACAATATATGCAAACTTGTATGTCACATATAATTCTTTGTTTACAAGAGGACTTTATGAAAGGTGCCACTTTCAAGTGTTTGCATATGTATCATATATATATATATATATATATATATATATATATATATATATATATATATATATATATATATATATATATATATATATAGTATGAGTTTTGTCTAACTCTTTTGTTGTTGAGCCATGCTCGATTTAAAATGAATGATGTTGCATTTGATTGACCTACTGTTACAGAATATCAATCAATTTTTTCAGTCACTGAAACTCAGACATAAAACGATACTGGATAATTTATTAACAATGTTGCAAAGGTATTCTACGATGTTGCTAAAATTACACCCTTATAGGCTTGTAATTCATTGAGGTCCTGTGTATTCAATTGTTGGAGACATTCAAATACATACAATAATAGCCAAGTGAAGACACCGTGATCTAGTTTGGTAGCAGTGTAAATGTATGTCTAGTACCCATTTAACGCTAGCTAATTTAGACAGAGTGAAATGACTACAGCAGTAATATGTTACAGCTAACTTCCAAAGGATCTGTCATAAAAATACCTAACTCCGTCAATCAACAGGTGTTTGCAATTCTGAAGTGAAAGTCGAAGCATACTTAATTTTTTGTCTTCTTACTTGTTTTCTATGACGTATTTGCATACTTATTGTGTATTTGTCATTAAATATTTTGATTAATTTAAATTTGGATTTATCTTTAGACCTGACCAAGTATTTTCCAGTATTTTCCTGTAGGCCTACATGCAAACACTTAAAGTATTCAATCAAACAATCAATCAATCAACCAACCAACACTTTGACTATATCTGTGCCAAATCTGAGTTGAATGATGGTGTATATGGCTCCATACAGTATATGCAGCTGTAGGTGAGACTGGCGGTAGCGTTGCTGGTGTACCCATGGCCAGGCGGCAGCACCACTTGTTCAGAACAACGGGGCAATGTATTGGCCATATATGGATTGTGTCATGCTGCAGTACTCTGTCCTCCACCCTGAGCCATCCAAGGTTAGGTTGAGTTCTAGGTGTGAGGCCGGATGTCTATGATCGAGGAAAATCAAATATCTGTTGGTATTAGCTCTTTGGTTTGCGGTTAGGTTAGGTAGGTCTTTATGGGATTTTATGGGGAATAGCTAGGGGCTACCTGTTATCGAACAAACACCATCTATAATTATCATTCAGGATGTAAAGGTTTCACTTCATTCAGAATGTAAAGGTTTCACTTGAAATACCTTTAATTGCACAAGGGCCCACACTGCCACATGCTGTACATCTAACCTGACTCCACTAGATGGGGCAGCAGAAAGGAGGTTCCTTCTCACAACTTCTCTCTGCTGCCCCAGCTGGCAGAGACAACACCTACAGTAAGAGTTGTACATTTCTTTTATTTAACTTGTGACTATAGAGATCATGAAGCATTATTATTATTATTACTACAGAGTAACACTAAAGTTTGGCACCCTACTCCTCCCACAGTTTTGATTGCATGCACTTGCGCCATATGCAGTGATGGGCAAGTTACTGGGAAAATGTAGTAAGCTACACTACTTGTTACTCTCGAAAAAATGTAGCTAAGCTACACTACAAGCTACACAACAAAAGTAGCTTGCTACATCAACAATACATATACAGTATATAAATATAAATCCCAACTTAATGTACAACTTTCTAAATAATAATTATAATAATAAAATACTATAAATAAAAATCATAATAATAATCACCTAGGGGTGGGCTTGAACCTAGGATGGTGGCATGTCTACGTTTTGGGATGTATATTAGAGGTTTTCTACCCATTAAAAATGGGTGGAATTCGAAAATGTGTGGGGGGGAAATGTAGTAGACTACATTTCATTGTTACTCAAAACAAGTAGTGTAGCTTCACTACAAGCTATTCCCGAAACAAATATAGTAAACTGCATCCAAGCTACGGGAAAATGTAGTTAAGCCATGTAGCATGGCTATTTGTAACAAGTTACTGCCCATCACTGGCATGTCACCTCGCCTCGACATGTCACCTCGCCTGGAAAAATCCAGGGAAGGTGTTGGATAGTTTAATTAATAATTAATTAGTGGAATATTTTGGGAGAGTTAAAACGGTTAATCCTCTTCCTGTGGCATCCTGAAAGATGGGGTTTTAGTTTGCTAGGTCTGTTGTAAAAGGATGCCATGGATTTACAGTACACTTGAGTGGCAGTGCTGTAGAATGAGAATGTTCTTGTGTTTGTTTTGAAAGTGGTGGGTACCAGATTGTTGTTTCTGCTTCCTCTTGGGTTGGAGTTGGAGTTGATAACTTTTATTGAGGTAGTTTGTCCGGTATGAATGCAAAGCTGAATTTACAAAGGGATGTGTCATGGACACCAGACTGAGGAATCAAATTTGTTTATTTTGGGAGGTCTGAAGCGAGAACCTCAGAACAAAGAGATGCAAGCATAGTCAAAGTAGGGCTAGATTAGGGCTCCTGCTAGAGTCTTGAGAGTGCTTTTGTTGGAAACTCTGCCCAGAAATCTGAGTAGACTTTGGTTAGTCTTTTGGGTTAGTTGCTATGCTGCCATATCATTCATCTTTCAGTCAAGAATACAGCAAAATGTCATCTCTTTTTTGCATCAAATTTCTTTATTTAGGAGTGCCTCTTGAGATACAGTATCTCGTTTACGAGAGTTAAATGTCATCTCTTTTTTGCATCACTATGGTGCCAATGCTGAGCTTGAAATCATTTCCATTTATTTACTGAGAGCAAGTTTCTATTCCAGTGCGCAGGGAAAAAAACAATCAAACAAACAAATCCATTATTTTTGGGTCTAGCCAGGACACAGAGATGCCACCTGTGTGGCACATTTTGAGGTTGCACATGAAAACGTAAAGCTCAGATTACACCAGATTGATACACAGGCTTCTGGTGAATAGAAACGTCTTTGAAATTGGGGCAATGGTCTGTAAAATAAACAATATGATGGTATTCATATGCGTACATATAGTACATACATACCCATCTGTATAGGCCTACATACAAAATAAATAAATATTGTCATCAATCCAAAAACACATGAATCATGATACACTCATGTGACAAGTAAAGGCTTTCAGTGGCAGTGATATTTGATAGATTTTGAACAAACTGTTTAAACTGTTTCATAGCATACAAATTGTGCTAAAGATTTCTAGACCCCCTAATGTTGACAATGATTCATCAATTCCAATTCCTTTAATCCCATGTACATTGTAGTACATGATGCCTTACAGTATGTTAGTGTAAGTAAGGGAAGGTCTATCCCCTAATGCTTTGGTTTCCTTTTTGCTGTATTCATTTTCACATTCAGAGTCTGTTAGGCTGGTAAAGTATTTGAGCTGGTTGTACAGGCTTCTTGTTGCTAGGCCATGGATCTTTTTAAGGAAATCTTCCACTGCAAAGCAGCATGCGCAGTTTGATCTCACATCTCATTGGTCAGTGATGGGGGTGGAGTATTAGAGCAGCGCAAAAAAAAAGAAAAGAAAAAAGAAAGCAGAGGCAGACCCCAAATATTGATGGGTAACTTCATTTTGGTGAGGATGTTACTTGCTAGGTGTTTCAAACTTGAAGTTTGAAAACACAACTGTATGTCTGACTGGTTCTTGAATGGTTTTGGAGGCCATATATGGGCAAACAAAATAACAGTAATTCTGCCTGTGTCTGGGGGATATTCTTGTTAACTGCCAAACATAAATGTTTGGATGGAACCTAATTTAATTCATGAAAAGTCTAATGGAACTATGCAAATAGCCTAATCTGCCCTGTTAGCTTCATTGGGTTAGGCTTGTCTATGTGTGATTTGGCTGATCAAACACTATCTAATTTCAGTGGTTCTTAAAGTTTGGCCCGGAGATCCCTTGGGTCCTCAAGGGAGTTCCCAGGGGGGTTCCCAGCTAATTGATAGATTGGAACCGAATGGACCCTTATAAGTCTGTATTATACTCAATTACCGTATTGTCCCGAATATAAGACGACTCGTTTATAAGACGACCCTCATTTTTCAAGACCCATTTACAGAAAAAAGAACATTGAATGTCAAATAGTATGGCCCCTGAATATAAGACTACCCCATTTTTAGGATATTTCCATTGGGAAAAAAGCATAGTCTTATATTCAGGCCAATAGGGTAGTTAAATCAACAGTGTTTTACATTATGGAAATTGTCATTAATTAGTATTAGTAGGTATACTAAATGCATGTCAAACTGGGGGCCCTTGAAATGGAAATGGTGGAGAAATCACTACTGGAGCTAAAATATTATGTTAAAGAAGGTTGCTGCCATTCTGGCAAATCTCTTCAATGATTGATTGATTTTTGACTGAAATGTGTAATAACAGCTTGGAGATTTACAGTACAGTTCAATCACAACTCAATACAAGACTGTGGGAACACCATAACATTTTACAATAGTGGCCACCATGTTCATTTCATCAAAACATTCAACGAGATTGAGTGAAATGTTTCTAGACAGTGTGGAGAATTGCAGTACATTTTACGATTTCATTTTACGATTTCAGGGCAGCACAACTACTTACAAGACTGTAATGTGAACCAAATGGACCCTGAAAAGGTCCTAAAAGAAAAATCATTAACATGGTCAAACACAACTTGATGTCATCAGGTTTTGTTCATAGTAGCCTAATGTTTTTTTTTTCACCTCTATTTCTAGGAAACACCAAATGGGGGAACTTTTTTTTAATGATGTCCACACAACATCTTCAATTAAGGTCTATTAATTACATAGTAAAATGGTGAGCCCCATATGTCCCACTGTAGTGCAGGCGCTAATTTGGGGGTCATTGTGAAAATGTTTGGGGACCAACCGCTGTTCTATAACATGTAACTACAGCAAAAACCCAAAGTGTGTGAGCTGCAGCAGCAGGCCTGCCCTGCGTGGAGGATACAGAGGCAGAGCCATCTATTAGAAGAGTTGCGACATTGAGGGGTCAGAAAACAGCCTGGTCACGTGGTTCGTGCACTCGCGCGGGCCCATAGACTTCAATGCATTCAGTAACTCCCGGCTGTCACTATTCATGTCACTATCCAACATAAGTCTATGGACTGGCCCCATGTGAACGGAGTTGGCGTAACTCTGTCTATTTCCAAGGCACTGTACAGGGGAAGTTGAGCGTTCGTTGAGCGCGCTTACGTTGATCGAAAAGGGGCTGAGCTCTGACGGATAACACCCCGAGCACAGCCATGAAGAAGACACACACAGCGGAGGGAGGCGAGCATTGAGGAGAGGATGGAGGAGAGACCCGCCACCATGCAGAGAAAGAACAGGCGAAAACGACGAAAACCGTCCGAAAACACGACAACAGCCCGAGCCGATGAAGGGGGATAGCAACGTCCCGCGGAATGGGTAAGAATTTCTTTAATTTAAGGGTAAACCTGTATTTTGTACTAGTTGTAAAGTGGAGTTTGGGGGTATATGGCAATATGGTGGAACGAACGACAGCTACAACAACGCTGTTGTTAAAATGGCCATGGTGTGTCCTCCATTCCTCAGCCAAGAATAAAGAAAACGATTTTTCTCACCAAATCTGTGTTTGATTGTGGTCTTGTTCACGAGATAAACATACTTGTCACATGTGTTTATGGTTTTACTTCGGTTATGTCGAGAGAAACACTTTTGTCAGGGAGATTTATCGAGTTTTATCAACCTACGCATTTTAAAATGTGCTTTGTCCTTGACAGGGCAAATGCCCTTGTAAGAATTTGTGAATAAAATAACAAAATTAGCTTTACTTCGACGAAAATGTATCATTGTGGTGTACTAATGTCAATACAAGCACATTTACTTACTATTTGGTTTATTTTCGTTATATTTAACATTTATGACGTTTTGGTGACATTTAAATTTTAAAAAATGAAAAAAACCTGGAATAGCTTTAACATTAGTAGAATTCTAAGTTTGGCCATTGATAATACAACATCATTTCAATAACTTGCTTGTGATTTATAATTTCTTTTTTAAAAATAGCTTAAATAAATTGTGACAATTGACCTCTAAAAACAATATCAGTGACTTAATTTGTCCAACTCCAAACATATTCAAATTGTTGGCATAATTCTTCATAACTGAAGCTTATGATGCAAAACATTTAAGAAAAATAACAAGAATGGTTTGAAATCCAAAATAGGGTGTTGGCTTTTAACCCTTTGAGCTCCTGAATGGAGAAGGCAGTTATATTTACAATTTATTTAGTTTTACCTTTTATTAATACTACACCTGTAAATTAGATGCATTTTAAAGTTATGAAACACAATCCAGTAAAGAGAATGTTACATTTGTGAAAAAAGACTAGTGAACCAAAATTAAATAAAAAAATAAAAGCATTAGTTTTTACAACCAGTAGACCACCTCAAACAGGGTTGTCTACTGAAGTCTATTATTCTATATATCATATATACACATGTCAAAGACTACTATTACATACTTTTGAAACAATGTAAAACTTATGTTCAATATGACCAAGTATGTTATGTTAAATATAAAAATAGGTATTTGATGACAAGGCTATTTCTTTGCATTATTCCAAATGGCATATCATTCTAAGTGACCAATCTATAAATGTCGCAGTTATATTGCGGCTTAGTCATAATGTAAATGTAATACATTTTCCACAAATCATATATTATTGAATACTATTCTGCCAACCATATCAACAAAAATCTAAGTTTAAAAAAAAGCATCTCAGTCATTTGATTCTGTCAACTGAACTGGTCATTTTTGTTAGGTTTTACTGACAATACTAATCATTGCTTATATTCTATGTTTTAGGGAATTCCATTGTCTATTCACGAAAGAAGAACATGAATCTTCCAACACAGGAGAAATGGTATGTTTACGTAAAGGTCACATTTTGAGTATTCTGCCATTTTCGAAGCGTACTTTATATTTTTGCTGCACATACGATCAACCACTAGGGTGTGCTGTTCTCACTTTTGATTTATGAATCTTTCTTTTTGTTCACATTTTAAAGGTCTCGCCTTTAGCGCTGATGGAGCCAGAGGATTGAAATGTCTAACACTAAAATGGAGACTTGTAAGTGTAAATGCATTAAAACACTATATGTATATGTACACGTTCAGATTGTTTTTAGTTTACGTATCATATTCTGCAACTATTAATACAATACAATTCAATTTTTTTTAAAAAAGTTTAAAATTTGGGAACCATTTTGTCCTGTCCCCTTAAACTGAAGATTGGATAATGTGCAGGTACCTTTTCTTCAACACATTTTGTTAATAATTGGGGGCATTTTGTAAAGTGATTCATGCGTTTGTTAAAAATGAAGTGAAATATAGTTAGGTCAAGAGTGCCATCTAGTGTAAGAACTAAAGACGCAAATGCATCAAATTGCATCCTTGGCGGTGTGCACTTTCCAAAAACAACAAATTAAGTCATTGGTCGAGAATAACTTAAACAAGGTAACTGCCACCATGTGGCCACAGAGGCAGTTAACTTGCGCCTGCCGGATTTGGGCAGATTTAACTCATTCACCTCCATTTCCTGTCTCACAGATATCTATTATAAGAGAAAACTATGGTTAGCATTAGCACACTTTTTTAACTTCTAATAATCGCAATGCTGTGTACAATGACAAATCGTATCTGAACTTAGAATAGGGCTTTATGGATGCATGTTTTGTACGTTTTGTTTTCGTCCGCGTTTGAGCGAAAACGGAAAGCCTGAACTAATTTGTTTGCCACGATAGCCTGGAAGTGGGAATCAACTTTTCGGGTGGGCGTCGCTCCAAATGATGTGACGCAGCACAGCGGGGGAGGGGCTGGGGATGACGACACACCGGTGAGATCAGCTCATCTGCCGTCCAAATTCGGACGGCACCCTGTCCCCCCCTAGGCCAGGCTACCTATCAACCAGCTCGGGTCTAAAAGTTGTTTTTCAGCTAAACATTTTAATATCCATATATAAAGTGATATCTACATTAGCAGCAGACAATATATGGCTATAAAAACTCACATGCGTCAACAGCAGTCAATGTGTTCACTACCCCCTGGTGGCCACTGGTGGTAGTTGGCTTCTACAGACGGAAATGACTGGATTAGCCTACTACTCATTCACATCTGCCCCCCCCCCCCCCCCCCCTCACAGAGTTGAGAGAATCTTTTGCCACAAACGCTAATGTTTAAATTGCAATGCAATTAACTCGCATCCAAAGATAGGATGAATGATAAAAACCATGAACAGTGCAATTTCTTGAGATATTGCACAGTGCACAGGCACGTTTGGTGTGTACATGGGTGCACCGGGTGTTGCCCATTAGCAACAACATGTTAATTTAAAGCCATCTATGATGCCAGGTCAAGTTTTAAGGTTTTAAACTAGTTTCAATTATCTCCACAGGCTAAACAAAAGAAGTAAAACTAAATTAAGTTTTGGTAGAGCTTTTGTAGTGGTTTTCCCCTAATACATACAGCTGAACAATAAAAAAAATGACATTTCATAAATTATGTTCAGGACCATTAGAAAATGGGAAGTGACATGCTGTCTGGTGTATAGCCATTATACCAATTTATGCCACCACCTTTGCGAATATCGGAAAGGGCGAATTGTAATTGGAATCAATGCTGATGGACTCGAATCAGATGAAAGTGGCATCACTGCCTTAAGGGCGTTACTGACTGGGAGTCTGAAACGCACGCATTATCACGGCGATTCCACCGTGCCACTCGGTGTTGACAGACGAGCAAGGGAAAAAAAACGGCTCACAAGATTGAAGTCTAAAATAAATCGCGGGCATGTGCACAAAACGAGCATGCACACAACAAACAACACTGGACATCGTGCGATAACGCTAGGGGTCGCACGCTTGCTTTATCACACAGCGTTTTCTAAGCACAAAATGCGGATCCTGTTAAATGAACTAGAAGGCGTGATTTTATTACCGTCCGTCTGTAAAGCCCTTTAATAATATTACAATGAAGTCTATGATAACATTTTAAACTGTGGACTTTAACTAACTCTAAATGTATAACTAGTCTTACCAATAAACACGGTATTATGTCCTTGTCACAACTTAACCCCTACTGGTTGTATCTGTTCATTAGCTGAGGTGCAAAGAAGCACCTGGACGAGTGCCTGTGTACTATTGTCACACATTGTAGTCCACACCACCCCAGGTCAGGTGTGGCAACAACAGCAACAAGTGCAGTACACATGGAAATTGGCAACAACTAATTTGGAGAGAGAATTGTTCTAGCCATAAAGAAGTTCTATCCATAAAGAAGGATCACTCTACTAACTGAGAACAGTGAAAATACTGTTTAATTAGACTTAAATTAAAATGAAACATTTTGCTCATGCTCTAATATGAGGGGAAAAATAGCTGAATTTGGAACAGCTTTTAAAAATGTATCTACTAATGCATTTAAAATGCAATATCTGACTCTAAAATATTCACCCATTTGAGTGACTTGCTAAATGCCACATTGACAAGGTTGGCGTAAAATTTTATTTAACAATACGTAGTCTGAGCTAACCTGCCTGCGATCCGCCTAGAGAAGCTCAGATTGTAGTGTGCCCTGATTGGTTTCACCTTGTTACTTACATATCTCCACCCCCCCCCCCCCCTGTGTGTTGCCACATTACTTGGAGCGATGCCCACCTGGAAGGGTTGATCCTCACCCACTGGCCATTGAATTACTCGAGGTGATTACTTTTTGTAATCGTTACATAGCTATTGTAAGGTGAAGGCAAAAGACATGATTACATTTTGATCACGTCATCACAACAAAACCGTAGCATAACCCTGGTTCTTGACTATTGCTTTTGGCTCTAAAATTAACCCAATACCGAATATGAAACTGTTCTGGCAAATATTGGGGGCCGAATATTCGGCTTGGATCCCTGCTTGAATGACTGGAATGTTTGAGAAAGGGGGAAAAAATAATATTTCCATACTTTCTCTGTGTTCTTTGTCAGTCTCTCTTAATACACACTACACTGTTGGCACACTCATTAGACTCTGTTACAATGGGGATTTCATTATTTTTTCTTTTCTTATTTACAGAGTGGAGACATGGACTGACTGGGGTACTCAACACCTGAAACAAGAAGTCATCACTGTAAGTATATCGCACTTTGTTAGAATGGGCTGCTTAGTCAATCATCTGTGCAAAGTCTGAGTAATTGCCTATTTTCAGCAGAACGTAATCATGACTTTAAATCATGCTTTCTCATTCAATATTCGATAAGCAAAAACTGTTTTGATTTGTAAAGCGATTGTAAAGTTTGTACAGCTACAGACAGAAGTACTTCATACCAGAAGCCATTTTTTCTTCTGAGCTTTAAAGGTGGACGTCAGACTCTGGAAGAGTTTCATTCAAATAATGTAACCTACTTAGTACGGGCAGAGGGTGTTTTTTTTCCTCTCAAATGTTAGGTTGACTTTGCATACTCTGTGAAATTTCACAGCACGGTCTTTGTAATTATTTTAGATGTGTGAAGGGCTCCCACCAATGTCACGAATAACACAGGTTAGCATGTAAGCTAAGCTGTCCTATGGTCTTGATAAATCGCATATCGCACCCCTTGTGGGCAGTTGCTGTTAGTACATGCTTTATTTTTTGTGTAACTTGGTGGAAGCTTGATGTTGAATCTTCAAGAGTGCATCAACTCTGCTGAATGTATGAATCATACTTTATTTTTGTTTCATATTTGAGATTGACCTTTTGATGACTTAATGATAATTTGAGCTAATTTGCTATTCAACTAAACTAAACAAATTCATTGTGTATATAATTTGACTTTTAGCCATGTAATACTTAACCATAACAATCTTAAGTAACGTTTATTTTAGTATAACATATATTTGGAAGACTCCACATACACAAATGGTAGCCTGGGCAGCATTCCGTTTTGGGTTTATGATCCAGTTGGGTGCGGATGATATCGCTACGACATCTTGTAGTATTGTTTTGTAGACCTCAGACAGGAAACCATGTGGAACCAATGTGGAACTTCCTTTTCCCTCAAACCTTTTTCGGAATAAAAGCTGCAGGCTACGAGAGCTTTTATTGTTGTTCATCGGTTTGAGGGAAAAGAAGTTCAAGAAGATCATTCTTGACTGATGACGACAAAACAATACCACAACGTGATATCCTCCGTTCCTGACCGGTTCATGTGGACATTTCGTAACCGCTTTCCTACGAGGTTGAAACCCTCGAGACGCGATGTTAGGTTAACGCCAATTCCGAGGTTGTGTTTTTCATTTTTTAGAGTTTTATTTTATGTTTGTCAATGCATTTATTAGCAAGTTTGTACGTGGATTTCCATGCTAGCTTCGGCTTAAGCGGATTTGTGGTCCGCTACTAGCTTCCTTTAGTGTAATTTAAAGCTAGCTAAATTATAGCGTTTTTGGTATAATTTAGCCTTGCCTTTTAGTAGTTATTCATTTTCAAATGTGGGCTTACGTCATTTTTCCCTTTTTGTTTATCTATTAAGACCCGATTCAACTGGATTTTGCTGGAGCGGAGACGGCGTTGGTTGCTATGAAGATGGCAAGTAATGCGCCACATTTTGAAAAGATGATTTTTTTTTATTTATTTTTTCCCTGGACATTTTTTTTTTGCCATTTGGATTTTTGTTTTTGAAACATGGACATCGGGGAGCACTTTGGAAATACTGGAAGTTCGGTGGACTATTTGAAAATTACATTGTACTTTTTTGAAAAGAAAAAAAAAATCAGCCTTTGTACGTTTGATATTCAAATGTTGACTTTTAATAAACTGTTTGTCGTTCTATTTTTTTACTCTTGCCTTTCTGTTTTATTAGCAAATGGGTATACCAACTAAATGTTTATAATTACAAAAATGTTTAGCACAGAAGATCTTGATCATTGTAAAATGTTATTCTATTAACAGTATATCTTCAATATTAACTCCACATTACACATTTAAGAAATAGGAATTCAGAGTTTACACTAACCTTGTACCAGTAAACATCGAGACTTGCTCACAACTTTATATATAATTTTATATTTGATTATAATTTATTTCTTTACTTTTTTTTTTTTTTACCCTATATTGCCATCTCTTGGTTTAGGAAGTTGCTTTATAATCCCCAGAAATTAATTTATTGCAACTACATAATATACCTAGGTATTCATACATAAGAAGTTGAAGGATGCACTTTTCTGTAGGGTTATATCACAGCATAACAGTTTTTAGACTGAACTGAAATGGTTTCCAAAGTGCTGTGTAAAATGGCTCCTGGTGGCCTGGTTTCCTGTCTTCACAGGAAGTGATGCAAAGGGCAACCAAAACCCAAATATTTAATAATTTCACAACCTCTGCAACATTCTAACTTATAGTATGGGGTAAAAGCTGTTTTAATTGTCTGCCCTATATACCTGAGAGTGTTTAAAATGTAATGTTTGTGTTTTATAATGGTTACTTTTAAACAAAAATAGAAGGGGTGGGACTTTGCACCATCACCTGAGTGTGGAGTAAATGGAAATAACGTCAATCAAAGGCAAAAGCTTTCAGAGCTAGAGAAGGAGCTCTAGATGGCGGATGAGCCTAGGGAAGGGAACCATGCAGGGCATTCAGGCAGACTGATCTCTCTTTCTCTGTTCATTGGGGAAGTATAGCTCGTCGTGATCCGTAATTATAAAGAATACGGGCGAATCGTTGCTATTTGGACTAGGATTTAGACGTTTTTGTCGTTTTTGTTGCTTTTTTTCGAGTCGTCTGTCGAGCGAATGGTCGGAGGAGTCGTTGTTTTCCATACTGTGCTCTAGTGGCAGCCATGGCCGCTCCTCCATTTTAGCCTGCTCTGACTGGAGACTGAGGAGGAACACTCAATAGGGCCTAGTAGTCCTAGTTTTCAACCTAGATTGTTGTCCTTTTAGTTTATTTTTATTTAAGTTATTGTTATTTTTTTAAGTGTCGATCGCTTTATTTTCGTTTTTCTTTTTTTTCCTGTAATATGTATATTTTTATACGCCGTTATAACGCATTCTCAGAAACTACTACTGCTTCATTATACCTTCACATGTAGTACATGGAATTGGTATGTTTACATTTTTTCTAATTCAATTATCTGCCTTTCTTTTGCTTTTTGGCTCATATTTGTCCTTTTTCGTCTGATGACGCAGTTGAAATTAATGCATGCGACTTGTGTCGATGGATAATATTGCTTGAGTCAACGTGATGGCACATGTCATTTATTTTTTGTTTGTTTCTTAGATTTAAAGTAAATGTAAACACAAATACGTATTTACCATCGATATTAACGATATGTTATGATTAATTCCCTGTTGCAACGTCATTGTTTTAAACTGCCACGATCCCAAAGGCATTTTTACTGGGACTTTTTGTATGACAGTAGTTCATGTTTCCTATAACTTTTTGACAGTACTAAAACACGAGGACAAAACAATCTATAAATCAAAGATTGCACAGGATTACATCAACAACCATGATGAAGAATAAAAATAAAAAGCAAGAGGATGAAGGCTCAACTCAAAGCAATGCATCAAGGTATGATCCAATACTCCTTTTTACCTTTTTGACTTGACATCTCCTTGTTTACCTTGTCAAGCATGGTTGATCACCTGTGCATACGTTTTGGTCATGGTTTTTATGATGTGATGTGCTGTTGTCATATACCAATGACATTGCTATTGTTTAATAGCCACACCCTGATTTCTTTTTTTTCCCTCAACCATTTCTTATACTGAATACTAGGGATTTGGGCCTTTTGTGGAAGATTGTGTCCCCATAGCCACCAGTATGTATAATACAAATGTAAACATTAAGATTATGCTGTTTAATGGCCAATGGGCAAAAATGTTTTTTGTTTTTTACGATCTAGCTGCTATGTAATGTGACCTTGTCTGTACAATTTAGTACTGCATTGCACCATTTTATTAATGTTGATTCATTTTATTTAGGGGCAATGCATTAATTGAGGCCTATTGTGGACTACCTGTTCTGGACATTAAGAGGTTTTATGGCAAGTGTGCTTTGCATAGTTTTTAGTTTGCTCTCAGTCATAAAAACTCCATATGGCTACGATATGATTTTTGTCTGGATTTTCAGTGAAAGTTTTCACTTGTCACCTAAAAGTTTTCTGCCCAGGTTGCTGCTGATAAGGACTTAAGATAATTGTTTTAAATACTATTTCTCTTGGCTTAAGTGAAATTATTTGTTTAATTTCAGCTCTGCTATAACTGATATCTATATTTCATTATCAAGGGTATTTATATAATTTTATTCAGTGTCTGTTGAACATTTCAAACCCTACATTTCAAACCCTGTGAGTTTTTTATTTGACTAGTTAAACTATTCAAATTAACACCAGCCTTAATATTTTGTTTTACCTCCCTCCAAATTGCATAACAACTGTCTGATTAGTGAATGCAGGAGCCTGCCAAGTGTAGAAAACCCATTTGTGCTTTTTTTCAGAAGCAATTATTTTATCCTATCGGCCATAATTTACAGTCTATTGCTTTGTAGCTATAAAAAAATCTATATATTGTGGTTTATCAATGTGGTGGTTTTCCTCATTGACTTGTTATTCACTGGTTAACAAATCAATAGTTCTGGAAAAGTTCTTTATTGGTGAATTTGAGTGACTTTTATAGTCTAGGCACAATCTCTCCATTTATTAGATGTTGAATATCTGTTAACAGGTAGGCTATAGGTGATTTATATTGTCTGTTGATTAATGCAATAATACTAATAAAGATGAGTTGTTTCCTTTGAAACGATAAAGTGATGTTTTTAAGCTGATTATCAGAATCAGATCATTTGGCAACACTATGGGCAGTGAGATAAAACTCGTGGCTTGTCGCATGGGTTATCAGTTATAGTGGAAAAAATCAGTCTCAACTATGCTGTCTGCAGAGTGGATTTGCTTTTCCCCCTTAAAGAAACAAATCTACAGATTCCTCTGAAACACAATTTTAGCACAACATGAACAGTCACCATATAATTAGCCTATCTTTAGATAGTAAGACTCTGGGAACAATACCATGTTCTATCCAAGCCATGTGTTTCTGTTGCCAGTCCATTATAGTCACACTAATGTAATTGCTGTCTGATGGCAGCCATTTTATTGTCTGTTTTTTTTAATATATATATATAAATGTGTCCTCACCCAGCAGTGGTAACATTTAGTCTCAGTAAACATCTTTATTTTTCTCTTAAAGATTATAAGAAGAAATGAAAATATTGGTAGTATTTCACTTGGTTACATCACTAGGCTAAAATTAAGTTTGACATTATGTCACAAAATGGCCCTTTGTGCAGAGCCTGCTGACTAGCCTGCTGACTTTCTGTATTTGAAGTGAAGGCATAGGATTACAGAGGAGGAAACAACCGGAAGTGTTTCAAAGTTCATTGGTTTGCATGCTAGGCTGAGATAGGCTATCGTTCTACTTAGCAACACATGAGCCAATAGGAATTTGAGAGGGATTCATGTCCCGCCCAGGTTTGACCTCACTTGCAATGGAAAGAGCAATTTACTTCCGTGTCTGGTTCACAGACTCTTAACTACACCCTCTGGCACTGTGGGGTGTCTGGCTATTTTGAAAGAGAACAGGTGTTTAAACACAACCAAAATGATACATCATTTACTTAGCTGTATTTAACAACACCAACATGATGAAACATCTCGACTGAGCGACATAGACAAATATAATGGACAAATGACACTTGTCTGTGTTACAAACCAGCCTCCCATTGTGGATCATTCATTCATCCATCATTCATTGCACAAAACAACCAAGTAGTATAATAGTTCTCATTTAAGAAATGTGCTTTGAATAAATATAGGCTATACATTTACCCTACATGTATTTGTCAACGAACACATACAGTGCATAATGTTTCACAGAGTTTACTGTGCATTTACACAGAGTGTAAATGCAAATATGTGATTCATATTTGTTAAAGCTTTTATTACTACACTGGGGAGGATTTATAGAATACCACTTACTCGAGTAATTATCATAGTTTTGTGAACCGGTCTTAATATTTTGAAAGAGACGCCAAACTTGCATAACAAGATGTAAATGGTAATTGATCCACTGCAATGACCAACACTACTCGTTCAGTAGGATCCTTACGTGGAATTTTTATGACACCTGGCCATCTGGTGTCTTGTTACTGCATCTTGTAAACTGTGTCAGCGGAAACAGTGATGTGCTTTTCCAGTGTTTTTCCTAATCTAGCACAACACAGAATGACATTTTATTCATTAGTAGTGATTTCAGTCAAAACTGCTGTGAAAGAAAACACTTAATTTTAACACCAATGTGTTGTTTTTGAATTGAGATTTTGGTTTCATGAATCTAAGCTGTGGATAGGTAAACACCATAACACTGATAATGTTTTTGCTCCTTTAGCAATTCTGCTTCAGAAGAATCCAACCACTCTGGCTCAGAATCTGGAAGCCAGTCTGAGAGTGAGCGTGCCAGCGCCAGTGAGAGGCGTAGATCCCACAACTCTGAGTCCAACAGTTCCTCAGAGTCAGAGACGTCTCAGTCAGGGAGTGAATCAGCTGGGTCCAAATCCCAACAGAACTCTGCAGAGGTTAAAGACAAGCCAGTCAGGAAAAAGAACAACCTGGCAGATGTAAAGAAGGTAACTTGCGCATAAAATCCTTGGCACACTAAGCTGACTTGTTTTGACTATTACAGTGTTGGTAGTGCTTTTTGTTTGTACCTGAGAGGAAATAAATTATCCAAACTGTTGACTGCTTGGGGATCCAAAATTGAATGACTATTGGACAGACTATTACCTGTGGCATCGTAAACACCACACTTTTTGTGACCAATTTCCACTCTCAGAAGCTGTCAATCAACATCGCCATGTCAGCTTGGTGTGTAATTAATGTAGGTGTAGGTTTCTTTGCTGTTCTTTGCTAAGAAAATACAGTGACTGATTCATGCATTGTGGTTACAGATGTGGGAAGAACATCCAGATGTGTATGGGGTCAGGAGGTCCAATCGCAGTAGACAAGAACCTGCCCGTTTAAACATTGGAGCTGGGGTAAGAAGATGTACATAATAAAATGTTATGTTAGCATTCCAACATGATTGCAAAACCTTATCTAAGTTGTTGTACATTGCTTTCTTTACAGTATTGCACCATCTAGTGGACATTCTGAAAAAGTGCTGCTATGTCATTTACTGCAGTAGTTTTCAACCCTTTTCATATCAAGGCCCATTATTTGTTGTTATTTGAGCCACGGACCACCATTTCATGACATTTAGCTGTCTCTGTCCCTGACAAATGGGCTTCGGGCTGGGCCGGGCTTATGTGCCGTTAATATATTAATTATATATTAATTGTCCGACGTGAATTTCACCCAAATTGGACCGTCTGTGCAATAGTCTCTCGCTCACACTCGCTTTCGCTCTTAATTATAAGTCCAGCTGTGTATACGCACGCACACAGTTCTATCCTCTAACACAGAAGCGATTCAGGTCCCTTAGATAAAATAAAAAATAAGCTACTGCAGGAGCATTACTAAACAAAGGTAGATTTATACAATCAAGATAAACAACAGTAGGCATAAGTGTTTTTCATTCAGCATCTGCGATGCAAGCCGAGCTACAAGTGTTGCACCTGTGGGCGCAACACTTGTAGATTCATGGAATGACAATAAATGATAATAGCGGATTTTTTTTTTTTTGCTTCACGCTATGTCGCCCACCCATGATGCCGCCCTGGGCAGCTGCCCATCTCGCCCATGCCTGGCCGGCTGCCCATCTCGCCCATGCCTAAAACAAGAATTTATCATAGCTTCTTGTTCATAAAATGAGGGTTTATGAGAGCGCCAGTCAGATGGCAGTGCAGACAGAGGCAGCTGTGCCACGCATACTGTACTGTATGTGCCTAATATCGCAGTAGGGCTGAATGAACACTTCCCGTTATTTATCTTGACTGTATCCACCATTGTTTAGTAATGATTCTGCAATATTTTATTTTATTTTGTTTGTTAGAAGTTGATTAAGTTATGTTCAAGCATAGAACTGTGCGTGTGTAGGCTACACAGCTGAATACCATATAGCCTATAATTGAGAGAGAGCAGACGAGAGACGTTTACCATTAAAGCACTGCAGCGCGCATGCTATAAATAAGAATTTATAATATGTCGGGCCGCCGAGCCGTCTTTGAAATTGCCCAACAGGCTTCGGGGTGGGCCTGGGCGCTAAATTAGCGGCTTCGTGGCGGGCCTGGCTGCTAATTTAGGCCCGTGCAGGACTCTAGTAGGAAGTACAGTATATGGCCTCCCTTTGTTCTCCATCGTTGGTTCTTTGTTTTGACTAGTCTTAGCCAGATCTGCTATGAAGCCACAGTGATGTAATATGTGCCTGAAACTATTGTGGCACATCGATTTAATGGTTCACAATAGTGCTGGCAGCTTAAAGTATGAATAGTTGGAGAAATAACAGGAAAATTATGCATTTTGTAGAGGTCTTGTAAATTAAGTGGAATGAAACATTTTGTGGTCCATGGACCAATGTTTGAAAAACACCGATTTACCACATAGAGCCTGTTCTTTAAGCTGTGGTGACCACATTTGCAGGGTAGCAGTGACTCTGAAGGTGAAAGTCCCAAGAGAAAAACACGGCCTAAGAAAAAAGAGTAAGTACTATTAGTGTTTATTCAAATTATTATTTTATGTGGTGAGATTTTCAATACATTTATTGTCTGGTGCATATAACCATCCTTTATAATACAACATTTGTACACCTTTTTGCTTGTCCATATCCATTTTTTGCATTATTCAGTTGGCTGAATTTGTTTAGTTTAAGTGTGCTAGTATTGTGGTTATATTACACTTGCACATGGGTATCTGTTTGATCCAATAGGGATAAAATGGGATGTTTGAATTATAGTTAGATAGAAAGGTGACTCCCCAAATCTCTAATCAAATTTAATGATGTGATCAGTGGATTATCTCTGATCAAATCTGGTTTTCTTGAGCACCCTCTGGCCAATATAATATACAAAAAAGAAGCAAAAAGAAAATAGATTCAAGGCAATGATGGGCCTTGAGGGTGAACTTTTGGTATTTCTGTGTTGTAAGAAATACCTGGAATGATGATGAAGACGATGAGGAAGATGGCAGCAGTTCAGACAGTGAGCAGGAAGAGAAAAAAGTTAGATCCAGACGACTTGCTGCCAGAAGGTAAGGGTATAGCCAAGGCTGACCGACAGACAGGTACCCACTGATCAACTCCGATTCATTCCACTTTGTGTGATCAAGTTACTTGATATCTTTGCAACCGAGAATTCATCACTTTGCTCTAATCTGTTCAAGCACTGGTGTTCTTTGTGTTGTCTCTAAGTGGACGATTCGTCTCTGCGTTTCTTAATGTTTTACAGACCTCAGACCAAATCGGCAGTAGCCAAAAAGCAGCAGTCCCAAAAGGGAAGGAAATCCAGAAAGCAGGAGTCATCCGCGGATGAGGATGATGACGACGATGACGATGATGATACTCCAAAGAGACAAACCCGTGGACGGGCTGCTACAAAAGTCAAAAGGTAATTACTGCTGTTTGCAGTCTATTTACAGGCAGTCTAAATTACAGGTCAAGGGAATTTACATTTTGTTTATTTAATTTGTTCATCAGGCAAGCAACATTTCCTTCAGTATTATTTCCCTACCCAACGTTTGTAGTATTATGCTTTGGTTGTTGTTTGTTCACTATGCCGACAATAGCTTAAAAGGAGAAGGTATAAAATCTATAGTGGCTTTATTTGCTGTTGGTTCATCGCCCTACTTCAGATGTTATGACATATTAGGGGTGTAAATCACACCCATCATGGCGATTCGATTCAGTATCGATTTCCTGACCCAACGATTCGATTTTTTCCGATACTCAAGAATACACCACGATTCGATTCGATTTCGATTTTTTTTTTTACCCTTTTTTACCTTACAGGCTAGACAATGTTTCAAATTCGAAATAAATCAATGAAAGCTGTAATACCATTATACATTTTACCTACATTTTCATTTACCAGCACCACCAGAAATAACAGTGCCATATTTATTTAAGTATATATTTTAAGTTAGCCTGTCCCATAATATGTGAATATTGTTTGGCGTACAGCCTTTGAACATAAAAAAAAATGCAAATGGAAAAATAATCTTGATTAAATAACTGATCTACAAGTCATGCTGAGCTTGTAGAGCAGCTCCTCAAACTCTCCAAGGTTACCAGATCCAAACTGTTTTTTGAGGCACAGAAGTATTGATAACTGGCACAGGAGGTGGTCAGCAACTTTATGGCATTTGAACACTAATGTCCCAAATCCCCCACAGAAAGGGGGACATCTGGTCACCCTTGTTATTCGCACACACGCGCGCGCGCACACACACACACACACACACACTTGGCTAACAAGCTAGGCTAGCGGCTAGCGCAACTCAACGCTAAGTGCCAGTTCAGACAGAATGACTTTATTTAGCGTCATGTTTCATCGGCGCACTGGTGCAGAGGTTGAATGGTTATACTGACATGTCAGGGATGGGGTTGTGTCTGTTCTATCAGACCTTTGGTTTACTCCATTTGGATGCCGCTGGATGCTGCCTGTTATAACTGCCAACGCAACACCAACGCAAGTATACGAGGAGACAGAGAGAGAGAGACAGAGAGAGAGAGAGAGAGAGAGAGAGAGGCAAAGAAAGAGAGAGGGGGAGAACTGGAGAGAGAGAGAGAGAAAGAGAGAGAGCGAACGGCAAACGAAGCAAAAGAAAGTCATTTCGCAGGTTTTTTTTTTTCTTCCGACAGTGGGACCGTGGCATCCACATCCAACACAGAAAAAGTTGCCGACTGTTGCCAAGGCTACTAGTCGTCTTGATTCTGAATTGGTGCACGCTGGTCCATTTGGTTCCATATGCCATAGAACCATAGAACCAATTTCTCTAAAGTCCAAATAATAGTGGTCCCCGTGCCCGGACCACTTTAGATCATCGTAAAGTCACAACAGCGGAGTCTTTTCTTCCTCTCTCCTCTCCTCTGTGCGTGTGTACATGCGTGGTGTGTGTGTGTAGTGCAGCAGCTGCACTGCGCCGTACGACGGTGCGTAACCGAGAAATCATTTACTTGATGATTGATATGTTTACGCCGCAACGTTTTCTGGCTATTACAAACTGCGCAAAATTTAAGACCTAGATTTAAAAATTCAATACTTTTTTTAAAAGTCTTTTTAAGGTATTATTTTCAAATTCGTAAAATCAATGCTTTTAAGACTTTTTAAGATCCCGCGGGAACCCTGATTTTTAAACATGAATCGATTCTCTTGCGGACGTATCGATGCATCGTATTGTCGGCTGTTGGATCGATACATCGATTCAAAATCGATTTTTTTTTTACATGTTCTGGCATATAGCTGTTATCCTCTTCTGTTTGTCTTTTTGCAGTTATAAAGAGGACCAACATGACTTCGAGACAGACTCCGATGACCTCATTGAAATGGCTGGTGATGTGGCGGAGGAACAGCAGGATGATGACAGTGAGACCATCGAGAAAGTTATGGACGTGAGGATAGGAAAAATAGGAGGTAATCCCTTTTTAAAAGTCACACTTAGTTTATTTTATAGTCTAACTGGCAAAAAGACATCAAATGTGCATGTGCCTGTTATGAGAATATGCGTCAAAGCAAAGCATTTATATGCCATTTTGCCAGCCTATAGCGCCCCCATTTGGTCCAGAGTGACATTCATATGCATTAAGTAATTGATTGATTGATCTCAAAAACAAAAAAATCACAAACAGCAGTTGTATACATTTTTTTCACACATATCAGAGATGTGTAATTAAAGGGTTAACCCCCCCTCTGCCAATCGCATAATTTCCGGTCCCGGAAGTGTCACTTCTGCCAGGACGTTACTATGCCAAAATGAATCATATTGAAGTGAGACATGACCTTTGACAGTCTAAATGTCTCAATAAAATAGCAGGGACTCGGGGAGACAAAAACAAACCACCCAATTGTATAGGTTATATTGTATTCTACCATACAGATTGTACAAAATTACATTTTTATGTAATAATGTACTAAATCAAAAGGCTAAGTAATAAAGGTTTTTCCTCTTTTAGCCACTGGGGCTTCCACTACTCTGTATGCTGTTGAGGAAAATGGAGACCCAGGAGAAGGCTTTGATCCAGAGAAGGATGAGGGGGAGACTCAATATCTGATCAAGTGGAAAGGCTGGTCCTACATCCACAACACATGGGAGAGCATGGACACACTGACCCAACAGAAGGTCAAGGGTCTAAAGAAACTGGAAAACTTCAAGAAGAAGCAGGAAGAGCTCAATATTTGGTAAAATAATTATTGTATATATTTTATTTTACACAGGCACAATTACACAAACTTTTACGATTTACACAGCATATGTCATGTTCTACAGGATGAAAAAGGCATCCCCTGAGGATATAGAGTACCATAACTGCCAACAGGAACTCACCACTGACCTGAACAAACAGTTCCAAATTCTGGAGAGAGTCGTTGGTGAGAACAAGTTCATTTGAATGAACCTGAACAAGTGACTTTTATTTTCAGTGTTGTTAATTAGATTTTTCTTCCCAACAGCCACAAGAACAGGAAAGACACAAGGCCCCTCCGACTTTCCTTGTAAGTCCATATTCACCGTCAACGTATTGGGGATTACTGAAGCAAAAGCCACACCATGGTTTCCTTCATAGCAGTTATGCAAACTATGACCTTGTGTGGCTTATTTTATTTTTTTTTTTTTTTTTTTCTTTTCTCTTCAATGAATCAATTATAAAGTGATTTATAAAGCCTTGCAACATATGCAGAACAAAGGAAAGTTTTGTTCCATACCGTGGAACAGTGAATATTGTAAGACTTAAGTACTGTATCAGAGCTGATCCTGGCCTGGTTACTAGGCCTAGTTTTCATAGTGTGGTTTTACAATGGTCATTGATGTTTTTATTATTTAACCACTTTTATTTAGTCCATCAGCATTTGTCTACAATGTAAAATAAATTTCTTTCTACACCCCTGATAGCACATAGTCACAAGACATCATCGTCGTCCAATGAGCCAGAGTACTTGTGTAAATGGATGGGCCTACCCTATGCAGAATGTAGCTGGGAGGATGGAGCCTTGATTAAGAAGAAGTTTCCTCACTGTGTAGAGAACTTCAATACCCGAAATTTGAACAAAACAGTTCCCTCCAAAGACTGCAAAGTAAGTCAGAATGACATACGATGACACCACTTTAATGCATTGCACATCCGTTCACATTGTTGGGGAGTTTGGGAAATCAAAGCTAGCGGTCACCTTAGTGTTGTTTGGTCACGTTTATGTTTATTGCATATTTTTGTTTTGTTTTTATTAGGGGTGTTGAATGATTAAAAATTTTAATCAAATTAATCACACCTTCAAAATTAATTTAATCATGATTAATCACCATTCGGACTATTTCGGACAATATGCCATGTTTTCCTGTGTATTGTTGCGGAAATGGAAAGACAGCGGGCTATTCAACTAAATTGTTCAGGAGTCTGCATTGCCAAAAACCCAAGGGGCCAGACTGCCACAGAGACTACTCTCCACCATGACATGTGTACACACACAGACACAAGTATTTCACTTTTTAAAATGCTCCATTTATAAGAAAAGTGCAATGTGCATCTGGTCTTTCTAACATGCATCATATTTGAACCAAATCAAAATACACGTTTATAGTGCAGCTTATGAAAAAGTTGTTCATATCTGCACAACAGCAGCAAATCACAACATCTAAGGCACACTTATTGTGCTCTCTCTTTAATTCTCAAAAGGCTTGCAACAGGGGACAGGACTAGCCTACACACAGGCAACTAATGACAGTGATGGCACATCTTTGACTGGCCAGTGGCCATACAATAGGGCCCACCATGTTCATTTCATCAAGACAGACAAATACAAATATTCACTAATGCAACGCCAAAAGCAGAAAATCATAGTAGAGGTAAACAGGGAAAGAAATAGGCTCTACCTCCTGCAGCCAGCATGCACTCGATTCTTCATCATCTCTGGGTGTTTTTTTTTCTTCTTGACAATAATCCATGCAACAGTGGCGTCTCTTACCATCGGATTATTTTGCGACAGCATTGACTTGGTTACAGAGCAAATACGTCTGCTTGCGCTCCCTATGGAGTTTCAATTTAGCCATTATTTCTCGGTCCACTCGTTATTAAACTGGCGATTTTCTGAATCAACTTTTCTTCTCAGTTTCGATGGCGACGCGGCTAAACAAACACATCACAATAGTTGGGAGTGATCCGAAAGAGCTGCTTTGTTTACATCTGACTTCACTTCACGTGCAGGAACAGGAAGTGGAAGCACCACTACAAGACTAGTGGAAGAGTCGCGACATTGAGGGGTCACAGAACAGAGCGTGCGCTGCTATTCAGTTAGCTGTACTCATGCTCAGTAGAAATGAAGAGCAGCCGCCATTAGACCATTCCATGGAAGTGAACGGAGATGTCAGGCCACCAGTTTAGTAGCCCTGATATACTCGCTAGAGCCCATAGACTCTTTAATAGAGTCGACAGCGAGTGGAATCACATCCGAGACAGAGCATGCGCACGCACGAGCGTGCGCGCGCGTGCGCACGCGCGTGCATGTGCGTTAATTGCGTTAAATATTTTGACGCAAAAAACGTAGAGATTTAATCAACGCCGTTAACGCGTTAAAAATCAACACCCCTGTTTTGTTTTTATTTTTCTAATCAAAATTCAAGGTGCTGAAACAAAGACCAAGATTCCTTGCACTAAAGGAGCAGCCAGCTCATATTGGAGACGAAAACCATGTTCTGAGAGATTATCAGCTTGATGGATTGAATTGGCTGGCTCACTCCTGGTGCAGGTAATAATAAAATAAACAACTACAAATGTACCTTCTTTATTTATATCCACCAATTGTATTGGGATGATACATAAGGCTGCAAGCGAGATGACCCAATGTTCTCTTGGTTCGTCAGGTGCAACAGTGTTATTCTGGCTGACGAGATGGGACTGGGGAAAACCATCCAGACCATTTCCTTCCTGTCGTACTTGTTCCATCAGCACCAGCTCTATGGTCCCTTCCTCCTGGTGGTGCCCCTGTCCACTCTCACCTCCTGGCAGAGGGAGTTTGACACCTGGGCCCCTGACATGAACGTGGTGGTCTACCTCGGTGATGTCATGAGCAGGAAAACGGTGCGGCCAATTCCATTGATGACATTTCTTTTGTAGATCTGTAGTGAACTCATACTGAGAAGAGAGATGTCTGTACAACATCCATGGAGTACTGTAAGGAGATGGAATCCTGCACACTTAACTTTTTATTGGGCAACATTTCGGTCGTTTTTCAGACTTTTAGGCATGGATGCCTGAAGGCCTAAATGACCAAAACATTGCTAAATACTGTAAAATGCTGTAGGTCAAGACAGTGTGTTGGACTCCATCTTTACTTTGAGTGAACTCCTACTGGAAGCTGATGCCCTGCCTCATGTGCTCTCATTGTGTTGTGAATAGATCCGTGACCAGGAGTGGGTGAACCATCAAACAAAAAGAATTCGTTTCAACGCACTTATAACCACATATGAAATTCTACTGAAAGACAAGGTAAGTGATGCCATTGTATATATTTCCCCTAATTTCTCTGTTGTCCCCAGTGATAATAGCTACTGCAACTAATCAAGTTCTAATCATTATTAATTACTGTACAAAATATTTCTCCAGGGGGTTCTGGGAAATATCAACTGGGCCTTCCTGGGAGTGGATGAAGCTCACCGACTGAAGAATGATGACTCACTACTGTATAAATCACTGATTGAGTTCAGGTCCAACCATAGGCTACTGATTACCGGCACCCCGCTACAGAACTCCCTCAAAGAGCTGTGGTCGCTTTTGCACTTCCTGATGCCTGACAAGTATGGAATTTGTTTTGTCCGCATTACACTTTAATCCACAATTACAACATAACTGTAAAATGATAAGTAGAAATTCTAGAATTAAGATATACCAACCCATCTTTTACCACCTTTTTAGGTTTGATACCTGGGAAGATTTTGAGGATGAGCATGGAAAAGGGAGAGAAAATGGATACCAGAGCCTGCATAAAATCCTCGAACCTTTCCTTCTGCGTCGCGTCAAGAAAGATGTGGAGAAATCTTTGCCCGCCAAAGTGGAACAGATTCTCCGTGTAGACATGTCTGCCCAGCAGAAACAATACTACAAGTATGACCTCCTTTTTCCCCCACTTTTGTCTCATCCGCCTGGTCCATGCTGCGCTTCTCATTTAACATATTGTGAATTGTTCCTGACTTCCGCCAGGTGGATTCTTACAAGGAACTTCAAAGCTCTCTCCAAAGGCACCCGAGGCAGCTCCTCTGGCTTCCTCAACATAGTTATGGAGCTGAAAAAGTGCTGCAACCATGGTTTCCTCATCAAACAGTCAGAGGAAGAGAATGAGACCCAACAGGAGCACCTGCAGGTACGCTCTCCTAATCAACTGCACATCTTAGCTCCAAGTGCCACCTTAGGGTGTAGGTCCACGGCACAGTGAAGTACAGCTCTGGGGGAAATAAAACTTATTGAAGGCTCAGTTGTTCCCATTCTACTTAGTATTTTCAACCTTGATGTCCATTGTCAACTTTTGTTAATTCACAGAGTCTGATAAGGGGCAGTGGGAAGCTGGTACTGTTGGACAAGCTGCTGACAAGACTTAAGGAGAGAGGCAACCGAGTACTTATCTTCTCCCAGATGGTCAGGATGTTAGACATTCTGGCTGAGTACCTAGCCTTGAAACGTTACACTTTCCAGGTAAGGTTTCCTGCCTTTCTTGACTACACTTGGTCTAAGTTGGTCAATGCTATGCATTATGTAGGTGTAATATAAAATAACAAATTTAACAAAGGAGAATGCCACCGTTATGTAATTATTTAATTGTTCTTGGATATAATGACATTAGAATCGGTTAAAAAATTGGTTAATCTGGAATTTGCGATGCAGGATCTCTCAGGATGGCGGGGTTTTATTTAGGGTTTGATTCAGGTGCTGGGTAGGATCAGGTGTCAGTGTTGCAGAACACCTACGTTTGCCAGACCGATTATTTGCCAGTAGTGTATTTATATCTACCAGTTATTTTTGACAAGAACTGGCCAGTCCCCAGCAAGCTATCCCATGCAGACTCTGATTACAGAGTTGGTCAGTCTGTGCGGGTCAATCACTATACTCTAATACTCTCTGAGAATATCGGAATTCATAGATACAGTTATTGCATGGATAGTGGAGTGATGTTGGGTTGGTGACAAAGGATCTGCAAGTATTATACAAACAATTTATCTTTATTTTTCTCCTTCAGCGGTTGGACGGCGGTATAAAGGGGGAAATCCGAAAACAAGCATTGGACCACTTTAACGCAGAGGGATCAGAGGTATGTATACCGTGTAGACTAAGTTTGAGATATTCTCAATCATACAATTATTGTTTACAGAACGGTGCTGGCCTACTTGGGCCAGGCATGTTGGGAACACATCCAAGTTCATTCATGTTGGCTATATGGCACAAATCTTGAGTAAAGATCTGCTGATCAGTGTGATTCTAGTATCTATAGTCCATACCTGTTTGGGGATGTGACTGAGTGCATTGTGAGTACATTTCACACGGAGGGTCTATTATCAGTTCTCTACTGTCTTTCCCATGTCATTAAATCCTACTTGACTGTAGATTAATGTAAAGAGTCAACGTGAGATGATTTGTCTAATGTTTTGCAAAGTCCTGTGATTTTTGTTTAGGCAACTTCACTTTGGACATCCACATAGGTATTTTAGCAGTGGCATTAATGGTGTTAAGGGGACGTTAAATATGTGTAAAGAAATGTAGGTAGATATCTTATGGGTTCTGCTATTACCGGTATATTATTTTATATGATTATAATCTAAACTCATAATCTCATATCAGATTTTTTACTGCTATAGATATTTTGGTCGCTGTGTTGTTTGATTTACTCATGTTCTATCATTTTCCATTGGTTTCTAGGACTTCTGCTTCTTATTGTCTACCAGAGCTGGAGGGCTGGGGATAAACCTGGCCTCAGCAGACACTGTGGTCATCTTTGACTCTGACTGGAACCCTCAGAACGACCTACAGGCACAAGCCAGGGCTCACAGGATTGGTCAAAAGAAACAGGTAAACTTGTGTCCCAAGTGTGCTATGACCGTCACAAAATGAAACTACAAAATTAAATTCCACTTCACTTATTTCATTGATAAATACAAATACATATTTAAACATTTGGATGTTTTCGTTTTACAGGTGAATATTTATCGCCTAGTTACCAAGGGAACAGTAGAGGAAGAAATCATCGAGAGGGCGAAGAAGAAGATGGTTTTGGACCATTTGGTTATTCAGAGAATGGACACCACTGGTCGGACTGTATTGGACAACAGCTCCGGGAATTCAAAGTAAGAACTTGAACATTGTTCTCACATAATTATGTGCTGGGGTGGCTGTGGATAAGGAGGCAGAGCCGTCCAATGATTCATGGGTCGGTGGTTCGAACCCCACCTCCTCCTATGTCGAAGTGTCTTGGGCAAGACACTGAACCCCAAATGTGCTTAATGTGCAGGTTGTGTCTTGCATGGTTTCTGCCGCAATCAGTGGATGAATGTGTGTGTGAATGGGTGAAAGATGTAAAGTGCCTTGGATTAGAGTTCTCAAACTCTACCCGGACGCGACCAGGCTCGGGCTCGGGCCTAAAATGTATGCAGATCAGTAGGGCCGGATCGGGCCTAGGGCTCCATGAAGAAAGCAATATATATTGAATTTTAATATGATAAAAATAATAGTTACTGGTCTGTCTACAGTATCTGTGTATTATGAAGATGGCACTGATTGGTATTTTCACTTTTACTCAGTGTAGAGTGCTCAAATTCTACCCAAACCCGACCCGACCTGACATTGTAGGGCTGGGTCGGGCCTAAAAACTATGCTAATTGGTCGGGCTGGGCTGGGCTTTGGGCCTGATCAGTTAGGGCCGGGCTTCAATTTTCAGGCCCGTTGAGAACTCTTGGATAACCTTGGATAAAATCCACCATTTATGTAAGAGCAGTTGGATTCAGAATCAATCCCCACCACACATTTTAACAATGACTGTCTTCTGCTTACAGTTCAAATCCTTTCAATAAAGATGAACTGACTGCCATCCTCAAGTTTGGTGCAGAGGAACTGTTCAAGGAACCAGAAGGAGAAGAGTCTGAACCACAGGTTAGTTTTATTTTTCATTTATTTTTTTATGATTTCAAATTAAGATTTCTTTTTTTTTTTAAACATCTAAATCTGTTTGCCCGCAGGAGATGGACATCGATGAGATTCTGAGGTTGGCGGAAACCAGGGAAGCTGACCAGGGTTCGAATGCTACCGATGAGCTTCTCTCGCAGTTCAAGGTACCTACCAGTTTCACATTGTCTTAGTAATTGAATAATGAAAGGTTTGCCAAAATGTCTAACTCTGTTACTCTGCTCTGTTCCACTGCTCTTTGTCTTTCTCTTCATGGTTGCAGGTGGCCAACTTCTCCACCATGGAAGAGAGCACCCCAGAGCTGGAGGAGATGAATGTACGAGACTGGGACGACATCATCCCCGAGGACCAGCGCCGCAAGGTGGAGGAGGAGGAGAAACAGAGGGAGATGGAGGACATCTTCATGCTGCCCAGAAGCAGGAGCTCCAATAAGAAGGTGAGGAGTAGAGGCAAACCGCCCCTATATCATTCATTACATACATACTATCAACAAACATTGACGATAATGGGTCTACAAGCTGTCAAAGTGTGTAGCAATGTGAGCTCATAGGTCAGCTATAAATAATAACAATACATGCAGCCTAAATGGTTCTTTGTGTTTGTTTGCTAATACAGTAATTATGCTCAAAGAGAAACTTGTCAAATCCAAGTTTTTGTTTTAAACTTGGATTGGCACTGGACCCAAAGGTCTGGCATTGACTGGGCTCTAGTGAGGAGACGCTTGATTTGTTCTTTGGGAGATGAGAGAAGAACACTTTCCCCCATGGTGGGTGGATGTGTGTGTGTGTGTGTGTGTGTGTGTGCGTGTGCGTGTGCGTGTGTGTGCGCCTGTGCCTACCCGCACATAATATAAATGAGTTTGAATGGATCGCTAGCTTCATGTTTACTAAATCCCCCTGTGGTGGGATTTAGGGATTACTGATGTGGCTTGGTAATAATTTATTTTGCTCATCTAGATTCATGGAACATAAATAGAGGGTTGCAGGGAAATGGAGCATCTCTGTATATAAACATATTTACTGTTTTTTGGTGGAAGCAAACAACTCACCAAGGCATTTAGAGTATCTCCACTCAGACAAATATATACTGTATATGGTATATACAGTACTGCTATATTCAACATTTCACATAGCAGTCACTTTGATCATACGTCATAGATAACATAAGAGCAGGATGGGGGAATAAAATCGCACCAACTTTTTGAGCGGTGTGGTGCTGTGTGTATGCCTGTATTGGTGAAACAGTGCCCCCTGATGGTACGGTAAACATAGTGACAGAAGTACAGGTCAAGGTACAAGTTGTTGCACCACTCAAAAACGGTTTCATACAGTCGTGGCATCAGTGAGGTTGTATGGTCTCTTGTATGTTTTGTTTGACATGTGGAGTCTGAAGTTTGCTTTGTGTTCCATCAGGCTCAGGCCAACGACAGCGACAGTGATGTGGGTGATAAGCTGAAGAACCGAACCTCTGGCTCTGAGAGTGAGACCGACGACAGTGAGGACGACAAGAAGCCCAAGAGGAGAGGCCGACCCCGAGCCCGAAAGAACAATGTGGAAGGCTTCACCGATGCAGAGATTCGCCGGCAAGGCTCCAATTTGATTCATTAAGATTGCTTTTCAAATACATTTGTTAATTATTTTTTTGTTTGCCAACTTGATCATAACGTTATTTCTACTTTTAACAGCTTCATTAAGGCCTATAAGAAATTTGGATCTCCGCTTGACAGGTATGCGTCTGTCTGTCTGTCTGCACCATAAATGTATGAATTATCCTTTGAGCAGCTGTAACATGCCTGCTGTTCCTCCAGTAGTTTGTTGGTAATACCTTTGTCTTTTCTGCAGGCTAGAAGCTATTGCCAGAGACTCTGAGCTGGTGGACAAATCTGTCGCAGACTTGAAGAGGCTCGGAGATCTGATCCACACCAGCTGTGTGACTGCAGTCCAGGAGCACGAAGAGCACCTCAAAGAGAATCCCTCTGAAGGTAGTACTGTAGATAGTTGGCCTTAATATGAAATGGCAGAAATGCTGGAGCTTCACCTACATTGGATGAAATGTGTTAATTCTTTGTTTCAGCTAAAGGTCCTGGAAAACGCAGAGGTATCAACATAAAGATCTCTGGAGTGCAGGTCAACGCTAAATCCATCATTCAGCATGAGGAGGAGTTTGAACCACTGCACAAAGTCGTACCGTCCAACCCAGCAGAGAGAAACAAGTACGCTGTCACTGAAAACATAGCAGGAGAGTGCGCAAAGAATGTTCTCCTTCTCAAAGTAAAAGCGCTTTAGTGACGACATGTGTGGTTCTCCACAGTTTCCAGCTGACATGCCGGGTCAAGGTGGCACACTTTGACACTGACTGGGATGTGCAGGATGACGTTCAACTCTTACTTGGCGTCTATGAGCATGGCTACGGCAACTGGGATCTGATCAAGACCGATCCTGACCTAAAGCTGGCCGAAAAGGTAAAGTAAATACCAGATGGCCGCTGAGAATCAAGCAGCTTCCAATGTACAATTGTATCCACAATAACAACATCACATTTATAGTGATTTGATATACTAAGGCCATACAAAATAAAATAACTTTACTTAAGAAGAACATTAACAGGCTGACATTTGTGTGTGCGTGTGCAGATCCTTCCTGACGACACGAGTAAGAAACCCCAGGCCAAACAGCTGCAGGCCAGGACAGACTACCTTCTCAAACTGCTGAAGAAGGAGCAGGACTCCAAAGACCCGTCTGCAGCAGGGGATGAGGTACGTTGAGCTGATGAGAACTGGATCTTTTCTGTTGCTGTCAACAATGATACTATAGTACACCAGGGCTATTCAATTGACAGGCGTTCGCATTATAATCACTCCATATATCCCAATATCCGACATGTTCAGCACATCTCTGTTCACTTCCATGAAAAGGTCTAATGGTGGTTGCTCTACATAGTCTTCTACTTAGCATGCCTACTGGAAGTAGGCAGAAATGCATTGGACTCTGGCAACAGCTTCAGATTTAACAATCTCAATTTGTCACAGTTCAATGCTGCATGTACAGCAGCGCATGCGCTGTTTTCTTACCCCTCAATGTATGATCACCACGAACAGAAGACAAAAAGTAGCTTTGGATAGTACTAACAAACACCGCAACTCACCAGATCACTCCCACTCTTGTGGTGTGTTTAACCTTGTGGCTATCGAAACTGAAAAAAAAATGTTGATTCAGAAAATCGCCAGTTTAATAACGAGTGGACATATGATGAGTATACTTAAATTGAAACTCCTGAGGGAGGGCAGACTGTGACCAAGTCAATGCTGTCGCAAAATAATACAACCTGCAAGTTCAGATTTGCGCAAGGAAAGGATTAAAAAAGCTCACTGAAATGGTAAAACATGCGCCCCAAGCTTAACATGGAACAGAAGAGAGCAACCGCAGCATCTCTCTCCGTGTTGTATGGATTCTTGGCAAGAAGGGGAAAAAAAACACACCTGTGTGAAATGTGCGGTGCAACTGCGTATGGTGGTCTCTGGGGGTTCCCGTAAACTTGCAAGCGACGAGATGCTGAGATGATAAAAGTATGCATGCTGGCTGCAGGACTCATATTTCTTTTCCCTTTTTACCTTCAGTATGATTTGCTGCTTATGGATTTACAGAAGTGAATATTTGTAGGTCTCTGTCTTGATGAAATGAGCATGGTGGACCCTATTGTAGGGGCCAATCAAAGAAGTGCCGTCTCTCATTAGTTGCCTGTGTGTAGGCTAGTCCTGTCCTCTTAATTAAATGTGTGCCTTGAGAAGATATGATTTCCTTTTCATAAGCTGAACTATAAATGTATACTTTCATTTGGTTCAAGTATGATGAATGTAAGAAAGACCAGATGTCTGGTGTCACTTTTCATATAAATGTGTACTACTTTTGCTATGTACGCAAGTAGCTAAATAAATGAAAAATTGGTTGTGTGTATACACACATTCATAGCACGGTGGAGACACTGTGGCAGTCTGACCCCCAACCCCTTGGGTTTTTGGCAATGTGGCCCCCTGAACACTTTATTTGCCCAAAGCGCTTCTCTTACTGTACATGTCAAATGTGACCTGTGGTATGAGCATCCATGTGGCTCTGGTCAGTAGCTCAAACTGTACCACTCCTCCATCCCGGACAGGTCAAAGTGAAAAAGAGGAAGCCTCGGGTGAAAAAGGACAAGGTCATCAAGGACGAACAGGGGAATGACATCTCCTCTCCTCGTCTGTCGGACATCCCCTCTGAGGAGGGAGAAGTGAAGGTCAGCTAGATGCTTAATCAGATCTTAATCATTGTTTTTAACTGTATTACTAGGGCTGCGACCAACAGTTATAGAATTAGTTGTCAACTAATTTAGTAATCGATTGATTGGACCAGCAACTAATCACTGAACTTATCATGGTTGTTTTCCCACGTAACCATAGTTTTTTCCAGGATAAGTCTAAATAAAGAGCAGTGAGCCATCTCTCTTTCCTTACAATCTGATCTGATGATAATTAAACATGCACAATAGAAACTGCAAAGCAAAATGACGCAACAATGATTATAGTATCAAGAACAAATGGCTTCATTAATTTAATGATTTGAGCTCAGATGGGTACTTTTACTTCTAGACACGTGTAGCTATTTTTTTTTATCAAATGTGTTAGGATAAGCTTAAAGACACCATGGGTGGCTTTAATTATGACTGAATTGATGAATCGTGTCATAATCCAAACGATGAACCGTTATTGACAGATGAATCAATTATGAATCGATTGTGTCTAATGAGATTTTTTTTTAACTGGTGTTGTTGTTTCTTTCCACACTGTTCTTTACCCTCTGTGTGGATCAGGACGACGGAACAGATAAGTCACCCGCCAAGAAGAGGCAGAAGAAAAAGGACAACAAGGAGAACAAAGAAAAACAGGGAACGCCTAAAAAAGAGAAAGAGGGTGACAAAGAGAAAAAGGCCTCCAAACCCAAGAAAGAAAAGGTGTGTGTGTGTGTGTGTGTGTGTGTGTGTGTGTGTGTGTGTGTGTGTGTGTGTGTGTGTGTGTGTGTGTGTGTGTGTGTGTGTGTGTGTGTGTGTGTGTGTGTGTGTGTGTGTGTGTGTGTGTGTGTGTGTGTGTGTGTGTGTGTGTGTGTGTGTGTGTGAGAGAGAGAGAGAGAGAGACATGGGGGCAGGAAGTGGAGGATATGTTATGGAAATGCTTTCCCTGTGGGTTTATATAGCCTGTACTGATGTCGTCTGTGCTGGAGTGAAAAAAATATGTATCGTTTTCTACCTGTTTCTTTGTAGAAGCACATTGGGAATTGTGCGTAACTTTAGTTTAATCTCTTGTTGTCACACTAGTCTGCCATCAGGATGTGTGTTTCTGAAGGGTTTTCTTTATGTTCTTTCCCAGACTAAAGCAGGCAAAGGGAAGAAGACCCAGGGCCCGGTTCACATCACGGCTGGATCTGAACCAGTTCCTATCGGAGAGGAAGATGATGAACTGGACCAGGAGACATTTAGCATTGTGAGTTCACACCCTGTCTGTTGTAACACTCTCAAAGCAAGACTCAATTCAGACAGCATGCATACCACCCTCGCCAATAACACCACTGGGAAGAATGTTTTTTTAATGTGTTGTGGTCTGTGTGTTTGTTTGCAGTGTAAGGAGCGCATGCGGCCAGTAAAGAAAGCCCTGAAGCAGTTGGATAAGCCTGACGAGGGTCTGTCTGTCCAGGAGCAGCTTCAGCACACACGTACCTGCCTGCTGAAGATAGGAGACCGCATCACAGAGTGCCTTAAAGCCTACAACGACCCTGAACATGTGAAAACATGGCGCCTGTAAGGATCAGGAATTGAAACTGTGCTCACAGTCGCATAAAAGCAGAGCATTGTTACAGTGCTGCCATCCTCTTTGGTTTTAGTAAGTAATTATTTATCCTTTTTTGTATTGCCAGGAACCTCTGGATTTTTGTGTCCAAGTTTACAGAGTTTGGTGCAAGGAAGCTTCACAAGCTTTACAAGATGGCACAGAAGAAGCGCTCACACGAGGAAGAGGTTAGTCGTGTTTGTTGTTCCCGTATAAATGACCTCCCTTCGTAGAAATGGAACTGCGCTTTAATCGAGGGACAAATTACAACCTTGAGGGACAATAAACAGCCAAAATTTAAAAAATGGAAAAACTAAACAGCGCTGAAGTAATTACCGTTTGTTGCATGGCTCTGCGTACTAGTGTGTTTGAGTTTGGCTGGCTGAAGAAAAACTTCATTTTGAGTTCCAGTCCTTTGAGATGTTGTGAGTAACCAAATTATTTTGGCTACTGTTATTGGTCAGACATTACTCACACATTTTCTTTCTTCATTCATCGTGGTTAATTGGACCGACAGCAACCCCTGTCTCTAACCTAACCACCGGCACGAGAGCGGTGCAATTTGAGCGGTAGTCCGATCATTGTTCCTGCATGTCTAATGCTGTGTCTGAATTACGTGCCGTCCCCTTCATTCTATTCTATCCTATTCTGTCAGCATTGAAGCGAGTGGAAGGCAGAGAACATTTGGACATGAGTCGACATATCATCTGAAAAGAAAAATGCACACCCTCTAGTAATTCGCAAAATAGGGCATTTTCTGATTTGATGTTGATTGCACTGCTTAACACTTTCTTTCAGAAGGAGCATAAGAAGAAGGAGGACCCTGGTAGGGCAAAGCCTTTCAGACCAGAACCTTCTGGTTCCAGTCGGGACTCCACAGGCACTCAGCAGTCATCCAAGTCCATCGGTCACCCGTCTCAACCTGGCCCCCATGGTCATCACAGAGAACCATACAATCCCGCCAACAAGCGGAATTTTGGGAACGATGGTAAGACCACATCATTTTATTATTGTATTATGTTAAATTACATTATTCAGAGTTCAGACATTAGTACTTAAGGTGTTCACACACACACACACACACCGTGGCTCATTGCAGATCGGGGTGACTGGCAGAGGGATCGCAAGTACAACTACCCGAGTAACAGCAACCAGCCATGGCAAGGAGATCGGCATCACCCATATGACCAACACCGCTATAAGGATCACTACGGGGAACGTCGCTCCCACGGTGACCCTTACCGCAGCTCAGGCGGTTACCGAAACAATAGTTCCCCTCGAAAGAGGCCGTACGATCAGTATGGCAACGATCGGGACCACCGGGGCCAGCGGCCGTATTATGACAGGTGAGATTCTGGTGTCTTTTGCCATGTACGTGATGCAATTTCTAGAAGAATGGTTAAAATGCCATCAGAACGATGGCTTTTTCATACATTGAACTAGCAACTACGAGTTTTGACCTCAGACTACGCTGCTACGATTAACTCTCTTATTGGCCATGCCACTATTCTCATAAGGCTAACAATTTAACCCAATTTTCATATTTTATATTTATCAAATTAATGACAATCAAATAAAGCATATAATTCCAAATACTCGTCATTTGTAGAGTTGATCATATACTATATGATAACACCCAGTAGGTGGCAGTAATGCGGACGATGGCCGGAAATGAAGTGCATTTCCGGTCATAGAGTAAGAGTACTTCCTGTTTGCCCGTTTCACTGCTGTGATGCAAACAGTCTGGTGTTGTGATCGTCTGGACCTCAATCGTAGCGATCGTGTTTTCTATCATATTTAATCACTTCAAAATACGCAAAGAGCGCAACCAAACTCAAACTCCGTTCACTTCATGGGGCCAGTCCAATGGCGGCTCTGCTACGTTGTAAACAATGTATTTCAACTCCAGTTTGTCCCTATTCAGGCTGCATGAACAGCAGCTCGAGCGCTCAGTGTCTGACCCCCAATGTCGCAACTCTGACCCTAGATGGCTCTGCCCCGACTGGCCAATCACACCGTGTCTACATTGTACATTAGCCATTGTAGCCAAACACAGTCCATCCTTCGATGCTGCTCGCTGAGTCGCTATGACTGACACGTTAATATACTAACTTATAGCCAGACTCTCGTCAAAATGTCGAAGAAGAAAGCGCCAAAGAGACGTCAAATTGAACCACCACGCTGGGCCGCACATAAAAGACAGTGGCTGCTGCTATAAACTAAACAGCGGGGCGAGGCGCCCAGTCTATCCGATCCAGAGTGCTCCTTCTTCGGGGAGGCCCGGCTGTTATTAGCACTTTGGTCCAAAACCCTTAACAATACTTCACCCAAATTATCCTTATTTAACGGCATTTGATAACGTTACTGCTGCTGGTGGTTATGCTGTTTGACTAAAACATTATTGAATAGTGTTTTAGTCAGTAACATTTTCTCACAGTATTAATTGTTCCCAAATGTTTGGGAGCACTCAACTTCTTTTGGGCTAAAATCTACTGAAACATACCTTGTGATTAGTGAGAATGTGAAGTTAATATAGGCATGCAAATGTGCCTTGCTGCAATGTGCGCTGTACTGCCGTGCTGCTGCGCTGTCGGGCCGCTGCGCCGCTGCACCCCGGAAATTTGCTACTCAATTTTTTTTTCAAAGGTTGGCATGTATGCATTTTCACCCAGTGTAAATACCTAAATAATCAGAAATTAAAGATGCCCTTATTTTATCTGCAAGCTTGGTAGGCTTGCAGACAAATTTGCCAGTGCAAAACAAAAAAATAATACTAATCAAGGGTTGAATCATGGGTAGGGGAAGTACCTACAGTAACTATGTAGAAGCTCAAATGCCTGGCGGTGTAAGATTTATCAAACTGTTATCTTAAAGAAAAGGGGACCACATGGCAATGTGGTCCCCAAAAGATGATACACTTTTTTTTGATTGCAACCAACAAATCAAAGCCAAAGCAATCAACATTATACAGTATTTGGTAACAAAGTATTTCTGACTCATAAAGGCATCCGGATGCCAAGAGAAGACGCTCCGATGAGTTTCGTCCTCCAAACTACCATCCGGGCAGAGATGGTCCTCCCTCTCAGGACTTCAGGAGGATGCCCGAGCACAGGCCACCAGGCCCAGGTGCACCAGAGCACTATCGGCCCTTCCACCCTGACAATCCGCCTCCTCAGCTGGACCCACGCTCTCCGCAGGCCCAGAAGTCTCCCCAGGACTCCCGCTCGCCACCTGAGCGTCCCGTAGCGGAGCAGAAAACGGGGGCAGACCCCAGCTGGAACAACAGGAAGACGTGAAGGTCAGCCGGCCGACTGACTCAACAAGGTTTGGCATCCGAAGCCACATGCTGCTGTTGGACACGTCTGGACTAGCCAATCATAAGCTCTCAGCTGAAAAGGGAATCAGCACAACGCCCCTCTTTACCAGCAAAACTGTACTATTACGCTCCAGCCCACCTTCCCCCATTTAACTGTGGCTGTGAAACAATGTGCCCTAAAATAATAATGAAATAAGCGATTCCTCCAAATCATCTTGCCGATGATGGAAAGAAGAGAATAAACTGCATCTTTATTTAGTTGAAATAAATAAATTGGGGCAGTTTGATGTGTGTAGACTGTGGGGAACGCATTAGGACGTTAAGTCCCATGGACTATTATTACGTAAGGAACATGTAGGATGACTGATCAATGTGACTGATCATGAATCCTAAAAGTGCCTGAAGTGTTTGGCCTCTTTGGATGGTACATGTATGTTAAGCTATTCCCAATGGAACCTTGACATGGACTTTTTTTCCCCCATTTTTGTTTTTTGTGTAGAGCTTTGAAGACATTGTCATTGGAAGAGTTTCGATGCTAAAGAGCGCATTGCACGACTTCATTTCACAAAGGAAAACTTGAAGCAAAATGGGACAGAATAGTTTATTTTTCTTTTCTTTTTTTGTAATTATTATTTGTTGTGCGTAATGATGGCATGATCAAGCCAGTAGCTCATTGTCTACTCTAAATGACACTTGACAATGTTTTAGCAAATTAATTCACATGTATTGATATTCACGACTTGTATAGCTATGTAAATCATTGAAATCCTATACATTTTCCACACTGTAACCACTTTCCTGTTCGGCATCACGCTTTCGTGACAGTATTTATGACAACTCAAGACACTAATTTTGTCGCATCAGTATGTGTGATGGTATGGCCTTACCTTGATGGTATATTTGCATTACTTGACTCTAATTTAACTTCTTTCTCCCACCCATCCATGCTCAGATGTATTTAAGAGGTTAAGTATTAAAAATCACACTTTATTTCCTAAATTATGATTTTCTTTTTTTTTTTTATTATTCACAGTTGTGCTAATGCTGGCATATTCTTTCCAGGGCTGCTTGATGGCCTTTGGTATTACTTTGGTCATTCTCTTTTAAGTGCCAAATTTGAGACTGCTTCCACTCCGGCCGTCATTGTTATCTCCCCTTGTTTGTTTTTGGGGTGTTGATTGTTACGCTTCTCCATTTGTGCCTTATTTCCCTGTGTATTCTCATATACTGTGTGTGTTTGGGTTGGTGACAGGGTGCAGTATTAAAACCGTCCCATTTTAAGGCTGCAGCTGTTGTATTGATGGTATTCAATGAAATCTGGTGGAGGGACCACTTGTTCTGTTACGTCATGTGGTTCTGCAATTCCCTGAAGGTTTAGGAGAAACATGCTTATCTCTGCAATGTTCTGTTGGGAGCAGTTAGCCAACTTAACAATGGATAGCCAACACAACTTTCTTCCACATTGAACAAGTTACAGTTCCTGTATGTACTTTCCACAAGCCCAAATAATTTATATTTGTGACAAAACCACTCTTCATGGGAAATGTGCTGTATATATGTTTATAGACATATGTAATAAACTTGGTTACATAATGAAAATCTGTGCAGTGATTATTCTCGAAATATTTTTTGCAACCCATTCTTTCACGCCATGTGCCAATGGAATTGTCTAATGTGATCCTGTGCTCCACACTCTCTGTTGATTCCCATTATTTTAAACAAATGAAAATCACGACAAAATGTTGGTGCTTTAGTACAGTATATTCTTATATGGCATGGGGAGAACAATGGACTTCAACTGATGCTTCCTCCATGCATGAGTGACCAAGTTGTTCCTTTACAACTGACAGGATAGTTTCCCCAGTTGGAGGTAGCGCATGGAATGAACCCACTATTCCAACCAGTTCCTTTCCCCTCACTTTCGCTAGCCAGGATTAATGCGTGTTTTTGTTAGGGTACCTATCCTAGGCTAGGCCACAGGGAGAACAGGCAAACTCCACACAGAAAGGCCCTTTTACCATCTATCTGTGATGTGACATGACAACACTACCACTATGCCACCGTGCATCCCTGGGAGCAGGGTGGGGATTATTCTCCCTTCATAAAGGAATTGATTAAAAGCTTCTCAATCTGTAGTTTCCCTGCAATAAATCATTGCATAAACATAAAAATCATATGCATATACATAAACATAAAAATCATTGCATATACATAAACATATGTATCGCCCATGTAAGTCAGTGGCGATACATATGTTTTTATTTTTTTTTCGCTGTCAGCAGAGATGGGTCACGTTTCAAGCTTTGAACTTGCAGCAGAGCAGTCATTTGTAATTTTGAGTTAATTACAGCAGGGGGCAGTCAAGTGTTGCGTATTGCACAACAGAACAAGAGGACAGTGTGTGTGAGTGTGCGTGTGCGCGCGCATGTGTGTGTTTGATACTGGAGCATTTTTAACAAATGCTCCAGTATCAATAAATACAAAAGGCAACTTATTAACAAGACATTATCTTTTATTCAATAAATAATTTACATTATAAACAGATGGTGAGTGTGGCACCACTTTTGCTCTACATTACAAACACAGTTTGATCTTTCTGGCATGTCCCATTTGGCTTCTTTTTTTTCTCTTTTTTTCCTTTTTCCTCTCAATTCTGTTTTTTTTTTTTTTTTTTTACTATTACAAGTATGATAACCTCTATTCACAATCAAGTTCAAACAAAGCAAGAGCTAAATGAAATCAAACCATAAAGTGCTTTTAAATCAAAAACATGAACACCTCAGAACATTTTCCATTCCCTTTTTAAATGTGCTGGAGTGCATCCAACCTGTAGAGTTTGGTCTAACACCAAGTAACCAAAGTGAGCTTAAAACATAACCTGGATGTTATCAGAGCCATGGAGAACTGGCACCAAGATCAGACCAGTGTAAATGATCAATATATACTGGAACTACACATAACAGGCTGTTCTGTGGTGTTCATACTTTTGCAAAATCCTTTAAAAAAAAGGTTCACATTCAATAAAACATTTCTCATATACAAAAAAAATGTAGTGATAAATTCAACACAACAGGTAAAATACAAATTTAACTCAGCAACTCACAAACATATACAATCTCACATTACACATTTAGAACCATATACTGTACTATAAAACCACAATACAAATTACACCTATTAACACAAGATTCAACATTACAATCATTTTTATTTGTTGGCGTGATCACTTTTTTGTCAAACTGCATTGATACTTTCCATAGCAGTAGTAATTTCTGCCAAATACTTCAGTGTAAGTAAATATTACCATGAAACCTTTCCCAAAGACGTAATAGTATCTAAGAGGATGACCAACTATACTACTACATTACCAGACACCAGTATTTGAGAGCCAAAGTTTAAATGGAAAACTCCCGTAGAAAGGAATGTTTTCACGAACATCAGAAAAGCAACGGTTAAAACTGCAGCACAGAAGCAAATGGTAGTCGTACAGTGTATACATGTCACTGTGGTTCTGTGAAAGCATTTTGGCCTTTTTGCTACCACAAATTCACCCACTGAGACAACTTATATACATGGAACTAAGAATCCCCAATGTGAATCACTAAACTCCTCCAAATAGACGGGAGATGATTTTTTTTTTACTGTTAGGAAATAGTTGGCACGGGGGCTTGTTTCTTTGGCAAACACTTACGCCATGAATTCATGTCTCTACGCACATATGCTAATCATTTGTTCCGAGCCATGTCAGCAGATTGTAAATGCAAAAAAAAAGAAAGAAAAAAAAAGATAATAAAAATGGGCTAGTATGCAACTATGAATATAGGTAAGATCGCTTAAAGTTAGTTTCTAACTAGAACCTGTCCAAATAACAGCCAACATCTGAACCTTTGCTGGAGACAGATGGGCACATTGAAGGGGAGGAAAAACATTCATAAAATGTAACAGTAGATCCCCCCCCCCCCCCCTTGGACATTTGTTGATTGATGGTTCAAGAGGTAAGTAAACAAGCTGTAAACGCTGCTGCATTGTTGATGCCCTTTAGCTAAATTTGTTCTTAGCTGTAAATGTAATTGATCATTTGATGGAACAAATCATTACGATATCAAACACTGACCGTGGTCATAATGACAAGGATTTGTGTGTCTGTAGTTTACAAACAGATGGGAGGAGTGAAATAACAACGCTGTGCCAGTTCAGTTATAATTTGCTACTTGGCAGACTTTCAGTTTCAACTGACCCTAGACCACCATGAATTTTCTATATTAGAGTCTTGGGTGTAATATAAAGACATAGGAAATACTTCTCTCCTACGAGCTCTATTTTCCATTTCCGAGGAGTGTGTTCTCTCACTCACTCTTTCCCTCTCTCCCTGTAGCACACAAGCACACGCACGCACACACACACACGCACACAGACAAACACAACAATATGACCTATTAATCTCCACAGCAGACAACTGGAGACGCTGCCCTGACATCCTTTTGGCTGAGCACTTCCTTGGACATTTCCAAAGCTGGAAACTAATCAAACATGGGGCTCCTTCTGGACATAGGTTAACAAAAGCCCCTGTCAGGTCCCCCACTGGAGACCACATGATCCACAGAAAACTTCACTGCCTTGGCACCAACGAGGGGATCAGTGGAGGAGGATCAGCAAACTCCTCTTTCTGCAAGAGATCATCTCGTCCAACCTCTCGTAGGCATGCAGCCCCAGTGGGAATGTGGGATTTAATCCCAGCTGGATACCCATAGCTCTGGCGGTAGTGGGGTCTCTCTCACCACCATGCCCGCCATCAAAGACCGGACCTACAGACCAGCTAAACATACATGATGATAGGTAAAGAGCCAGGGTGGGGAACTCACCGTCCCAACTCACACAATGTGGCGATGCAACAAAAATGAGACGTACTGCTGGGACGAGGCTGAGTAGTGCACGTAAACAGCTGTGTCCCTATTCGGAGGTAAGGTTGGCCTGACCGGGCAGCCACTGGTCACACACAAGACAAGAAGCAGAGCATCGGAGTGGAACTGATGCACAACATAACATGAGCACTCATTTAGCACTCACTGGCGGATCGTGAAGACACTGCTTGGACACGACTATAGATGAACCAGGCAACGCTCGATCCACAGCAACACAGCCATACAGTTCAGGAGGAAGAGCAAGGATAGATCTTTCACCCTCTGTGCCGAGTTACCTATGAACGCATCCTTTTCGTAGATGTGGTATCTGTTACTGTTTGAGTGGAGCATTTTTACATCCTCAAAGGCATAGTAGGCAGCCATGGTGAAGTTTATGTCTCCGGAGGAGAGGAGGTCAAACACGCACGACTGAAAGTATAGGTCCTCCACAGGGAGGCGTTCTTTACACTTGGCCTTGGCGGACTGGTAGGTGAAACCGTGCGTAGCGGCACCGCTCCGGGCTCTGCCCACGCCGTGAGTCTCGGCCGCATTTGCCCGGAAGGTCCTGAAGTCAATGCGCTGGTTCATGGGGCAACCATGAAGACAGAGGTATAGGTCCTGGTTGTCGCCTTCCTCCACAGAATTGACCACCTCCTCCGGCATTCGCACGGCGAAGGTCAAATAGCGTCCTACTTGCCGAACCACTATTGTTGTTCCAATGTACTTGGCCTGGATTTCCACATGCTGCCCAGGCACCTTCTCCACCACACGGAGCGTGTTAGCTCCATTCCGGTCTCCACCATTCTTAGACCCATCAGCAAAGGCTGCAGGCAGTTCATCTGTCTCAGCATGGTACATCTTCTGGTCCACACACTCTTGGAAGTTCGTAAAGATGATTGTCAGCTTGAAAAGAGGAAGAAAGAAACCGTTAAAAATCATCACTGAAAACATAGCTTGAATAAACAAAAAAATGAAAATAGATGGCAGGCCACAGGTGCTGTCATTCATTAGTCAAATATAGAAAGTAGAAATAAGCTGTGCTAAAATGTAAACACCAGATGAATGTCATTACTGAACAAGGCATGACAAGGACCCACAAGACGACGTTGTGGGTCTCAGACAAACCAATAATGATTTCATTCAGCGTATCAGCTCCGTAAATGTTCTAGCTGGTCGGGCTGGGTGTACTATCTAAATAAGTAAGGGAAATCTTTGTACTTTTTCTTTTAGAACAAGTTTGAGCAATATAGTCCTCTCCAACCTACCACCTCACTTAAGTCTCACATTTCAGCTCTGGCTCAATATGGGGGAGGCCAAGGAAAACGCCCTCAAAAAACATGAGTCTCAGCCATGTTAAATCAGGCCTCAGTTTGCAGACACAAAGACGATCCATTCATGGCGCTGAAAAACCTGCGTGTGAACCCCGGAGCTGTGCTCCAGGGAGTGGCATTGGTCCAGAGCAGGGGGATATGCTCTGTGCCTAATTAAGTACGACTGCTCACCGTTCTGTGAGCTCGGTTTCATTAAGACGGCCAATGAGCTGCTGTCACTGCAGTTATACCAGGTTCAGCCTAAAGACTCACTTGTCACTTCACTTCACTACGCACTAGCCAGGTCATGCTATACCAGTCATTTCCCGAGTGCGGACACATCGCATAAATTCAATTTTGGACGACTTTTAGGATTTCAGTGAGGGGACGTGCGGTCTGGTTCATAATACGTGAATCGTTTTGCGATAAAGGGAAATGCGCAACTTATTTAATTATCCAATCAAATAAACCAAGCTGACATTAGCCGGTGCTATTCCCTGAAGCTGTAGAAACATGCCTATCTAGCCATGGGAGCCTTGTTTGCACAGGTGGTATTGGCTCCTGCCTTGTTTTCCCTTTGTCCAGACTCTAGATCTTGAAAAGCTGTCTCATTTGCTTCCAAGAACAGCAGTATAAAAATACCATTACTTAAAAAAAAAACCTGAATGCTACATAGAACATCATTAAGAGAGCTTGATTGCAGAAAATAGCTCTTTCTTCAAATTGTGATTGTGGACAAAGTCCTCTTATACCTCAGTCTAAATGCTGCACTCATGCTATTCTGCAGAGTTACCAAGGCACATTAGAGCGGTTTCCAAAATTATACCAAATGCGGATAAACTGTAACTGAATTTGCCTACAGGTATACCGTCCGTCCCCTAATTCTTTGTTTATGACCTTTAGTTCTACCCAAGGCCATTTCAGGGACAGCCATCCTCCTTATCCAATGTACCATAAAAAGAAAACAGCGATAATTTATGAGGTATGTGAGCCAGCTAAAGTGGAGAAGGTATCGGCAGTTCCCTGCGTGGCTTAAACACTTAGTTGAAACAACACGTTCTAAAGTCGCTGGTATAGCAGGGACTTATACACACAAAGCAGACCAAACATCAATCTTGCCTTGTCCTCAGGGAAAGTGAAAAGTGAGCATGCTGGAGGCCCAGAGACACATTTCGATGAAGTAACATTGTCATTATACTGAACTGACACATCATTTATGAAAATCCCTATCAGGATTTCTGCAGTTGTTCCATATATGGCCTCTTTGTCCGTTATGCAAGCAATCCAAATGTAATTAACCAGAGTCCACACTAAAACAGGACCGATCCCACAAAACTGACCATGGATCAATGTTGGATCTTAGTGCTCTATCAAATAAGTTGCATGGTGTATACTGTACGTCAAAACTTGCAAATAAGCCATAAGTCCAGCTCAAATGGTTAGAATAGAGCAAATAACTCCAGTGTTTTGAGCAAATGTGACACATAGGATAGGAATATCACAATTTATACCTTGCTAGTTGCTGTAGCCATGGACCCGGGTACTACAGGGGTGTTGGTCACCTGAACAGACAGGTATTTGTTGTGGATAAGTGGCCAGGCCCCTTCAACCTTGCAGGTCTGGAAATCATCCGTAAAGGTCCGGAGGTGTGGGTCTCCAAAGAAGCCACAGTGGGTATAGTTAGGTGGGGCCGAGTGACGCGGGAGACTGCGCTCATAGTGGCATACCTCCGGGCCATCGGAGCGCTCTTGACTGTCAGGTGGCAGCTGTGGCGGTGGGGGAGGGGGTGGCGTGCGGGCACGTGGCTGGGATGTGGGCCCCTCCTTGGAGCAGTTGTGCTGGCTCATAAGGTCCTCTATGCCATGTTGGGCCGAGTGGTATGCCAGATCACCCCTGCAGGTGCGTGCGGTCCGGCGCACACAGCTATTGTAGGCCCGCAGTGCCGTACAAAACTCCTCCTCTGGGCCAGAGTTTGAGGTGGAGGCCCAAAATTCCGAGTTGCACTTGAGGATCTTGCACTGGAGACTCACTGTCAGCGGGAAAAGGACACACACGTTAAAACAAAGAGATAACCAACCATCATGGTGCATGTAGAAGCAATAAATAAAAAGATGTAAAAAAACAACAACAACAACAACATTTTAATTAATAGTGATGCTTAAACAAAGAAACAAATAAACAAACAAATAAAACTGAAGAAAAATCTGAAAGTGAGTGTGAAATGTGAGAAATGGACTACCACTTTAAAGGGGAATTTCACCCATTTTCATCATTTTACAGTATACAATATACCTTTTGTTGTGTGGACACTACAGTTCCCCCAACCATTCTGTGTTTCCTATAGAACTGGAGGTCTGAAAAAAGTCATTAACATGGTGAAACACATCTTAATGAAGTCATCAAGATGTGTTTCACCATTTACTTAACCATATCTGATGGCTGAGTCTCATCATTAATCTGTGTCGTTTAACTGAAGGGTCTTCAGGACCACTGTTCAGATCAAACTGAATTTACAATGTAAAGTCAATGAGTAATACATATAGATTTTATAATAATTTTAAAATAAGTGTCTTTGTCGGTTCTAAAATAATGTTCCATAACATAAACTGCTCCAAAGGTGCACACCTACAATATATGACATGTCTTCCCAGGGTGGTAACGCTATACACTAACAACAACACTAAACAAAAATGTCCTTCACACTTTTTTCATACGCAAATGGTTGACTGAGAGATTGCCAGACATGCTATAACAAAGCTTTCATTTATAAGAGCAACAATTTTCACCAAACATCAGCACTTGGAATGGATAAGATATCAACACGTTGGAGCCAATCATATAGGCCTTTGTTAATTTCTATAGGACAATATAATTTTAATTGTTCTATGGACAGTGTTTAATATGGTGGGTGGCTGGCAATAAACCAATCTGAACCTGAAATAAAGTGCCACGACTATCGCTACATTATCGCTTTGTTGTTTGACGGTACAGAGACTTGAAAGGGAGGCCGATAAGGGTTGGCAAATGCACCTAACTTGACTTGAATGAGGTGTTCCTTTATAGACGGCTGATAAGGTGTGTGACTGTTTGTCAACAATGTTATCTCTTGCATGGTTGATCTTTAATAGTCTTCTGTTCCACATCAAATAGCCTACAATGCCATGATGCGTGTTCTTAGAAAAAAAACAACTGCAATGACATTTCCGGCTTGCATGAAAGGGTCATTTGAAAGAGTTAATGAATGGTAAAGCCCCACCAATACCGTAGAATAGTGATTTTCAACCATTTTGATATTCAGCATTTTAGCCACAGATCACCATTTGACAACATTAACCTCGCAGACACACAATGCCATGCTGTATTAAGAAGAGATGGGTCAAGCGTTGACAGAAATCACAATTCTTTAATTATGTAGACTTGTAAATTAAGTAATACAGATGCTTAATTTTACTCATAGGAGCATACATGAAATGGTTTCATTTTACACCCTCAAGTCAGTGAAAGACCTATAAAGGGTCCATTTGGTTATACCAACTCCATGATTTAGTTGGGGACCACCTGGACCCTCCTCAGTGACCACTGGTGGTCCCCCAGAACAATGGTTGAAAAACACTGCCATAAAAACGACTCCCAGAGCCCTCCAACCCTTCCAATTCCCGTATCCCCATCCCCCAAACACAACATACTGCAGGGCTGCAGTCAGTACAGGGGCAGCAGGAGCACAGCCCACTGAGCCCAGAGGAGAGCTGCAGGTCTGGTCTGGTGGTGGTCTCACACAAAAAGCACGTACATTTCTTCACAACCATTTCACTGTGTTCTGTTTGCACACTCGGTGCTCACTTTAGGAATTCATTCGGAATCATCATCACAGGTTATAAAAGTAGATGCAAGTTGCACTTGCAACTACAGGTAAAGATGCACCATGCAGGCAGCCAAAAATAAAGATTTTAGAGATTTTAACCACTTTTCATGTTCCTGAAGTAAAAGTCATTAAATAATGACGACACTGAGGCAAATCAGTGAGTTGTGTATACAAATCATTTCGCAATCGACCTCCTCTGGCATTGTAATCGCTAGTTTAGTTGTAGTGCATTGTCAAGTATAGCTTGCTTGGACGGACATAATTTAACACGGCTCTACCATGATGGCACGCAGCGCACAACGACTAGACTTTCCAGCGGAAAAAATACACGTTAAAAATAGTTCCAACGAACAAACACGTCCAGTTCCTGCTCATATAATCGTGGATTTGTTGTGTCTTACGTATACGATGAGTATTTTATTTTTTGCAAACTTACCACACGGAAATATCGAGAGAAACACGGCGAGGATTTTGCAGACTTCAAGGGCCGAGGGTCCTGCACTTTTCCCCATAACCATCCATCCAGCTCGGGGTCGCACTTCGCTCCTCTCCCTGTGGTTCAAAGCAAGATCACGGAATAGGATAGAGGCAGTTTATAAAGGGCAAACAGACCGACTGAAAAAGGAGCAAGATCACAATCCGTACAATCCATAGAGGAGCATATGATGCGACCATCACCGCTTCTTCCACTAGTTGTTACACTGTTGTTACTGCGCTACGTACAACTACTCGGCTCAATGCAATTGAATTCCAATCCACGGCGCTGAACGGGACAGGCAAGCAATCGATCTTCCTTTTTAGGGAGTGTCAAGAAGGTGCAACGTCTCGGGCTGCTACTGACGGAGCCAATCAGAGCCGGCCGTTCTGCCCTTAAAGTCCCTTCTCGGTTTCAAATTACATCTCTCACACACTTTTTTTTTTTTATGACGAAGTCATTCTGTTGCTCAGTGCTTTGCCCACAAGGATATTGCTTGATTTGCCATTGCTGCTGGATGCATGTGCTGCGAACACAACTTAACTGGCGCGGAGAATATGGACACATAATATGCACACACACGCACTGGCTGTGACGCGCGCGCACGCACACACACACACAACACACACACACACACACACACACACACACACACACACACACACACACACACACACACACACACTAAACTGCAATTAGGTGCAGTAGCTGCATTGTGTCCATTGTGTCTACTAGGACACGTCCATGACACGTTGTATCACAATAGAAATTGCCACATGAAAGTGAATAGCTGCAGAAATAGACACTGGTGCGCTGCCTACTACCACAACCAACAGTCTACTTAACAAACACTCCCAGCCCAGAATGCCCAGTGCATGCATTGCTATAGCCACACACTGATTGTGTTTGTATTTTTAAAGAGTGCTTTGAATGACAATAACAATGTGTTCCTTCCTTGACTGACAAGTATTAAGAGGTGCAGGCTTCTCTCTGTTTGACTGTTTCAACATGCATGCTTCCAGAAAGCGTGGGCAACAGAGACTGGTTCCTCTGGATGTAATGCAATGAATGGCATGGCATAGCCTTTACATAAATAGAGGATTTCAGAAATTCAAGCCAGCCAGGTCCTCATGTTGTGTAGGGTAGGCTACTTGTAATGACAAATCCAGATGTTATATCATTCATCAGCACCTGTGAATGACTAAGCATTTGCTGGATGTCTCACACACTGATTGGAAAAGTTTGCTTGTGAATCATCAATGTATTAGCCAAATGAAACCAGTCTCACCCGCAAGACTATATCCTGTAGGCAAATATAGCATTAGCAATGATAGCAATGAATATACTGTAGCTCAATTGTTTCATCAAATTCTTGTGAATTTGGCAATAACCTGTTTGACTTTATAATCACCTTTCACACTGGCTAAATTGTGACATTGTTTACTCTATTTAGTAGGCTATAGGTCTTTATCCGTCATTGTAATAGGCCAGGCCCTGAAGGGACTTGCTCTGTTCTGAATTAGACATGCAGTGTAAATTATTCTGAAGATGACTGCCCATGGAAAAGATGAAAGATTATTTACCAGGTGTTTGCTATAAGAGCTATGGCAAATATAAACCATATGATGTGACTAAATCAAGACTATTACACATGTTTTGAAATTGGTTGATTGATTGGCCTGTTGAATAATTAAAGCTTAAATTAAAAGTAGCCTACTAATAGGCTGCTACAACTACAACAACAACTACTACTACTACTACTACAACAACTAATAATAATTATTATTATTATTATATTATTATTATGAGAATAAATACCTCATTAATAGCTCATTAAATAGTTATTGTTTTTTTTTTTGTTTATAGTCAACATAAACACAAGCACTCGTATATCAGGAACATACAGCTGTAGCCTAATTTCAAACAAAGATAAGTAGAAGTAATTCACATCAATGGTGAGACAGCAGAGAAATATGAGGGCTATTACTACCACTACTACTACTACTACTACTACTACTACTACTACTACTACTACTACTACTACTACTACTACTACTACTACTACTACTAATACTAATACTAATACTAATTATGAAACATCTAAGTAAACTAAATGTAGGCTGTGATGCTTATGTTGATGTTATAGCCCATGTAAAGCCTGCAGCAGCCCAAGTCTTTAGCCTAAGTAATTTAGATACCATGGGACCAGTATTTATTCAGTATTTGAGGCACGGCGGACCACCATTTGATGAGATTTGTCCACAATTTCATGCTGTATTCATAAGACAAACCAGGCAAATTTGCTGGAACCAGGCAAATTTGTAGAAGAAATGCTACAAAATAGCATTTCTTCTACATGCTCTGATAGACGTTTTGTAAACTAAGTAGCCTAATTCAGATGTTTAACAGAAATGTTACTCTTGGGAGCTTAAAATGAAACCAAATGGACCTCAAATGTTAAATCTATAAAAGTGTCCATTTGGTTGTCACCTCTCCATCATTAAGCTGCATGGGGACCACCAGGAAGCCTCTCAAGGACCACTGGTGGTCGCCACGCCACTGTTTGAACCCTCCCCCATTCTTTTTTTCCCAAAATGTTGGCAAGTTGACCGCCTTTATACGTCTTTGCGAATTATTAAACATTATACGGCCTATTAGGCGCCTCCGTCTTGACAATATGGGAGGATTTCTTATTCTCTTCCAACAGATGGCGCTTGTTATGAGCTATGAAACCTCAAATCATGACACAAACGCACATGGCATTAGTGGGCATTGAGGACAAGCAATCCTGTCATTACATTTGGAGATGTCTGTTACCTTATTAACTGCCACAGTTATAGGCCTATATGCCGTAATAAGTCTATCAGCTGATTATTGCTTTTCACCCATGCACACTGACGACAAACTGTTGGTTTTCAATGACCTCACTGAATGGAAATGAACTAGCTGCAGGGGAAAACAGCAATTATAGACAATCTCACCATGTTTTAGCCCTTTTGCGGACGCACGAATATTTTTATTTTACGCCTACTGATAATATGCCTACCCGAGGTTGTCACACTTATTACAATGTTATAGCCTATAATATCAGTAGCCTAGGCTATAACAGCACGCAGCAAACCATGAATCTGAAATAATCAATCACATATACAGGCTAATTTGTTTGGAACATCTAAGCAAAGTGTAGAACATTAGTGTGAGTAATTTTGAACTAATCCAGTGGTAGGGTACATGAAGTAGTTCTTCATGGGGGTCCCCAGCTTAATGATAGTTAGTAACCAAATGGACCCTTATATGGGTCTGTAACTCAGAGTGTACAAATGGACCGTTCTATTTGATTCCCAGTAACATTGATTTAGGCTACAGTCCCAGTCAGACATACGAAATGCCATTAAACTGGGGTCCGTAGACTAATGCACATCAAACCAGGGCTTTGAAAATATCAAACAGGTCGAAAATCATTGCTAGCGCCGTACAAACAGTCTCTTATGGTCCCTGGGCTGGCAAACATTTTCAACATTTTCAATGTCGCGTCCACCGACCGACCTAATCTAATCTAATGTAGATTGAAATCAAAGTGTGTAACAAACTAACCTTTGCGACTGCATGGGCTCTCCAGTGTCTTCACGACCCGAGTCCTGCATGCGCAACCAGAAGATAGACTCCTAACCTCTCCAAAAGAGCCGATGGATCTGTCACAGTAATCCCAAATAAAACCTACTCATCGTTGTCTTCTTTCGTAGTGGTAAATGCGCCAGTCTACACATTATGTCCACCGATGAGGCTCCTCAAAGTGAACTAAATTATGCACAATCAAATCAATGCGTTTTTTCCCTTTTAGTACTTATTCATTTCTTTCGGCGTTTAACTGTACTGTCCTGGCGGCAGAGAGAGTCACTTCGGCTTCTTATGTGAAGCCAGTCAGTCTTCTTTACAACCCATTCGTCTGTTTAATGCATCTGTTGGACTCCTACACTGACGGTAAAAAGGCGTGAAAATGTTTAAACAGATTTTAACTCCCAAACGGTCTTATCATCATCATCTGCGCGTTTTTCCCCCAACACTCCGTCCTAGACGAGCCGCTTTATGCCTGGTCGACGTTCGAGGGGAAAAGAAGGACCCGAGGGCTAGCTGCTGATGATCAGGCTGGCCCGATGCCTCCTTGGTTCCATGTTGTGAAATGGCTCGTTAGAAAGTGTGAGAGAGACAATGATCGTCTCTGCGTGACGCCGCCGAGACCCGGAGTCTTCTTTGCCGAGCTGGAGGGACCCCATTTCATTTCACATTCCCACGAGCCGTGTCAAGAACTGAAGACAACTGGATCAGGAGTGTTGTGTGTGGGAGGAGGAGAGGATTCCTCACACAGGACTGCTGCAAATAATTAAAGTGATTTGTTAGTGCTATATTAAATTCATATTATTCATTTTCCCCCTTCTGTCTTTGATCATTCTATACTGATGCTGATTTTCCACAGAGCTGGGTTATTTTCTATGGACTTTAAATAATCATCCAACTCAGTAAATCATTGGTCATTGGTGTGTGTGTGTGTGTGTGTGTGTGTGTGTGTGTGTGTGTGTGTGTGTGTGTGTGTGTGTGTGTGTGTGTGTGTGTGTGTGTGTGTGTGTGTGTGTGTGTGTGTGTGTGTGTGTGTGTTGGGTACAAAGCTGTAATAATTGCACTATAAATGGAGGATCAGAGATGGACAAACAGGCACGTGAGAAAGGAAAGGGGGGAAATACAGGCGACTCCGAGAGAGCTGCACCTGTGTTTAGGATCAAACCGAAGGAAAATACCCCCACCCCCATCCCCTTTAAGCTACATGGACAGCCGCCCTCCACCCCTTTAGAACAGAAAGTGGATCTCACTGCTCTGTGCTAGTGTGCTCTCTGATCATGATGACACCCATCACATAAATTAATGCAGTCAAAGAAACACTGTGAATCTCAACAAGTCAGGAGAATGACCAATGGCTGTTTGCTGAAATCCTCTTTCTTCTGCACTTTCAACTGAGGCTGTTCCTGTGCTGAGCAGGGACAAGAACAATAACAATTGTATTGTATCCCTTGTTTTTTTATCACAATAAAGCTATACTGGCACATTTACAAGCACAACTTTAAACATAAATGCTTGACATACTGTATGTGCGTATCATTTCTGAATCAAGGTGTCACATTTCATCCTTTTGTCGATCCAGGAAGAACCTGATTCCTGCAACACCCCCTCAGCCCTGAGCTGCCCTTCAGTGATGGCCTTTGAGAAGCAAACATTTTTAACATTGACGTAACAGGCAGACATGAAAGACTGCCACCCACCCCGGTGAAAAGAATGGCTTTAAAGGTGCTGGATGCTGACTGGCCCCATCTCAAACACAGCTGGTGGACATGTTGCCTTTGCTGAAGTAGAAAACAGAAAATTAGCCGAGTTGCACCAGTATGGTTAGTCTGTGCAATCATGCTTTAAACATTCAACAGCCCTATAACATTCCTTTTGTTTCACTTTGCAGAAACACATTGGTGCTAAGCAACCACGTAACTATGTAATCAATAACCCTCACCTTCGGGATCCTCCTGGAATTTCCTTCAAATAACCCTCACTCCATTCCTGATTTCTCAATTAAGGACTGTATAGTGATCTGACTGCTAGTGGTACTTGACTTGACAGCCTTTTTCATGAACATATACTATAATTTCTAGGAAGCCCATACAAGTTGCTTGAGATCCCACATGCCTCACCAGCTCAGTGGCCTCTCTTGTGGTTATAGTTATGGAGTGTCTGCACGGCTGAAACTGGGAGGTCAGATTTGATCCCCTGTCCGGGTCATATGGGACCCAATGCCTCATTGTTTGGCACCCAGACCCAATGGTTGGAGTGGATAGATCAACTACACAACTAGAACTGCACTCTGACGAGTTCCAGCTTGCACACAAGTAGGCCTACCTACCAACTGAGAACTGATCGCAGTACTTGCGCTTGCTCTGCACAAGTAATGATTCCTGAGCACAGTTACCGCTGCGTCTCACCTCTCCAAGAGATACAGTATGGCAAATGCAGAGAACAAATCTCGCTACACAGCAATGTAGGCCTACCTGACAAATAGTAGGAATAAGAACTTCAATCTTTAACCTGTAGCGGCAATACAAAATAATATATTTGTATTGTTGGATATGTTGTGTTATTCATGCATGTACATGCATTTAAAAGACCGATTTGATTCGGAAAGATCTAATATAGTAGTCTACCTGAAGAATAGATGCAAAACAAAAGCAAAATCAGAAAATTAAGTAATTAACTGTAAAATGTTGTTGTATAACAGAAGCTGTGAACAGACAATGTGCACGTATTGACACCAGTTTGGTCCTTTTAGCATGATTCACCCCCATGTTAAAATAGGCTGATGTAATGTTTTGGCAAAATGTTAACATAGAGCCATGGCCAATGATGTAGCCCAGGTAGGCTTTCACTTTTTGCACAGCATGGACGAAAATGAAAGCCTGGGTATATCAAGGCTATAGGAGCCTGGGCACTTAATACAGCGTAAGCGATAGTTCATGGAGGCACGGAGGGCAGAATGGTTATTGTATTACACTCCTCATTCTCAGTCAGTATTCATTCTGTTTCTTTAAATCAGCAGTCTCTCTCTCTCTCTCTCTCTCCGCTCTCTCTCTCTCTCTCTCTCTCTCTCTCTCTCTCTCTCTCTGTCAACTCCCCTCACTCTCATTGGCTGTCAGCAAGTCACTCGCGCCCACATTCATCAGGTGTTCTTTATAAGCAGTCATTCTGTTCTCAGCCTTCCTTCTAGTCGACTCCATGTGCCTGTTCAAATGTAAGCGTTCAAATTTCCTCCACCTCCCCGACCTCCTCCCTGTGGCACTAGTTCTGAGTGGCTGATTATGAGATGATCATGATTTGTGGATTGTAACATATTGTGGTGCCTAGTTCTGTTATGGGTATCTGTGATCATTATGCGTTCCATGGTCTGTGATATGTTTGTTATGTATTTGGAATGATTGTGTCTATGTTGTAATGTGTTTATGCTAGGCTCTGCTCGGGGGGGTTGTTTGATATCAGAGCTGCGTCTCGGTGCCGAGACACAGAAATCTGAGATATCAAAGGTGATATCAGACCTATGTCTCGTTACATAGATTTGATATCACACGAGCAGAGCCACACCGCCATGCTAACATGCAAAAGCTTTGCAATAAATGGTCTATGGTCATTCTGAGCCGAAGTGTGTCAATGAACTAACATAAAGCACAGAGTGAACATAAAGCAACAGTTCTCAGCTTTATCATTTAGAAGTGCATTTGAAGGCATTGCTGGAGGCACACTGCGTCATAGCGCTGCGCCGCTGTTCAAGTGAGAGTGGACTCACTGTCTTTTCCAGGACTTATGATCACTTTAAGTTATTCACGCTGGCATAACATTACTAACAGTAGGAAACAGTTGAACACAGTGTTAATCCTTCAGTGTTATTTAACTCAGAGTGTGTGCAAATAGAACCAGGACTGATGTGTAACTCTGAACTGCACATGGAACCAACTGGACCTGCAAAGGTGTCTGTACCTGCACAACTGTAGGTACAATGTATAGAGCTGACATCCTTGTGGCTGGACATTTACACTTCATTATTCAAATCTTGCCCATCTGGCTTAGAATTGTCATTGAATTTCAACATCTCTTATTCTCTTCATTGTGTTATCTTGTGATCTCCAAAATGTAAGAATTAAACCATGGTTTTAATGAGTTCTTGTTGTATAGTCTATAGGAATTTTAATTGCTCATCATCAACATCTCATAAATCAAGCCAAGGGATGACAACCTCCGCTTTCATACTAGTCTGTTTACATTCTCACTTGTAGATTTAGTTTCGCTTTGGGGGCATTCCAGGTCTGTGTATGAAACTTTATTATGTTATTGACTTTATGTGAAATCGTATCCTACCGCTAGAGCTACATCGGTGAGGAATTTACAGTCAAATGATTCTCAACGACTTGCCACAGATTGTCAGTGCGCATATTGCCCTTAAGGCTGTGTGGGGGCCGGTGCACCCAGGGTGTGTAGGAGTGAATGCAACTGTGTAGAGATTCTGGTGCAGTGTCGAGCAAAACTCAAACATGAAAGGCTGTTGACCTTTGCTACACTCACTGTTTAGATCCTCTACCCATGGCATATTAATGAGCCTGCCACAGAGAGCTGGACCATTTCCCCCAAGACGTCCCAGCATTTTGTTGACTCTTTTTTTTCAGACAGATTTGACAGGGCTGCCAGAGATACACACTCTCCTCCTCCTGCGACTGGTGCATCAATCAGGAATAAATATGCTCATTTATCTCCCAATCGCACAGTGTTTAACGACATAATCCCTTCTCTTCATGAAAAATTCATGAACATAATCCACAATAAGTGACTATGGTGGTAATATTATATTTTGACAATTCTGTCAACCACCTGCAAATCTGGTTCACCATAAAATGTTGACCCTTTTAGTTCCATCCAAAAAGGATGCATTCATTGTATATCTTTTGCTGTTGCACAAGCATTACCAACATAGATAAAATGATTAGAGCCCCAAAATGCAGCAAATGACGTTTGAAAGGATTTGTTGTTGTCTTTGGGTGCCTTTTACTAGCAATTTCAGAGAATAAAAATGAGGTGTTTTATCCAGACAGTCAGCCTAACTGTATTGCTGCATACTAAATTGTTCCTGTCTTTATAAATGATAGGCATAGACCTCTTTATTCCCTCAACCTGGGATTATCCTGTGTTGATTGATGGTCTTTACTGAGATGGTCAATATATATCCCTCACCGGTCAATGAACGTAAATATGTAGGCGTGTTTTCTTTTACATGGCTGACATTTAGAAAGAGGGCAGGATGCATTCAATATCAATGTCATGGTAAATAAGGTGTGAGTGTGAATTAAAAACATCTATTCACTGGTGATATATGTGGAGTCAAAGCACCGTGTGGAATTACTCCCTAGTCCCTTAGTCAGTAACAGCATGAATGCCGATCCTTGCACATGGAGGAATGGACCTGAATACATAAACCTTCATTACAGTGTGCATGTTCTCATTTGATGCAGGAAAGGTGAATCTTTGTTTCATGAGCCCACTTGTGATTCAACAAGAATAAGGCACACTGTTTAATTCTAGACATGGACTACAATAGACATTGTGTGTATTCTGTAGCCCACTAGAATAATTAGCCTTGCTACTAAATAGATATGATCAGAATGAATGACACACCACCACGTCAAACTAAATTAGGCTTCCAAGAGAGATACTGCTTAATGAATAATGATTTTTATCTCTAGACCATGAATAATCACAGGAATTATCCACCTGACAGGATCTTTTTAAAACACTGCTCTTACATTGTGAATGATGGTCAACAGCCACAGACATTTCTCCATTATTACAACAGTAGACCCCATGAAGACAACACTGGAACCGCAGGCTTATCTCAGTAAACAGCTGCTGCCGCTATAATTTTCCGCTGCTCAAAGTTCTCTCCAAAAAAAAAGAGACTGCAATATAATGTGTGAATATGAAATTAGTCTCGATTTACAATTTGCACAGTATGTCACATGAAGAAATGAACAATGATGTTATGGCAGCCATCTGTGTCCTTCCTGCCACCATATCATTCTGTAAATTCTGCTTTTCATAAACCATTGATATTTAGGAGCGTGTAAATGTCAACAAATGACAGACATAGGAGGAGAGAGGGATTGAGAGAAGATCTGGTATACGAATGCTATAGCAAACAGATGTAGATGTATAAAGACAACACAATGCACTGCTTGTTTATTAAAAGAAACCCAATTCAATATTGAACCTGAGAGTTTCATAGTAACTACAAGTGTTCGCAACATAATCTCACAACAACTATCTCAGTTCAAATATTTATATTTCCTTTGGTGTGAAATGTTGCAAAATAAGCAATGTGCCTGGATGAATAAATTATCTCTTATCCTTCACCTCTCCTGCCTCATTGGCTGTTAAACTTTACCAGCGCCCTGTCGGTTGTCCTGTATGCACAGCTGCGGGGGCTGAATCTTGCCCTTCCTTTTGTACCATCCTGTCACAATGGCTGGAGCAAAAAGACCAAGTTATTGCAGCTGCAGCCTGCAAGCAAAATTATTAGCGGCCCCAAATCACTTTGCAGCTTTCTTGTGCTGGCAATTATGGTGTAATCAAGCTGTTGCTGAATCCTTAAGGCAGAAACATTTACTTTGATGCTACAAAACTAACATTAGAGAGTTAAACATGGAATGGAAGGCCATTCATTTTTGCAGTATTTGTTTAAAATGTCTTTTTTAGGTTGCATCCCCACCAGTTTGTTAAGTATGCCTGGCGGTTGGTGATGGAGATCCATCTGATCTGAAGCCATACCTGCAGCTTTAGTTGTATGATAAAGGAGAAGGAGTTATAGGGAAGGTGTTCATCTGTAATGTCTCTATATTACAGTTGTTGGTTTTTTGGTGTTTTTTTTTCGTCGTTTTTTCATTTGCATGTTTGACTGTAAAGGTTCAGCCCCCAGGAAGAAACACTAAATACAAGTCATCATTGCACATAAAAAATCACACCAGGGGTCTAATTAAGTAATGTCACCTCTTAAACATTTACAAAGTTGCAGGAAAAAATACAAACTTCACAGCACTCCCTCTTTAAATGTCAAACTTTCTCATGAACAATATTCATAGTTAGTTAACCTGTCTCCTCAATGTTGTAACCTTGAGAAATAACCACATACATTGCCTCTAAGTTTATAGTTTCAACCACGACAATAAACTGTCTAACGTAAAAAGAACAACATGATTCTTTCCTATGGCGAGAAGTAGTGTATATAAATTTGAGCTGATTCCTGATGATAGATTACAGTATCATACAGTTCATGAGCAAATTGCAGATTCAAACTCATTTCTAAGCTTTGAGCCAATATCATGGGTCAATTCCTCAGTAACAGTGAGTGCTCCCTCCTATAATTTTATTCTATGGCAACAGAGGGGAAATTAATTTGCAATGGTGCTGCCCCGGAATAAGATCATTTACATACTGAAATATTTATAGTCTCCTTAAAATCATTGGAGTGTGGCTGAACGAACTAATTAATTTGAACTCATTAGATGTTTGCTATTACAATATCTCTCTAACAATTGGCCAAAGAGAAGCTGTTTCCCATTAGGCCTTATTTTATGCTCTGTTGTGGTGTCGTGTGCTGAAAATTGCAGATCTATAAACCCATAACATGTTGCATAGCTGTGACGCTTCTATAACATACATTATCTTCTATATTGGCATAACACACGCCTTATGACAAATAAGTATATACGGTAAGTATAAGTCATGTGGAAAATAAATTAAATATTTGAACATTTCTCTATTGTCAGTCACTCAGTCAGCTGTGCTGTGTAACTGGTGTGTCATATAATGGACATCCTCCTTTTGCAGTAATGCAGACCTCTTTGTCTTTTGACAGTGCACAGTGTACCGTGGTTCGGTAATGAGCTGTGGAAATGTCAAACACTCAGGGTTCGGATTAATTTAAGAGCCACAGACATATAATTACCGGACAATGACTTACGGATATCTTCAACCCTGTGAGACAATAAACCTCTCCTCCGGGCTAAATGATGTTGTTATTGATCGTCCCCTGTAAGACGATACGATAATTTCACTATCTAGGCTGCTGCAATATAACCCAATTATTTTAACCAGGCCCTTAAGAGGAGGGAATTAAAACAACAGTGCTGAACAAGCTGTAAAGGATTGATTTGTTATTTGGACATCTGTGCTTTGGGACTGGAGAAGAAATAAATACTGTAAGTTCGATCATAAAGCTTCAGTTGTATGGGTATAGCCTGATCTCACCTCTCTATAGTCTGGATCTGCTTCTCATTCAGGGCTAAGGTGTTTGGTCAGGTGCTGGATGGTACAATGATGATGGAGGCTGTTGACATTTCTGACTGACAGTCCTTTGTGGCACAGTGTTGCTGTTGGCTCCATCTGACATACACTGACTCTCAGTTCTTTTCTCTTTCCACAGTTGTGAAACGGGAGCAACAGACTCCCAAGACCAACAAAACTCTCAATACCAGAGCAAAAATAACATCAATGACTCATAGTTGCCTTTAGGCAGTGTTGACGTTATCTCTCCCGCTGCCTCGACATGTAGGATGGTCCTCTCACCAGTATATTTAATTAATCCAAAATGTGTACAGAGTCACTTCATTTTAGCTTCATATCAAACTGACTAGGTGTAATTGTGTGTTGACATG